>CM035841.1:401630047-402312806 GCA_020510985.1 Pholidichthys leucotaenia | reverse complement strand
CTTTTTTGCTATCTCTGCGAGCAGCCCTGCTTAGGTTGTACAGTCTGACAGCCGTTGGTAGGAAGGACCTACGAAACCTCTCGGTTGTGCACCTGGGATGATGTAGTCTGCTGCTAAATGAGCTCCTCAGTGCATCCAGTATGTCCTGCATAGGGTGGAACTCGGACTCCAGCAGAGATGACAGTTTAGCCACCGTCCTTCTCCTCCTATCTCCTCCATCGGATCAAGGCGCTGCCCCAGGACAGAGCTAGCTTTCTTAATCAGTTTGTTCAGTCTCTTCCTATCGGCTGCAGTAATGCCACTGCCCCAGCAGACCACTCCAAAAGTGATGGCTGATGCCACCACCGTGTCATAGAATGACTTCAGCAGCGCCCCTTGTACACCAAAAGACCTGAGTCTCCTCAGCAGGAACAGCCTGCGCTGTCCCTTCTTGTAGAGTGCGTCAGTATTGTGTGACCAGTCTAGTTTATTGTTCAGATGAACACCCAGGTACTTATAGGATGTCACCATCTCGATGTCTGTTCCCTGTATATTTACTGGTGCTGTGAGGGGCTGCCCATGCCTGCGGCAGTCCACCACCAGCTCCTTAGTTTTCCTCGCGTTGATCTGGAGGCAGTTCCGATGGCACCAGTCCACGAAGTCCTGGATAAGCCCTCTGTACTCAGCTTCATCTCCGTTGGAGATGAGACCAACGATCGCAGAGTCATCAGAGAACTTCTGTAGATGGCAGTGTGTTGTGTTGTGTGAGAAGTCCGCAGTATAAAGAGTGAACAGGAAGGGAGCCAGCACCGTTCCCTGGGGGGCCCCCGTGCTACTGATGATCGTGTCAGAAACACAGTCCCGGGTTCTCACAAACTGAGGCCGGTTCGTGAGGTAGTCCAGGATCCATGATGACAGGTGCTGGTCCACCCCTGCGCGCAGCAGCTTGTCCTTCAGGATCATCGGTTGGATGGTGTTGAAAGCACTGGAGAATGATTCATATGATATGATTTAGAAGAAAAACCTGAAATTTATGAGAATCAAGTCTCAAATGCACATTAAAAAATATTTTGTAACAACACTGCAAAATTATGAGGGAAAACAGTGCATGTAAAGTAAAAAAAAAAAAGAGATGGTCATTTTTATGTGATTATCTAAACTAGAATTTACAGAAAATGTATACTGTGATATATACACACTACTCACAAAAAGTTAGGGATATTTGGCTTTCGGCTGAAATTTCAGGAAGCACCTAAAATGCACTATACCTTTACAAGTGAACTCTTAATTTGACGTTCTCTAACCTCTTCGACTGCACAGTGTCACAAGCTGTTCACGTGTTTCAGTACTTTTTGCATAACTGGCTGTTCTCTCACCAAGGTGCTTACAGCCAAAAATTCCACAATAGGGTGTATTGCGCCATGATATTCGAACAATAACTTTAATCTGGTTCAGTAGAATTGCTATTTAAAACAGTCCTCTTTCATCATGCTGTTCACATTTTGACATCATGAGACCAAGACGATCATCTACAATTGATCAACAGTATGTCACCATTGCCAGGCTTCAAACAGGATGTTCTCAGAGGGAAGTGGCCACTGAGCTTAGAGTGTCAGAGAGTGTCATCAGCAGGTTGCAACAGAGATACAGAGAGACTGGAAGAGTCACAGAAAGGCATCGAAGTGGACGTCCTTTGGCCACATCCCATGCTGATGATGACTTCATTGTGAACAGTGCTCTGTGGAACCAGATGATGAATGCCATTCAACTCCAGGCATATTTAAGGGAAGTGAGAGGCACCCAAGTGTCATGTCAGACCAGTTGAAAACAGTGACATCAGTGTGGTCTGCGAGCTAGACAACCTGCAAGGGTACCTGACCACACCACCAGGCACAGGCGTCATTGTCTTGCATGGGCCTAGGGAGCATTTATGCTGGACAAGGGACCAGTGGGCCTCAGTGCTGTTCTCTGATGAAAGTCAATTCACACTGAGCAGAAATGATGGCCACCAGTGATGCTGGAGACGTCAAGGCTGACGCTATGCATCAGCCACTGTTGTCACCATGTTATAGTCTGGGCAGATGTGTCTAGTCAATACAGAACTGCCCTACACCTTGTGAATGGTACAGTGAGCAGCCGATACTACCTGAATAACATCATTAATCCAGTCATTTTGCCCCTGCATGAACAACGCAGGCCTAATTTCATCTTCATGGACGACAGTGCTACAGCTCATCAAGGTTACATCATTAGGGAATGGCTGCTGGAGGCTGGGGTACCTCAGATAGAGTGGCCTGCACTTTCTCCAGACCTGAATCCCATAGAAAACCTATGGTATCAGCTGAGTCACTGTAGAGGCTTGTAATCCTGCACCACACAACCTCAATGACCTGAGGGCTGCCCTTCAAGAACAGTGGAATGGCATGTCTCAGCAGGCAGTAAGTTGACTTGTGAACAGCATAAGACGTCGTTGTCAAGCTGTAATTGATGTTCAAGAGCACATGAAGAGTTACTGAGACACTGACATTTTTTGTTGTGGTATACCCACCACTGTTGTTGGCTTTTGTTTCAATAAATTGTTTGAGATGTGGACATCACCATTGCACACTTCTACTTAAATGCCCTACTTTCATGATATCACTGTAGTGTCAACTTT
This sequence comes from Pholidichthys leucotaenia, assembly GCA_020510985.1. Lineage (NCBI taxonomy): Eukaryota > Metazoa > Chordata > Actinopteri > Cichliformes > Pholidichthyidae > Pholidichthys > Pholidichthys leucotaenia. The sequence goes on along the minus strand of CM035841.1, from coordinate 402,310,171 downwards.
TACATTTTCCATAAATTTCACCCGAAAGCCAAATACCCCTAACTTTTTGTGAGTAGTGTGTGTGTGTGGGTGTGTGTGTGTGTGTGTGTGTGTGTGTGTGTGTGTGTGTGGTGGTGTGTGTGTGTGTGTGTGAATCATTATCTAGGGCTTGCGATATGACAAAAATTTCATAGCATGATTTGTCATCTTATATCACGATATAATTTCCTGAAATTCTACAGTTAATCACATAAAAAGGACCATCTCTCTTTTTAACTTTTTTTAGCATGTACATTTTTTCCTTCATAATTTACAGTGTTATAAAATAGTTTTTTAGATGTACATTTGAGACTTGATGCTAATAATTTCAGGTTTTTTCTTCAAAATCATATATAATAAAAAGTAACCCTCAATAAGTTAAATATTTCCTGAGCCTAGAGGAGAACAGCAAAAAAAAAAAAAAAAAAATGTCTGGAAGATGAGGAAATTACCCATCCTGCCATCTACAGATATAAATTAGCTGTTAGTTTAAATCAGTGAAAATTTAAGTGTAGAGTCACAACCTGATGATGCCATTCTGGATTGATTTAACCTGTTTGCTTCTTAGTAAAAATATTTCAGATTTGTCATGATCTTAAAGTCAAAGACACAAAAGGTAATGTAATACATCTGATGACTTTAACTTTATTCATTATCACTATTTAACTAATTTAAAATGATTAGAAATCAAATAAATTACATTAAGAGCCAACTTGCTCCTCCGACCCATTTAATAAATTTATTTATTTTGCTTGTATGTGCCACCATCATGCACTTTTTGCAGCTTTAATACATTTTTGCAGACAAAACTAAGAACCTTGGAAGTAATTTCAACCAAAGAAATAATGGTCTGCTACGGTTTCCTGTATTGGCGTAACTTAGCATTGTCATTTAGCATTTATAATTAAACAGTGGTGTTAATGTTACTTACCTCCTATTAAAATGAGGTTTGCGAACTATCCTCTTTTGACGCAGCACGATGTCAACAGCCCCACATCACAGACAAACAGGCGTAGCCACTATCTGAACCGCTAGTTTGGCGTTAGGATTAGCAACACTGGACTGAAGCTTAGCCCCCCCCCACCACATACCTGTTACGCTGTGTCAGTCGTGCCCTGCGGGGATGAGACAAGGGCGCTGACAAGTAGTGAGGAGCTTATACTGAATAAACAGGAGTATGTGCATTTAAACCACAATATAAATGACAAGAGTATTCTATGAAACGATAGTCGTTTTTATATCGGCATTCCATATACTGTATATCGCCATATCGCACAGCCCTATAGTTATCGTTATCATGATATAAGTTACTTATATTGTGATATGAAAATTTTGTCATATCGACAGCCCTAATACACATATTTGATCATGAGATGAGACCGAGATAACATTTTAACACACTATTTTTTAAGAAAACTTCAGTGATGAAATAATGGACTGGGAAAAATAGTCTTATTTGACTGAAAGTCATAAGCTGCAAAACGGTGATACTGCATTTTAAAATTTCTGCATAAGTGCTTCAAACATCCAAATGAAGCTGTATGGAATCTTGTAACTGAAACTCTTACCACAAGTGAAAAATAAAAATAAAACACACCGTCTCACGGGACAGCTTTTCACCCAAAAAAAGGAACCGCGAGACGCCGTGGCATGAAACTGTGGCCATATTAGATAAAATACGTAGTGTTTTGTGGGTTTTAGCGATATAAAATACATTCATGGCTCACATGTATACTGCTAAAATGTTAAAATGCATGTTTTACAAAGGAATAGACATTGAGAACATTTAGTTAAACTCTTAAAGGAGTGAGTAAATTGCACTTCCAGGGTTTTATAACATCACAAAGATTCATGGATGTAATGAAGGAGGACATAGAAGAGGGTTGGTGTTAGAGGAAAATGCAAGGGATGGGGTGAAATGGAAGCAGATGATCCGCTGTGGCGACCCCTAAAGGGAGCAGCCAGAAGAAGAAGACAAAACTACGAGTCTTCCCTTAAGTTGTCTTAATTAACAAGACAAAGACATCATGACGGCCTCTTTACTTGTAATTATGAACTAATTGATATTAATGAGTGGGTGGAAAAACTGACTTTTGGGCAAAGCTTCACATAGAGCTTATTTTTAAAACTGTTGAAGGAAGCAAAAATGTTCTTTATCTTTAAAATACATACACATGTAGGCAATATGCCTTTGAGGATGCTAAAAATTAATCTCTTGAAAATGCACAACATGGGACCTTTAAATAATCATTTACAATATTATTGTCCTGTTAATTAATTGTCTCACCCGTTTTCATCTTTATGGCAAATTGTGTGCGTTTATGAATAATTTTCTCTCTGCATTACTGTGTGACAGTGTGGAAACTGGGAGCAAACTTACTGTATTCTTCTGTGGAGCAGCTTTTCTTTCTTTTGCATCATGCTGACTATAACGACTCAAGTACTGGCAAAGAAGTGCCGTTCTGTTCCAGATTGCATTGTAAAACTTTAAAGGTGTCTCTTGGAAAAGATTCTTGTAGGAGTGTGTTTCTCCTTGACATGGGAAGGTCAGAGTAGAGGTCCAAGGTTGGTCTTCTGGACCTCACTGAAATTCAGCTCCATGTTCAAGGGCACTTGTGCAAATAAGTCAGGTGCAAGCTGTAAAATGATTATCTCTGGGTCACTTGAATTAAAAACAAGTGACACAGGGTTGATGATGATAATGTTGAATATAACACAGCACTTCCAACAGCACTGAATAAATCAAAGAGCTTTGATAGCAGAAAGGAGAGGGAAAATAATCTCTTTGCAGAAAACTTATCAATCATTATGTGCGGATATCTTGCAATGATTGCTAGCTTTTAGTTCTTTCCGGCAAAGCCACAAAGAGCTAATGTGATGATGTGGTGTCTGGACATCCACATTTCATGGAAATTGCTATTCCTAGGCATATGCCCAGAATGATCACCAGACTCACTCACAGTGATCCTCAGGTGGGTCTGCATCCATATTATGCTCAAGGTCAAAGGTGAGGAAATCTGGGCACTTGTGTAATTTCAGAAAAAATCATTACTCCTCCTAGGAAATTGCCTTGATACAGTATTCGCCAAACTCACTCACAGTGATCCTTGAAAGATTTTTGTTCACACAAAAATATCTATGGATTTTAATTATTCAATTTTAAATAGAGTTGTTGCCTACCATAGCTTTACCGGAGTGGTGACCTAGTTGGTAGAGCATCCGTCCCACAATTGGGAGGTCGTGGGTTCAATTCCTGGCCGGGTCATACCAAAGACCATATAAAAATAGTATTTTCTGCCTTCTAGCTTGGTGCTCACCATAATAGAATGGGGAAAAGAAAGTTAAAGCACAGAGCTACCAGAGGACTGACCCCCCACTTTAGCTTGCACTATTCACTGTAGCTGTGTGGCATAGGGACAGTGAAACAGAGATAGGCGCCACCTCATACACCACATGGTGTCTCACATGCTGTGGAAGGGATTAACTTAACTGCCATAGCTTAGAAGTGATTATTTTGGAATCAAGTAATTCCGTTTAGTTCAGTTTTTCTCTGTTTCTTTCCGTGCTCTATTAACTCTCCTACCCCCTTTAAAAAAATTGTTGCGTTGTTACCATAAAGGGATAAAAGTGTCCTCTTCAAAAACCACGATAAAATAGTATACAGTGGTGTGAAAATGTGTTTGCCCCCTTCCCGATTTCTCATTTTTTTGTGTTTCACACTTAAATGTCGCAGATCATCAAACAAATTTAAATATTAGACAAAGATAACACAAGTAAACACAAAATGCAGTTTTTAAATGAAGGTGTTTATTAAGGGTAACCCCCCCCCCATTAAATCATAAATTGTGGTTTATCACATCTTTGGAAAGCCAAGTTCAATTTCTCTAACCACACTCAAGCCTGATTACTCCCACACCTGCTCTCAATCAAGAAATCACTTAAATAGGACCTGCCTGACAAAGTGAAGTCAACCAAAAGATCCTCAAAAGCTAGACATCATGCTGCAGTCCAAAGAAATTCAAGAACAAATGAAAAACAAAGTAATTAAGATCTATCAGTCTGGAAAAGGTTATAAAGCCATTTCTAAAGCTTTGGGACTCCAGCAAACCACAGTGAGAGCCATTATCCACAAATGGTGAAAACATGGAACAGTGGTGAGCCTTCCCAGGAGTGGCCAGCCAACCAAAATTACCCCAAGAGCGCAGCGACGACTCATCCAGGAGATCACAAAAGAAACCACAACAACATCCAAAGAACTGCAGGCCTTACTTGCCTCAGTTAAGGTCAGTGTTCATGACTCCACCATAAGAAAGAGGCTGGACAAAAATGGCCTGCATGGCAGAGTTCCAAGACGAAAACCACTGCTGAGCAAAAAGAACATAAAGGCTCGTCTTGTGGAGAGTGCAAAATAACGTAGCCAGACTCATGCAGCAGACGACTTTACTCACTCTCACATCAGTCATACACAGAAAAAGCATCACTTCAATACACCAGGGTCTCTCCTTTTATATCATCCACCCATCTCACATCTGCATGACATCTCACATCACAATACATTCAACCCTTCTCCCCCAGCTACTCCTTCCTGCTATCTCACCATAATCTCTCCCATCTCAATACCTATTGTCCTCATCTGTTTACCCTCTGCATCCAGTCTGAGATGCTTATCCCAGTGTCTACACTGCCCCCCCCCCCCCAGACCGAGTTTCAGTCCTCACGTCCTTTTGGCTTCAGTCTCCTCCCGTATCTGCTGTAACGGGGGTTCTCCGCCTCCGCAGCACTGCTGTGCCAGTGGGGGGCTCCTGGGGGTGTGTCTGTCTGCGGGTGGGCAATGGCGAGGGGGGGGGGAAACTTCGACTTTCCCTTGTGGCTGCTCTGATGAATCGTTTACCTGGGGAGTTCTCCATGGGGGTCTTCCACGCCGAGGGGCCCGAGCCAACAACAGTTGCTCATCCGCCATCACAAAGGCGGGCTTAAGTCTGTCTATGCATATTTTCTCCTGACGACCCCCCAAGTCTAACAAAAAATGCTTGTCCCCTGGTTCCAGCACTCTGAACGGGCCATCGTAGGGTGGGTGCAGTGGGGGGCGGTGGGCATCGTGCCTGACAAACACGAACGCCGCGTTCTTCAAAGTTTTTGGCACAAAAGCGCGTGGAAAACAGTGGTGGGCCGGGTTCCGAAACCTTGGCCATGGCGAACGTTTGCGGCTTGTGGTCCATGAACGCGGTGAAGCTGCGCCCTTCCAGCCAGAACTGGAAGTGACGTATGGCCAGGTGGAGGGCCAGCAACTCACTGTCGAACGTGCTGTATTTACGCTCCCTGTCGCGCAAAGCCCTGCTGAAAAAAAGCGAGCGGTTGCCAAGAACCAGTGACACGTTGCTCCACGACGGCCCCTATGGCTACGTCCGAGGCGTCGGTAGTGAGCGCTATCCGGGCCGCCGGGTCCGGGTGCGTCAGCAGTGTGGCGTTTGCCAGGGCTGTTTTAACCTCAGAGAATGCCTGCTCCTGCTCCGGAGTCCATTCGACTCTGTCCGCTGGTTTCCGTTTCTTGAGCGCGGCGTACAATGACTGCATGAGCTGAGCTGCGTGGGGGAGGAACCGGTTATAAAAATAAACCATCCCCAAAAACTCCTTCAGCGCCCTGACTGTCTGAGGCCGGGGAAAATTCGCCACGGCGCGCACCTTGTCGGGCAAGGGTATCGCTCCCTCCGGTGAGACGCGGTGCTTCAAAAAGCCAATCCCTGTCACGCCGAACTGGCATTTCGCCGGGTTGATTATTAACCCGTGCTCTTCCAACCTCCGGAAAACCGTCCTGAGGTGGGTTACGTGTTCATCGTCGGACGTGCTGGCCACCAGGATATCATCCAGGTAGACAAACACAAACGGCAGATCGCGCAACATGGCATCCATCATGCGTTGGAATGTCTGTGCCGCACCTTTCAATCGGAAGGGCATGCGTAAAAACTCAAACAAGCCAAACAGAGTTATTACCGCTGTTTTGGGTATGTCCTCCGCACGCACCGGGACCTGGTGGTAACCACAGACCAGGTCTATTTTAGAAAAAATGCGTGCCCCAGCGAGGTGAACGGAAAAATCCTGAATATGAGGAATCGGATAGCGGTCGTGCGCTGTGGAGTTATTCAAATCTGCGGAAATCTCCGCACGGTCGCCACAATCCCTCGGCCTTAGGGACCATGTGTAGTGGGGATGCCCTTGGGCTGTTTGAGCGCCTGATGATGCCCAACCTTTCCAAGTTGGCAAACTCCTCGCGCGCTATGGCCAGTTTAGCTGTGTCCAGGCGCTGAGGTCGTGCGAAAATGGGCGGCCCAGTGGTGATGATAAAGTGTTCCACCCCGTGTTTAGTGATGGCCACCGAAAACGTCTGTACCATGAGTGCTGGGAACTGAGTGAGCAGTGTGTGGAACTTACCCCCTGGAGCTGTGACGTTGGCTTGTGTTATTGGCCTGGCCCCTCGAGCTGTACAGGGGAGAGAATCAAAAGACATTACATTAACCAGGCGTCTGTTAGTAACATCGACTAGCAACCCATGTGCACACAGAAAATCAGCTCTCAAGATTAGGAAACTCAATGCCGCTATGACGAAAGTCCACTCGTATATACGGCCATGTAGGGATAAAGTCAGTGTTCTCTCACCAAAAGTCTTAATGTCAGAGTGGACACCGATCAGACGTGATATCCGAAGGGGCGCCGAAACGTGCCACCCATGTCGTCACAAAAGCGCGTGCAATTTCTGCGGACGCGGTGGAAGCTAGCGGGACTGCTTTGGGCCAGTGTGTGGTGCGGTCCACCACTGTCAGGAGGTGCGTGAACCCTTGCAATGGTGGGAGGGGGCCCACGAGGTCCACGTGAACGTGGTTGAACCACTTAGCCGGGATATGGAACGGCTCCAAGGGGGCCTTTGTGTGCCTGTGCACTTTGGCTCGCTGGAACGCTACGCAGGCTGCAGCCCACTCTTTCACCTGTTTGCGCAGGCTCGGCCAGACGAACTTTGCTTCCACCATTTTGACTGATATGCGCACTCCTGGGTGCGCCAGGGAGTGAACCGACTTAAAAACGTGGCGGCGCCAAGCGCGTGGGACCACCGGGCACGGGTGGCCCGTGGAGACGTCACAGATTGGGGGGGCCCCCCGTCTTGCAGTACTCTGCTCTCCAGCCTTAACCCTGTTGGTCCAGACTGGAGCCTGCAAATGTCCACATCGCCGATCTGCTCAGTGGCCATGGCCGTGTAATCTATCCCCATGTAGACTGGGGCCACTAATGCGCGCAAGAGGCAGTCCGCCACCATGTTGAGTTTACCAGCCACATGCTGAATGTCGGTTGTAAACTCTGAGATCGCGGCCAGCTGTCTCTGCTGCCGGCCTGACCATGGTTCCGAAACCTTGGCCGTCGCGTATGTTAGCGGCTTGTGGTCTGTGAACACAGTGAAGGTGCGCCCTTCCAGCCAGAACTGGAAGTGGCGTATGGCCAGGTGGAGAGCCAGTAACTCTCTGTCAAATGCGCTGTATTTACGCTCACTGTTGCGCAAAGACCTGCTAAAAATAGCAATCGGCTACCAAGAACCGGCGACGTGCTGCTCCATGACGGCCCCTATGGCCACGTCCGAGGCGTTGGTAGTGAGCGCTATCCGAGCCGCCGGGTCCGGGTGCGCCAGCAGTGCGGCGTTCGCCAGAGCTGTTTTAACCTCGGAAAACACCTGCTTCTGCTCAGGAGTCCAGTCGACTATGTCCGCTGGCTTCCGTTTCTTAAGCGCGGCGTGTAACTGCTGCATGAGATGGGCTGCGTGGGGGAGGAAACGATTGTAGAAGTTAACCATCCCCAAAAAACTCCTGCAGTGCCCTGACCGTCTGAGGCCGGGGAAAATTCGCTACGGTGCGCACCTTGTCCGGCAAGGGTATCGCGCTCTCCAGTGAGATGCGGTGGCCCAAAAAATCGAACCCTGCCACCCCGAACTGGCACTTCGCCGGGTTGATTATTAATCCGTGCTCCTCCAACCTCTGGAAAACTGTCCTGAGGTGGGTTACGTGTTCGTCCTTGGACGCGCTGGCCATGAGGATGTCGTCCAGGTAGACGAACACAAACGGCAGATCGCGCAACACCGCAACCATCATGCGTTGGAATGTCTGCGCTGCGCCTTTTAACCCGAAAGGCATGCATAAAAACTCAAACAGGACAAACGGGGTTATTACTGCCGTTTTAGGTATGTCCTCAGCGTGCATCGGGACCTGGTGGTAACCGCGGACGAGGTCTATCTTGGAAAAAATGCGTGTCCCAGTGAGGTGAATGGAAAAATCCTGAATATGAGGGATGGGGTATCGGTCATGCGCTGGGGCGTTGTTTAATCTGTGGAAATTTCCGCACGGTCGCCACGATCCCTCAGCCTTAGGAACCATATGTAGTGGGGATGCCCATGGGTTGTTTGAGCGCCTGATGATGCCCAACTTTTCCAAGTTGGCAAACTCCTCACGCGCTGTGGCCAGTTTAGCTGCGTCCAGGCACCGAGGTTGTGCGAAAACGGGCGGTCCCGTGGTAGTAATGAAGTGCTCCACCCTGTGTTTAGCGACGGTCGCTGAAAACGTCAGGACCGTGAGTGCTGGGAACTGGGTGAGCAGTGTGTGGAACTTACCCCCTGGAGCTGTGACGTTGGCTAGTGTTGTTGGCCTGATTCCTCGAGCTGTACAGGGGAGAGAATCAAACGACATTGCGTTAATCAGACATCTGTTAGCAACATCGACTCGTAGTCCGTGTGCACACAAAAAATCAGTGCCTAAGATGGGGAAGCTGCATGTTGCTATGACGAATGTCCATTGGTATGTACGGCCATGCAAGGATACAGTCAGCATCCTCTCACCAAGTCTTAATGTCTGAGCCATTTACGGCCGTCAGCTCGGGGCCGCTAGTTCCCGCCAGCCGGTCAGTGTAGGATGGCAGGATGAGGCTCTTTTGGGAGCCGGAGTTCATGAGGAACCGTCTCCCCGAGCGTGAGTCTGTCACATAGAGCAGCTTGTTTGCTTCACCGGCAGTCGCAGCTGCTACTGACTGCTGGTCCTGACGTTTCCCGAATGCTTGAATTGGCACGGTGGCATGCATCGGCGTGCGTCCTCTCCAAAATGCCGGTGGTAGAAACAGAGCGTGTCTCTCCGGTGGTTCTTGGCCCCAGCTGCAGTCACCATCGCTGGCTCCTCACCTCCGCTGGCCGTCTTGCTGGATTCCGACGCCGCTGCGTTCACTGTGAGGGCTCTGGTAGAGAGGATAATTTGATCTGCCTCCTGGGCTCGCGCCCGGTAGTTGCACACGGCCAGCAGCGGCGAATTGGCAAGGACCGCTCTGGCCGCCATCGGGAGGTTCCGGAGGAAAAGGTGAGCAAAGAGGAAATGCCTGTCATCTGTGCCCATCAACACCAACATCTTCTCCATCAATATGACCACCGACCCTTCTCCTAACTCGGAGTGCGTCAGGAGCCTCTCCGCTCTCTCACAGTCTGAGAGCGTGTAGCGCCGGGTCAGCGCGGTTTTGAGAGCGCCGTATTTGTCACGGGCTGGGGGCTGTTGGAGCAGGCTCGCCACCTGCAGACTTGTGCGTGCATCCAGCGCTGCGACCACGTAGTAGTATCTGCTGTGATTTGCTGTTACTCCTCAGAGCGCGAACTGGGCCTCGGTATGGAGGAACCAAGACTTCGGGTTGTGTAGCCAAAAGTCTGGGAGTTTGACTGAAACAGCGCACGCGTTGTTGGTACTTCCCGTCCGGGTCATCTCCGGGGTGTTCGCCTCGCGCTCCATTGTGCATTAAGGGTCACCAGTGTGGAGTGAGGAATAACCAGGCAGAGACGTCCAGATCATATCAGGCTTTATTCAACTCTCTCCCACATTTCTCTAGAAACACAAGTAACAGAAGAGTAACAGATCTCAGGCACCATCCATCCATCCATCCATCTTCTTCCGCTTAATCCTTTTTTGGGTCGCCTCTGCTCTTAAATAATACCACTCGGTCAGCCTTCTTTGTGTGCTGCATTATCATCAAAGCCTTTGTAATTCCCATTCTCTTTGTCACTGTTCACATCAACACACCACCCCCGCATCCAAACACAAACCCCCCATGACGATTCCTTTTTGTCTTTAAGACTGAGTGTAAATATACTGAGAGGGATTCCCACATTGTACATGTTTATTAAAACTTTCAGCACAGTAATTCCATTTAAAAAACAGTTCTTTTTTTGGTTCATGTTGGTCTTTTATAATTCTCTCAAATCATGTTTATGTTCTTTCACTTTGATGCTTTGATACTGGACCACTTTTTTTATTTATACATAACTTACAAGATTTCAAAGTCTCTTAACTCTTGAAAGTTCAATATATTTATTTTATTTATTTAATTCATTTATTTATCATGGACAATGCAGTGAAATATGGTGGTCATATAGAACATCTGATGTTCTGCACAAAGAACATCAGATGTCCATACACTTGTCCATACACTTAGACAATGCTAGCTCCTGTCCCTGGTTGGATTTTTCAAGAAGAAATACAAGTAAAAAGAAAAAAATACTAGTAAAGCAACAACAAAATAAAGACTGTGTAAACAAGCAGCATAGGGACCTAATACACATTCACCTGACACAAACAAACACCAAATAACACATTAAGTCTTACCTTGCTGACATCACAAGTCCTAGGTGTGGGTACATTCTTGTTTTGCCTTAAGCCAGTTCTTAACCTTTACTGTGAATGTTTTGAAATCTGTTGTTAGTTTAATTTCATTTGGCATTCTGTTTCAGATGTGACTACCCTTTACAGAGAAAGCTGTCTGTCCGAATGTGGTTCTGCGGTGGGATATTTTACAGTTTTTGGTGTTACAACTCCTGGTGACCCTGCTGCCGTCCTGTCTTTGAATGAAACCATAGAGTGGCTCTGGTGCTGATTTATTCATACATTTGAAGATTAATTTCAGAAAGTAGAGATTGGTGAAGCTTTCAAAACTCAATAAATTATATTTTTTTAGTACACGACAATGATGCCAGCGAATTGGCTTTTTCTCCATGATTTTCAGGGCTTGATTATATAATGAACCTATGTGTTTTATTGTAGAAGGAGCTGCCTGAGTCCAAACTGTCAGACAGTATATGGGAGAAGATCATTGCATGCATGTACAATAGGACTGCCTGTTTTGGTATGTTTTTTTTTTTTTTTTCCACAATATCTTTATTGAACCTTTTTTTTTTTTTTAACAAACTTGATACAAACAATCAAACACTAACACTAAAGTACTACAAAAAAAAAAATGCACTAAAAAACACCAACAACCACCAACAAAATCAAATCTTCAACAATGCTCCTCTGTTTAGTCTAGACAATCCAATACATAAGTATACATATTATGTTCACCAGTTTGGAATTTACAAGGTCCACACACATCATTCACCTTCTTCTTCAAGAGTTATGTTTAAATTTTTTACATAATCAATAAAAGGTCTCCATATATTCTCAAACACAATTTCCTTTGATTTCAGTATATATGTTATTCTTTCTAATGGAAGGTTTGTTAACATCTGTCTTAACCACTGAGTCACATCTGGTCTATGAGTCTTTTTCCATAATAGTGCAATACATTTTTTGGCATTAAGCAAACTGAGGTCTATGAATGTTCTTTCACTTTTATTAAAATTATGCTTTTCTGGGTACAGACCCAACAAAAACAGTTTAGGATTCAATATGATTTGTTTTGAGATTATTTTTTCAATTGTTACCCTCACCTCTTCCCAAAACATTCTTATTAATCTACATTCCCATACACAATGAAATAGAGTTCCTTTACTTTCCATGCATTTTGTGCATGTATCTGGTATATTTTTGTTATATCTATTTAACTCCTCCGGTGTGACATACATCCGCATTAACCATTTGAAATGTATCAATTTAAGGCGTACATTTATTGATTTGGTTTGAGCTTCTGTACAAGCCAATTCCCATTGTTCCTCTGAAATTTCAGTTTGCAGATCTTCTTTCCAGTAGTTTAATCTTTTCAGTGAATTTTCACTTGAAGATAGTGTCAATGAGTTATAAAACTCTGAAATAATACCCTTTCTTTTACTATCTTTCATTAACATTTTTTCCAAGGATGAATAGATAGGTCGAGTGAGAGCTTTATTTTGATTTGATCGAATAAAGTTTCTAAGTTGAAGATATTTAAAAAAATGTGTTCTATTGAGATTAAATTTGATCCTCAGCTCTTCAAAAGACATTATGTTGTCTGCACATGGCAAATATAAATCCTGAATCTTTTGTATCCCTTTTAAATTCCATACTTTAAATACAGCGTCCGCTCTCCCTGGTTTAAAATATTGATTACCCCATATTGGACTAAATTGTGACAATAACTGTGGTTCTTTTAAATAGTTTTTAGCTTCACACCATATTTTGATCATATGCTTTACAAATGGATTTTTAACTTGTTTTTGTAATTTTTTTGCCGAATCTGAGTATATGAATATGGGAAGAGGTAAAGGCAAATTGTATGATTCCATTTCAGTCCAGTGAGGGAGATCATTTGATGAAAAATAATATGTCATAGACCTCAGTTGTGCCGACCAATAATACAACATAAAATTTGGACATTTCAGACCTCCACGATCAAATGGTAAATATAATAAAGACAGACGTAATCTAGCCCTCCTGTTGTTCCATATAAATTCCACTAACTTTTTTTTAATTCTTGAGAATAAATCTAAAGGTGGTGGTAAGGGAATGTATTGAAATAAATAAAGTATTTTAGGTAAGATATTACTTTTAAGTATAATAATTCTCCCGATCATCGACATTGGTAGTGACATCCATCTCTGAAGTAACTCATCAATATCTGTCATTAAGGCTTCATAATTGACACTGGCGATTGATTCTAGCTTAGGCACAATTTGGATTCCTAAATATTTAAACTGATTTACAACATTGAATTGATTTACCTCAGGGGCTGGGTAATTTCTCTGGGTCTCATTTAGCATTAATATTGAAGATTTTTTTTTTTCCACAATATCTTTATTGAACCTTTTTTTTTTTTTTAACAAACATAATACAAACAATCAAACACTAACACTAAAGTACTACAAAAAGAAAAAAATGCACTAAAAACACCAACAAAATCAAGTCTTCAACAATGCTCCTCTGTTTAGTCTAGACAATCCAATACATAAGTATACATATTATGTTCACCAGTTTGGAATTTACAAGGGCCACACACATCATTCACCTTCTTCTTCAAAAGTTATGTTTAAATTTTTTACATAATCAATAAAAGGTCTCCATATATTCTCAAACACAATTTCCTTTGATTTCAGTATATATGTTATTCTTTCTAATGGAAGGTTTGTTAACATCTGTCTTAACCACTGAGTCACATCTGGTCTATGAGTCTTTTTCCATAATAGTGCAATACATTTTTTGGCATTAAGCAAACTGAGGTCTATGAATGTTCTTTCACTTTTATTAAAATTATGCTTTTCTGGGTACAGACCCAACAAAAACAGTTTAGGATTCAATATGATTTGTTTTGAGATTATTTTTTCAATTGTTACCCTCACCTCTTCCCAAAACATTCTTATTAATCTACATTCCCATACACAATGAAATAGGGTTCCTTTACTTTCCATGCATTTTGTGCACGTATCTGGTATATTTTTGTTATATCTATTTAACTCCTCCGGTGTAACATACATCCGCATTAACCATTTGAAATGTATCAATTTAAGGCGTACATTTATTGATTTGGTTTGAGCTTCTGTACAAGCCAATTCCCATTGTTCCTCTGAAATTTCAATTTGCAGATCTTCTTTCCAGTAGTTTAATCTTTTCAGTGAATTTTCACTTGAAGATAGTGTCAATGAGTTATAAAACTCTGAAATAATACCCTTTCTTTTACTATCTTTCATCATCATTTTTTCCAAGGATGAATAAATAGGTCGAATGAGAGCTTTATTTTGATTTGATCGAATAAAGTTTCTAAGTTGAAGATATTTAAAAAAATGTGTTCTATTGAGATTAAATTTGATCCTCAGCTCTTCAAAAGACATTATGTTGTCTGCACATGGCAAATATAAATCCTGAATCTTTTGTATCCCTTTTAAATTCCATACTTTAAATACAGCGTCCGCTCTCCCTGGTTTAAAATATTGATTACCCCATATTGGACTAAATTGTGACAATAACTGTGGTTCTTTTAAATAGTTTTTAGCTTCACACCATATTTTGATCATATGCTTTACAAATGGATTTTTAACTTGTTTTTGTAATTTTTTTGCCGAATCTGAGTATATGAATATGGGAAGAGGTAAAGGTAAATTGTATGATTCCATTTCAGTCCAGTGAGGGAGATCATTTGATGAAAAATAATATGTCATAGACCTCAGTTGTGCCGACCAATAATACAACATAAAATTTGGACATTTCAGACCTCCACGATCAAATGGTAAATATAATAAAGACAAACGTAATCTAGCCCTCCTGTTGTTCCATATAAATTCCACTAACTTTTTTTTTATTCTTGAGAATAGATCTAAAGGTGGTGATAAGGGAATGTATTGAAATAAATAAAGTATTTTAGGTAAAATATTACTTTTAAGTATATTGATTCTCCCGATCATCGACATTGGTAGTGACATCCATCTCTGAGTTAACTCATTGATATCTGACATTAAGGCTTCATAGTTGACACTGGCGACTAATTCTAGCTTAGGCATAATTTGGATTCCTAAATATTTAAACTGATTTACAACATTGAATTGATTTACCTCAGGGGCTGGGTAATTTCTCTGGGTCTCATTTAGCATTAATATTGAAGATTTAGTTTTATTTATTTTATATCCTGATATTTCCCCAAAATTCTTTATTAAATTCAACAAGGTTGGAATTGATTTTTTTAGATTCGACATAAACAAAATTATGTCATCGGCGTACAGGGAGATTTTATGTTCTGTTGGTCCAACTTTAATTCCATATATTTGTGAATGTAAACGTATCGCTATCGCTAAAGGTTCAATTGCCATAGTAAACAGTAAAGGTGAAAGTGGACAGCCTTGTCGACATCCTCTATTGATTTTTATTGGTTTTGAAATATTGTTATTTGTTAGGATTTCTGCTGTAGCATTATTGTATATTATTTGAACCCATTTTATGAAATTATTTCCAAGTCCAAACCTTTGTAGGACTTCAAAAAGAAAGGGCCATTCAACTCTATCAAAGGCCTTTTCGGCGTCCAATGATAGGACAGCTGTATCCGGTGCTTCTTTATTAAAATAAATAATATTAAATAGTCTTCTTACATTATGGAAGCCTTGTCTACCCTTTATAAAGCCATTCTGATCTCGATTAATAATATTTGGTAAAATTTCTTGTATTCGTCTTGCTAAAATTTTACAGATTATCTTAAGGTCGGCGTTTAATAGGCTTATTGGTCTCATATTTTCACATTTATTAGAGGGCTTACCTGGTTTTGGCAGCAGTATAATTAAGGCATTATTTATGTATGATGGTAAATTATTATTTTGAAATGCTTCTAAAACCATTTCCAAAAAAGGTTTTATTAATTTATTCTTAAATTTTTTTATAAAGGTCAACTGGAAGACCATCTGGTCCTGCACTTTTTCCTGATTTCATATTATCAATGGCTAGCCCAACTTCCTCTTGACTAATTTTAGACTCCAATATCTCCCTATTTTCATTTGGAATACACGGTATAGATAGTTCGTTCAAAAACCCATTTAGTTTTGTTAAATCAGGTTCATTTTTGGTATCATATAATTTTCCATAGTAATCTCTAAAGGCTCTATTAATTTCTAAAGGATCTATAACTACCTGTCCATTACTTATAATACTGGTAATTGGTGTTTTAATTTCCAATTGTTTAATCTGCCATGCTAATAATTTTCCTGATTTTTCACCTTGTTCATAAAAAGATTGTTTCAATCTTAGAAGACTCGAGGCAGCTCTATTCGCTGATTTTTTGTCGTATTCAGCTCTCAAAATCAGTAATTCTTTCTCCAACCTTGGGTCACTTCCTGCATACACTTTTTCCTGAAGACTTTTTATTTTATGTTCCAATTTAGCTCTCTCCTCTCGAGTCTTCTTAGATTTTGATCCTGTATAACTAATAATATGTCCCCTAATAAAAGCTTTGAAAGCCTCCCACTTTACACATGCTGATGTTTGTGTAGTATTGATGTCAAAGAACTCGTCTATCTGTTTTTCTATATACTTGACAAATTCCTCATCCTGAAGCCATTTATGCTGAAATTGCCATCTACCTGATTCCTTTGTCAATTTTTTATCTACATATATTAGACAACAGGGTGCATGATCAGAGATCACGATGTTATCATAAAAGCAGTTTTGAATCTTGGACCTTAATTCTGTGGAAATCAAAAAATAATCAATACGTGAGAATGTCTTGTAGGTACTGGAATAACAAGAATAGGCTTTAACTTGTGGTTTCATTTCTCTCCATATATCTAACAATCTCAATTCTTTCATAAAATGATTAATAGTCATCCTGCATCCAATGTGCATACAATCCAGTCCTGTTGATCTATCCACACCTGGATTCAATGTACAATTAAAATCCCCTGCTATTATATGTTGCCCTGTAAGTGATGATAAGATGAGAAATAAATTAGCAAAGAACTTCTGATCATCTATATTGGGACCATATAAGTTCACAAGATTTATATTTTCTAATAGCAAAGAACCTTGAATGATTACATATCTTCCAAATTTGTCTCCAATTACATTTTTCACTTGAAAAGGAACTGATTTATGTATGAGAGTCATAACTCCCCTGGCTCGGGATGAAAATGAAGAGGTGAATACACTTCCCTGCCATCTACTCCTAATTCTTTTAACATCCTCCTCTATCAGATGAGTTTCTTGTAAAAACACAATTCTTGAACCCATGTCCTTTATTTTATTCATAACTTGTTTAAGTTTTTTTAAATTTTGTAGACCTCTGCAATTCCATGAAGTTAAATTAAGATTAACACTTTGGTCCATGATCAATAGAGAGTTTGGGATTACCTTGCAGTGTAAACATGCTCATACAGAGAAGCAAAAACATGAGTGGTTGAACATTCATCCTACAAACTACACACAAACAAATTTCCCCTTCCCACACTTGTGGCAAACCCCCCAAAATCAAAAGAAAAATTCTGTCTCCCGATATAGCCATCGACCGTTCCACACCCACGGGGAACAGCCTAAGCCACTCCTTCTTCATCCTCCCAATCACCCTAACTCTACTGCTTTTAATGACGTAACATTAACTCTCCTCTGTAGTTTTCCAACTTAACTCCAAAATTTTTAACAACTTTGTACATCATAGTTTGTTTTTTTTTTGTTTGTTTTGTTTTTTTGTTTTTTTAATATATAATACAATCTATATTTTGTAAACTTACTATTTACTTCAAGTCAGTCAGATGCCTGTGCAAATGCTTAATTATTCTACCTTATATTTTGTTCATGCTTAGCTCCCACCAGTCTCTTCTTCTTCTTTGATCTTCTTGATGAACTCCTGCGCCTCCTCTGGGGTCTTGAAGATGTGGGTTCTGCCCTCATACGTGGTCAGCAGTCTCGCAGGATAGATTACACCATGACGAATCCCAAGGTTGCGCAGCTCCTTACGTATGGGGTCAAACTGCTTCCTCAATTGCTGGATTCCTGTGGCCAAATCTGGGTAGAACCGCACCTGCTGGTCCTGGTGTTTAATCTCTTCTTTAGCACGTGCAGCGTTGAAGATCTTCATCCTGTCTCTGTTGCTAAGAAACTTCATAATTAAGGTCCTCGGCGGTCCCTTATCTCTCCGTGGGCCAATACGATGTGCTTTTTCCAGAACCACTGCTGATTGCAACTCCTCGCTGCCCAGCACCTCCGGAATCCACTTTTCCAGAAAGGAACATACGTCCCGACCTTCTGATTCCTCTGGAAGACCCACCAGCCTCAAATTATTCTGTCTCGACCGAGATTCCAAATCCAAAATATTATCTTCCAGAGATTTATTTTTTTTTTCCAAAGTGCGCACCTTTAATTGAAGACGGGTGACGTCATCTTCAGCACTAGCGAGACGGAGCTCCAACTGCGCCGTTCGTTCTACACAGTCACCCAATTCCTTTCTTATTCCTTCCAACGCTGTCATAATCCCATCAAATCTAGAGGAAAAGTCCGCTGTCATTGAACTCATGGCAGCCATCAGCGCATCTGCGCCATTCCCCGCATATATCGCACCTTTGCCAGCCTCCTCCGCCATATATGGAGTTTTGTTTGCTGCGTCACAGACCTGAAAGTCCGTTAATTTGGACTGCTTCGGCGGCTCGCTTTTTCCTTTTCCTGGTTTTCCAGCCTTAGGCTTCGCCGACATATCCTCGCCCAAATGCTGGGATACGTTCTGTCCCAAATGAGAGAGTTATTTGCCGATTTTTTTTTCTCCAGGAGCAGAGCAGAGCGAGACATGTCCGTCCTACGTGGCAGCCATAACCGGAAGTCCTCAATATTGAAGATTTAGTTTTATTTATTTTATATCCTGATATTTCCCCAAAATTCTTTATTAAATTCAACAAGGTCGGAATTGATTTTTTAAGATTCGACATAAACAAAATTATGTCATCGGCATACAGGGAGATTTTATGTTCTGTTGGTCCAACTTTAATTCCATATATTTGTGACTGTAGACGTATCGCCATCGCTAAAGGTTCAATTGCCATAGTAAACAGTAAAGGTGAAAGTGGGCAGCCTTGTCGACATCCTCTATTGATTTTTATTGATTTTGAAATATTATTTGTTAGGATTTCTGCAGTAGCATTATTATATATTATCTGAACCCATTTTATGAAATTATTTCCAAGTCCAAACCTTTGTAAGACTTCAAAAAGAAAGGGCCATTCAACTCTATCAAAGGCTTTTTCGGCATCCAGTGATAAGAGAGCTGTATCTGGTGCTTCTTTATTAGAATAAATAATATTAACAAGTCTTCTTACATTATGGAAGCCTTGTCTTCCCTTTATAAAGCCATTCTGATCTCGATTAATAATATTTGGTAAAATTTCTTGTATTCGTCTTGCTAAAATTTTACAGATTATCTTAAGGTCGGCATTTAATAGGCTTATTGGTCTCATATTTTCACATTTATTAGAGGGCTTACCTGGTTTTGGCAACAGTATAATTAAGGCATTATTCATATATGATGGTAAATTACTATTTTGAAATGCTTCTAAAACCATTTCCAAAAAAGGTTTTGTTAATTTATTTTTAAATTTTTTATAAAGGTCAACTGGAAGACCATCTGGTCCTGCACTTTCTCCTGATTTCATATTATCAATAGCTAGTCCAACTTCTTCTTGACTAATTTTAGACTCCAGTATCTCCCTATTTTCATTTGGAATACACGGTATAAATAGTTCATTCAAAAACCCATGTAGTTTTGTTAAGTCAGATTCATTTTTGGTATCATATAATTTTTCATAGTAATCTCTAAAGGCTCTATTAATTTCTAAAGGATCTATAACTACCTGTCCATTACTTATAATACTGGTAATTGGTGTTTTAGATTCTAATTGTTTAATCTGCCATGCCAATAACTTTCCTGATTTTTCACCTTGTTCATAAAAAGATTGTTTCAATCTTAGAAGACTCGAGGCAGCTCTATTCGCTGATTTTTTGTCATATTCAGCTCTCAAAATCAGTAATTCGTTCTCCAACCTTGGATCTCTTCCTGCATATACTCTTTCTTGAAGAATTTTTATTTTATGTTCCAGTTGGACTCTCTCCTCTCGAGTCTTCTTAGATTTTGAACCTGTATAACTAATAATGTGTCCCCTAATAAAAGCTTTGAAAGCCTCCCACTTTACACATGCTGATGTTTGTGTAGTATTGATGTCAAAGAACTCATCTATCTGTTTTTCTATGTATTTAACAAATTCCTCATCCTGAAGCCATTTATGCTGAAATTGCCATCTACCTGGTTCCTTTGTCAATTTCTTATCTACATATATTAGACAGCAGGGTGCATGATCAGAGATCACGATGTTATCATAAAAACAGTTTTGAATCTTGGACCTTAATTCTGTGGAGATCAAAAAATAATCTATACGTGAGAATGTCTTGTAGGTATTGGAATAACCAGAGTATGCTTTAACTTGTGGTTTCATTTCTCTCCATATATCTATCAATTTCAATTCTTTCATAAAATGATTAATGGTCATCCTACATCCATTGTGCGTACAGTCCAGTCCTGTTGATCTATCTATACCGGGATTCAATGTACAATTAAAATCCCCTGCTATTATATGTCGCCCTGTAAGTGATGATAAGATAAGAAATAAATTAGCAAAGAACTTTTGATCATCTATATTGGGACCATATAAGTTCACCAAATTTATGTTTTCTAATAGCAAAGATCCTTGAATGATTACATATCTTCCAAATTTGTCTCCAATTACATTTTTCACTTGAAATGGGACTGATTTATGTATGAGAGTCATAACTCCCCTGGCTCGGGATGAAAATGATGAGGTGAAAACATTTCCTTGCCATCTACTCCTAATTCTTTTTAGATCTTCCTCTATTAGATGAGTTTCTTGTAAAAACACAATTTTTGAACCCATGTCTTTTATTTTATTCATAACTTGTTTAAGTTTTTTTAAATTTTGTAGACCTCTGCAATTCCATGAAGTTAAGTTAAGATTAACGCTTTGATTTATGATCAATAGGGAGTTTGGGATTACCTAGCAGTGTAAACATGCTCAAACAGAAAAGCAAAAAAATGAGTGGTTGAACATTCACCCTACAAACTCCACACAAACAAATTCCCCCTTCCCACATTTGTGGCAATCCCCCCAAAAGCAAAAGAAAAATTCCGTCTCCCGATATAGCCATCGACCGTTCCACACCCACGAGGATCAGCCAAAGCCACTCCTTCATCCTCCCAATCACCCTAACTCTACTGCTTTTAATAACGTAACATTAACTCTCTTCTGTAATTTTCCAATTTAACTCCAAAATTTTTTAGCAATTTTGTACTTTTTTTTTTTTTTAATATGTAATACAATCTATATTTTGTAATCTTGTTTTATGCTTCTAATCAGTTAAATGCTCAAATATTCTACCCTATATTCTGTTCATGCTTAGCTCCCACCAGTCTCTTCCTGGATCTTCTTGATGAGCTCCTGCGCCTCCTCGGGGGTCTTGAAGATGTGTGTTCTGCCCTCATATGTGACCAGAAGTCTTGCAGGGTGAATCACTCCATGACGAATCGCAAGGTTGCGCAGTTCTTTGCGGATGGGGTCAAACTGCTTCCTTAATTGTTGGATTCCTGAGGCCAAATCTGGGTAGAACCGCACCTGCTGATCTTGATATTTAATTTCTCCTTTGGCCCGCACCGCGTTGGAGATCGTCATCCTGTCTCTGTAGCTGAGAAACTTCATAATTAACGTCCTCGGTGCTGCCTTGTTACCTCTCGGTGGGCCAATTTGGTGGGAGCTTTCCAAGACGACTGATGATTTTAGCTCCGCGTTGTTCAGCGCCTCCGGGATCCACCCCTCCAAAAAGGAGCATGAATCACGACCTTCGGCTCCCTCCGGTAAACCCACCAGCCTCAGGTTGTTCCGTCTGGACCGAGATTCCAAATCCAGAACGCTATTTCTCAGATCTTTATTTTTTTTTTCCAAATTGCGCACCTTTATTTGAAGTCCGCTAATTTCATCCTCCGCACTTGAAACACGAAGCTCCGCCTGCGTCACTCGCTCCACGCAGTCACCCAACTCCTTTCTCATTGCATCCAACGCTGCCATAATCCCATCAAATTTAGCGGAAAAGTCTGCTCTCATTGAGCTAATGGCAGCCAGCACTGCACCTGTGCCGCCATCGTCAGCAGTTACCGCATCACCGCTAGTTTCATCCGCCATATCCGCAGCTTTTTCTACTGCGCCACAAACTTTAAAGTCCGTTAATTTGGACTGCTTCGGCGATTCAATTTTTCCCCCTCCTGATTTCCCAGCCTTAGTCTTCACCGGCATATCCTCACCCAAACGCTGGGAAAAGTTCTGTTCCGAATGAGAGAGTTATTTGCCGAATTTTTATTTCCAGGAGCAGAGCAGAGTGATACGTGTCCTTCTAGGCGGCCGCCATAACCGGAAGTCCTGTTTTGGTATGTTATTTCTGATTAATTCAAAACAGTTCAGAGGGGGGTTTTTTTTGATCGTTTTTGAATTATTTTTTTTATGTGTTGACCGAAACTGAGTTGAGGGTCTAGTACAACTCCAATGTACTGAATTCTGTCACTGAAGTAATTTCTTGATTATGTATGTTAACTTTAAAACATCGCTGGTTTGATTTCCTAATTGGGAAACACATAGACACTGTTTTTTTTTTAAGGTTCATCAGTAAATGATTTTGAAACTGCCACTCTTGGACATCAACCAGACACTTAGACAATACGTCAGCAGCCTGTGTTGGTGTCTTGGCAGCTGTATTTATCACTGCATCATCTGCATAAAGTTGGCATGTTGCAGGTGAGTTGTTTAACAGCAAGTCATTAATGAAGAGGCTGAAAAGCAGTGGACCAAGAATAGACCCTTGTGGAATGCCCATGTTGTTATTTAAAAAGGAGGATGTGTCCTGATCAATGTTGACAGACGAGGATATCTATTCTGGAGATAAGATGTAAACCATTCTATTGCTTCACTAGAAAAATTAAAAGCTGACAGTTTGGACAGAAGCAAACTGTGGTTGACGGTGTCAAATGCTTTTTTTTTTTTTTTAAGGTTAAGAAAAACAGCTCCCACCACATTACCCCTATCCAAAGACTGTTTAATATTTTCAGTGAGGCAACAATTTGCTGTTTCTGTTGAATATCCTGGTCTAAAACCAAACTGGTGTGGGTGGAGAAGTTGATTGGTCTGTAGGTAGTCTATCAGCTGTGTAGCTACAACTTTTTCAAAAACTTTAGACAGAACAAGTAAAATTGAAATTGGGCGATAGTTGCTTATATTGTCCTGGCTTCCTGATTTAAAAATTGGTATGATGATTGTTTTTTTCCAGCCAGAAGGAAATTTGCAGGATCTAATGGAGAGATTAATGAGATGAGTCAGTGTTTTAATTATTATGTTGCTGTATTTTTTAGGAAGTGAAGTACTCATACTATAGATATCATTAGCTTTAGAATTTGATAATTTTTTAATGACACCGGCAATTAATTCCTTGTTTACCTCATTGATATGAAAAGAACAACTGGATATCATTGCTTTTGGATAGTTTAGGGTATCTGGCAGCACAAAATTTTTTAATTCTTCCACTGACTCCACAAAATATGAGTTAAATTCATTTGCCAAAATTGCATTGTTACTGATGGTCTTTTCATTAATTATAATTCCCTTTACTCCCTTCCGATTATTTGTGTTGTTGGTCAAGTTGTTTAAGTGCTTCCATAGGGAAGTGTTGTTACCCCTTGCATGGTCTATTAATTTACTGTAGTAGGATACTTTAGATTTACGTAATTCCCCTGCTGCTTTATTCTTTAGGCTTTTGTAAATTAAGTGATCAGTTTGAAGTTTAGAGGATTATGACGTTTTCAAAGCAAAAGCTCACTTTTTTATAAGTTTCTTTATTTCATTGTTTAACCATGGTAAATTGGACTTTTTTGTCTATTTTTCATTTACTTTGTAAATTTTTCTGTGGATTTTGTTATTGTTGCAGTTATAGAATTACAACACTTCTCTACATCACATATTGACATGAGCTGCTCCTAATTTTGATTCTTAAGGTCACCTTCAAACTGCATCATTTTAGATTTGGGAATAGTCAGTTTTATTTTGTCAGCATCAACACCCCCAAGATACTGTAGTCGTTTTTTAGTAAGCGTTCTGACTCATTTGTTGGTAATTAAATTTTGTCATGATGTTTTTTTTAATTTCTGTTTATTTTTATCAATCCAGTTGATGTTAAAGTCACCATACCATAAAGTTTCTTTGTGACCATCAAGTAGTTAAACCAAATCACTTAATTCATTATAGAAGGAGACATTGTGTGAAGGTGGATTGTACAATACTGCAGTATTAAAATTCATTACAGGTGAGAGAAGGACGTTGACAGCTAGACATTCCAGGGGGGTATTCAATTCAACCAGTTGACATTTTTCTTTAATAAATATCAACACTCCTTCTCCCTTCCCTACCTGCCTATCTTTTCTAAAGCAGTGATAACCTGGAATGCCTATCATATTAGTGGGTATGTTACTGTGTAACTAAGTTTCTGTTAAAGATAGTCCAGATTTGAGTGCAGCAGTAGGGCAGATATCTCATCTCTTTTGGGAATTAAACTGTGTATGTTTAAATGTCCACTTAAAATCCCTTTTGGTTTAGACTTTGTATCCCTCAAAATTCGAGCATGATTGACAGTTTGGAAGAATAGATACTGTTTTTGTTTTTTTGTAGCTTGACTTTCAGGTCTCACTGCTTTTATGCTTTGTTTGACTGTTTCTGCTTCCAACAGTTTGTGTGAATCAGTTCCATTCAGTGCAGCTGTAGCGCTATTTACAGTGCAATTTGACAGATGGTGCAATCCAGAGTAAATTGACTCACCAAACTGGCTACGGCTGGCTGTACTGGGGTGAATACCGGCATTATTTTGCTCCACCAGATGCTTTGATGCGGCTCCGAGCAGCCCCAATTTTAGCCTGGTAGGTGACATTAGAGCCACTCCAGTTGGTCTAGGTGTTGGCTGGGGTCTTGACAACTATAGCTGATCAGTTGGTCTAGGTGTTGGCCGGGAGATAGCCGATTCAGGTGTTAGCTGAGATCTTAACAGCAGCAGTTGATCAACTGGTCCAGGTGATAAATGGGGCCCGGCAGATCCAGGTGTTGGCCGGGGCCTTGATATCAGCAGCTGATCAGTTGGTCCAGGTGTTAGCCAGGACCCAACAGACCCAGGTGTTAGCCGGGGTCTTGAAAGCAGCAGCTGATCAGTTGATCCAGGTATTAGCCAGGACCCGTCAGATCCAAGTATTAGTTGAGGTCTTGGCATCAACAACTTATGAGTTGGTCCAAGTGTTAGCCATGACCCGGCAAATCCAGGTGTTAGCCGGGGCCTTGGCAATAACAGCTGATCAGTTGGTTCAGGTATTGGCCAGGAATCTTCCAATCCAGACATTAGCTGGGGACGTGTTAGTAGCAGCTGATCAGTCAATCCAGGTATTAACCAGGATCCAACAAATTCATGTATTAGTCGGGGCCTTGACAGCAGCAACTGATCAGCTAATCCAGGTGTTAGCCTGAGTGTTTGACTCATAGCATTTTGTGCTAACACAAAGCAGGCCTGTTGTTCAAACGTGGTAGGTCCAGGATTAAGGTAGTGATGGCCAGATGAGGCTTTCTGGAGGACTTGAGGCCTTTCATCAAATGGATCATATAGACGAGGCCTCATCTGAAACTTCATTTTCTTTACTAGGCCATCTAGTGGACAAAATGTATACAACATGCAGATTTTTACAAGGGTGTTATTGGTTTGTGTATTTTTTCATTTCAATAAATGCACTCTTTTAACCCTCAAGCGACCGAGTGGGGTCATTTACGACCCCAGCCATGTAATTTAATGTGTCGTCTCTTTATTTTTTATCCAAATTTTCTTTCCTAGCATGAATTTGTCAGTCTACTAATCCTACACACTTTCATAGTTTTTTGCAGGGATCAACCAATTGGTGTGGCGTAGACATCGCAAACTCTTGTGGGGTCATTTATGACCCCGAAGAGAAGCACTGGTTTTTAAACATTGGTTTTATAAATTTTATTCAAATGTTCCACTTCTAATAGTTAGTTAGTTAATCCCTTCACACCTGAAGGTGTATATGGGCGGCGCCTATCTCCGTTTCTCTGACCCTAGGCCACACAGCTACTGTAAGTAGTGAAAGCTACAGCGGGGGGGGGGGGGGGGGTCAGTCCTCTGGTAGCTCTGCGTGTAACTTTACTTTCCCCATTCCATTATGCGGAGCACCACGCTAGAAGGCAGAAAGCACCATTTTTATATGGTCTTTGGTATGGCCCGGCCGGGATTTGAACCCCTGCCTCCCGGGTGTGGGGCGGATGCTCTACCAACTGAGCCACCACTCCGGTTTCCACTTCTAATCAGTACTTTATATTGTATTGCAGTGAACCATTGCTAACAGACCTAGGATAGCAAGATTTACATTTGTCTGTTTGTCTGGATTTGTCTGTTTGTTTGTCTGTTTGTTAGCAAGATAACTCAAAAAGTTATGGACGGATTTTCATGAAATTTTCACAGATTGTCAGAAATGGGGTATCCTACAGATGATTAGATTTTGGTGGTGATCCGGATCACCGTCCACAAGAAAACCGCCATTACGCAAAATGCCATAATAGGTATCATGATCATCATTGTAACTACAATAATAGGTATCATCATCATCGTGATGATGATATGATGACTATGATGATGATGTTGATGTTCCAAGAGTGAACTGACAAGGACTGTCTAAATAAATGTAATGTTGTTCTTACAGTCTGCGTTTTGGTTATTTCTTGCAATAAAAGTATTATTAGCAAACACATTTTACATTAGATCATTATAAAATACCTGTCTTAAATACAGGGAGTAGTTTTGGTATGATAAACCTCCAACCAGCCATTTATAATAAGGATCCCTGTACAGAGCACAATGGGGTCATAAATGACCCCACTTGGTCATTTCAGTCCGTAAAATAGCTTGGTCGCTTGAGGGTTAAGAAATATCAATGATCATAAGGGAAAAAAAGAAATAATAAAACTGAGGTGACTACAGCGAATGTGCTTGTGCTACTTATCCATTTTTATTAAGAAATGATAATTTTTCAACAGTCTAATACTGTCTTTCCCAGTACATTCATCTCTGTCCTTATTGTCATGCAGGGCACTATAGTGCCTCAGCATAATGATGTGTTATTTTTGTATCCAAGCTTTTTGAAACACAACAAAGCAAACAGATGCTTCACCTTGCAAATAAAAATAAATTTTAAGAATAACCCCACTGGGACTTGAACCTCAGCTGTCCAGCTGCAAGATAGATATTTTACCTCTAGACTACCACTTAGTGACAGCCAAATAAGGCTTTCTTGAAGACTTGAGCCTTTCCATCAAAATGGTTTATATCAACAAAACCTCATGTGAAACTTCATTTGCTGTACTAGGCCACGTAGTCAACAAAAAGTTTCCAGCATGCATATTTTTACAAGGGCGTTGTTGGTTTAATGTGTATTTTTTTTCAATTTCAATAAATGTGCTGTCTTTTAAGAAATATCAATGATCATAAGGGAAAAAAGAAATAATAAAACTGGGTTGACTACAGGGAATGTGGGTGACTACAGGGAATGTGCCTATGTTACTTAGTGTGCTTGTACTACTTATCCATTTTTATTAAGAAATAATAAATTTTCAGCAGTCTTATACTGTCTTTCCCAGTATATTCAACTCTGGCCTTATTCTCATGCAGGGCACAATGGCAATAGTGCCTCAGCATAACGGTGCGTAATAATGATCCAAGCTCTTTGAAGCACAATAGACACTTCACCTTGCAAATAAAATTAAATTACAAGAATGACCCAGCTGGGATTCAAACCCAAGCCTCCCACTTGTTGAGCAGATGTTTCACTGCTAAGCCATCATCTCAGTTACAATAAATATCCACTATTTGTGGAAAATACATCAATGGGAGAAATGCGCTCAAAATGTTCGCAAATGGGAGAAGCCCATGTTTTTGGTGCTGCCTCCATCTGAAAATTGGCTGTGACAAATCCCTTACACAGTCAAACATCGACAACACAAAGCATGAGAGATGGGCATTTCCATTGTGTATTGCTGCTCATTTTATTTCATGTTGCGTGCAAAATCATGAATGGCTTCCTGACCCTGTCACGTGGTACGACGTCAACACATACGTCAGCAATACACGCCTCAAAACGCGCTTCACCAAATATTTCCTGGATAAACCCAGAGCACCCTCAAAGCTCCAGAGCCTGCCATCCCATCACTAGATTAAGGTGAATGTCCCCAGCCAGAAGTGGCAGTACCAACAGCATTTTGGCAGAGTAGGCTCTGCCATACTGTGATGTTAACTTGACAACCTTGTTTTTGCTGCTTTTACACAGGTCTTTTGAGGACCAGATGGAGTGCAGGATAAAATGTCCATTTCCAAACATATATAGCTTGATAGATTCACCTTTGATTAAGTTGGCTGAATTGCCCTTCTTGTAGTAGGTCCAGACACACGATGAGAATAAAAAGAGTAGACAGGTATTAAAATATAGAGGCTAGAAGTGGAGCCCAACCAACCACTCCCACTCTTAGCAGTCATCTTGTTATCTTAGCAGCCATTCTTCCTGACTTTTTTTTAAGTCTTGTTAGCAATAATACACTGAAAAGAAACCTGTTGGTCTTGTTGAGTCTCCATTGAAATACATTTTTTTATTCATCTAAATGATTGAATAGTAGAGGTGGAAATCTTAAGACACCTCACGATTCCATTTAGAATCAGACTCTGATTCAAGTCTGAATCGATTCTTGTTCAATATTTTTTTGTTCCTATTCCCACAACTAACATGGTCCTTCAGTCAAAAATATGCTGAATTTCTAACATATAACTATTAGAAAAATAGAAGCATTCCTACCTGTTGGCTTTAGTGGTTCCATGTTTTGGTCTAGCTGCGGCTGTGCAGTGTGCAGGCCTGGGGCCTCGTACAAAGGATTGCGCAGCTTTCATACTGAAAGATGGCGTACTCAAAAAAATCTGAAAAGTCCATGTGCACTGAATTAGAATTAAACGTATAGTTTACAGAGTGGACCGTTGTCACAATGGCATTTATATCCCCTTAACACTGGGGCTGTCACGGTAACCGCAATTATGTAATATCACGCTATGGACACGCCTACCGCAAAGGAAAACGACCAACCGCAACAACCGCGGTGTTCACTTTTTTTGTGTGTGTGTGTCTATACACATGTGGCTATATCTCGTTGTTCACTTTTGTGCCCCTATTGCTAGTTGAAGTGTATTTTTATTACCAACAGCATGTTTGCACCCGGTACTCTAGAAGCTTCTACAGCACACGGTGCTGCCGCCGTTTGGGGCACTCTCTCCAGACGGACTCCAGTAGGCAGTTAGTGGTGAAAGCATTTGGACTCCTTGTTAAATACAGCCGTGACAGTGAGTACTGAAAGGGCACAAAGCATATTATTTCCTTCTGAGCGGAGTGTGTATGATCCTGACTGTGTATGCTCTGTGTATGAGCTCCGAGAGCAGCTTGTTTGTATGAGCTTTTTCGGACAGCGGCGAAAATCATGGAGACAAGAGCCACACAGGGCCCTGTATGGAGACTGTCCTGCTTATAAGCTGAATGTCGCTGCAGTTTCCAGTCTACACATCCCATAATTACCTCCACTGCTTTATGGAAATTATCTTTTTTTGTTTTTTAACAGAATCAGCAGTTCATGCTTGTATAAAGAGTGGACCTCCTCACAGTCGTCATACATGCACATAAAGTTGAGAGCGGAGCTGCAGCTAGACTCTCACAGCTTCCCTCATTTGCCACAGAAGTTATAAACCCTGTTTAAATTACAAATCCACAGGGTCCTAAAAACATTTGCAATAATACTGCATACTGCAATACTGCGTACTGCATACCGTGTTGAGCAATACTGCTCAACACAGTATGCAATAATACTGCATACCGTGTTGAGCTGTCCACCGTCACCGCAGGGGAAATTACTTTACCGCGACAGCCCTACTTAACACTTTATAGAGCACTCATTAATATACTTGAATATTCAAAATTTCAACCCTAGACCATTACTGGCAGATATTAGAAGATTGTTTCAATGATTGTTACCATTATTGTTATTATTACTAGTGCATGCCCATAGAAAGCGAGTATTCTTGTCTGAAAACAGGTAGCCCAATTAGGCTTTACAGGCCCAAATGTAGCTGTGTTTTAAAGTGGAATACAAAGAGGTGTAGCCTATATGTAAGCCTATATCTAAGATTTATTTGATTGTGTGAATATTAATTACAGAATTATTGAAAATGAATGGGATATCCAATATTAGTGACTGTTTAAGAGCCCTTGTTTGTTTTTTGTCAGATCACTTATTTGTCTGATCTTTTATGACATATATTCATAAGTGTTGTATCTTGCACTTTGGGGAATGGGAGTTGTTCAGTCATCATCATAATTGTTTTAGTTTATACGTGTCGTTTATAGTCTATCGTCAACTCATGCAGTACTATAACAGGACACATTTACAAATATTTGAGACCCATTCTAGTGCATTCTTTTATATTTTAGGACTATTATAAGTACACAGCAGAATGACCTGTTTGGCTGCAACTGTAGCACCAGTGTTGCCCATTTCAGAATCAGAATCAGATTTATTGCCATTGTTCATGTAGTACACAAACTAGGAATTTGTCTCGGTGCCATGCTGCAACATTAAAAACATGATGAGAAAAAGGGATAAACTAAAAAACTAAAGGACTAAAAACGTGCAATAAGTGTAGAAAAATAAGTAATAATAATAATAATAATAATAATAATACTAGTAATAATGAGTAGTACTAGTCAAGGCAGTTTTAAAAAATTAGCAAGTAGCAGATAATGTGAAGTACCACATAGTGCAGTCGATAATGCAACAGAAAAACAGTGATGAATGACGTGAGTCTGGTTGAGCTGCTGTACATAGTGCACGAGAGTCAAAAAGTCACTTAATGTTCAGCAGTCTGATGGCAGAGGGGAAAAAGCTGTTCATGTGCCGGGAGGTTTTAGTCCGAATGGACCGAAGTCTTCTACCTGAGGGGAGGGGGGCAAACAGTACGTGACCAGGATGTGAAGGATCGGCTATGATCCGGCCAGCACGCCTCCGGGTCCTGGAGATGTACAGGTCCTGGAGAGATGGGAGCTCGCAGCCTATCACCTTCTCAGCAGTGCGCACGACGCGCTGCAGCCTTAGTCTGTCCCTGGCAGTGGCTCCTGCATACCACACAGTTATGGAGGAGGTGAGGATGGACTCGATGATGGCCGTGTAGAACTGCACTAACATCTTGGTGGGTAGCTTGAGCTTCCTCAGCTGCCGCAGAAAGAACATCCTCTGCTGGGCCTTCTTGATGAGGGAGCTGATGGTTGGCTCCCATTTGAGGTCTCGGGTGATGGTGGTGCCCAAGAAGCGGAAGGAATCTGCAATGGTGATGGGAGAGCCTGTGATGGTGAGGGGGGGCAGGGGGGTTGTGACTATCCTGAAGTCCACGATCATCTCCGCTGTCTTCAGAGCATTCAGCTGCAGGTTGTTGTGGCTGCACCAGGACACCAGCTGGGCCACCTCTTCCCTGTAGGCGGACTCGTCGCCGTTGGAGATGAGCCCGATGAGGGTGGTGTTGTCCGCAAACTTAATCAGCTTAACAGACTGGTGGGACGAGGTGCAGGAGTTGGTATAAAGGGAGAAGAGTAGGGGGGAAAGTACACAGCCCTGGGGTGATCCAATGCTGATGCTAACAGAGTCTGAGACAGACTTCCCCAGCCGCACATACTGTCTCCGGTCCGTCAGGAAGTCGGTGATCCACCTGCAGAGGGAGTCAGGCACGTTGAGCAGGGACAGCTTGTCCTGGAGCAGATCGGGGCGGATGGTGTTGAATGCGGAGCTGAAGTCCACAAACAGAATCCTGGCGTAGGTTCCCGGGGAGTCCAGGTGCTGCAGGATGGAGTGGAGGGCCAGGTTGACTGCGTCGTCCACAGACCTGTTAGCACGGTAGGCAAACTGCAGCGGGTCTAGGAGGGGTGTGGTGATGGACTTGAGGTGAGACAGGACCAGGCGCTCAAAGGACTTCATGACTACAGAGGTGAGCGCTACAGGTCTGTAGTCGTTAAGTCCAGTAATCCGTGGCTTCTTGGGGACAGGGATGATGGTGGAGGATTTGAGGCAGGTCGGCACGTGACATTGCTTAAGGGAGGTGTTAAAAATGTCTGTGAAGACAGGAGCCAGCTCTTTCGCACAGTGTCTCAGGGTGGAGGGAGACACACCGTCCGGCCCGGGGGCCTTGCGCGGGTTCAGTCTGGAGAACTGTCTGTGCACGTCCTGCTCACTGATGACAAGGGGAGGGGGGGAGGAGGAGGAGGAGGAGGGGGGACCGCTTCTGATGAATTAGGGGCTGAGGAGGCAGTGGAGCTGGGTGGAGTGGGTGAGTTGGACACAGCTGACGAGGTGTCAAAACGGGCGTAATGTTGGGACAGTTTTTGACAAAGGGCTTTGTCATCCTGACCTTTAGAAGCCTGAGGCCGATAGTTGGTGATTTGCCTCAGTCCTCTCCACACAGAAGCCGAGTCATTAGCAGTGAACTGCTGCTGGAGTTTCTCAGAATACACAGATTTAGCTCTCCTCAGCTCTCTGTTAAACCGATATTTGACCTCTCTGTAGCAGTCCCTGTCTCCACTTTTCAACGCTGCTTCCTTCTCCTTCCTGATCCGTCTGAGCTTAGCTGTGAACCAGGGCTTGTCATTAGAATATCTCACCCTGGTGCGCGATGGGAGAATGTCCTCCTCACAGAAGTTGATATATGAGTTCACAGTGTCTGTGTACTCATTAAGATCATGTGTGGCTCTTTTAAACATGCCCCAGTCAGTTATTTCCATGCATGTGTTCAGTTTCTCTCCAGCTTCACTGGTCAATTTCTTTGTGGTGGTCACAACAGGTTTAGTGAGTTTCAGTCTCTGTCTGTATGTGGGGATGAGGTGGACCATCACGTGATCAGATAGTCCCAGCGCAGCGCGGGGAACAGCGCGATATGCGTCCTTTACTGAAGTATAACAGTGATCTAGCGTGTTATTTCCTCTGGTTGGACATTTAACAAACTGTTTGTAGCGGGGGAGCTCGTGACTCAGATTGCTCTGGTTAAAATCGCCCACCACAATAACCAGGGAGTCTGGAAAGTTCCGCTCCGCAAGTTGGATGTGATCTGCGAGCACGCGCTGAGCTTCGTGCGTGTCCGCGTCGGGAGGGACGTACACAGCGGCGAGGATGAATGAGGCAAACTCCCGCGGGGAATAAAATGGCTTGCAGTTAATAAAAAGAAATTCCAGGGCGGGAGAACAGTGTTTGGAAATCACCGTTACATCAGAGCACCAGCTGCTGTTAATATAGAAGCACACTCCTCCTCCAATAGACTTACCGGAGAGCTCTGTGACGCGATCAGCACGATACAGCTGAAATCCCTCGAGGCTGATTGCGCAAACTGGAATGTTCTCTTTAAGCCAGGTCTCAGAGAAGGAGATGACAGACGAGGAAGCGAGGTCCTTGAATCGCATCAGCAGTCTTAGTTCTTCTACCTTGTTCAAGAGAGAATTGGCATTGGATAGAAATATGCCAGGCAAGGCTGTTCGCGTGCCTCTCTTCCGTAGCCGAGCGAGAATCCCCCCTCTCTTTCCTCTTTTCCGCCGTCTTGCTCTTTTGGCCAAACAATGGATCAGATCGGCGGCAGGAGCTAAAAAAACTGGAAGAAGGTCCATGGGAGTGAGAGTCCTGATGTTTAATAGTTCTTCACGGGTGTATGAACCGGCAGACGCACAATCAATGAACAAAAACAGACAAATTATAAAAATTAAAGGGCATTTGTCAGTAAATATTTAAATAAAAATTATTTATTTCGTTATTTGGGCGTTTTTGTGACATGTACATAAGTATTCACAGCCTGTACATAAGTATTCACAGCCTTTGCTCAATACTTTGTTAATACACCTTTGGCAGCAATTACAGCCTCAAGTTTTTTTGAATAAGATGCCACAAGCTTGGCACACCTATCTTTGGGCAGTTTGGCCCATTCCTCTTTGCAGCACCTCTTAAGCTCCATCAGGTTGGATGGGAAGCGTTGGTACACAGCCATTTTCAGATCTCTCCAGAGATGTTCAATTGGATTCAAGTCTGGGCTCTGGCTGGGCCACTCAAGGACATTCACAGAGTTGTCCTGAAGCCACTCCTTCGATATCTTGGCTGTGTGCTTAGGGTCATTGTCCTGCTGAAAGATGGACCATCACCCCAGTCTGAGGTCAAGAGCGCTCCAGAGCAGGTTTTCATCTAGGTTGTCTCTATACATTGCTGCATTCATCTTTCTCTCTATCCTGACTGGTCTCCCAGTTCCTGCCCATGAAAAACATCCCCACAGCATGATGCTGCCACCACCACTGGCATTTTTATGAGTGGTGCCTGGTGTCCTCCAAACATGACGCCTGGCATTCACGCCAGAGAGCTCAATCTTTGTCTCATCAGACCAGAGAATTTTGTTTCTCATGGTCTGAGAGTCCTTCAGGTGCTTTTTGACAAAATTCCAGGCAGGCTGTCATGTGCCTTTTACTAAGTAGTGGCTTCTGTCTGGCCACTCTACCATACAGGTGTGATTGGTGGATTGCTGCAGAGATGGTTGTCCTTCTGGAAGGTTCTCCTCTCTCCACAAAGGAATGCTGGAGCTCTGACAGAGTGACCATCGGGTTCTTGGTCACCTCCCTGACTAAGGCTCTTCCCCCCCTGATCACTCAGTTTAGATGGCCAGCCAGCTCTAGGAAGAGTCCTGGTGGTTCTGAACTTCTTCCATTTATGGATGATGGAGGCCACTGTGCTCATTGGGACCTTCAAAGCAGCAGAAATTTTTCTGTACTCTTTCCCAAATTTGTACCTTGAGACAATCCTGTCTCGGAGGTCTACAGACAATTCCTTTGACTTCATGCTTGGTTTGTGCTCTGACATGCACTGTCAACTGTGTTACCTTATACAGACAGATGTGTGCCTTTCCAAATCATGTCCTATCAACTGAATTTACCACAGGTGGACTCCAATTAAGCTGTAGAAACATCTCAAGGATTATCAGTGGAAACAGGATGCACCTGAGCTCAATTTTGAGCTTCAAGGCAAAGGCTGTGAATACTGATGTACATGTGATTTCTTAGTTTTTCATTTTTAATACATTAGCAAAAATCTCAATAAAACATTTTATATTTTGTCATTATAGGGTATTGTGTGTAGAATTTTGAGGGAAAAAAATGAATTTAATCCATTTTGGAATAAGGCTGTAACATAACAAAATGTGGAAAAAGTGAAGCACTGAATACTTTCCAGATGCACTGCATAAAATCTGAGATCAGTCTGACGAATGGTTTGGGAGATATCTGAGGAACAGACAGAGATTTCGTGCATTTATAGATAGATTATTATTATAGTGTTACAATATATTATGCCTCCTGATGTTACCAAATATGGTTCTTCACCCAATAAATGTTTAATTTATACCCCCTTAACACAGGGGTGGATGTCATTGAGGGATTGCCAATTATTGATCTATCAATGATCATCAGTGATCTCCAAAGTTTTGAATAGGTGGATCACTGCTCACTGACAGCGGATTGCTGTGGTGTTCTGTGCTGACACGCGGCGGGGGGGGGGGGGTTGCTGTGAGAGAAAGCCTTCAGCAATCCGTACATGAGGGACTGACAGACGTGATGTTAGTTAGGAAAGTAAATAAAATAAACACCATGGAATTCCACTCTAATCTTACAGCTGAATTTAGACAAGTTACAAACCAAATCTGTCAGAGTCAGAATCCTAATTATGCACAATAACCAGGCGGAGCACACGTAGCTGTAAAAAAAACCTTTTATTTCCAGATTGTCTCCAAACGGAGATATTTTAGACCATGGAAGCATTTCCTCACTTGGAGACATCTGCATGTAAGTGTCTCTGCTGCAGCTGCAGGGGTTCACCACAGCGACCCGCCTGTCCTCTGCCTCGCAGTGCACATTGCACTGGAGCCACAGCTTGATTAATTCGGAAGTGCATTTTGGATTCCAGAATTCCTCCCAGGAGAGATGGATCTGTGCATGTTGCCTCGTGAGTCATCTGTATAGCTTAGTCTCTGGCAAATTTTATTATCTCTGTCACATTTAGCCTACAGAAACATGATCCAGTTTACAGTGGTGCTGGCTGGTCCAATGAGTGGGGTCTGGTTATCCACATAGTATGACAGTGATATTCCAGCAAACTTATATGAACACACAGACCTAAATAAAATGAGGAGTTTGTGCCATGAATTGGGTGCCATTCCATGTGTCCTTGTTTTGTGTATCATCTTAAACTATCAAAAGTATTTATGTTGTCATATTAATTCAAGAAGTCCATGTGTGTGTGTGTGTGTTCGTTCCACTCCATGCGTATTTCCCAAACCATTTGATGGACTGGCCTCAGATTTGATACGTGCTGTGCTGAGGTTACGAGGGTGTGCATCTC
Organism: Pholidichthys leucotaenia; assembly: GCA_020510985.1. NCBI lineage: Eukaryota > Metazoa > Chordata > Actinopteri > Cichliformes > Pholidichthyidae > Pholidichthys > Pholidichthys leucotaenia. The sequence goes on along the minus strand of CM035841.1, from coordinate 402,273,813 downwards.
CGAATTTCAGCCTCTCCAGATATGTGGAAGTTTAAGAGGGGAAATCTTTATTGGACGTCCATAGGGGAGCTATGGGCATTCATAGCTATGACATCACAGACGCACAGATGTTGCCATGGTTACTGTTGCCAGGCAGACACATCATCAAAGCTCAAAGGCATCACTGAACGAGTGGTGACATCAAAGATCAAAGGCAGGCATCACCATGGTTACTGTTGCCATGGTAACAGTAACTTTCAATGGGCATGCAGAAATGCTTGCTTACACTTGTTTTCTACAGGCATACAGAAATACTTGCTTATACTTGGTTTCTACGGGCATGCACAAGTATGCTCTAGTCATATTATGATGCAAGAAATCTGTGTGTGTGTGTGTGTGTGTCCCAAACCATTAGTCGGACTGGCCTCAGATTTGATATGTGCTGTGCTGAGGTTACAAGGATGTGTATCCCTAAATTTCAGCCTCCCTGGATATGTGGAAGTTTAGGAGGGGAAATCTTTAATGAATGTCCATTGGGGAGCTGTGGACGTCATAGAGCAATGGCAGGCATCACCGTGGTTACTGTTGCCAGGCAGACACATCATCAAAGATCAAAGTCAGGCATCACTGAACGAGTGGTGACGTCAAAGATCAAAGGCAGGTTTCACCATGGTTACTGTTCCCATGGTAACCATGTCAAAGATCAAAGGCAGGCATCACCAGGCCTTACTGTTGCCATGGTAACAGTAACTTTCTACGGGCATGCAGAAATGCTTGCTTGTACTTGGTTTCTACGGGCATGCACGGGTATGCACTAGTTAAGTAATGTTTAAGAATTGGGATCTTGACATTTGTGCATCGATTCTGAATCTTTCCTGCCTGCATCGCGGTACATCGGAAAAATTATTTCCCCTGCCCTTACTGAATAGGAGACATTTGTTGCAAAATTTAGTACTAAAAAATGTAATCGCAGTGTTATTGCTAGTAGAAATACAAATTTGATTGTATGCATGTAAAATAAATATCTTTTAATTAAAAATGTGAAAAACTGTGAATAATATCCTGTTGAGTAATTAGAATCTGGTTGAATCCAGAAATTGTGTAAGGGATTGGAAAATGATTAGTTTCCAGTGTTATTGTTTGCTTTGTATGTATTTCTTTTTGTTTATCCTTTTTTACTGTATGCTGCCTCTGGGCCAGGTCATAATTGGAAATGAGAATTGGTTCTCATCTGACCTACCTGGTTAAATAAAAAGGTAAAATTATCATTATTATTTTTTTTTTCAGTTAGACAACTAAACTGTTGAATGTACGTTCTAAATACTCCCTAGTTTAATAAATATATTGAAAAACAGGCTTGTGTACTGTGTTAAGTGTTTAAACCATCTGGTGAGTAAAGTTGACCAAATTTTTTCTTCTTGTATGATTATTGAATACATGTCCTCATCTTTTCATTTGGAGAATAAGCTACTTATGTTTCACTTTGTTTCATGAAAAAGGGCTTTATGGCCATGAGTTGCATCTGTATGATGTTGCTGTTTTCTATGAAAGCTCTTATCTTTGAAATGATCAGACAGACACGGAGTTATTCAAGGAATCCTCATCTGTTTCTGAGTATTAGTCTGGCTCACAGTATTTGTGTTGTTGCCATGCTTTTAGTTTTTCTGGAACTCAGACTTTGTTTGATATAAAGTTTATTTATACTGCTGAGTCATCACTAAATCTGCCTTCGACTTTTTATTTTATAACCTTTTCTGTACTTTTAAAATTGTTTGCTTATAAAGTATAATATAATAGTCCTGATGACAGACGACTAATAAACATGTTCTATAGCTCACTCTTTAAACAGTTAGTTGAATAAGATTTTTTCTTGTTTGAACAATTTGCAAAAATATTCTCACTTTAATCACTGAGTGATGTGCATAGGGAGAACTGGAATGAATGGTTGTGATCCAGTGAGAGAGGAGGTGCACACTGAGTAAATGCAACATTCTAACAAAAATAAAATGTATGCTTACTGAAAAATCCCCTGAAGTACATACCTATATCTAGGTGCTGACTTACACCCGAGTTTGAGTTGCTGGGCCCTGTTATACAGTCAAGGCTGAAACTACTGTCACGCATGCATTTCTGTCAGATAATGCACCACCCTTTCCCAGAAAACTGTGAGAGGTAACTGCTGCAATATAAATGCTTTATTCTCATGTTTGTATCTCATGTTTGTTGCTTTTGTTTGCATTTGAGCAGCACAAAAAAGCAGGAGGGGGGAAAAACCGGAAAATCTGTGGTCTTACAGCATGACAGTTTGAACAAACAGACCTTAAGCAAAATGAGGAGTTTGTGGTGGGCTTCATGCATGCTCTGTTGTGTGCCGCACCAAAGACTGTCCGGGCGGGTGCTAGCTTCTGTGTTTAAGAGTTCCACTTCTTTTGTTCCGCCAAAATTAATTAAGTTATTAATATTTCAGAATTGGAATCTTGACATTTGTCTATCAATTCAGAATAGTTCACGTCAGACTAAATTTATCCAGTTTTAGGTCAGTTAATTACAAAATTATTTCTATTTGCTAAAACAATTTTTATATTTGTTAAATCATTTTTTTAGAGAATTTTTTTTGTTGCTTTTTTCAAAGTCAGAATCTTACATACACTCAGATTACTATGCCTTTAAACAATTTGGGAAAGCCCAGGTGATTGTGTCACGGCTTTGGAAGGTTAATAACATTTGAGTTAATTGGACTCACATCCGTGGATGTATTTTAAAGCACACCTCAAACACACTGCTTACCTTGTGTGACAAACAGTGTTTCCTCTGGCTAAAGACATTGCTGTGGTGGCAACATATTTTTTCCATGGGGGCAGAAAACACATGACACTATTGTAACCGGGATATGTTTATACCATTTCTTTCATTTTTAAAAATTTTGCACAGTAACTTTGCATATGGAACTTAACATTTGAAGTACTGTACAACTGAAGCTTGAATGTTGGAATATTGGGCCAGTTGGGGTCCCAACCAGATGTCCTGTGTTTGGACTTTTTACTGGTGTCATCCTTCTTTCCTTCCTCTGCTCTCGCCTCTCCTGGACCCTCTGCCTGAACACTTCCCTCTCCTTGGCTCCTCTCTTCTGTCTCATCTTGCCCTCTCTGAGCTCTTGTCTAATTCAGGTTCTCTTTGTCTATGGTGGTATACAAACAGGTCAGAAAATATCAAGTGTCATGTTTTGTGCTGCAGGATTTTTTTTTGTCATGGTTTACATAGTAAATGACAAAAATATGTGTATTTTTTTGTATTTTTATTCTAGTGCTTCTTTTTTTTTTTTCCATTGAGAGAGTTATTAGGTTTAGGGGGCAATCACTTTTTAACACAGGGGCCATGTAGGTTTGGATTTGCTTTTCCCTTAATAATACACACCTTTATTTAAAAACTGCATTTTGTGTTTATTTGTGTTATCTTTGTCTGTTATTTAAATTTGTTTGATGATCTGAAACATTTAAGTGTGACAAACACAAAAAAAAAAGAGAAATCAGGAAGGGGGCAAACACTTTTTCACACCACTATACCTCTTATGCTTTTTTCCGTGTTTAAAGTACTTTAATAAGCTTATGCTTCTCTCGGACAGTGACACTAGCGAGACACTCTGCCTACCGACTGGAACGGTCACGCGATCGGGGCGTTTCTGAACTCCCCCTGGATGACAATCACGCATGTTGTTCGTGTGCATGCTTGCGGACCATCATTCGTTCATATTTTTTTCTTAAATTTATATTTCCTCTTAGAGTGGCGGGCCGCCATGTGGAAATGTTGCCAGAGGAAATCCTGGACAGCATGGAAAATGAGAAGAAATCAGCCAAGATATTACAAAGATAATTGTGGACCTCCACAAGTCTGGTTCATCGTTGGGTACAGTTTCCAGACTCCTAAAGGTGCCATCTTCATCTGTTCAATTATACGCACATATAAACGCCATGGGAATGTCCTGCCATCATACCCACTCAGGAAGGAAACAAGTTCTGTGTCCCAGACATGAATGTTTTTTGGTGCAAAATTAATACTTAAATTGAACTGTTTGGCCTTAATGACCATCATTGCATTTGGAGGAAAAAGGAAGAAGCTTGCAAGCCTGAGAACACCATCCCAACTTTGAAGTATGGGGGTGGCAGCATCATGTTGTGGGGGTGTTCTGCTGCAGGAGAGACTGGTGCATTTCATAAGATCGATGGCATGAGGTATGAACATTATGCGGAAATAATGAAGGAACATCTCAAAACATCAGCCTGGAAGTTAAAGCTTAGGTGCAAATGGGTCTTCCAAATGGACAATGACCCTAAGCATCCCACCAAATTAGTTAAAAAGTGGCTTAAGGACAACAAAGTCACTGTTTTGGAGTTGCCATCACAAAGCCCTGATCTCAGTACATAGAAAATGTGTGGGCAGAGCTGAAAAGGATACCCAAAACATTTGACCCAGGTCATACAATTTGAAGGCAATACTACCAAATACTAAGGAAATGTATGTAAACTTCTGACTTTGAAGAAAGTAATAAAAAATTATGTAAAAATTACTTAGCAAATAGAAATAATTTTGGTAATCCTAACTGATCTAAAACTGGGAAAGTTTCGTCTGATCTGATTTAATGTCAGACAGTGAGGGCAAAAAACGTTGTCTTTTTATACAGTGTATGCGAACTTGTGGTTTCAGCTGTATGCATTTTTGAAGTCCTGCTGCATTGCAGATCCCATCCTTAAGGTCTTGAGTTTGGGCCCATTGAAGGAGGCTGTTCTTTACATCACTTTTTTTATGAATTCTTTTGTGGATGATTGTGCTTACTATGAGAGGCATTCAGAATTGAGTCCATGCAGCGATTTCTACAAAATTATTTTTTGTTCCTAATACATTACTGCCTGAGAGCCTTCTTGAAATGCTTGTTAGTCTTTGTCCTCAGCACAGGCACATTTCCAAATCAACCATAATTAATTGTTTTTTTTTTTTGCTCCCTCCCTTTTGTTGTATCTGTATGTAATTACTGCTTCCTGATTTTATATACATTTTTAAGCAGCATTCAAACTTTTTTTGGCAAATGAACTTTAGATTCTCTGAGTGTTCTTGGCTTTAATCTTGTTCCTCAAAGTAATTATACTGCCACAATCGATAGAATAATTTACATTTAATTGCTAGTTCCTAACTGGAGTGCTCGTATTTCATCCCCATGACCCCCGTGGGTGTTGCATGGCAAAATGGGTTCTTATCTGATGGGTTTGACATCTGTAGGCAGTGACCCAGCAGTGATTCAGCTGCTGATTTCATCAGCCTTCCAGACTCCTGCGTTGTTCAATTTTTCTGAGATTATGGAGCATTGGCAGGCAGAAACATATAAACTAGCACAACATGAACATGCACAAATAAACTCCTTCTCCCTCTCACTCTGCTCATCTGTATTAACTTCCATCTTCCTACATTTTCTTCTTCTCTTTTGGGCCTTTTGTCCTTCTGACTGCTTTCATTCATTCTTCCCACCCTCCCTCTCCCGATCCCTCATCCCCACCCTTGTCTTCTAAAGAGATGGCTTTGTAGTGATTTATTGACGGTGGTGTGGGTTTTCTTTAGAGGAGGTATTGCTGCCGTCCCGGAAAACCTTTGAGTTTTCTCACTTTTATGATGATAGTTTTTCAAGAGTGTTTGAAGGCCTTATCCTTCAAGTGCTCATGCTGTGGAGCTGGTCAGAAACGTGCACACCTTTTCACCATATTACAAAAACACTGATACTTGCTACTTCCTCGCTTGGGTGTGGGTAGCTGGTGGCACACAGTGTGTCTGGGGTGCCCAGGGGCTCCAGGTGCAGCGGGGGGGACTGGTTGCCCTGACCCCTGGGGCAGGTGCTTGCTTGTCCTGGGGTTTAGTGGCCTCGGGGCATCGTGCTCTGCAGGAGTTACGGGTTGCCTGAGAGATGGGGTGTATTGTCTTGCTTGCTCATGGTCCCGGGGGGGGGGGCATTGCTGTGGCCTGCTACCCTCTCTCTCTCTCTCTCTCTTTTCCAGTTTTTGTTTTTTTGGGTGGAGGATGGCGGCCTTGGGAAAGCCACCTCCATCTATCCACCAGGGGGTGAGGATCATTCCCCCGGACACCGCAGTTACTGTGGAGGAGGTCCTGGAGGCTGTGGCCAAGCAGGTGGGCCCTGACGCGGTCTGCTTTGCTTCCCGAATGAATAGAGCTGTGGTTGTGTTTCTGGCAGCTGAAGACGATGTCCACACCCTGATTGTAAGCGGTGTGGTTATCGGGGAAACGTATGTACAGGTGTCCCCCTTATCTGTCCCATCAACGAGAATCACCGTCTCAGGTGTTCCACCTTTCATCACTGACGAGCAGCTGGCGACGGAGCTCCGCAGATTTGGGAAGTTTGCGGGCCCGTTTACAACTCTGCCTTTGGGATGCAAGGCCGCCAAGTTCAAACATGTGAAATCACTCAGGCGACAGGTGTTCATGTTTCTCGACTCGCCCACTCAGACTCTGGAAGTCTCCTTCAGGGTCAAGCTCGGGGACGGATCTTATATGGTGTATGCGAGCTCAGGACAGATGAAGTGTTTTGAATGTGGAGACGTGGTCCATAAACGGTTCGCTTGTCCGCACAGGCAGCGGGCGGTGGGCCCTGATGGGGCCGCGGATGGTGCTGGCGACGAGCCCTCCGCTCACGCCGCAGCTGCGGACGGCGGCGCAGCCTCCGCTCCCGCTACCCCTGCTCCGGAGCCTGCCGCTGTGTCTGTGGACGGCCCGGCTGTGCCGCCCGCGGCCCAGCTTGCGGCCGGGAGCGTTGATGGCGATGGCGCCACAAGGGTCACTGATGGTGCGTCACAATCATCTCGCTGTGTGACGTCAACAGCTGGGCCACCGGCAGCTGCTCCCGCTTCGGAGGAGGGGACGGGGCACCGACCTGATGGTGCGTCACAATCATCTCGCTGTGTGACGTCAGCGGCTGTGCCTCTGCCAGCTGCTGCTGCTTCGGAGGAGGAGACGGAGCACCGACCTGATGGTGCATCAGAATCTCGCTGTGTGACATCAGCGGCTGTGCTTCCGGAGGCTGCTACCGTTACACAGCGGGGGATGGAACAGCGACAGTCAGCTGCTGAGGGTGGCGTCCAGGAAAATGTGGCCCATGATGGATCCACTGGCCCGGGAGAACCAAGCGGTCAGCTGAGTTGTGCTGCCGAGGAAATGGAATCTGAAAACGACGCTGTGTCTAATACTGGGTCTATTGAGGCAAAATGCAGTACAAACACGAGTTTGTACTCACTGGACGAAATCAATGCTTTTCTGGATGAAACCTATAACAAAGCCATTAGGGTCGCCGACTACTTCAGTGACACTGATAAGTTCATTAAGTCTGTGGATGTGCTAAGAAGGCAGGTTGGTCTGGACCTCCTGGATGAAAGGAAACGTTATCGCCTCAAGAAACACCTGACAGCCCTGCGTAAAGCAGCAGGGGGAACGCCGGTCAAGCGCGCCCGACAGGAGGAATGAATGGCGGTCGTTCCTCTGCCTGTTTCACGCATTTTTGGGATATTGTTTGAACAGACTTGTATATGACATTTAATTGACTGTAATTGACTGTCACAGGACTGCATCTTTGACTAGGTGGGCTGCAAGGAATGTTCTGTGTGGTGTGTGGGGGGGAACATTTCAGTTTGCACTTTTTCCAATGTGACACACTTGGTGGAATGATGTTGGTGTGCTCACATTTTTTTGAAGTGTGCAATAAAGGCTTATTTTAAAAGGTCAAAGGTCTCTCTCTCTCTCTCTCTCTCTCTCTCTCTCTCTCTCTCTCTCTCTCTTTCTCTCTCTCTCTCTCTCTCTCTGTGTGTGAAGGGGGTCCTTATGGCTGTGGGTGACCAGGTGGGCCATGATGCGATCTGCTATGCGTCCAGGATGAATAGAGCTGTAGTTGTGTTTCTGGCTGCTGAGGAGAATGTCCACGCTCTGGTTGCAAGCGGTATTGTAATCAGGGACATGTCTGTACAGGTGTCCCCCTTATCAGTTCCATCAACGCTTATCACCGTCTCGGGTGTTCCACCTTTCATCACTGACGAGCAGTTGGCGACGGAGCTCCGCAGATTCGGGAAGTTTGCGGGCCCGTTTAGACACGTGAGTTTGGGATTCAGGGAAGCCCGGTTAAAACATGTGAAATCACTCAGGTGACAGGTGTTCATGTTTCTGGACTCGCCCACACAAACTCTGGAAGTGTCCTTCCGGGTCAAACACGGGGATGGCTACTATATGGTGTATGCGAGCTCGGGACAGATGAAGTGTTTTGAATGTGGGGACGTGGGCCATAAACGTTTCGCCTGCCCGCACAGGCAGCCGGCAGGGGGCTCTGGTGGAGCCGCGGCTTCCGCTCGTGACGTTGCTGCGGATGGCGTTGCGGGGGCTTCCGCCGCGACGGAGCCCGGCGGGGGCACACAGCCTGGCAGCGAGGCCTCCGCACCCGCCGCTGCTGCGGACGACGTTGCGGGGCCTTCCGCCGCTCCTGCTCCGGAGCCTGCCGCTGTGTCTGTGGACAGCCTGCCTGTGGCACCCACAGCGCGGCCTGCAGCTAGGGGCGTCGCTGGTGATGGCGCCCAAACAGTCAATGACGTTGAGTCAGAATCGCGCTGTGTGACATCAGCGGCTGTGCTTCCGCAGCCTGCTGCCGCTTCAGAGCAGCAGGCGGAACAACGCCGGTCGGCTGATGTAGGCGCCGCCCCGGAAAACATGACTGATGATGGATCAGCTGCGCCAGCTGATGTGCCAGCTGAATCCAACAGTCAGCAGAGTTGTGCTGACGAGGAAATGGAGTGTGTTTCTGACCCTGTGTCTGCTAAAAATGAGTCTATTGGGGCAACTTGCAGTACAAATGTGGGTTTGTATTCACTGGAAGAAATAAATGCTTTCCTGGATGAAACGTATAATAACAGGGCCGTTAACGTCGCTGATTACTTCAGTGACACTGACAAATTCATTCGGTCTGTTAATGTACTGAAGAGGCAGGTTGGTGTTGACCTCCTGGATGAAAGAAAACGCTTCCGCCTGAAGAAGCACCTCACAGCCCTGCGTAAAGCAGCAGGGGGACAAAAGGCCAAGCGCGCAAAGATGGAATGATTTCCATGGCAACAGCACGGTGTTCCTCACATCTATCGCCTAATGCAGGAAATAACATTAGGGTCCTTAAACATCAATGGTGGGAGGGGAAATCATAAGAGGGCATTCATTAGTGATCTGTTCCGACGAAAAAGTCTCAACATTTTGTTTGTGCAGGAAACTCATACCACTTCGGCAGATGAAGTGGACTGGGGCTTGTGGTGGAAAGGCCCTTTTTCACTCAGTCACGGTACCAATCTTAGTGCAGGAGTGGCCATTTTGTTTGGGGAATCAGCAAATGCACAAGTTTTATCGGTGGTGGAGATAGTGAGGGGCAGGCTACTTCTTGTTAGGGCCCAAATAGGGGATTCCGTGTTTTGCCTGGTAAACGTTTACGCGCCAAACCACGGTGCTGAAAGGGTTGCCTTTTTCAATATACTGACTACTGAATTGCAGCGCTATCACCAAGAACAACTTGTTGTTGCTGGTGATTTCAACTGTACCTTGGACTTCACTGTGGATCACACTAACGCAGAACCCCATCTGCAGTCTTCTTGAATCTTGGAAAATTTCACTGTGCAGTTCGACTTAGTGGACATATGGAGGTCTAAAAATGCAGATGCGAGACAGTATACCTGGGTCAGGGTCACTGACGGTGTTGTCAGTGCTGCTAGATTAGACAGGATATATGTTTCTAGAACCTTTGGCCCCAGAATCCTTCACAGTAATATAAGTCCCGTCGGTTTCACGGATCATCACCTGGCCACTGCGGTGTTACTTAACTCACCAGGGAAACGGACAAAATCTTATTGGCAATTCAATAACAAGCTCCTTCGGGACAACGCCTTTTGTCAGTATTTTGTGTGCTTCTGGGAACACTGGAGGACCACAAAGGCTCATTTTAGTTCCCTGGAACAGTGGTGGGACTTTGGCAAAGTGCAAATTCGCCTTTTTTGTCAACGGTACACTGCGAACTCAACTGCCATCATCAAGGCCAAGGTCAGTGAACTTGAGGACGCTGTCAAGAGGCTGGAGAACAGCTTGGTTATGGGTCAGGATTCTACCGCTGGTCCTTTGCTGCAGGAGAAGAGATTGGCCCTGCGCACATTCATGCAGGAAAGAGTGAAGGGGGCGCTAGTGAGGTCACGCTTCACTCGCCTGCAGGACATGGATGCCCCAACGTCCTTCTTCTTCAATTTGGAGAAGTCTGCTGCGAAAAAGAAGTTGATGGCTTGCTTGACGCTCCCAGATAGTTGACTGACTACAAATCCATCCGAGATGCGGCGCCATGCAGTGGATTACTACGGGGCCCTGTTTACTGCGGGAACGGGTTGCAAAGAATCTCAAAATCAGCTCTTTGAAGGCCTTCCGGTGCTCAGCCCGGACGACAGGGCCGCTCTGGACTGTGCCCTGACTTTGGATTAGTTAACTGTGGCTGTTAATCAGATGGCTTTGGGACGCGCACCTGAATTGATGGTCTTTCTGCTGAATTCTTTAAGCATTTTTGGAATGTTATTGGATCAGACTTCTATGACGTTCTAACTGCCTGTTACAGAAAGGGAACATTACCTGTCTCCTGCCGCCGTGCAGTGCTGTCTCTGTTGCCTAAGCAGGGGGACTTGGCCCTGCTGAAAAACTGGAGGCCCGTGGCTCTTCTTTGCACAGACTACAAGGTGCTTTCTAAAGCCCTGGCAAACAGACTGAACAATGTCTTGGGTTTGATTGTACATAAGGATCAAACATATTGTATTCCTGACCGAACCATTATGGACAATGTTTTTCTCATACGTGACGTTCTCCAGCTCAGTAAATGTCATGACTTACAGTTCGGGATTGTGTCTTTGGACCAGGAAAAGGCTTTTGATAGGGTTGACCATTCCTATTTGTTTTCCACTCTGAGGGGGTTTGGTTTTGGCAATATGTTTTTGAGGTGGGTCAATCTGCTATATACTGGAGCTGAGTGTTTGGTAAAGATGGGGGCAGGGCTGAGTCGGCCAATCCCTGTACACCGGGGAATACGCCAGGGATGTCCACTCTCGGGTCAGCTGTACAGCTTGGTTATTGAGCCTTTGCTGTGCAGGTTGCGCACTCGGCTGGGTGGTCTGGTTCTGCCGGGGCCATCAAGCTGTTGCCGCCCGATCGTCTTGTCTGCTTACGCTGATGACGTCAGCGTTTTCATCATGTCCCACGGGGATATGCAGCGTCTGGTGGACACTTTGCCAGTTTATGAAAGGGCATCTTCTGCATGGGTGAATTGGGCCAAGAGTGAGGGTCTATTGGTGGGCCAGTGGTCGCGTCAAGACATCCCTCGGCTACCCGGCGGTCTTCAGTGGGGGACGGACGGTCTCAAAGTGTTGGGGGTTTTTCTGGGTTCGGAGGCGTTTGAACGAAAGAACTGGCAGGGTGTTAAGGACAAGGTGTGTGCTCGCTTTTCAAAATGGAAATGGTTGCTACCACAGTTGTCATATAGGGGCAGGGTTCTGGTCGCCAATAATCTGGTCGCCTCGGCTCTTTGGCATAGGCTTTTTGCTTTGACACCGCCCAGGAGCATCGTGGAGGAGGTTCAGAAGATCATCATGGACTTCTTTTGGTCTGGTCGCCACTGGGTCCGTGCGCCTGTTCTCTACCTGCCTGTGGCCAAGGGGGGACAGGGCCTGGTGGACATGCACTCCAAGATCGCCTGCTTCAGGCTTCGAACTGCACAACACCTCCTTTACGGATGCGGACCCTGCTGGATGGACACTGCTAAACTGCTCCTGAGGAGAGTTGGTCACTTGGGCTATGATAAGCAGCTCTTCCTCGTGACATCTGAGGAGGTGGACCTTACTGGACTATCTGCTTTTTACACGTCCATCTTGCATGCATGGCGAGTCTTCACCGTAGCCCGCTTCCATGATGAGACACCGGGCATGTGGCTGTTCGAGGAACCACTGTTTTTCAATCGATTCATAGACGCTAAGGTGCTGCAGTCGGTCAGTCTGCGGACTTGTTTGCGAGAGGCACGCTGTACCAAGCTTGGTCATCTTATGAAGATGTCGACCACATTGATGGAAACGCTGAGGCGGAGTGCCAACATTACATCTGTCAGACTGCTGCAAAGGGTGGTAGGGGAAGTGTGCGCTGCCCTGCCACAACCGCTTCGAGCGTTTGCGACAGACCGCACTCTTTCCAATCAATGGGATGAAGACACTGTGTCCAACTTTCCTGCCATTTCCATAAGTCCAGCTGTGGGGGCGTGGCAGGGAGGGGAGGATCACCTGCTGACCTTCAGAAATCCTCGCCTGGGCAGGTTCCAGTTTCTCGGGATGAGGACGGTGTATCACGTCTGTGTGAAGGTTCTGAATCTGCGCTCTCTGATGGACGTGACAGAGTCGAGGTGGGCGGGTTTTTTGGGGCCAGAGGTCTCCCCGAAAGGCAGCTGGTGGTGCATGTACAAGCTCCCTATTGAGAAACGGACAGCAGATCTCCAGTGGAGGATTGTGCATGGGGCAATAGCTACAAATAAATACAGAGCATGCCTGGATCCAACTGGGGGGGGGGGGATGTTTGTTTTGTTCCCAAGTTGAGACTCTGGAGCATTTGTTTTGTCCAATGTTTTCGTGTATCTGGACTTTTTGATATTTTGCGCGAGTAGTTTCGGGCTTTGGGTGAACGTTTCTCTTGTGGTCTGTTCATTTACGGTCCAAAGTATAAAGTGGCAAGGAAGGCTGCCCACACTTTGATGAACTTCCTATCTGGTACTGCTAAGCTTGCCATCTGGCTGACGAGGAAAAATCGGGCTAGCAACGCTGGCAATGTGGATCCTGTGTCTGCTTTCAAGGTCTTGTTGAAAGTCAGACTCCGGGTGGAGTTCTCTTACTATCAAATGGTGGACAATTTGGAGGCATTCATCAATAGATGGGCTGTGGGGAATGTTTTGGGTTCTGTGGGTCAGGGGGATGAGTTTTGTTTGCACTTTTGAGATGTGACACACTTGGACCGGTGATATTGGTCTTTTTGCATTTTCGGAATGTGCAATAAAGCCTTTTTTAAAAGTCAAGTAAAGTCTCTCTCTCTTCTTTCTGTTTCCTGGCAGGCCATGCATGCCTTCTTGCGCTTGTACACACACACGCGCATGCCTGTTCTTTCAGGTGCAGATATCAGGCCCATGTGGAGATCTTCTCAGAAGCAGCACCTGTTTTTTGTGTTTTCTCTTTGTTTTTCTTTTTCTGCCCCCCCCCCCAAACACACACACTTCTTGACCTCCCACCTCCTCCAGCCACTTCATATCCCTTCAACCCCCACCCCCCGTCCCCATCAGTTCCAGCATAAGACAATATATATAAAGTTTAAAAGTTTTTATGTAGCAAGAGGAGTCTATAAATACTATTAATATTCGTCGGCCTCCGTCGGTCTATGATGACCATGGAAGAGAATCCTAAACGTCTACTCTGCTGGAACAGCACCGCCTGTGGCTGAACAGGCCGATGTGCGAATGGCAGTCCCTGTCACACAGGTCGCACTTGTGGGTGGTCTCCGTGCTGCTGGGTCTGTGGCGGTTCTTCCTGCGGGTCCTTTTTTCTTCTGCTGCAGCAGTCAGTCTCTCTTCACCCGCCTTGAGCTGTCTGGTCAGGGTGCCTCTCCATTTGGAGCGGTCCGTTGCAAGGTCCTCCCAGTGCTCTGTGTTGATCTCCAGGGCCTTCATGTCTCTCTTGCAGACGTCTCTAAAGCGCAGCTGTGGACGGCCAACGTCTCTCCTGCCAGTTGCCAGCTCTCCGTAGAGGACGTCTTTGGGGATTCTGCCATCCTCCATACGGTGAACGTGGCCTAGCCAGCGGAGCCTGCGCTGCCTGAGTAGAGTGAACATGGAGGGAAGGCCAGCGCGGGACAGAACTTCTGTGTTGGGCACTTTGTCCTGCCAGGATATGTCCAGGATGTGGGGAATGCAGCGCAAGTGGAAGGAGTTCATTGTCTTTTCCTGCCGGGCGTATGTTGTCCACGTCTCACTCATAGAGCAGTGTGCTGATGACGCAGGCGTTGTACACTGCCATCTTCGTCTTAAAAGAGAGTTTGGGATTCTCCCACACTCGTGTGGTGAGGCAAGCGAGTGTGAAGGCTGATTTTCCAATCCTCTTGTCGATCTCTGTATCAAGGGAGAGGTTGTTGCTGATCGTGGACCCCAGGTACGTGAACTGATTCACGACCTCCAACTCGTAGTCGTCGATGGTGATGGTTGGTGGTACTTCCGTGCCTTGCGCCAAGACGTTAGTCTTCTTCAGGCTGATGGTAAGCCCGAAGTCCTTGCATGCCTGGGAGAAGCGGTCCATCAGGGTCTGAAGCTCCTGCTGTGTGTGGGTTGCGACTGCAGCGTCGTCTGCGAACAGCATGTCTCTGATTAGAGCCTCGCGTACTTTGGTTCTGGCTTTCAGGTGGGCGAGGTTGAAAAGCCTGCCGTCAGATCTTGTGTGCAGGTAGATTCCCTCTGTTGCTGTGCTGAAGGCATGCCTCAGGAGCATAGCAAAGAAAATCCCAAAGAGGGTTGGCGCAAGTACACAGCCCTGTTTTACTCCGCTGCGTATGTTGAATGGCTCTGAGACGTTGCCATCGTGCTGCACTATCCCCTGCATGTTGGTGTGAAACGATTCGATGAGGCTTTGCAACTTTGGTGGGCATCCTATCTTTGGCAGGATCTTGAAAAGGCCCTCTCTGCTTACCAGATCGAACGCTTTGGTGAGGTCGATGAAGGCGACGTATAGGGGCATGTTCTGTTCTCTGCATTTCTCTTGGAGTTGGCGGATGGAGAATATCATGTCTACCGTTGATCGCTCAGCGCGGAAGCCACACTGAGACTCGGGGTAGACACGTTCGGCAAGCTTCTGTAGACGAACGAGAACAACTCGTGCGTAGACTTTGCCAACAACGCTGAGGAGGGAGATGCCCCTGTAGTTGTTGCAGTCGCTTCTCTCCCCTTTGTTTTTGTAGAGGGTGATGATCTTGGCATCCCTCATGTCCTGTGAAACGACACCTTTCTTCCAACACTGGCAGAGGACGTCATGCAATGGCAGCAGTAGGGCGGTCTTGCAGTGCTTGATCAGGTCAGGGGGTATGCCGTCATTGCCGGGTGCCTTGCCAGCGGCCAAGCTATCAATGGCCTTGCTGAGTTCGTTGATGGTTGGCTCGGCGTCAAGTTCGTCCATGGATGGCAGGCAGTCGATGGCATCAAGGGCTGACGGTGTCACGGTGTTCTGTCTGGAGTAGAGGTCGGAGTAGTGTTCCACCCATCTCTCCATCTGCTTGTTCTTTTCTGTGATCATCTCCCCAGTGGAGGATTTGAGGGGGGCCATCTTGCTCTGAGCCGGACCAAGTGCTTTCTTGATGCCATCGTACATACCACGGATGTTCCCTGTTATGGCAGCGGTTTGAATGTCTTGGCTGAGCTGAGTCCAGTACTCGTTGGCACAGTGCCGAGCAGTCTGCTGAACTTTGCTTCTCGCAGCCCTGAGAATCTGGAGATTCTTCTCGTTTGGGTACTTCTTGTACTCAGCAAGTGCTGAGCGCTTGGCTTCGATGACAGGGGTCATCTCGGTCAAATTGGCATCAAACCAGTCCTTTGACTTCGAAGTCTCCCTCCCAAAGGTAGCCAAGGCTGTGCGGTGGATGGTGTTTCGCAGCTCTTCCCACTTCTGCTTTGCAGATTCTCCTTCTTGTGGTACACCAAGTTCCTTCTCAAAGGTGGAGGCAAACTGCTCAACAAGTTCTGGTTGAGCCATCTTGCTAGTGTCAATCCGTGCCTTTCCAGGCTGTCTAGCATGATGGAATTTTTTCAGCTGCAGCTTGACCTTGCAACACACCAATGAATGGTCTGTGTCGCAATCTGCACTCTGGAACGAACGGGTGATTAGCACTTTCTTCAGTGAGTTGCGCCTGGTCAGGATCAAGTCCAGCTGGTGCCAGTGCTTTGAGCGCGGATGTTGCCAGGAAACCTTGTGTTGGGGCTTGGTCTTGAAGAACGAGTTTGTGACGCACAGATTGTGATATGTGCAGAACTCAAACAGCCACTGTCCGTTGTCGTTCATTCTGCCCATGCCAAAAGGTCCAAGACAGGAGGGCCAGGAGTCATGGTCAGCACCCACTCTGGCATTGAAGTCTCCAAGGAGAATGAGTTGTTCAGAGTTGGGGATGATCCTGACGGTTGTTGCGAGATTCTTGTAGAACTCGTCTATTGCCTCTGGTGTGGCTGTCTGTGTTGGGGCATACACACTGACGAGGCTGACTGGGCCTTGAGTGGTGTTCAGGCGGAGGGTGAGGAGTCGAGAAGAGCCAGTGCTGCCCGGTTCCACCATCTTCAGCAAGGTGTTCTTCACTGCGAAGCCCACTCCGTGTTCCCTGTGTTCGTTACTGCCCTTTCCCTGCCAGTAGAACGTGTAGTCCTTCTCTCGCAGTGTGCCTGCGTCAGCCAACCGTGTTTCCTGGAGAGTGGCGATATCCACTCCCAGTCTCTTCAGCTCATTATTGATGATGGCAGTCTTCCTGGTGTCGTTGATGTCCTTAAGGTTAGCAGCGAGTCCTGTCATCATAGTGCGGGCGTTCCAAGTTTCCAGTTTTAGAGTTGGTCTCTTTTGTTTTATGGTCTTGCCTGGTGCGAAGGTTCTCAGCCTGCTGTTCGGACTTCTCCACATCCCCATGCACCCAATGAGGAAAGCAAGCTGTGGCGGGACAACACCTTATTGGCTGGGGGCTGCCCAGCTTGAGGCGGGCGGTAGCTGTCCAGTGAGATCTGATGATCCCTCCCACCGTCGGGAACAACTCCTGGCGCCATGCTCTACGCCAATTGAGCGGTGGCTTATAACCGGTAACTGTCATTCCCCGTGTTTTGTCTACGCCAAAGGCGAAGCTGGAGTGTCCTCTCCAGTGATCCGGTGTTCTACCTTCCAGCGTTGGGCATTGGTAGGATTCAAGCCAAGATGTTGCCCATGCAGCATGACCCCCCTCTCCACGTCACTGATGAATCCAAAGGAACAGCAGGGCTGCTACAGTTTTGCACCAGCGCCGTTGCAGGAGCTGCCAGAACGATGTTGAGCACAACATAGAACTGCCTTAGGGGCTCCGACTCCGGATTTTTCCTCAGGGTTGATTCCCGAAGCCTTTCCCGTGACCGGGTATGCCGCAAGGCAGCGGAGGTTTGAAATCGGGGTTTACCTTCCCTTAGATGGGCTACCTTCCCAGGTTGACGAGCCACCATCTACCCGAAGCATCTGGTTTTAAGGCGCCAGAGATCCGCCCTCGCCCCTTCTCCTATTAGTAAAAGCAGTTCCGCCAGGCTTAGAAACTAAACCACACGGGCAGGCTAGGAGTTGGACTTAGTTGTCAGACGCTTTTCGAGACGCACGCCATAAGGAGCATTTTATGAGCACTGGGAGCTTATCCCCAGTGCTGCTCCTGGCTATGACAACCTTGGAACTACTATTAATATACAGCATACAGTATTTCAAATATGAGCAAAGCTCCTTTTGGCAAAGCAGGTATATCTTCTGCTTGCCCCGATGCTGGACAGGAGAGGTTAAAAACAAAAAACGCTACTGCTCAGAAGTTTGGGCTCCAGATGGTTTTCATTAAAATGCAAATGAACAGGAAAGAGATTGTTTTAAAGTTTGTATTTTTTATTGTTTTAATTGTGTTGTTGTCCTTTACAGTTCTAAAATTAGAAAAATCTTTTTTAGCTGTTTGTACCATAACATTCTTTGAAGACATTTCATGCCGTTATTCCTGAAGCTTCTCCCACAGGTCAGGTTTGTGAGATGGACACTTGTTTACACACCATGTGGTTACGAGAGGGAGCTGAAAAGTTCATAGTGGTCAAATTTGACCAAATGTGGTTTATTTTTCAACCGCAGGGATCCAAGCACTGTAGCACCGATAGAAGTGTGTGGACCGAAGGGGAGACTATGTTGAAAAATAATCCACATTTGGTCAAATTTGACCACTATGAACTTTTCAGCCCCTCCTCATAAGCCTAACTACTCTCTGTTGATGGGTATGACTGAATTATGTAAGAAGGCCAGAAATGTCAAACACAGAAACTTTCCTTCTGATGATAAATTATTTACCACTATAAAAGGCTTTGAACTTAGCTGAGCAAAAATGCAAAGGCCATAAATTATATATTGTAAAATGGCTTAAGCTCCAGTAGGGGTGGGAATTGTGATGGACTTCACAACACGATACTCACCATGATACTTGGGTCACAATGCAATACTACCAGAATACTACGATTCCTTAAGTATTGTCATGCCATAGTCCCCCTTTCCCCCAATTTCAACATCAAATTTTGTCCTCAGAGTATGACTTTCAATATCTGTTTCATATATATTTTCACTCTTTTTCAACTCACTACGGCCTCAGATTTGGCTCAAAAAATTGTTAGTACCTCTACATATAGAGGGGTTGCATGTGACGTCGTGGTCACGTGCCACATTGTTTTTCTGCCATTGTCGGCGGCAAATAGCTGGACCCTGTGTTGAGAATAATAATAATTCCACTAGCACATACTCAGTCCGACTCGCCACGGTGTTGTTCATTTTCCATTGCGACTGAATACCACCTTAAGTGAGTGAGATCTTTACAGCAAGGCAGCCCAACACTCTCATGACATTGTTTATATGTGACAAGAAAAACACAAGATGGATATGGAGGCGAGCCTGCTGCTTGCTGGCTTTTTGTCAGAGTAAAGGCAAAAAAGGAAAGCCAGAGAAGGCTACAGGTGGCGAGACGAAACACTGGAAAAGTACTGGAGAGTTCAGGAAGCCATGGAGCAGCAGAAAACATGAGAATACGAGCTAGATCACATACTGTATGAAGGTAAACTAATGATTGCTAATGCTAGTTAGCACTAATAAGGCCCCCGTACTACATTGGAATCACGGCAAGTTATCACTATTAAGATACTAAAATATGTATGCTGTGTGTGTTTCAGATGACTCTCTTGTAGCAAAATTATCGCTTCAAACTGTTGGTCTGGGTGTTCAACCACTCTCCAGTGGTAGGATGTTATCCCAGCTTCACGAACCGCAGTGATTGCAGAGCTTCAGAATGTCTGTAGAAATGTTTAGCTTCCTGTGCTACAAATTGCTCTGATCTGTGTGAAAATCATGGAGAGACCGTTGAGACATCATGGGATGTACCTGCTCCAGCTAGTGGTGTCATGGCAAAAAGTGATCAGCTGCCGAAAATTGATCGCCAGGTGCCACATTATAGTTATGGGTTATATTAGCCGTAAAATATATATTTCAACAGGTAAACAGTACTGAGTTGGGTATGATAAAATATATTTAACAATTATGATGCATTTTTAACCCAAAACAAACTTCATCTAGGGTTAAAAGCAATTAAAATAATGCAGTCATGAGGTTACATGGAAAATACATGAATTTGCATGTACTGTATAAATATATATTCTATGTGTGAATAATGTACTATGTACTCTTTTTGTATTGCACTAGGAATTTTTACAATAAACTTGTGCCTTTTGCAGATATGTCGCCGCTTTTGTTTGTTTTATTTGTGAACGTTACCAAGATTTAGTGACATAAATTAAATGCTAAAAGACTGGAAAAGCTATCTAAATAATTCAGCAGTTTGAAAAATCACTTTTGGTTTGGTGTAAGTCTGTCAACAGAATTATGAACCTTAAAGTACTTTGTGTTAAAACATGTTAAATCCCATTAAACCCTTACTCATTTGTAGTGGAATTAGGGTTTAATAGGAATTTTAATGTTGGTACAAGTATTAATGTAAACATGAATGTGAGTAGAAATGAAAATTTTTTTTCATTAACTCATATCCTCGTAGGGCACCAGTCCAGATAATTGGACAATTTTGTTAATAATTCTTTATTTGTTCTAGTTATGAATCAGTCTAAAAAAAACAAACCAAAAAAAAAAAAAAACAACTTGTAAGTTTTTGTCTCTGATAACACTGGTCAACACCAAATTTATTGCCTAAGTTTTTTTTTAACTGATTTAGGACCATTTTTATGTACTGAATCCAAAAATCACATTGGTTTTGCGCAATCAGGTCAACTTTTTGAACTGTGGCCACATGTTTTCTTACGTTTTTGTTTACATGTATGGGTATTTTCGCTTTATATGATGCAAAATTCTTTTTTATTTCTTGAAATTCTCTGAATTTTGAACAATGATGACGTAACATTCAATTTACATGTACTTACCTTTATCAATGTCTCATCATAGCAGTCTGTCGTGGGCGACAGTGACTGTTTCATTTAGGTCTGATCAGATTCCTCCACACAGCTCTGTCCTTAGCCTTCCACTGCCAGGAACTCCTGTCTATATCCAACTTCTTCAAGATTCTTTTTACAGTGTCTTTAAATCTGAGCCTTGGTCTACCCTGATTGCGTTTGCCCTCGCATAACTGTGAGTAAAGTAGCTGCCAAGGAAGACGCTGGTGGTCCATACTCTCAACATGTCCGAGCCATCTCAGGTTCATCTGTATTAGCATGTCCTCCATTGATGGTAGACCAGCTTGTTTCAGCACTTTTATGTTGGTTATCTTGTCTTTCCATGAGATGTTCATTGTGGCTTGAACATGTCCCATCATGTACGCATGGAGTTTCTTCACCTGCACTCTGTAGACAGTCCAAGTTTCAACACCGTACAATAGAGTAGCCAGTACTGTCGCTCTGTACACTTTGCATTTCACACGGACAGATACATGTCGATTGTTCCACAATCTCTCCCTCAAGTTTCCAAACACAGCGCTTGCTCTTCCCATTCTGAAAGATAGTTCATCCTCCAGCCTAGCATTCTCTTAAACAGTACTCCCTAGATACTTGAAAGTCTTGCACTTGACTAGTGGCTCTGTACCACTGGTGATCTCTTCTGGTAGTGGTGTTGATAATTGGAACTTTGGTGGTTGATAAAGGCACTCTGTCTTCTTGATGTTGATTTTGAGGCTGAATTGGCAAGCTGCTCTTGCAAATTTCTCCACTAAAGATTGCATATCTTCCACGCTGTGTGCAACTAGAGCACTGTCGTCGGCAAAGAGCATTTCTGTTACTACCTTTATCAATGTCTTCCTCCTTGTTGCGAAACAGTATCGAAGGCTCTACTGAAGTCTATGAAGACTACATAAAGCGGCATGTTCTGTTTTGATACACTTTTCTTGAACCTGTTTCAAGCAGAAAATCATGTCCATTGTGCTTCTTCCACTTCTAAAGCCGCACTAGGTTTCCGGTAGTACATTCTGCGAGATGTGTTCATTGAATCTGTTCAGTAGTACACATGAGAGAATCTTACCAACAGTGGCTAGCAGTGATATACCTCGGTAATTTCCACAATCTTTCCTGTCACCTTTCTTGAACAAAGGCACAATACTTGCATCCTTCCAGTCTTGAGGTACTTTCTGGACATCCCATATCTCTTGGATGAGCTTGTGCAGGCAGTTGGTCAGCTGAACACCACCAAATTTCCACACTTCTGCTGGAATTCCATCCCTTCCTGGAGCTTTACCATCCTGTGTTGTCCTGATGGCTGCCATTAGTTCATCAAAATTGTGGTGGAGGAGCAGCCGGGGCCTCAGCTGGATAAGAGCCAGAATCAGAGCCCAGCTACAGCGGCGGGGCTCGGCGGAGGAACTACTGAGGAAGACGGCGGTAGGTGGCAGGGCTCAGCGGAGGATCTACCGGGACCCCAGCTAGACAGGAGCAGGATCGGAGCTCAACTACAGTGGCGGTGGGCAGCGGGACTTGGTGGAGGAGCTGCCGGTACCCCTGCTGGACAGGAGCTCAATTGCAGCGGCGGTAAGCAGCGGGACTAGCAGCGGAGGGGGCTAGCTTAGGCCCAGCTGGATTCGAGGTCAGACGGATCGGATACCGGTGACACCAGCAGAGATTGTTTTACTATCAACAGGTCAGTGAAAATGCCACCAAAGAAGGAGGAAATGGAAGAGATCAAAAAATCTCTGAACTTCTTGTCAGAAGAACTGACCAAAGTGGCTAGTCAACAGGTTAAAATATTAGGGCTAATGGAAGAAGTCCAAGAATTAAAATGAACAATTAAGGAAAAAGACAAAAAAATTGCAGACTTGGAGCGACACGTCGAGGATCTTGAACAATGTTCTCGTATGGATGATCTAATTATAAGTGGACTAGACATTAAATATCAATCATATGCTCATGGTACAGCAGGAATGAGAGGTGAGGAGGCTCCCCTGAGTGAATCAGTCTCCCTGGAAAACCAGGTGCTTCAGTTCCTTGAAAGTAAAATATAAAGGTTGAAGCAAATGCAATTTCAGCCTGTCATGCTTTACCCAGAAAGGATAATAAAACAAAGAAATCAATTGTGATGCGCTTTGTGAACAGAAGGGTAAAGAAGGACATACTGAGGCAGGCCAGAAAGCTACGGGGAACAGAAGTTTACCTAAATGAACATTTAACAAAGACTAATGCTGAAATAACACGGCAAGCACAGTTGCTGAAAAGACAAAATGAGATACAGGCAACATGGACAAGAAATTGTAGAGTTTGGATCAAACTAAATGGAACACCTGAGGAAGCGAAGACCATAATAATCAGAGATGTTAGTGACTTAAATAAATATAGATGAACACTGATTAAGAAAATTAAGAGACTATGATAATCCATATCCACACACATGGCAAGAATAGTTCTTCTGTGACATACCATGTCAATGTACTTAAAAAAAAAAAAAACCTAAACAAAACAAACAAAAAACTTATGACTGACTTGAGTAGACATCAGTTATCCCCAGTTGGAGGAAGTCATTTGACACAGAGTGAGGAAATTCAAACTCTGAAAATATGCTATTATGCTGAACATAAACTACAAGAGATGGAGAATGATATTGATCCTGATAACCACTTTTTCAATAATATTCATAATCATTGTGAATATTACACTGAAAAGCAATTCAAAAGTCAAGTGCAACTAGATGGTAAACTATCAATAATACACTCCAACAGCAGAAGTCTTAACAAAAACTTTCCACAGATTCAGGACTATTTAAAACAGCTAGACAGAAAATTTACAGCTATCGCAGTCTCTGAAACTTGGCTTAATGAAGAGCAGGCTCCCCTGACGGCAATAGAGGGATATCAGATGTTTCATATTAACAGATCTCAAAAAAAGGGTGGTGGTGTTGCACTGTATATTGATGACCTGTATAGGTGTAAGCTTGTAAATGGAATGTCCTTTGCACTACCAGGGATTTTGGAATGTGTTACTGTTGAGATCGACCAAGATAAAACAAAAAATCTAATTATAAGTTGTATATATAGAACGCCGGGAACTTTTATTGAGACATTCAGAGATAAGTTAGTCGAGCTGTACAATAATATTACTAGTAAGAAAATGGTAGTAATTTGTGGAGATTTCAATATTGATTTACTAAATCCATTCCAACAAAATGTAATTAGAGAGTTCATGAATTCTTTGTACAGTATGAGTCTGTATCCCACAATAACACATCCCAGTAGAATCACAGTTCGCACTGCTACACTTAATGACAACCTTTTTGTTAATATTATTGATAAGAAAATAGAAAGTGGATTATTGATAAATGATATAAGTGACCATTTGCCAATCTTTGCACTTATCCATGGCCACACAGGGGCCAATACAGAAAATTTTTTAAAATCTTTCAGGTACAAATCACAAAATGCAATCAGTTCTTTTAAAGAAGACTTGCTGAAGCAAGACTGGACAAAAGTCTATGTATCAGATGTAAATGAAGCCTATGACACATTTATAAACATTGTAACCACTCTTTATGAAAAAAATTGTCCATTAGTAAAGAAAAAGCTTAAACATAAATTTGTCCATAAGCCATGGTTAACCAAAGGATTACAAAAGGCGTGTAAAAAGAAAAACTCATTATATAAAGCTTTTCTAAAGAAAAGGACAAAAGAAGCAGAGCAGCGGTATAAAACATACAAAAACAAGTTAACATATATAATGAGATGTAGTAAAAGAGACTATTACAGTAAAGAACTGGAGAAAAGCAAAGACGATATTAAAAATACATGGACAATACTTAACAATATTCTTGGAAATAAAAACAGAAATACAAGCTACCCAACCAATTTTTCAAAAAATAATAAAACAACTCAGAGTGTGAATGCAGCTTCACCTGCAGATTAATTTAATAACTTTTTTGTTAACATTGGTCCTAATTTGGCTCGAGAAATACCCATTACGGCACCTACGGGTGATACAATAAGCAGAAACACTGCTATAAAAGACTCCATTTTCATAAAGAACACAGACGAGAGAGAGGTTATTGAAATTGTTAAATCGTTTAAAAGTAAAACATCTAAGGACTGTGATGGTATTGACATGCTCTTAGTCAAAACTATTATTGAATGCTTAGTGAAACCACTGACGTATATTTGTGACCTGCCTCTCCAAACAGGTATATTTCCCAATGCAATGAAAATAGCTAAAGTAATTCCGATATACAAGACGGGTGACAGAGGGGAACTTTCAAACTATAGACCAATTTTACTATTGCCGCAATTTTCCAAGATACTAGAAAAAATATTCTGTGAGAGAATTGACAACTTCATGATGAAGAATAATTTATTGAGTGAGTAGCAACATGGGTTCAGACACAAGAGGACAACTGCATTTGCTCTAATGGAATTTATAGAAAAAATATCAACTGCCGTTGAAAATAAAGAGTACTCAGTTGGGGTATTCCTGGATCTTAAAAAAGCATTTGATACAGTGGATCATAATTTATTATTAAAGAAACTACAAAATTGTGGTATTAGGGGGGTAGCACTGTCCTGGTTATGTAGTTACTTAAAGAATAGATATCAGTATGTATGTGATGGTAACAAAAACTCACAGTTACTGAAGGTTACTTGTGGAGTCCCACAGGGTTCAGTTTTGGGGCCACTGTTATTCAATATGTAGATACGTAAATGATATATGTAAAGTTTCGGAAAAACTTTTTGATACACTCAGAAAGGAATTAGGAAAGCTTAAACTGTAGTTTGATTCAAACAAATTAACGCTCAATTTAAGTAAGACAAAATTTATAGTTTTTAACAACCATCACAACAACTTAGTATCTAAACTCAGTGTAAATGGTGTGGAGATTGAAAGGGTATCCGAAACTAAATTTCTTGGAGTAATAATTGATAATAAACTGTGTTGGAAGTCACATATTAATTATATTAAAGGTAAAATATCTTAATCAATCGCAATACTACACAGAGTGAAATATTTGATGAATCAACCCACACTCTATACTTTGTATCATTCATTAATACTTCCATACATGACATATTGTACTGAAGTATGGGGAAATACATATAAAGCAAACATACTGTATATCCAGTCTTTATGCTTCAGAAGAGAGCTATTAGAATAATAAACAAAGCTGCTTACAGGGAACCAACAAACCCACTTTTTCTTAAATTAAAAGCTCTCAAGTTGAAAGATCTGGTTGACTTTAAAACTGCAGTAATAATGTTTAAAGTGAAGAATCTATTACTGCCCGCAAATATCCAAAAGTTGTTCCAGATAAGGGAGAAACAGTATCATTTCAGAGGAACACGTACATTTCAAAAACCTCCAATGAGAACTACCACCAAGCAAGACTGTGTTTCAGTGCAAGGAGTCAGATTATGGAACGCTTTTGGACCTGAATTAAAATCATGTACAATGCTTGGACAATTTAAACAAAAACTAAAGGAAGAAATACTCCAAACATACTGTATATACAAGATGGCATGTAAAATCACATAAGGATTGTCATATCCAGTCTGTGTTGTGTTGTTGTTGTTGTTGTTGTTTTTTTTGACACATTTTGTCTTAGCTTTGTTCCGAATTGTAATCGCTCTTGTTTTGTTTTTTCTTTTGAATTCTTGGATGGAATATGGGTGGGCAATATAAGCTGCGGCTTCAGCCATCACCCATTTCGGATAACTTATGTTGAACTGTATAATGAGAGGAGTTATTGTTTAATTTGACCTTGTTGGATTTTTTTTCTTTTTCCCCCTTTGTTATATTATTCTGTTTCTTTTAATCTTTACTTTTAATCAATCCGAAATAAAGATTCATAAAGAAAAAAAAGATTTGGTGTTTCATCCAGACTTGATACAGCTGGTCGCTGCGCTAGAGCTTCTTTAGCCTCTTCAGTGAGATCTCCAGGGTTGTTTTGTATTTGGTCAAAGTGGTCTGTAAATCTGTCCAGGATCTTGTCTTTCTCCTGCAAAACCGTTTCACCATCCATAGCCTTTAGTTGGATCAATCCTCTTGGTTTAGGGCCGTAGATTTCTCTCAAGCCTGTGAAGAATGTTTTCATGTCCTTCCTGTCTGCTGCAGTTTGAAGTTCCTCCGCTTTTTCATCCCACCTGTTGTACTTCATCTCTCTGGTGTACTTCTGTAGCTCACTCTTAGCCTTTGAGTATTTCTTCTTCTTTGACCTTGTGTTACACTGTAGGTTTTTCTGCCTAGCTGTATTCCTCGCTTCTAGTAGTTTCTTCAGGTGTTCATCATGCTCATCAAACCAATCTTGCTGTTTCCTCTCAGGGTGGCCTAATACATCACTCACAGTCTGATACACCGTATCCTTCAGTGTTGCCCATTTCTCTTCTGTGTCATTCTCAGAGTTGTTGCTGACCCAGTCTTTCAAGTTTTCATCCATTTGCTGTGTAAGTTCTTCCTGCTTCTTTTGGCCTTTCTGTGCACTAGTGTTTAGTTTCCGTGGTGGCTTCGCACCCGTCCTGCAGTGCTGTTTTCGTCTCCAAATCCTTAATCTAGATCTCAGCATAACACGATCAGTACCACAGTCCGCACCTCTCATTGCTCTGGTGTCCAATACATCCCTTCTGTCTCTCTGCCTGACTATGATGTAGTCTAATAAGTGCCAGTGCTTGGATCTTGGGTGCATCCATGTCTTCTTGTGTGTGTCCTTGTGCTTAAATAGAGTGTTGGTTATCACAAGGTTGTACTCTGAACATAGTGCAAGTAGAAGTTCCCCATTAGCATTGCACTTGCCTACTCCATGACTGCCTAGCACTCCTTTCCATTTCTCAGTGTCCGAACCAACTCTGACATTAAAATCTCCAATGAGTATCAGCCTGTCATCAGTCGGTACACGCCTGATAGTCTCACGTAAATCACTGTAGAACTCTTCCTTCACCTCCTCTGTGTTGGTCATTGTTAGGACATATACACTGATGAGTGTGGCGTACATCTTCCGCTGTAGTGGGAGTCTCATAGTCATTATCCTGTCGTTGATTGGCACCGGTTCCTCATCAAGCATTGCTGCTATCTCCTTTCTAACTGCAGAGCCCACTCCTGCTTCTCTCCTTTCTTGAGATGATCTCCCACTCCAAAAGAAGTTGTACCCATGGTCTTCCAAGCTGTCATATCCAGGCAATCTTGTTTCAATAAGTGCAGCTATGTCTACATTGTACCTGTTCATTTCCAGGGCCATAAGCGCGGTCTGTCTTTCTGGGCGCTGTGATGTTGTTCTGTCCAACAGAGTGCGTACAGTCCATTCTGCTACACACAAGGCTGCTGTTTTCCTCTTCTTTTGTCTTTCTACTCCTAACTTACTTTTCGCTGACTGTTGGAGTGTGAACAGATCGGATCAATATCTACTATTCAATTTACAGTACAACTGTACAACTGTTGTACAACTGCTTATAATTTAACATAAAAACCTGACCTAATCAAGAGAAACGGATGTCATTTTCAGATTCAGTGGTGCAAAATTGTCTTAGATCAGTTGAAAAAACACAGACAACTTACAAAAAAAAATTATTTTTGTTATGTTGTGTAATCAAGAAGATGGACATGAAATCAAACAGTAACTCCCATATGTCTCAATGATTTAATAAGAAAAGTCAGAATAGGTTAACATATTTGGATAACTTTAAAACAGAGAATTTAACAAGTATCATGAGCATCTTAGACTGAGTTACTTATGAATCAAGCATTTGTGGAACCAAATGAAGCATAGTTTAATTTGTCAGTATACTGGAAATTGGAAAACCATAAAATAGCATTGGTTAAGAAAAGTGGATGCAGTTCTATGAAGAAAATGATGATTAGCTATTTATAAAAATAGAAAATTGGTGTTACTCTGAAAAAGAATGTAAATTAATGAAAGGACAACATGCATTTTGAAATTCTGATGGGGGTTTGCATGAAATTAAGTTTAAAGAACTTATACCAGTAATATTCTGAAGAATTAAGGTTAAATTAAACAACAGACCGTCAGCCAAGCAGAATCATTGCGTCCCAGTGGATAGCAGGCAGTCCACTTTTCTGTTCAACTGGACCAGCATGGGTTCTGTTGAGTGACTGGCAGACGGGCTCCTTACCATGGTTATGGCCTACTCCCAAGATCACAAAGGCTGTTCTTCAGCAGGCTGGGCGAGGTCTTCTAATGCACTGAAGAAGGAATTGGTTTATTGTGCAAAGTCCGATCAGAAAGTCAAATTACATCACAAACCCGTTTCTTCCGATATTGGTGGTTTAAATGAGTTGGTTTAAGCTTAGAAAAAATCAAACAAAATCTTCTTGCACGGTGATTTAAAGAAAACGAGATTAAAATAAGAAAAAATAATTTTAAAGAAAAGAGAATTTCACAGAGCATGACAGGCTCTGGGCCTACTTGAAGATGGGGAAAAAAATGGAAAAGCAGAGAACACTCCTTACAGCTTGACCACTACCCCAAACTCTGAACAAAGGAAAAATAAAAAGCAAGTTTTCTCGGGTGTGGCAGGATGGTTCTAAACTGCATGAAACCTGAGCTGAACCAATTACATTTGAGCTTCATTCAACAAAAGTCATAAACTAGACCTAAAAAGGAAATGCAGTAAAGTCTGGAGTTCTATTGGTCAGTTAAAGTGCAGCTATGGTCTCCTAAAGAAAGAGGAAGGGGTCCCCCACAGAGCAGAGTTAGACACATTTGATATCCTAAAGTATGGGTGCTGAATAAAGCATAACTTCTTTAAACTTTAGTGACTAAGATATTCTACTCAATAATAAGGGAGCATGAAATGCATCTACATTCTAACTGTAATTAATTTGTGATAGTAAGCATGCAAAAATTAATTTCTTCCTGAAAATAAACGGCACATATCAAATCATATCATTAAAAGCATTTGAAACCACATTGTCCGTCCCCAGAGTTCAATCAGGTCTTTCGTAGCGGATACTGTCTTGGGAGAAAGGATATGAATTAATTTATTTGTCCATAATGCATAAAATCCACTGCAAAGGGAAAAATTAAATATTCCCGATTCATCCACCAGATGGCACTGTGAAACTGTCTGGTTGTTTACTGGAGAATCTTGGCTTCTCCACATGTCTGGATTACGTCACCCATACATCTGTCAATTAGAACATTACTTTGCCAAAGAGCAGAAAAGGGAGAATGACTAAGTCTGGGAGAAGGGATTAACTTCCACTTTATGGCCGATGGATAGTGTTACAGCTCTGGCCCTTGGATGATAGAAGCAGTTCCTGACCAGATCTTTTGAGTTGAAAAATTTTTCTTCAGCAAAGAATGATTTTAATAAATTGGAACTCCAGGTCACGCTACACATTATTAGGAAATACAGATGCTAATATGTCTCAGAATTCCTCCATTTACTGGTACTATCACTAAAGTGTGCAGTGGCTTCTGCACTGGCACATCCAATAATACAGTCTTCAGTAAATAAAATAATTGTTTTTGGTTACTTTTTCTTAAAAATGAGCCATTATTTTTAATGTCATTGATAAATGTTTGGTTTGTACTGTTGATTCTTCCCACTGGTGTCTTAACAGAGAACCAGAAAATCTTGATGCAAACACATAAGTCACTAAATTGTTTATTACAATCACCAGCAAAATCCAGATTATTTAGAATGTGCAAAATTCAAACTTTAAACTGTATAAAACAAAAACGAAAAAACACGCCGGCCACACATGCTGACTCATCGCCTTCGTAAGGTGGCCCAGCACACCAAGGAACGCTTGATTGAAGGCAGCATTCTGAGCCATCTCCTCCCTTCACAAGGTAGCTTCATGGGATACAGGTCAAGTGGACCCCTGACCAAGTGAGCACTCAAAGTGTACCCCAGGATCTAATCGGTACATGTACAAGTACATTCTTAATCCAGTGATTTGTAAACGCGAAGAAGGAGAACAATAAGAATCTGTGTAAAACTGTTGGAAAGACTTTTCCTGGTCACCAAGAAGTGTAAATATATATATATATAGGTGCATCTCACTAAATTAGAATATCATCAAAAAGTTGATTTATTTCAGTAATTCAGTTCATAAAATGAAACTCATATTTTATGTAGATTCATTACAGACAGTGATATATTTCAAGTGTTTATTTCTTTTAATTTTGATGGTTATGGCTTGCAGCTCATGAAAACCCAAAAATCAGTTTCTCAAAAAATTACAATATTACATAAGATCAATTTAAAAAAAAAGTAATTAATTAATAGAAATGTTGGCCAACTTAAAGTATTTCCATGCACACGCTCAATACTTTGACCTGACTTTGGACTTGATAAAACACAGTGGACTAACACCAGCAGATGACATGGCTCCCCAAATCAGGTGCCAAGTCCTGTCACTTGGAAATCAAGGTCCCAGAGTCTGGAGGAAGAGTGGCACGGAATCCAAGCTGCTTGACGTCCAGTGTGAAGTTTCCGCAGTCAATGATGGTATGTGGAGCCATGCCATCTGCTGGTGTTTTTCCACTGTGTTTAATCAAGTCCATTGTCAGTGCAGCCACCTAACAGGAAATTTTACAGCACTTCATGCTTCCCTCTGCTGACAAGCTTTATGGAGATGCTGATTTCATTTTCCAGCAGGACATGGCACCTGCCCACACTGCCAAAAGCACAAATACCTGGTTTAATGACCATGGTATCACTGTGCTTGATTAGCCAGCAAACTCTCCTGACCTAAATCCCATAGAGAATCTATGGTGTATTATCAAGAGGAAGATGAAATACACCAGACCCAATAATGCAGATGAGCTGAAGGCCGCTACCAAAGCAACCTGGGCTTCCATAACACCTCAGCAGTAACACAGGCTGATCGCCTCCATGCCATGCTGCATTGATGCCGTAATTATGCAAAAGGAGCCCCAACCAAGTATTGAGTGTGTAAATGGACATACTTTTCAGTCGGCCAACATTTCTATTAAAATTTTTTTTAATTAATTTTATATAATATTGTAATTTTTTTGAGAAACTGAATTTGGGGTTTTCATTTGCTGCAAGCCATAACCATCAAAATTGAAATAAACACAAAATGTATCACTCTGTGTGTAATGAATCTATATATGACTTTCACTTTTTGAATTGAATTATTGAAATAAATCAACTTCTTGATGACATTCTAATTTACTGAGATGCACCTGTATATGGAAGGTGAAAACTAAGCTGACCCAGAGAAGGTTTTGGCTCTGTGTCTGCTTTCAAAAGACTTTTCTTGACCGCTGTTGCTCATCACCACTGGCTGCCCCCAGATGAAAATCCACAGAATAGGTACGTGGGACTATAATGTTCTGAATGAGGCTTTAGAAAGCTCTGAATCAGTTTGTAAATCACTGGATTGAAAATGTACTTGTACATGTACAGAATGGACCCCGGGGTCCACTTGGGGTGCTCACTTGGTCAGGGGTCCACTTAACCTGTTCCCGTTTCATGCTGTCTTGCCTCACTGAGAAGCAACCGGATGTGCTGCTGGTCCCGGTTCAGCATAATCTTCAGCCTGCGGTGGGACTCTAGAATTAAAATACACACACAACTTAACTGCATGCCCAGCACAAAAGTGCAACAAAACTACTTTTTAACCAAGACTAACGCCAGCTTATTTTGTCAGATGTTGTCGACACAAGCACAAAATAAAAGCAGAGCACAGAATTAGCATTGATAGCTAACTAGCTAGCTCATTTTCTGCATACAGGAGCCAGCGGTGTTGTTTGTTCAAAGTGAGCTTTCCACCACTGGGATAAATAACAGCAAAGATGCATAATATCACATCACTCACTGTCCTCAATCAATCAATCAATCTTTATTTCGGATAGATTAATAGTACAGATTAAAAGAAACAGAATAATATAACAAAGGGGGAAAGAAAATCCAACAAGGTCATATTAGACAATAACTCCTCTGATTATACAGTTCAGCATAATTTATCCGAAATGGGTGATGGCTGAAGCCGCAGCTTATATTGCCCACCCATATCTAAGAATTCAAAAGAAAAACAAAACAAGAGCGATTACAATTCAGAACAAAGCTAAGACAAAATGTGACAAAAAAAAAACTAAGCAACAACACAACGCAGACTGGATATGACAATCCTTATGTGATTTTACATGTCATCTTGTATATATGTTTGGAGTATTTTTTCCTTTAGTTTTTGTTTAAATTGTCCAAGCATTGTACATGATTTTAATTCAGGTACAAAATCGTTCCATAATCTGACTCCTTGCACTGAAACACAGTGTTGCTTGGTGGTAGTTCTCACTGAAGGTTTTTGAAATATACATGTTCCTCTGAAATGATATTGTTTCTCCCTTATTTGGAACAGCTTTTGGATATTTGCGGGCAGTGATAGATTCTTCACTTTAAACATTATTACTGCAGTTTTAAAGTCAACCAGATCTTTCAACTTGAGAGCTTTTAATTTAAGAAAAAGTGGGTTTGTTGGTTCCCTGTAAGCAGCTTTGTTTATTATTCTAGTAGCTCTCTTCTGAAGCATAAAGACTGGATATACAGTATGTTTGCTTTATATGTATTTCCCCATACTTCAGTACAATATGTCATGTATGGGAGTATTACAGGGATGGCAATTTTCCGCCGATCCGCGGATTTCCGCCGATTTTATCATCATCTATGTCATAATTTTGTACCTTTACCTTGTTCTCGATAAAGTTTGGAAAAAAAAAACATACGCGCTCGGCGCTTCCCTGAAGTCTCGCGATAACCCGGATGTACTCAAGCTACTGCTGTATTGTAAACAGCCCTGCGATTGGATAGTTGCAAACGATTGGACCAATCAAATGGCTCGTATGCTTTGTCAAAAATTCATTTCGGCTTGTTCTCAGGGATGTGATTTTTCCGGTAATTCACCGAATTCCGCTTTATTTTTATATTATATGTACGTTAAATACGTTAGCGGCTTGTGGTCCACAAACTCAGTGAAGATGCGCCCTTTCAGCCAGAACCGGAAGTGGCGTATGCCAGGTAGAGAGCCATTAACTCTCTGTCGAACACAGACCTGCTTAAAAAAAAGGTGAGCGGCTGCCAAGAACCGGCAACGCATTGCTCCACGACGGCCGCTATGCCCATATCCGAGACGTGGGTAATGAGCGCTGTGGGTAACCTCAGAACGCCTGCTCCCGTTCAGGAGTCCAGTCGACTCTGTCCGCCGGTTTCCGTTTGAGTGCAGCGTACAGCGGCTGTTTGAGCTGGGCTGCGCGGGGGAGGAAAATGAGCTGCTCAAGACTCAATGGAGATTGAAACTGGTGATCTGAAATGAATGCTGAAATTATAAAAAGTAATGGTATGTTGGAATTTTATTTCTATTATGGAATAGATAAAATTAACTGATTTTGATTTGATCAAGTGTTAAAGCATGTGATGGATAATGCTTGTTGGAATAATTACCTCCACCAAGGAGGTTATGTTTTCATCGGCGTTGGTTAGTCTGTCTGTCTGTTTGTTAGCAAGGAAAAGTTATGGACGGATTTTCATGAAATTTTCAGGAAAGGTGTGCAATGGCACGGGGAACAGATGATTAGATTTTGGTGATGATCTGAGAGTGCATACCTCCACCAAGGGCTTTTTTGTATTTGTGCAGCAGGATTACACAAAAACTACTGGATGGATTTGGATAAAATTTTCACCAGAGGTGGTTCTTGGGCTAGAGAGGAACCCATTATATTTTGGTGATGATCTTAGAATGCATACCTCAGCCAAGGCGCTTATCTTCTCACAGTGTGTTAGCAACACTACTCCAAAACTGATGGACAGACTTTGATGCAATTTTCACCACAAGTGGCTATAGGCCTACACACAAACCCATTACATTTTGGAGTTGATCCATGACAAACGGAAGGAGCCTTGGTGGAGGGATGCACTCTGAGTGCTTTTCTAGTTTAGGAATGCTATCTTCTTGGAACATAAGTCAATATTATACAGTAATAAGTGGCATTCAGCTGTTTGTTTTATGTCATGTAAGCACAGTTCTGGTACTTAAAAGTCATAAAAACCCAGGAGCTTCGGGGAGCGAAGTGACAGTAAAGGTGAAAATTGGCTCAAAGTTCAATGAGGTAACAGAAACACTCGGACAGTTTCTGAAGAAACCAGAAAAGGAGATGAAGTTCAAAGTTCAGAGACTGACACAGCTTGCTGCCAAAAGGAAGAAAGTTTCACATTAGAAGTGACTTGGTGACCATTGTAAATAGTGTAAAAAACTCTAATAGAACTGTTAAATATGTTGGACTAAAGACAGTGAGACAACATTGAAGAAAAAGTAAGTTAACTTTTCATTAAATTTAATGATTTATCTAAGTCTAGTATTTCATTTTTTTAATCATTTTTTTTCCGTCTAAATTACTTCTGTTTTACTGAAAACCTCCCAGCTTCAGGGGGGCTGCGCCCCCCCGGCCCCCCCGTAAGTCAATCGACCAAATTAGATTTCAGCTGAAATCAGAATTTCCTGTTGCCATCCCTGGTATTAATGAATGATGCAAGGTATATAGTGTGGGTTGATTCAGCAAATATTTCACTCTGTGTAGTATTGCAATTGACTTGGATATTTTACTTTTAATATAATTAATATGTGACTTCCAACACAGTTTATTATCAATTATTACACCAAGAAATTTAGTTTTGGATACCCTTTCAGTCTCTACACCATTTACACTGAGTTTAGATACTAAGTTGTTGTGATGGTTGTTAAAAACTATAAATTTTTTCTTACTTAAATTGAGCGTTAATTTGTTTGAATCAAACCACAGTTTAAGCTTTCCTAATTCCTTTCTGAGTGTATCCAAAAGTTGTTCCAAATTGCTTCCACTGCATAATAAATTAGTGTCATCGGCAAACAATATTATCACTCTATCACTGTATTCAACAATGATGATGTCGTGGTCAGGTTGACGCCACTCTGCCTCCCGTCTGCCTTTGCTGTGGCCATGAATTCATTTCAGGTCGCTTCATCCAGCTTCCTCTGGATTTCTTTAATCAGGCACCAAGCACAAAAAAGTCTGCACCTCGTTGTTGGACCACGGTGTTGATTTATGTGTACCCATTTATCTCATTGATTACACTCACCCACGCTTGCTGTTGGGGATTTGACTGTTCGCTGCCATCCAAAATGGCGGAGTAGACAAAAGACACGTGGCCTGTGTGACGTCGGTGCAACCCCTCAATATAATGGCAACATGCCAAGTTTTAGGAGAAAAATCCGAAGGGTTTCTGTGCTGTAGCCCTTCAAAAGAAAGGGTGTTGTGCCTATTTTTGATGATCGAAAATTGCATGTTGTCCTGTGTATCCACTTTTGGATACCAGTATCTGAAATAAAGATTTCTGGCTGAAATTTGCTGTCCGGGGTAATTTGGGCCCAGGCTTTTCAAATCTGTCATCAGAAAAGGCCTATCTTTTCTAGTTTCTGCGTTGTTTGCCTCCAAAATGGTGATCTTTTTACAGGTGAACAAAAAAAATCGATTTTCCAGGGGCCACTGTCAGCCTAGACTCATTCACAACAGGCTATTGAGGCGGGATCCCTTTTATTTGAGGGAAGGACTGTCTGCAATAGGAAACTCAACTATACCAAAGTCTTAATTAAGAAGTAAAGGGGCTCGAAAAAGGGTTCTGGCTTAAAAAAATTACACTTTTTGATCAATTTTCAACTGACAAATTCACCATATGGGCAGCTACCCATAGTAATGAAACTTTGTCTACTTAATTGTACATATGTTATAATCATTTACTTAAAAAATGAGCTTGTTTTTTCACCTCCTTCACATTCAAATATTTTTCTCACATATTTAACTGTTTTTCCCTGTGACACCTAATGTCAAGCTATAGGAAGTGTCAGTAACTAATGTGGGCAGCTTAGTGGCGCAGTGGTTAGCACTGTGGCAGCACAGCAAGAAGGTTGTGGGTTTGATCCCACCCCTTGGCCATCAGTGGCCCATCTGTGTGGAGTTTGCATGTTCTCCCCGTGTCTGTGTGGTTTTTCTCCGGGTACTCCGGTTTCCTCCCACAGGCCAAAAACATACATCATATATGGTATATATCATATATATCATCATATATCATATAGTGGTACCAACACAACTTTTTTTTTAGCCAAATCTGAGTTGGTGACCATAGAAGGTTTCTGGACTGACCCTTCAATACTTCATACCATTCATATATATTTATTAAACGCTATTTCTATGCAATTACAAAAAATTTCAGAAAATGTTCACAGTACAATACCTCAGGAAGGTTGAGATCCTGTGTGCATTGTAGACACAACACCAGCTCTCTACTTTATAGGTTTTTGTGGTTTGGAGCTGTGTTTTGTCTCGTTGTCATGTTGTGGGAGGAAATTGGCTACAATCAGCCAGCCTCCACAGGGTCTGACGTCTCTTTTCAGCACAGAGTAAGAGCCTTTGAAGTTCAAGATGCATTTTATTCTATATTTAGCATATCTCCCTTGATGACTAAAACCTTTCAAACATTTTTTTTTTCTAGACAATGCATTATGGAGTCCTGCTGGTAGGTACCATTTAATGAAGCTGCCAGGTGAAAAATGTAAGGTGCCTCTTTTTCTAGAAACTCCAAGGGCCTTATTACATTTGTCTAGTTAGAAGTGAAATTTTTGAACCATATGCCCATTTTGTTGTTACAAAACAGGTTTGTGCCAGCAAAAGGAACAAAATAGTTGTTCAGACTCTCTTAATATTCAGAGGTGTGTTTTATAATAAGCCAAGCAGAATGGCTTATCTCCATTAAAATATGGACATGATCTACGCAAGATTGCTATTATAATGGAGTGCTTACCTAGGAGGGTAGACCGGTTTTCCGCGAAGGTAATGGGAGTGCTTGTGCACAAAGTGAAAATGCATGAGAACATCATTTACAGATTGGTTCTGCTTGCCAAGCTTCAGGACAGGACAGGTTTTTTTCACAAAGTGTGCAATTTAAAAAAAATAAAAAATCTCACCTACAAACTACTCCACACCTCTGTTCCTTCGTCTCCCCTGGTCTGCTGGGCACCTTTCTGTTAGGCCTGAGTGCAAGCGCAGCTGCTGGTGGACATCACCCCATGTCTCTGCGCTGACTGCATGCACTGAAGGATCCCAGGGGCCGGTTGCACCAGCGAGGAGTGGTTGGGGGAGGCCATAGCCAGGGCTTCGCTGCTCCGAGACTGTGAGCCTCTGGTCCCGACCTAGAGCCAGGCACGCCCCCCGGATATCCCCCAAGGAGAACCTCTTCCCAATACAACAAACTCTTGTGAAAGCAATGATTGCGAGTGGATTCGATTTTCGAGCATCACGCTAATTACTGGTGAGATGTGGTAGTGTAGGTGCAGATAGTAACAGGTAGGACTGCACGTGATCAGTATTGCAGTGACAGACGGCAGCAGATATGGCATTTGTGCAAATCGTTGTGGTTAATGTTAATGTGCAGAGACATACAGCAGCAAAGTAGCGAGAATTCTGGTAACAGAAGATAATATTAGCAAGAATTCTGAATATTGTTCGCTGTTCCGACCTCGTTTGTGTCCAACTGGTGAACGCATCACTGGTTCATCTGCTTCATCAAAATAATCTATATTTGACATAAAATGCAACAAAATTGTAAAAAAAAAAAAAAAAAAAAAAAAAAAACTGGCAGGGAAACCACTCACTGCAAGCAGGTGCTGTGTTTGAAATGCTCACTCCTTTCCTATATAGTGTACTATATAGTGAATGTGCAGCCAACGGAGCAGTGAGAGAAGAGCTTCACATCACAACATAAACTACCTTAAGGTATTTATATTTAATAATTCAGTAAAAACGATTTGATTTAATACATATTTACTACAAATTACATGCAGGTATTAATTAATTAATTTTTTTTTTCACCACCATTAGTCTGTTACGTTTTACTGTCTCACGTGATGATGTCATTAACCGTGCTGCGAAAACAAGCCAAGTAGTGTCCAAAAGCGGTTCATTTTATTGTTATATTGAGTTTACTGTATAGTCCACTATATCTGAAGTCACTATATAGTGAGTAGGGAGGGAGGGAGTGAGTGAGTGAACATTCCGAACACAGCCAGGGAAATCAGTCAGAGCGAGTAGACCCGGAAGGCAGCCAAGATGAGTCACGTGACCCAAATACGCCTCACTGATTTGCCGTGTGGAGCTATCTGCTTTTGTAAAAAAAAAAAAAAAAAAAAAACCCTCCCGGGGTTTATCGGCTTTTGAAAAACAAACAAAAAAAAAAAGCAACATGAATTTGTAGTGTCTATAACATAGGACATATCGGATTTTGAGAAAAAAACAATTTGAACTTCTATAAGTAGGTAATGTTACCAGTTGTTTGATGTAAAGAGGGAAATTTTCTTGGAAGTGGCATTTATCGGTTTTTGCAAACAAACTCCAAGTTTTTAAAGTGACACTGCGGCAAAAATCAAGTTTTGTTTTTTTTTTTTCCTGTTGTTCACATGTCAGTAACATGTTTCTTGTGATTTACAAGATATATCAAGAGCAAAATCATTCCAAACTCCCAAGTATGTGTTTTTCTGCTGTGAATGTCTGCTTAAGCTCCACCCCTGCAAAAAACGCAGATTTGGACAGTGTTTCTAGCTACATCAGTGTTCCTGCTTAGCCTGATTGGTTATAGCATTGACCAATCAGACGGATGAGCCGAGGAGCAGCAGGCGTGAGGCAGAGGGGGATGAAGGGGTCTGTTTTGCATAGCAAAGCAGTGGAGGAGGAGGCAACCAATCATGTACAGGGGTAGCAGCAGCAGAAAGGGAGAGCGGGGGGGGGGGGATTTGAATTCAAATTTCAGTCACTTGAATCTTCACTTCGCCAGCGAACGGGTGCCACACTGTGAGTTGAGAGCAGCCACATTCAATTCCCCCCCACCCAGTCGTCAGGGGACAGGTTGTTAGTAAAAAGTAAACACATATTTGGCATCTGCACATTTATCTCTCGTCTTGACCGTTTTCAGAAAGATGTTTCACTTTTTATTTTTGAAGATATAGGAAAAACTATCATCCGGAAGCATCTTGAACAGACTAGCAGCCCACCCACCAGGAGTCACAGTAACCAATCACGTGCAAGCCCTGTAGGTCGGGAGCGCAGTGACCAATCACGTGCAAGCCCTACAGGCCACTAATTAGAATATTTGTAGTTCCGCACATGCTTAAGTGGGTGAAATATTTAAAATCTTTTTCCAAGCAATTCTAAGGCAATGAAAGTTTTTGTGGGTAAAAAGCCAAAATATACTATTTTGGGCAATACGCATTTGTTTTTGAGATGGTTTTAGAGCCGCTGGAGTGCAGCTTTAAAATGCACAGCGTAAGTAGTGATTGATAAGGCACCACTGACTTTACACGTGGTTTTTGTTGGTCAAAAGTGCAGTGTCATTGCAATTTCATAAACTAGCAATGTGCTGACCTTGCATCCAGATGCACCCCTTTTAAAAGATACTATTGCTATGAGTGTAAAGGTGTGTTCAAACCAAACGCAATTAAATTTAGTCGCACGATGCGAGTACATGTTAACTCAGTGTATTCGCACAACTAAATTTACTCATGTTTGGTCTGAACACACCTTAAAGCACATGTTAAGTCATTTGTTGTTTGAATGACAGTGGCACAAAGCATGAAAATATTCAGTGCTCTGACAGAAATTAGTGAAACCACTGGTGGAAGGTGCCAAGTGTGACACATATTTGTTCTTTAGACCATCTTAATAGGGCCCAAATGTCCCAACATTTTCTACTACTGTATCTGGTCTCCCAGAATACTATTGTATTCTGCTATGAGACAGTTTGTGCTGTTCAGTAGCAACAGGAGCACAGTTTTAGTCCTGTTGTAATAATTATACTATATAGACTTTATTGCATAAAAAATGATTTATCAAGTTTATTTTTTTATACTTATGGTAAACCATTATTTATACTGACATGGGCTGCCTTCGTGTTCTTCCTCCACATTTTGTTTGATTGTAGGCATTCACATCAGTTTCGCGGTGCATCACTGCTGTTCATGTGTATGTCCACACAGCAGATGGCAAATATTTTTCCACATTTCATTTCCAGTGTTGACTATCATTGATAAAGAATTTCGGCTGTTTCAAAAGATTTACATTATTCTTATTATTGTATCAGTAGCAAATGATCTTCATGACGTCAAAAATGGTGTCATTTATCACAGTCATTTCTGGGACAATTTTTCTCCAACAAAATTTGTTATACTCACTGTTGCATTGAAAAACTATAGTACATTGATCCTGAGGTAAACTCTTCCATATTAATTTATCAAAAGTGTGTAGTCAAATGCGAAAGAATTGCCTATTCTTTTTTTTTTTTTTTGAAGACATTTAAATTATAATCATAACCACAAAGGCTGGCGCCCAATTAGATGCATTGTGTTTTTAATCAGCAGATTTCAGTTGTGGTAACACAATTCTGTAAAAGGGTATTTCTAATGATCACTTGGCCTCTTAGATTTTTGAATGTTATTTACAACCTTTCTATTTTTACCCATTGAAGAAGGTGACTGTGAAACTGGTGGGCCAACACTTTTCCTCACTACAATGGTGCGTTTCAAGGATTCAAATATTTTATTTGCCAACACTACTATACGTACAGGATATACAGGAGAATTGAAATGGCGTTTCTCTCTCTCTTCAGTGGTGTGCACAATATAAAAAGAAAAGGAATGAGGCTGGAAAAACAACAGCAGTATGCACAGTAATGCTACCCGTAGTGCAAATGGCGACAAAAGATAGACCCAGACCTTACATAGTGTAAATAAAGATAAACGGAGACCCAGCAATCCTATATACAGAAAAGTAGAGCAGTAATACTCGTAGTACCAAGTTCAGTTCATTAGTGTAGGTACAGACAGTGACAGACAAGATTGCACATGATCAACATCGCAATGACAGACAGCAGCAGATATAACATGTGTGTAAATGTTTGCAGTTCTTTCTTGCATTTCTTTTAATCAGACTTTAGTTTCCAGATAACAGGGAGTTTGCTCCTGACTGAGATGTCAAAGTTTCTCTTCAAAATGATAATTGTAGCTTTGAAAATGGAAAATGACTGTAATTGCTTCCACCAAGGTTATGTTTTCTTTCAGCAAAATTATGGACAGATTTTTTTTTTAATTCCAGCAGGAACAAATATTTAGAATAAATATTGCAGATATGCTTCTTTGCATTTGTGGGATGATAAGGATGGTAATTATATGAATCTACACCACAAAATGAAAGTAGGTGTATTTGAAGGTTTCAGAAGGCATGCAAGGTTAATTCTGTGCCCTTAGACATGCTGCACGGTTAGAGCCCTCGAGTCCCCTGGCAATGCACGGTCACTGCCCACTGCCAATAATACTTAGGACAGAGTAAATCCAACAGAG
Organism: Pholidichthys leucotaenia; assembly: GCA_020510985.1. Lineage (NCBI taxonomy): Eukaryota > Metazoa > Chordata > Actinopteri > Cichliformes > Pholidichthyidae > Pholidichthys > Pholidichthys leucotaenia. Next base: position 402,232,094 of record CM035841.1, on the reverse strand, counting down.
GAGAAAAGAATGACATTAACTTGCAGGATCTTAGCTATAAATAAAATAGAGTTTTCCTCCCTTTCTAAACTAAAGGTCATAACAGTTTTTGGTGATGTACAATAGATATAATATTCATGATCAAAGTGTTAAATTTGTTTTTTAATTAAGGCTGTAGGATCATCCCGTTGGCCCAGAGCAGACTTTCCTGCATGCATTTCACCCATTCTTCACTGTATCTGTCCAATAAAAGTAAAAGTCAAGGTCTTAATTATTCTTAAAAAATAGGATTTAAAATCAGATCTTTCTTTAGAGGGTCTTAGAAACTCCACAAATATAGTTAACAAGATTCTTATGATTTCTATTAGGGATGCAAGTTATCGATTAATTCATTAATTGTTAATTGATTCACCTTATCGATCGATTAACGATTAATTGATAAGCTGCGTTTTTCCTGAGAATTTGAATTTCCCTTAGTACATTATAACATAAAAAGCCAATTATTGTTTGATATACTGAATAAAAAATGCAAGCCATATTCCTCAAGGATTTGATTTATTTATATAATGTAATCTGTTAGGTGGAGGTATGCTGTGGAGAGAAGACAAATGAAAGTTAGCAGAAGCAAGACAGAACACATGAGTGTGAATGACAGGGAGGCAGGTGCAATGGTGAAGATGCAAGGAGTAGAGGTAGTGAAAGTAGATGAGTTTAAACACCTGGGGTCAACCATCCAAAACAATGGAAAATGCCCCAGAGAGGTGAAGAAGAGAGTGCAGGCAGGGCGGAGACGAGTGTCGGGGGTGATTTGTGACAGAAAGATAGCAGCTAGAGTGAGAGGGAAGATTTACAAAATAGTAGTGAGACCTGCTATGATGTATGTCTTGGAGACGGTGGTGCTGACGAGGTGGAGCTGGAGGTGGAAGAGTTGAAAATGGTAAGATTTTCATTGGGAGTAATTAGGAGGGACAGAATTAGAAATGAGTTTATCAGAGGGACAGCTCAGGTTGAGCGGTTTGGAGACAAGGTAAGAGAGGCAAGGCTGAGATGGTTTGGACATGTGCAGAGGAGGGAGAGTGGATATATTGGACAGAGGATGTTAAAGATGGAGCTGCCAGGCAGGAGCAAAAGAGGAAGACCACAGACAAGATTCATGGATGTAGTGAAGGAGGACATGGAGAGGGTTGGTGTTATAGAGGAAGATGGAAGGGATAGGGTGAGATGGAGGCAGATGATCCGCTGTGGCGACCCCTAAAGGGAGCAGCAGAAAGACGAAGAATCTGTTGCATATTAAACATTAACAACAAAATAAACTCAAAATAAATATTTAGGCTACTATAACATAAGTGTGTGCACTGGCTGACATTAAACTTCAGCAACATAAATTCTGAATAAAAAAAATATTTAGACTTGGTCCATATAATATTAAAAACTACATAAAATCAGACATGCTCTCTGAGAAGAACTGCTGACTTTACATGCCAGTTATCAATGTAGTGGCAAGTGACTGTAATGTAGCTTTCTGTAGTTAGTGCAGTCCAACAATCCGTTATCAGCGCCACATTTTCAGTGGCGAGCTTTGTTTTCAGGTCAGCTTTTTTCTTCTTGTAGCGTGCTTCCATGCGGGTAGTTATCGTTCGTCTAGACCAGGGGTGTCCAATCATGTGCCATGGAGGGCCAAGACCCTGCAGGTTTTCTCTCCTACCCAGTCTCTTTAGCAAGTGTTTTCACTTATCAGCAATCAATAGGAAGAAATTCAGTGGAATCTGCTGTTGAAGACACTGGTTGGAGGTAAGGCCTGAAGGGTCTTGGCCCTCCATGGCACATGATTGGACACCCCTGGTCTAGACGGAATATTGTACCCTGGCTCTGTCAAGTTTATCAGCTCCTGGAAGCCCTCTCCCAACATTACGTATTGGCATTGTGTCTCTTTCAGTTATCTTGCAAATCCACTTGAGTAATGCTCTCCATCTTCCTCTCATCACATACCTGCCTTCCCAAGACTGCGCTTAACTGTCGGTTGTGATGAAGCCAAACTAGTCGCTCCTTGCAGTACGGCTGAATGTGAGTTCTTTAGGTGGTAGCTTAGCGAACTGGTTGAGCTGTTGTACCTCAATGTTGTACCACATAAAGTGCATATTTAGCTTTGTTGTTGGCGTTTACCAGTTTAGTATGATACCACACTGCCCTCCGTTTAGACCTCTTCATTTTCTCAAGTGAGTGGTGTTCAAGTACGTCAGGTGTGGTAGAGATTAGGCTATAGCGCCCTCTCCAGGACTGGCAACACCACTACATTTAATGAAAATTGTTGAAAAGAACGGCAACACTTTCACTGAATTGATAACAAATTTAATTTAGTAAACTAAATTGCTATTGACAATTAATCAAAACTCAATCATCAACATCCCTAATTTCTATAATTGCATAGGGAAATTTAATTATAGTTACTGTTTTGCATTATAGCATTCTATAAAGCTTTGTCTTTTATCTAAAATTAAAACCTTAATTATCATTAAAAATTACACTTAATTTTTAAATTTCTCTGTCAAGAGTCTTAAAATGCCTTAACTAGTTACTTATTTTCAAAAATAATTGAGCTACTTTACCAATTACTGCATGACTGAAGTAATTAGTTACTTGGAAAAGTAACTTTAATGTTACTTTTAAATGCATATTTAAATTATCTTGCACACATAAATAATTAAACTAGAGGACACTCAGAGAGCGCATACCTCCGCCAAGGCTCTGTCCCTCCCTCCCTTTGTCCTCCCGTCCCTTTGTCCATCCATATTGCCATCCATCTGTACATTGCGAGATAGGACCTTGGCGGAGGTATACACTCACGGATCACCTCCAACATCTAATGAGTTCATCTTTGGGCCAAGAACCACTTCTGGTGAAAATTCAATCCAAATCCATCCAGTAGTTTTGGAGTATTGTTTCTAAAACTTTGTGAGGAGATAAGAGCCTTGGTGGAGGTATGCATTTTGAGATCACCACCAAAACCTAATCATGTGTTCAGTATGCCATTAAGATAAGATAAGCCTTTATTAGTCCCACAACAGGGAAATTCCAGGATTGCAACAGCACAGGGATAGCAACACTCAGAGCAACAATCAGAAGGCAAGAAAAAAAAACAAACAAAAAAACAAGCAAGCAAGAGCAGCTAATATACATATGTACATATTACTATAAAATATATATATACACACACACAGACACACACCTTTCCTAAAAATTTGAATGAAAGGCACTATATAAATGTAATCCATTATTATTGTTATTATTATTATTAACAGACAGAGAAATGACAGCAAAAACAATATGACTACATAATAATAATAATAATAATAATAATAACAAGATTGTCATAATTGTATTGACCATACATTGGGGCTGGGCAATTCCACCTTAAATCAACATCATGGTTTATTGAATCTTTCAGGTCGGTTTTTGTTTTTTTTCCTCCTCTGTTCTCCATTACAGTTGACTGACAAGGTTCATAATTATTAAACAATATTACACAACAGTGTGATGTCATACCATTTTGTGCAGTTAGCAACTCCAAATTCACATAGTATCCTTATTACAAGTACATATTACATACGCTCACCTAGCGCACCGACAGATGCGGACATGTTCCTCCAAGCGTTTGCTTTCAAATTTGATCATGATATCCTTTTAGTGTCAGACCAAAGAGTACCGGGTTGTCTGATGCTGCAAAGTTCAGCCTCCACCTACTCCACGCCACCTCCCGTTCTCGTCATCTTATACTGGCGTCCTATGTCTTGCCCTTCCTTTATTCTGATTGGCTGCTTAGAAAGGTCTGACATTGATGAGCACAGCTGTACAGTAGTCTAACAAACTGGACTTTTTTCAGCCCTGAGCACTGCGACAAAAAGCAGCCACCGCTCAAAGTGTTTCAGCACCGAGGGTGTTCAGCGCTGTAAACACTGGACTACATAGAGAATGAATAGAAAACAGTAGCCCACAGCAGGAAAAATGAGTTTGGTGGACACGCCCCTAATACTTGATCTGCAGTGTTTGGCTTCCGGGGCTGTTGAGGCGCATGGCCCTATGGCGTAACCATGCACGTAACTGAATGGACACGTCTTAAAGGGGCAGTACATGAAAAGTGCCAGATTAATATATAAAATAATATTCAAAAAATTCCTTCATCCAGATCGTGATCTGAATCACCACCAAAATCTTATCATCTGTTCCTCGTGCCATTACATACCTTTCGTGAAAATGTCATCAAAATCCGTTCATAACTTTTTGAGTGATGTTGGTAACAGACAACCCAACCATCCAACCAACAAACAAAGCAACGCTACCGAAAACATTACCTCCATCCTCCCTTGGTGGAGGTAATTAATGTATTACATTACAGGATTATTGTTAATGGCAGGTTGAAAACAGGCTGTTTCAGACAGAGCTTCACACACAGTTTTGTATGTTGGTGTTGCTGTGTATGTGTCAGTGTGTGGGGACATAAAGCTGTCCATGTTTATCTTACCTTTATGATACAGATTGATGTGCATCAAAATCCATTTTTTAACAGTCTTTATCCATGGAGCTGTTAAATGCTTTTTAAATGCAGTGGGTTACAGTCTCAGCTGTACAAAGGAAAATGACTGTTGACAACGCAATAACATTTCTTCACTCTTTAACGACATATCTGGCAATCAGTTGGTTTAATTCTTTCATTTCAAACAGGTTCATTTTGTCTTCCTAATGATAAAACTGATATTGTTCTTCTATCAAGACAAAGCAAAGAGATGTCTCATACCTTTGACATGTTTCGACTGTCATCTGCAGTCTTCTTTAGATGACACTTTCTGACAAAGACTGCAAATGACAGTCGAAACATGTCAAAGGTATGAGACATCTCTTTGCTTTGTCTTAACCTTTTAACTGCCCCAGGCGCCATATGGTGACAGGAACGCTTAAAGGGTGGTCAAGGCCCCCCCAGTGGTCAAGAGTGGTAAAAAAAAAAAAAATGTCAATAAAATAGTTCAGATTTCCAAGGTTATAACTTGAAAGTTGCAAGAGATAATGGCTCACTGTCAATTAAAAAGGTGTAGAATATGATCCTAAGTTTCAGATAGGAATAAATTTATGCATCTAATTTGCATAATGTCACAGCAGCTATATAAATTGCATAACTCAGTCAAAAGTGGACTTTGGACACATTTACACAAAAAATGGTCCTTTTTTTTACGCCGATTTGTCTACAGGGGTATGTTTTTATCTAATCTTCAAAGTATATGAACCAGAAAATCAATAAAATGTCAAAAAAACATATATTTCTCTTACCTGTTGCCAGGTGGGGGGGCTCGCTCGCCCACATGACCGGTCCGTTTTCATCCATCATTGCCAGTGTTTGGCGTTTACTTAGTAATTTACACCGGCTTACACATCTACAAACCCTTATGATTATCCCACGTGAATTTCATTTGTATTATGCAGCTATTTTTTCTGTTTGGTGCATTTTCCTGTGGGAAACCAGTCGCTCGTGGGCGCCGCCATCTTGGTAATGGGAGCTCAGTTTTTCGTCCATCGTGGTCGATGTATTGCATTTACTTAGTAATTTACACCCGCTTCCACATCTACAAACTCTTATGATTATCCCACGTGAATTTTGTTTGTATTACGCGGCTATTTCCCCATTTCATGCAGTTTCAGTCATCATCGCTGCCGCAATGACCGATCGTGAAGGCATCCACATTGGTGCTGTGAGCTCAAAGCGGAAAAAGGAATAATAATAACGAGGATTTCTTCTTCTTTGCTGTATTCCATGTCAGCCATGATTCCTTCGGCGCGTGTCTGCCACCTTCTAAACTGTCAGATCAATACAGATTAGTACAAATTCTCAGTATAGCCGGGGGACGTCAATAAGTTGACCGGTGCAGTTGCTGCTCTGTGCCACTGGGGCGCGCGTGACCCGTCCATTTAATCTGGGCAGTTAAAGGGTTAATAGAAGAACAATATCAGTTTTGGTTTAATTCTTTATGGATTGCAAACTGTTCAGATGCATACCTGGGTTTGAAATCTAGCTGTGGGTGTTCAACTAGAATAGATCCACTGCAGCAGTGTTAATGTAATTTGCTGTTCCTTAGCAAGTACTAGCTTTGTTGGAGCTTTTTGTTGTTTAATCAAGTGCTTCTGAAGATTTGAGTGACTATTTTTGATGTGCAGTATGCGTCCACTGGCACTTAGCTTGCTTCCCACCAATATTTTTTTGTCCTTAACCACGATAAAGGAAAATAATTGCATATTTCCCCCAAAATAAAGTTACTGCATCTGTTCCTCCGGTCAGACTGATGGATTCACTGCTGTTTGCAGCAGGTCACGTCAAGTGACAGCTGCTTCTCAGCTCTTTTAGGGTGAGTTTGTGTATTTGTTTGCGAGAAAAATATATGGCCATACAGTATGTATATGAATATAACTGGTAATGATTCTGTTCAAATTTCAGTAATTGCAACTCATTACTGAATTTTTAAACAGTAATTTCATTCCACAGGTTACTGCAAAAGTAGTGGCATTACAAATTAATGAGTTGGTCCCAACACTGCTTACATCAGACTTTTTATTTTAGAGATGTAAGGTATTAAATTACATCGTGTTCTTAAAAAAAAGTCTTTTTCTCCTTGCAGCTCTGCCTCTGTGACACCTCTCTCCATCCGTCTTTGTCCCTACTCTTGAACCACATGAGATCATGTTTCATTTACTTTCTCCACACGTTTCCTCTATCATTCCATCTCTCTGTTCTCCCTCTTACGCATTTTGTCTTGTTGACTTTCTTCACACAGTCCAATTACACTGCTCATCTGTATCTCTCCTCTGGTTTTGTGCACCTTCCTCACTCACATCCGATCCAGCTTGTCCGTCTACTTATTAAATTTATTTTTCTTTATTCCTTCACATCTCTCTTTTTTTTTTTGCTCCATTCTTCCTTCCTTGCATTATTTTTAAAATGGTCTGAATGAGTCACACATGACTCCACATATTGTGACCTTCTTTATGCTTTTCAAAGTGAAGCATTTTTATCTTATCCGCCGCTCCCACTCCAATCCCCGACTGGTGAGCCTCCCTCACAGGTCAGCCTCATCCCTGGCAGCTCCTTCTGAGTCAGAATCGATTCATTTGCTGAAAACATATCCAGGGATTTTTTTCTTACTGAAATTGATGCATGAATATACTGAAAGATTATATAGCCGTGATCTGATGGGTTTTATTTGGCATTTCAAAGGTGTTGCAGAAGTTAGCACTGAGTTGCACTGCCAGGATATGAAAGAATCTTTAATGCAGTTTCCTCCATTATGAGTGCTGTGTAAGGATCTGTATTTACAGTGCATCCAGAAAGTATTCATAGCGATTCACTTTTTCCACATTTTATGTTACAGCCTTATTCCAAAATGGATTAAATTCATTTTTTCCCCTCAAAATTCTACACACAATATCCCATGATGACAGTGTCATATTTTTTTTTTTTTTAGATTTTTGCAAATTTATTAAAAATAAAAAACTAAGAAATCACATGTACATAAGTATTCACAGCCTTTGCCATGAAGCTCAAAATTGAGCTCAAATGCATCTTATTTCCACTGATCACCCTTGAGATGTTTCTACAGCTGAATTGGAGTCCACCTGTGGTAAATTCAGTTGATTGGACATGATTTGGAAAGTTACACACCTGTCTGTATAAGGTCCCACAGTTGACAGTGCATGTCAGAGCACAAAACAAGCATGAAGTCAAAAGAATTGTCTGTAGACCTCCAAGACTGGATTGTCTTGAGGCACAAATCTGGGGAAGGATACAGAAAAAGTTCTGCTGCTTTGAAGGTCCCAATGAGCACAGTGGCCTCCACCAACCGTAAATGGAAGAAGTTCGTAACCACCAGGACTCTTCCTATAGCTGGCCGGCCGTCTAAATTGAGCGATCGGGGAAGAAGGGCCTTAGTCAGGGAGGTGACGAAGAACCCAATGACCAGTGTTCTGGTTCTCCTCTCTCCAGTGTTCTGACAGCCATCTCTGCAGCAATCCACCAATCAGGCCTGTATGGTAGAGTGGCCAGACGGAAGCCACTCCTTAGAAAAAGGCACATGGCAGCCCGCCTGGAGTTTGCCAAAAGGCACCTGAAGGACTCTGACCATGAGAAAGATGCCAATGGTGGTGGCAGCATCATACTGTGGGGATGTTTTTCAGCAGCAGGAACTGGGAGACTAGTCAGGATAGAGGGAAAGATGAATGCTGTAATGTACTGTACAAAGACATCCTGGATGAAAACCTGCTCCAGAGCGCTCTTAACCTCAGACTGGGGTGATGGTTCATGTTTCAGCAGGACAATGACCCTAAGCACACAGCCAAGATATCTGAGTGGCTTCAGGACAACTCTGAATGTCCTTGAGTGGCCTGGCCAGAGCTCAGACTTGAATCCAATTGAACATCTCTAGAGAGATCTGAAAATGGCTGTGCACCAACGCTTCCCATCCAACCTGATGGAGCTTAAGAGGTACTGCAAAGAGGAATGGGCTAAACTGCCCAAAGTGTGCCAACCTTGTGGCATCATATTCAAACAGACTTGAGGCTGTAATTGCTGCCAAAGGTGCATCAACAAAGTATTGAGCAAAGGCTGTGAATACTTATGTACCTGTGATTTCTAAGTTTTTTTTTATTTTTAATAAATTTGCAAAAATCTCAAAAAAGCTTTTTTCACATTGTCATTATGGGATATTGCGTGTAGAATTTTGAGGAAAAAATGAATTTAATCCCTTTTGGAATAAGGCTGTAACATAACAAAATGTGGAAAAAGTGAAGCGCTGTGAATACTTTCTGGATGCACTGTATATAGAGCTTTTTCTTAATCTCAGAGACCGCTCAAAGCACTTGACCAGATACTTCATTAACCTTCTGTTCTGTGGGCTTGACAGAAATGGATACATAGGGCCAATTTTGAACTAACACATAATGTGTGTTTTTAGGTTGTGAGAGGAAACGGAGGACCCAGAGTAAACCCACAGAAACTCATGCAAACTCCACACAGAAAAGCTCCTACCCTGTCCAGCTGGGGGATTTGAACCAAGAACCAATTAGCTGTAAGGCAGCAGTGCCAACCACTGATCCAAAGTGCTGTACATATACAATCCCTTACTGAATTTCCAACCTTTATTATGGCTGGTTTAAACCACAGCTTTTTTGTTAAACTCCGGAGAAGTCTATTTTCTGTTTCTGTGTTGTGTAGCCAAGCATTCAACAATGCTCAACACCCTTGGTGTAAAAAACGTTCTGGGCAGTCTTCATTTTTTGCTGCATCTAGGAAGCTGGAAGTTGACAAAAGGTCATCTTTTTGGAACACGGCTTCACTCATCACTAGCATGCCTCTCCAATCATCCAATCCAAAGTAGGCTAAAAGGATGCCATCATATAGAGTGGGGAAAATAAGTATTGAACACATCAACACTTTTTCATTAAATGTACTAGTGATGTAGCCATTGACCTCAGATTTTCACCAGTTATCAGTAACAACCCGAGTAATCCATACATACAAAGAAATCAAGGCAACTGTGTTCACAAAACAAGTTATTTTTAAAGGGGTCATTGACTGAAAACTGGTGTGTTTGTAGGTTTTATCTATCTGAAATGAGTCTACTGGTCACTTAATTATCCCAAAATTTTCAAAACATCTCTTTAAAAAAAACACAACCTTTATCTCATTTTTCTCTCCCAGAAACGCTAGAAACGTTTTTGACTTTTTTGTGGAAATCGTAAACGTCACGTGTAGAAAAAGCCACCCCGCTGCTGTCCATGAGACCAGCTCACTCCTCTATTATTGGCCCGCCTAGCTGTCTGTCATGTACCGTCGTGAAAAAATTAGGACACCCCATTATTGATGTTTAATCTTGTTTTTATTTATGTCTGGAAAAGAAGGTGATTTAATTGCAGATAAATAACAAAAATTAACCTCGTTTTACTCATTTAACAAAAGACATCAACAACAATGTGTATTATAACTGAGGGAAAAGTTAGGACACCTTTACTCTCTAATAGCTAGTGTTACCCCCTTTGGCTTAAGTAACTTCAGTGAGACACTTCTTGTAGCCATCTACCAGTCTCTGACATCGGTCTGAGGAAAGTTTGCCCTACTCCTCAACTTACAGTTCTTTCAGCTGTGAGATGTTTGAGGAGTTTCTTGCATGCCCGTTTCAAGTCACCCCACAGCATCTCAATGGGATTAAGATCTGGGCTTTGACTCGACCGTTCCAGGACTCTCCATTTCTGAGTTTTTAGTCAGTCCTTGGTGGATTTACTGGTATGTTTTGGGTCATTGTCATGTTGCAGGGTCCAGTTCCATGTCGGCTTTAATTTTTTTACAGATGGTCTCATGTGGTCCTCAAGCACCCTCTGATACACGGTAGAATTCATGGTGGATTCTGTGATGGTGAGCTGGCCAGGTCCTGCTGCAGCAAAGCATCCCCAAACCATGACACTTACACCTCCATGCTTCACAGTTGGTATGAGGTTTTTTTCCTGGAATGCTGAATTTGGTCTACGCCAAACACGTCCTCTGTTCTGGTGTCCAAATCATTCAATTTTAGACTCCTCTGTCCAAAGAACATTATTCCAGAAGTCCTGGTCTTTGTCTACGTTCTCTAGCAAACTTCAGTCTGGCACTGATAGACAGATTTGTGGACTGGACCGACCAGAATCACCTGAGGCTAAGCATTAGCAAGACCAGAGAGATGGTGATTGGCTTCACGAAGAAGAGGATGCCTTCACAGCCATTGTGGATTAGGTGGGAGGATGTGGAGGTAGTGGAGGACTTCAAATACCTGGGTGTTGTGATCAGCAATGGACTGGACTGGAAATCTAACACCAATGCTACAGACTCTAGTTTCTGAGGAAGCTGAGGTCCTTCAATGTGTGCAGTGAGATGCTGGAGCTTTTTTATCAGACCGTCGTTGCCAGCACCATCTTCTTTGCTGCTGTTTGCTGGGGTAGCAGTATCACAGCCAGCGACACCAACAGACTTGACAAGGTTATCAAGAAGGCTGGCTCTGTGGTTGGTTTCAGGCTGGAGATCTTTGAGTCGGTGGTGGAGAGGAGGACACAGAACAAACTGCGATCCATCATGAACAATCCTGATCACCCCCTCCACCACACACTGGACAGACAGTGGAGCATTTTCTATGCCAGACTGCTCCAGCTTCGCTGCCAAACGGCCAGGTACAGGAAGTCTTTTCTGCCACATGCCATTTCACTGTACAATAACTCACTCTAATGTGGAATTTTGGTCATAACAATACTGCCATACTGCACCTTACAGTCTAATTGGTAGCTCACATTTCATCCTGCACCTTATAACCCTCCTTTGTACAGTCAGTACTATCCATAGACCCATAAGGATCATCATGTATTTAACCTAATAGTAGCCTTTGTACATAGTATATAAAGTTATCTAAGCATGTTTTTACTTCCCTGGGCAACTCCGTTTTCTATTATGCTTTGTGTATTTCTGTTGGTTTTGGGTTATCTACTGTGTCATGCTGCTGTTACACTGTAATATCCAAGTTTGGGATTAATAAAGTCCGTCCAGTCGTCTGCCTGTCTTCATTTAAGGGTGCATTCACACGGCCACTGTTTGGTCCAGACCAAAGGAACTCTGGTCTGCTTCCACGGATAGTTCGATTCATTTGGTGCAGTCTGAACACGCATTCGAACTCTGGTGCGCACCAAACAAGCAAACTGTGGTCCGCCTGAAACTGGGGTCTCGGTTCACTTGCAAATGGCCAAACCAGAGCTGGTGTTCTCTGTCTGCAGATTACTCAGGTGGCGAAAAGTGTAATTGAGTGCCCACTGAGGCCAGTACACAGTGTGTGAATGTCTTTCTCCTCATGTCTGTGGCGTCGTAATGACCAACCCGTCCTGTCGTTATGAAACACTTTGTGGTTATTTTTAGCCTCTCGTTATTTTCTCTGGTACAGATGAGTCACTGAGCACTCTTGTTTTTAACACATGGTTTGTGTGTGTATCAATAGGAAGAAGTTGAGGCAGAGAACAGAAGGAACACAAGAACCAAACTGACGTCAAAGCTGATCCCGCACAAAGAGGAGGTGAGAGAGACACACAAACGCTCCGGCATGATGTGCAGACACGTGCAAAAGCCAAGGGTGTGTGCTCCGAATATCAATAATTCATTGTCTGACACATTCATGTATTGGGAGGTCTTTGTAGCTCCTCCGATTCTTATGGATGTTCTCATACTTGACACTGAACGTTGTGATGTTTATCCGCTTCTGGTTAATACAGCTTGTCCATGTCCAGTTTGCATTCTTACTGTATGCTTGCATCAGATTTATGAAGATTCATCATTCAAGATTCAAAGATTTTGTTTGTCAATATTACTGTACGTACAGGATATAGAGAAGAATTGAAATGCCATTTCTGTCTCTTCAGTGGTGTGCGCAGTCTAAAAAAAAGGAATAAGTGCTGGTAAAACAACAACAGGAGTCAATGTACAGTAAGGCTGCATGTCCACCAAATGCATTTTTTTCCGCTCTGAGCGACGGTTTTCTATTCATTCTCTATGTAGCCCAGTGTTTACAGCGCTGAGCACCCTTGGCGCTGAAACGCTTTGAGCGGTGGCCGTTCTTTTTTGCGGCGCTCAGGGCGCTCAGTGTTGAAAAAAGTTGAACTTTTCAGACTGCAGCTGAGCTCGTCAGTCAGACCTTTCTAAGCAGCCAATCAGAATAAGGAAGGACGGAACATAGGACACCGATACAGTCTCTACTCAGACTCCTGTTTTCCGTATCATCATATTTTACATCCAGAGCTGCTGGAATACATTTCCTGTCCATTGTTATTTAGAGACTGCTATTAAAAAATCAGTAGAAAGTTTGACCATAGGAAAAGTGGAAGTGCTGAACTGAGTGTGACAAGCTATTGCTGGGATACAGGGCACAACTTTTTTTTTTTTTTTTCCCCAGAGCGCAGCGCACAAACACTGAAAAAAAAAAAAATGCTCAGAGCGGTCAGGTGACAAAAAATGTGTTTGATGGACATGCAGCTTAATGCTATCTGTAGTGCAAATAACGGTAAAGATAAAACCCAGACATCCCATAATGCAAATAAACGATAAAATCCAGCAGTGTTATATACAGAAAAAGGTAGAATAGTAATACTTGTACCAGGTCTGAATGTTTGGTAGACCCAAACGTATAGTGAGGGTGTGCTGGGAACGTCTGGCTGAGGCCCCTGTCCGGGAGGTCTTCAACTCCCACCTCCGGAAGAACTTCAACCACATTCCGAGGGAGTCTGGAGACATGGAGTCTGAATGGGCCATGTTCTCCACCTCTGTTGTTGAAGCAGCGGCCCAGAGCTGCGGCCGCAAGGTGGTCGGTGCATCTCGTGGTGGCAACCCCCGAACCAAGTGGTGGACACCAGCGGTGAGGGGGGCCATTAAGCTGAAGAAGGAGTCCTATCAAGCTTGGTTGGCTTGTGGGACTCCCAAAGCAGCAGAGGTGTACCGGCAGGCCAAGCGGAGTGCAGCTCGGGTGGTTGCTGAAACAAAAACCCGGGTATGGGAGGAGTTCGGTGAGGCCATGGAACAAGACTTTCGGTCGGCCTCGAAGAGATTCTGGCAAACTGTCCGGCGCCTCAGGAGGGGAAAGCAGCTCCCTGTCCACACTGTGTATGGTGCGGATGGGACACTGTTGACTTTGACTGGGGATATCGTCGGGCGGTGGAAGGAATACTTCGAGGATCTCCTCAATCCCACTGATACGCCTTCCACAGAGGAAGCAGGGTTTGGGGACGAGGGGGATGACTCGCCTATCACAGGGGCTGAGGTCGCCAAGGTGGTTAAAAATCTCCTTGGTGGCCGGGCCCCGGGGGTGGACGAGATTCGCCCTGAGTACCTCAAGGCCCTGGATGTTGTTGGGCTGTCATGGTTGACACGCCTCTGCAACATTGCGTGGAGGTCGGGGGCAGTGCCTTTGGCATGGCAAACTGGGGTGGTGGTTCCTCTCTTCAAAAAAGGGAACCGGAGGGTGTGCTCCAACTTTAGAGGGATCACACTCCTCAGCCTCCCTGGGAAGGTCTATGCCAAGGTACTGGAGAGGAGAGTCCGGCCGTTGGTTGAACCTCGGATTCAGGAGGAGCAATGTGGTTTTCATTCTGGCCGTGGCATATTGGACCAGCTCTTTACCCTCTCGAGAATTCTTGAGGGTTCGTGGGAGTTTGCCCAACCAGTTTACATGTGTTTTGTGGACTTGGAGAAGGCATTTGACCGCGTCCCTTGTGGATTTTTGTGGGGGGTGCTTCGGGAGTATGGGGTATCGGACTTGTTGTTACGAGCTATTCGGTCTCTGTACGACCGTTTTGAGAGTTTGGTTTGTATTGCCAACACTCGGTCGGAGTCATTCCCAGTGAGAGTGGGACTCCGCCAGGGCTGCCCTTTGTCACCGATCCTGTTCATAATTTTTATGGACAGGATTTCTAGGTGCAGCCAGGGAATGGAGGGTGTCATGCTTGGTGACCACAGGATCTCATCTCTGTTGTTTGCAGATGATGTTGTCCTGTTGGCTTCATCCAGCAATGACCTACAGCTCTTGCTGGGACGGTTTGCCGCTGAGTGTGAAGCGGCTGGGATGAGAATCAGCACCTCCAAGTCCGAGTCCATGGTCCTCAGCCGGAAAAAGGTGGATTGTCCTCTCTGGGTTGGGGACAGGCTCCTGCCTCAAGTGGAGGAGTTTAAGTATCTTGGGGTCTTGTTTACGAGTGAGGGGAGAATGGAGCGAGAGATTGACAGACGGATCGGAGCAGCATCTGCAGTGATGCGGACGTTGTACCGGTCTGTTGTGGTGAAGAGGGAGCTTAGTTCTAAAGCAAAGCTGTCGATTTACCAGTCAATCTACGTTCCTACTCTCACCTATGGTCACGAGCTTTGGGTAATGACCGAAAGAACAAGATCGCGGATACAAGCGGCTGAAATGAGCTTTCTCCGTAGGATTGCTGGACTCACCCTCAGAGATAGGGTGAGGAGCTCAGTCATCCGGGAGAGGCTCAGAGTAGAACCACTGCTCCTCCACATTGAAAGGAGTCAGTTGAGGTGGTATGGGCATCTGATTAGGATGCTTCTTGGACGCCTCCCACTTGAGGTGTTTCGGGCACATCCCACTGGGAGGAGACCCCGGGGCAGACCCAGGACTCGGTGGAGAGACTATGTCTCCCAGCTGGTCTGGGAATGCCTTGGCATCCTCTCTGGAGAGCTGGAGCAGGTGGCTGGGGAGAGGGAAGTCTGGGCTTTTCTGCTTGAACTGCTGCCTCCGCGACCCGGACCTCCGGAAAAGCGGTAGAAGATGGATGGATGGATGGATAATACTCATAGTTGCAAGCTCGATGCGGTAGTGTAGGTGCAGACAGTGACAGATAGGACTGCACGATCAATATTGCAATAACAGACAGACAGCAGCAGATATGGCATTTGTGCAAATGGTTGCAGTAAGGTGCAGAGACATACAGCAGCAGATGTATTACTGTTGGTGTGCCAGTCTTTCTGTGCCAACAGCTGAGGTAGTTATTGTGCAAGTGAATGTGTTATGGTCCGGGAAGGTGGGGGGGCGAGTAGGGGTGGACAGAGTTCAGGGTCCTGATGGCCTGGTAAACAAAGCTTTTTAACAGTCTTGTGGAGCAGGCCCGGAGGCTCTGGTACCTTTTTCCCAAGGGCAGGGGGCTGAAGAGGGAGTGTGAGGGGTGAGAGGTGTCGCCTGCAATGTTGATGGATCTGTGGGTGAGGAAGATGTCGGGGACGGGGGGCAGAGGGGCACTGATGATCTTGCTGTCTGCTTTCAGTGTGTGTTGTAGTGTCTTCCGACAGGAGGCAGTGCAGCTTCTGTCCCACACCGTGATACAGCTGATGAGGATGCTCTCAATGGTGCCCTGTTAAAATGAGCACATGATGGGGGGTGGGACTTATGCTCTCCTCAGTTTGCGGAGGAAACAGAAACGAGTTTGAGCCTTCTTGGTCAGTGATGTGGTGTTGTTGGACCAGGAGAGGTCCTCAGAGATGTGCACCCCTAGGAACTTGATGCTGCTCACCATCTCCATAGCTGCTCCATCAATGATCAGAGGGGGATGCTGTGTGTGTCCTGAGTTTACATGAAAATATTTAATTCTGAACATTGCTAAGGACAGGAGAGAAGGTACTTGAAGTTTCTCAGATTGCTGATCTGGTCTTTTAGCATACAGAGCTACTGATATTCACTTCAGAGAAAATTCAGATTTATATTATTGCTTGATCAAAATTGACATTAAAATATAATTATAATTGTTGTAATTGCAGCCATCTTCAGTCAGTCTTTTAGCCATGACTATATTTAGAACAGAAGGTAATTGTCACTCATTTACCTGCTGTTTGATGTCAAAATGGCTGCCGGGAAATACCCACACTTTTCTCTTAAGAGTTGCCTTTTCTGCATAGAGTACCCAGCACCTGTAGCTGCTATAGAAATGATTCATGTCCAGCCATGTCACTGAGGCGGCACAGCACAATTGCAGTTTAAGTTAACAGATGCATCCCTAACAAGGACATTTTTTTCCCCTCTAACTCAATACTGATTGTGAGCACTTGCTGGTTAACCATCCTTTTTACTGTTCTGTGATCAGAGCTCTTCACCAACGGGTCAGCATGACTCCCCAGTCAGCATGCGTGGCAGAAAGGAAGGAACGCTGCAGAAGATTGGAGACTTCCTGCAGAGCTCCCCCACACTGCTCGGCACTAAAGGTTAGTCTGTTTGACTCTTCAGTGTCAGGAATTTAAATAAAACTGGTAATGTTAAAGAGAAACATGAGCATAAAAACAGGAGTGTAGATGTTTATTTAAAATATGAATGACCGGGTTAAGTAAAATAAATGAGTCTGTTACACAATAAATTAAAGGGACATCTTGTTGTTCGTCCGTCGTTCTCAACGATGACCAAGGACATCACAGGGAAGAGGACTGGGTGCGGTGTGTCCAGCTGTGGCTGATCAGTCCGATGCGGGCACGGAAGGCTCTACCACAGGTCGGGCACAGGTGGTCTGCGCAGGAAGAAGATACAGGTGTGGCTCTGGACTTGCGAAGCTCACGTTTTCTCTGGGCCTTGGCAATCCTGTTCAGCTCAAAGGAGGCAGCACTGTTGCTGGTACGGCTATGCCAGTCTGGTCGGTTTAGCGCTAGGGTCTCCCAGGTGTCAGGACTGATGTCAAAGCTCTTCAGGGAGGCCTTAAAGAGTGTCTTTGTAGCACTTCTTCTGACCATCTTGTGAGCACTTGCCCTCTGCTAGTTCACCGTAGAACATTCTCTTTGGTAAGCGTGAGTCAGGCAAATGAACAAGGTAGCCAGCCCACCTAATCTGGGCTCTCTTGAGCAGGGTGTGGATGCTAGGCAGCTCAGCTCGGGAGAGGACCTCTGTGTCAGGGATTTTGTCCTGACAGGTGATCTTCAGGAGCTTTCTAAGGCAGTTCAGGTGGAAGCGATTTAGCGTTCTGGCATGGCGCTCGCAGACTGTCCAGGTCTCGCAGGCATACAGTCGGGAAGGCAGGACAACCGCCTTGTACACCTTCAGTTTTGTGGGCAGCCTGATGCCTCTCCTTTCCCACGCTGTTGCACGTAGCCGTCCAAATGCTGAGCTTGACTTGGCAATGCGTGAATCGACCTCATTGTCGATGTTGACAGACCTGGAAAGTGTGCTGCCGAGGTACGTGAACTTGCCGACAGCCTTGAGGGTCTCCCTGTTGACAGTGATGGCTGGTTCCACGTAAGTCTTCTGCAGTGCGGGTTGGTGCAGGATCTTGGTTTTCATCGTACTGATTGTGAGCCCAAAGTTGCCACAAGCAGTGGAGAAGCAGTTCACGCTTTGCTGCATCTGGGCCTCTGTAGCGGCGTTGAGTGCAAAGTTGTCTGTGAATAGGAAGTCACGCACTGAGTCCCCTTCCACCTTGGTTTTGGCTTGGAGCCTCCGCAGGTTGAAGAGCCTGCCGTCCCCCTGTACCTGATCCTGATGGCGCTTTCTTCATCGTCACAGAAGGCATCAGACAGCATGGCTGTGAGCATCATGCTGAAAAGTGTGGGCATGAGTACACAGCCCTGTTTGACCCCATTGATGACTGGGAAAGCTTTGGAGGAGTCTCCATCGCCCAGTACTCGAGCAAGCATGCCGTCGTGGAATTGGCACACTATGCTGATGAACTTGTCTGGACAGCCGAACTTCGCCATGATCTTCCACAGCCCCTCATGACTGACGGTATCAAAAGCCTTGGTCAGATATACATATGTTGTGTAGAGGTCCCTGTTGTGCTCTTGAGACTTCTCCTGAAGTTGGTGTGCAGCGAAGATCATGTCAGCAGTTCTACGACCCTCTATGAAGCCACACTGGCTCTCCGGCAGGTGACCACCTTCCATGTGCTGAATAAGGTGGTTGAGAAGGACTCTTGTGAGAATCTTACCAGCAATGGTGAGGAGAGCGATCCCACAGTGGTTGTTGCAGGACTGCCTGTTTCCTTTTCTCTTGTAGAGATGGACAGTGGAGGCGTCCTTGAGCTCCTGGGGGATAACTTACTGCTGCCACATGGTCGGACAGAACTCGGTGAGTTTCTGTATTAGAACTGGTCCTCCTGCCTTGTAGATTTCAGCTGGGATGGAGTCAGAGCCTGGTGCTTTGCCGTTCGAAAGGAGTTTGATCGCTTTTTGGACTTCTGATTCCGTTGGAGGGTCTGCCAGAGACGTGTTCACCTCTACTTGGGGCATGCGAGTGATGGCTTCTGCATTGATGGATGAAGGTGTGTTCAGGACGCTGCTGAAATGTTCTACCCATCTTTCCAGGATTGCGCTCTTGTCAGTGAGGAGAGTGGACCCGTCAGCACTGAGCAGTAGTGATGTTCCAGAAGACTGAGGCCTGTAGATAGTCTTAAGGGCATCGTAGAAGCGTTTGGAGTTGTTGCTGTCAGCGTACTGCTGTATTTCATCTGCCTTTTGCTGAGCAAGAAGTCCTGCATCTCTCTGAGCTTTGCCTACACCTTTCCTTTGATGGAGTTGAATGTTGCCTTCTTAGAGGCAGATCTGCTGTCTTGCTGGTACGCTCTGTGGGCTTCACGCTTCTCGTCAAGCAGCTTTTGGATGTTCACATCGTTTTCATCAAACCAGTCTTGGTGTTTGTGCGTGTTCTGGCCCAGATGAGTGAGTGAGGTGTTATACACCATGTCTGTGAAAGCTGCCCAGTCTTCTTCTGCTCCGTACGCTCCGAGGTCGAGCTGACTAAGCTTGCTGTCCAGGTCCTCACTGAGGTTCTGTCACACAGAGTGCTTTTCCAGCTTGCTGACATTGAGTCGCTTGTTTGCCTTTTTCCGCTGTGGATGCTGTTTGGGCTGGATGTGCATGTTGAGCTTTGAGAGAATGAGACTGTGATCCGTCCAGCAGTCTGTGCCACACATCGCCTTCATTACTCTTAACGTCCTGCCTGTCTCTCCTTCTCACAATGATGTAATCGATCAGATGCCAATGCTTGCTTCGTGGATGCATCCAGGAGGTCTTGTTGCGATTAGGCAAGCAGTAGACTGTATTAGTGATCAGAAGGTCATGAGAGGTGCACATCTTCAATGGGAGAAGACCATTGCTGTTGCACTTTCAAACTCCATTTCTCCCAAGGACTCCCTCCCATGTCTGGTAGTCTTTACCAACTCTGTCGTTAAAGTCTCCAAGAACAATGAGTTTGTCCTCCTTTGGTACGCCTTCAATGAGAGTCTAAGTCCTCGTAAAACTTGTCTTTGATCTCATCTGGGTTCGTCATGGTGGGACCATATGCACTGATGAATGTGGCATGGCGTTTTCCTTGGAGGGGGAGCTGCAGGGTTATGGGGTGGTCGTTGGTTCCTTTGGGGAGGCTGGTAAGCTTGCTGATCAGATTGGATCTGATTGCAAAACCCACTCCTGCTTCACGGCGTTCTTCGCTGCCTCAGCCACTCCAGAAAAAGGTGTAGTTGGCTTTGACTTCTGTCAGCTGACCTTTGTTTGCAAACCTGGTCTCGCTCAGAGCTGCGATGTGGATGTTGTACCTGCTGAGTTCTCTCGCAATAAGTGCTGTCTGTCTCTCAGGTCTGTCTTGGTTTGGAGCTGTCCATGAGCGTTCGCACATTCTAAGTGCCAGTGATGAGTGATGTCTCCTTAGTTGATTTCTTCTGAGAATTTTGACCGCTAGGGTGGGATCCCCGCCAGCCATGGCTTGCTGACCAGGGTGTAGCGGGACAAGGGACATATTATGCCCCTTGTTCACATGTTGACACAGTTCCCAGAGGACTTAAATGACATGTCTGACATGCTTTGGTCAAAATACACCAGGGATTAAATACTACACCACTCGCTGTTTTCCACCCAGATTAAACAACCTTCTTCACAACAGCCCATTTCAGTGTGTGCTCTAAATGCTCATGGGGAGCTACAAGTGGTAGCTAAGTTAGGCAAGCGAGTCTGTCAGTTTGAGTACAAAACCACCCTGGTTATTATAACAAATAAGACAGAATAACACCTGAGAGTGAGATAGATGATTATGGGTAAATGAACCAACTGGTAACACAGATGCCTAGTAGTATGAGTAGACTATGTAGAGTAGCCAAATGTTGAGGTTTCTATGCTAGGCTAACTCCGCTAATAGCATATTTATTGGGCCAAAATATAGCAAAATAATCCAAGAAAATAAACCATTAATCTACAGCTGTACCGCTAATCTAACTAGTAGCCACTTCATATATTATAATTATTGTGCAAAACGGATCTTTTCATTTAACCACTGAAATAATCACAGAAAAAGTACTATTCCTCGGCTAAGCGGCTCATTGATCTGATCCTAACATGTGAATGCTTATGAGACTCTGTGTTCTTACAATCATAGAAAATAGCCACAAAATATAACATTACCTTTGTATTACGTTTTTTTCTTCAATAACATTTAAAGAATAGGACAAAAGACTTACTTTACTGAATGCTACAGACAATCCTACAGTGATTTTAGAAAGGGTTCACTGCTCATCTTTTGAGTTGGGGCCCCACATTGTCTGCAGTAACCAGCCAAAGCTTTGTGTCCGATGTCGGTCAGTGCAGTTTGCGAACTGCTTGCATCCCCCACCAATTGTTGAAATCACTCTATAAAAGCAAGAAATCTCTCTGTGTGTGTCTGTGTGTCTGTCACATATCTGTGTGTCTGTCATGTTTATAGGACATCATAGGACGGCCAATGATCTCTGCCTGGACATCATATATGAACTCAGGCATCATAGGACTCGCGATGCCGTCATAAAGATATGTCTATATGACGGCACATAGACAGATGTCTTTATGATGTCATATAGACCATCACTCACAATGCGAAGACTAATGTGTCTTTATGATGTCATATAGACCATCACTCACGATGCCTAGACTAATGTGTCTTTATGATGTCATATGGCTCAAAATTGGCAAGGTGAATAAGTCACAGGGCCAGTCTTCACAGCGCGTTCGTGTTTTCTGCAGCCATGGCCAATTCTACATTGCTGCGAGCAGAGCTGCCAGATCAGCTGCAGCCATGGCCAATTCTACGTTGCCACAAGCAGAGTTGCCAGATCAAGCAGTCTTCATATTGTTGCTCAAGATGAAGAAACTAAGCAAAAGTGTTAAAAAAAAAGATATGAATAAAGCATATGATGAATTTCTACAAATATTTCAATCACTGTACAACAAAAACTGCGCTATAAAACAATACAGTGACAACAAAACAAAAATATTCCATGGGTCACCAACGGGTTACTAAATGCATGTAAAAAGAAGAATACATTATATAAACAATTAAGTGTAGAACGGTAGAGGCCGAGATCAAATATAAAAGCTATAAAAACAAGCTAACTAATATAATGAGGACTTGTAAGAAAGAATGCTACAACATAATATTAGAGGATAATAAAAACAACTTAAGAGGAATATGGCAAGTGCTAAATGGGATTTTTAGTAGCCGATCAACAATGCTAATTATCCAGAATATTTTATTGAAAATGACAATTTGATAAATAATATGGAGGATGTGTTTTTTTTTTTTTTTTTTTGCTACTTATTTGTACCCGTAGGTAGACTTGGTTTGCAGTCTGGTGACAAGCCACCGGCTGCTGGTCGCTGCGTGCGCGAGCGCCCTAAACCTACATGTTTTTGGTGTGCGGGAGGAAACCGGAGAAATCCCGGAGTAAACCCGCGCAACACGGGGAGAACATGCAAACTCCACACAGCTCACTGTTGGTCGGGGACTGGGATCGAACCCACGATCTCATGATCCCCGCGGTCCCCCGGCCGAGGGTAAAACTGTGCTGCCACAGTGCTAAACCACTGCGCCACCGTGCAGTGGTTAGGGGTTTTGATAAATTTTTTGTAAACGTTGGTCCAGGATTGGCAAAAACAATAGTGACACCAGAAACAAATGAAGGTGGGTCAATAAATGAAATAGAAGATAGAAATCCAAACACAATCTTTTTGGGTGCAGTAACTGAAAAGGAAATTATCGAGACTCTGGTAAGTAAGTTTAAGAACAAAAAATCAACTGACTGGAATGAAATTGACATGACAATAGTGAAAAAAGTAATTGAAGAAATTCTTAAAGCACTCACCCACATCTTTAACCTGTCATTTCAGACTGGTAAAGTTTCAAACAAAATGAAAATAGCAAAAGTAATACCACTATACAAAACAGGAGGCAGTCATCATTTCACAAATTTCAGGCTGGTCTCTTTACTCTCACAATTCTCCAAAATACTTGAAAAAAATTTCACTAAAAGACTGGATAACTTCATTGAAAACCACAACCTCCTTACAGACAGTCAGTATGGTTTTAGAGCAGCCAAATCTACATCTTTGGCACTGATTGAACTCATAGAAGAAATCACTAGTTGTATTGATAAAAAAAAGTTTGCTGTTGGAGTATTTGTAGATTTAAAGAAAGCTTTTGACACCATTGATCACAGAATTCTACTGAAGAAACTGGAAAGGTATGGGATAAGAGGGGTCGGACTGAGTTGGGTGGAAAGTTACTTAACCCCTTGCACTCCGGTCAATTTCCCTAAAAACGCCTAAAAATAACATACCCAAAGTAAATCAAAAGCTGTTCTTCAACCCTTTGCAGCATCTTCCTGGGGTTGGTCTCATTTAAAAGAAAACACTTTGAATTTTTTGGCAAAACAGTCATAATCTCTCTAAGTGCTTCTGCCACTGAGTAACAGTCATCTAAACATACTGAACTTGAAGAAAATAAAGTTCGCCTGGGTGTTTTTTTTAGATACAAATGCTTGCAAATAACACACAGCTGTCAGATACTGGCTGGAAAATGCAACAGAAATGTAGAACCAAGTGTTATCCAGCTGAGGTCAAAATTTTGTAACAATACCACAAAAAATGAATATATTACACAGCTTTTTTCTCAGGTTGTTCCCAGGCGTTTTTGAGCTGTGCCAAATTGTGCCAAATGGCACAGTTTGGAAAAACGTCTGTAACTTCTGAATGCTGAAACATAGAAGCTTGATCTTGGGCTCTAATGAAAGGTGACACTTCATGAATGAATGAATGAACAAACAAGCCCCCCACACACAAAGAAACATGCCACGTAAAAAATGTGTGGCCTTTTTTTACAAGAAAAAATAACCTACAGTGCACTAAAAATTATACTAAAATATCTGCAATGTAGAGGATAACAACTCCCCCCCCCTCCCCCTGCTACAGAGGAGCTCGGCGCACAAAAAACGGTCTGTCAAGTGGCCATGACGCACCGTTGTAATTACCGATCGGTCAAAAGTCATTTTTATTACTATTTTCAGTGATAAAGAATAATTTAGCTTATGACACTTACCTGTCCACAACAGCAGTGTCGTTGGCGAACATCTGTTCCTCATTGTCAGACGAACATGATGCTGGTCCGCTTGTTACGACTCGTTGTTCTGGTCACCCGACCCGATCAAACCATCTCAGCTTCCATGATGGCGGTTTTTGCGAACGATTTTTCAAAACAAATAAGAACAGTAGTAATAAAAAAAGACTGGCGAACGCTACCGTTACACACAACTCTCACTCGCATTCTGACACTCTAGAGATGCAGGGCTCACACCAGCGCGCTGCCACAGCGCTGAGTGAGCCTCGTGATGGAGGAAGAATAAAGCACCCTCTTAACCTTTAGTTCGCCGTGTCCGCCTGCACTTATTTCATCCTTGCCTCCACACTGGTGACCCTTATTCGTATCCTCCATACTGGTGTGTTTCCCAGCGGCTTACACAAAACAGATTTTATGCACGGGACGCACGCGTTGCAATCGTCGAACTTCTCTGCTTTAATTGGCTCGTTGTATTCGCTGTCGTTGGTAGGCAGGTCCTTCTTGCTAGGTTTTCAGTCATTGGTTCTTCAAGCTTTCAGAAACCCAATTCAAGGCTCTTGTTAGTCGAATGAAAGGTCAATCAAATCTAAACCAATCAAAACACTCCTTTGGCTTTCTGTTCGCGGCTGTGTCTGTTCTGGAAGAACAGAAATGCAGCTTTTTTTTTTTTCAGTGCGCACTGAGACGCACTAGGACGCAGAGACGTGACCACCCGCGGTATCCCGGAGTGCAACAGGTTAAGTAACAGACAACAATTTGTACAAATAGGTGAGCACAAATCACCATTCATGGACATCACTTCTGGGGTGCCCCAGGGGTCAGTTTTGGGACCCAAACTCTTTATATTGTATGTAAATGACATACGCCAAGTATCAAAAATTCTGAAATTTATTTTGTTTGCGGATGACACAAATATCCTTTGCACTGGTGAGAATTTTCAGCAGGTTTTAGAGGTGGTCACAACGGAAATGAAAAGGTTAACGCAGTGGTTCAACAAAAATAAATTATCTCTAAATCTGAAAAAAAAACCAACCAAAGATTATGTTGTTTGGAAATTATAAAATAAATCATGAAATAAGATAAGATAAGCCTTTATTAGTCCCACAATGGAGAAATTCCAGGATTGCAACAGCACAGGGATAGCAACACTCAGAGCAATAATTAAGAAGATAAGAAAATAAGAGCAGTGAATATACATATGTACACATAAATATACAGTGGGGCAAAAAGGTATTTAGTCAGCCACCAATTGTGCAAGTTCTCCCACTTAAAAGATGAGAGAGGTAAAGAGGAGAAAAAAATCAGAAAATCACATTGAAGGATTTTTAATGAATTAATTGGTCAATAACAAAAGTTCATCTCAATAGTTTATGTACCCTTCGTTGGCAATGACAGAGGTCAGATGTTTTCTGTAAGTCTTCACAAGGTTTTCACACACTGTTGCTGGTATTTTGGCCCATTCCTTCATGCAGATCTCCTCTAGAGCAGTGATGTTTTGGGGCTGTCGCTGGGCAACACGGACTTTCAACTCCCTCCAAAGATTTTCTATGGGGTTGAGATCTGGAGACTGGTTAGGTCACTCCAGGACCTTGAAATGCTTCTTACGAAGCCACTCCTTCGTTGCCCGGGCGGTGTGTTTGGGATCATTGTCATGCTGAAAGATCCAGCCACGTTTCATCTTCAATGCCCTTGCTGATGGAAGGAGGTTTTCACTCAGAATCTCACGATACATGGTCCCATTCATTCTTTCCTTTACACGGATCAGTCGTCCTGGTCCCTTTGCAGAAAAACAGCCCCAAAGCATGGGCTGCACGGTGGCGCAGTGGTTTAGCACTGTGGCAGCACAGTTTTACCCTTGGCCGGGGGATCGCGGGGATCATGAGATCGTGGGTTCGATCCCAGCCCCCGACCAACAGTGAGCTGTGTGGAGTTTGCATGTTCTCCCCGTGTTGCGTGGGTTTACTCCGGGATTTCTCCGGTTTCCTCCCGCATACCAAAAACATGTAGGTTTAGGGCGCTCGCGCACGCAGCGACCAGCAGCCGGTGGCTTGTCACCAGACTGCAAACCAAATCTACCTACGGGTACAAATAAGTAACAAAAAAAAAAAAAAAAAAAAGCATGACGTTTGCACCCCCATGCTTCACAGTAGGTATGGTGTTCTTTCTCCTCCAAACACGACAAGTTGAGTTTTTACCAAAAAGTTCTATTTTGGTTTCATCTGACCATATGACATTCTCCCAATCCTCTTCTGGATCATCCAACTGCTCTCTAGCAAACTTCAGACGGGCCTGGACATGTACTGGCTTAAGCAGGGGGACACGTCTGGCACTGCAGGATTTGAGTCCCTGGCGGCGTAGTGTGTTACTGATGTAGCCTTTGTTACTTTGGTCCCAGCTCTCTGCAGGTCATTCACTAGGTCCCCCCGTGTGGTTTTGGGATTTTTGCTCACCGTTCTCGTGATCATTTTGACCCCACGGGGTGAGATCTTGCGTGGAGCCCCAGATGGAGGGAGATTATCAGTGGTCTTGTATGTCTTCCATTTTCTAATAATTGCTCCCACAGTTGATTTCTTCATACCAAGCTGCTTACCTATTGCAGATTCAGTCTTCCCAGCCTGGTGCAGGTCTACAATTTTGTTTTTGGTGTCCTTTGACAGCTCTTTGGTCTTGGCCATAGTGGAGTTTGGAGTGTGACTGTTTGAGGTTGTGGACAGGTGTCTTTTATACTGATAACGAGTTCAAACAGGTGCCATTAATACAGGTAACGAGTGGAGGACAGAGGAGCCTCTTAAAGAAGAAGTTACAGGTCTGTGAGAGCCAGAAATCTTGCTTGTTTGTAGGTGACCAAATACTTATTTTACCGAGGAATTTACCAATTAATTCATTAAAAATCCTTCAATGTGATTTTCTGGATTTTTTTTTTCTCATTTTGTCTCTCATAGTTGAGGTATACCTATGATGAAAATTGGAGACCTCTCTCATCTTTTAAGTGGGAGAACTTGCACAGTTGGTGGCTGACTAAATACTTTTTTGCCCCACTGTATAAACATATATACACAGTGCAGAGCATTGTAGCTAGATGGAATAAACAGCATAACCGTCTATTTAGTTACCCTACATGGTATGAATATGTATCCATACATATTGTCACCCTCCGTAACGACTGATGTTGTCCTAGTTGTATGCTGGAGGGGACTATTAGGTCATCACGTTTTTTTGCTATCTCTGCGAGCAGCCCTGCTTAGGTTATACAGTCTGACAGCCATAGGTAGGAAGGACCTGCGAAACCTCTCAGTCGCGCACCTAGGATGATGTAGTCTACTGCTAAATGAGCTCCTCAGTGTGTTCAGTATGTCCTGCATAGGGTGGGACTCGGACTCCAGCAGAGATGACAGCTAAGCCGCCATCCTTCTCTCTCCTATCTCTTCCACTGGGTCAAGACGTTTCCCCAGGACAGAGCTAGCTTTCTTGATTAGTTTGTTCAGTCTCTTCCTATCTGCACAAACAAAATAATGGTAATGATAGATGATACCAGAATTGAAATAGTGCAGGAAAATACAGTAAGTTTCTGGGGGTGACTCTCGACAATAAAATCTGCTGGAAACCTCACATCAGTCACATCCAGGCCAAGTTAGCAAAATGTATAGGGATACTAAGGAAGATAAGACACATTTTGGACTACAAATCATTATTCTTACTGTACAATTCACTGTTTTAACCATATCTTAACTACTGTGTAGAGGTCTGGGGAAACGCCTACAAGACCAACCTACAGCCAATATGCACATTACAAAAAAGCTATAAGGATAATAAATAGTGTAGGATAAATAGACCATACCAACTCACTGTTTTTAAAGTCACATGTCATAAAGTTCATGGATTTAGTTAAATTTAAGACAGCACATGTACAGGGAAATTAATAATCAACTCCCAACTAATATACAAAAAATATTTAAATAAAAGAGACAATGATTAATTTGAGAGGAGACTTAAACTTTACAAAACGTAAGGTACGAACAACTAAGAAAAGTATGTGAATATCTGTCTGTGGGGTGGATTTGTGGAACAGTCTTGAGCTGGAACTGAAACTATGTACAAACAGAAATCAATTCAAAAATAGGTATAAACATTATTTGCTAAAAGGATATATGTTAGAGGTGTCATGGCCTATGTAAGCAACATAACACAGAACAGTGACAGGCAGGAGAAGAAGTAACAAGCAGGGGCAAACAGCCGCAGGTGGCAGGGCATATTTTGTGTGATTTTTATGTTTTGCTGCATACAAAATCCGTCACGTGATTGTCACTCAGTGCTGTGTTGCTATAGCAACTGTCCTGTAACTGGCAAGAATTCTGTTCCAATGCATCCCTTCTATGGGCATGCACGGGTATGCACTAGTATGTAAAATGCACTAAACTCACTCTGGGACATCATGGTATGGTAGGTGAGACGGTACTGTGTATATCTGTGTCTGGGGCTGGGTATAGACGTATGTATGTAGGGATGGATGGGTGTCAATGTTGATATGTATATAATATAGTTAATTGTCTTTGGGGTTCCAAATTGAGGAAATATGTATATATTTCACATGGGTTGTATTTAGGAAAAAGAGGAGTTGGAGTAAATGTTAACTTCTTCCTTCTCCCTTTCGAGCACTGTACACTGTCACTTTTATTGCACTTGTCATTTGTTTTGTTTTTGTGTTTTTTCCAAAATATAGTATGTATCTATCTATCTGTCTGTCTATCTAGCTATCTACTCCCTTGTCAATAATACTTTGCTTGACATTTTATTTATAGATAAAAGTTATTAAACTATGTGGAGACAAAAGTTAGTGATATGTACAAGATTTTAGCTGTCCCAACTCTGAACCCTGACCCCAATCCAGAATCACAGCCTGTCCAAGATTCTACCAGAATTCTATTAAGACTGGCGGGACAGCATATGGCCTGCGATGCCTGTGGAAATCAGGAACTCTTTGTTGCTGATAGACGAGAAAAATATATTTACAATTCCCAGGCATATTCACCTTTATTCCAACCCACAATACAGTTTTTCCTCTCTTTCCAGGCAAACAGTTGATGGGAATTCGAATCGGGTCTAATCCCTTCCTTCTACACCATCACTTATGCCTTTAAATCAGAATAGAGAGGTTAAGCCACCCACAATTCCCCACAAAAATTACAAGAACACCACAGAGTTATTGTGTGTATTTCCCTGCCGCTTTATTCCACTTTATTTTCTTTTTACTTTAACTCTGTGTAGAGGTTACTTTCCTTGACCTGCATACAGAAATCAAAACAAGCGGTAACATATAAAGATCAGTCCCAGACTGATTTTAACAAACTAACTTTATTATTTATGTTCACTAGTTGATGTAAATAAGTTCTCACATTGTATTAATATTTTTTTTATTTATGCTCACTAGTTGATGTAAAAAAGATCTTCTTCTTCTTTTAGATTTGACTGGCGGTTGGCAACCAGTTTACAGATGCATTACCACCACTGACTTGATTGTCATCACTCTGTATCTTTGTATAAGGAGTTCTTATGAGTTCTGAACAACTGTTGTGTGTAAAAATTATCCGTCCTTGGACTGTGTCCAGGAGCTGCAGCCAGTCGACGTGCTTTTCTTTTGCATTGTATTAATATATTTTATTTATCTATAGAAAGCGACTCATTGATCTGACCCCTAACGTGAATGCTTATGAGACTCTCTATGTTCTTACAATCATAAAAAATAGCCACAAAATATAACATTATCTTTGCATTAAGTTTTTTTCTTCAATAAAATTTAAAAAATAGGACGAACGACTTACTTTACTGAATACTACAGACAATCCTACAGTGATTTTGGAAAGGGTTCACTGCTCACCTTTTGATTTGGGGCCCCAGATTGTCTGCAGTAACCAGCCAAAGCTTTGTATCCCGATGTCGGTCAATGCAGTTGGCTAACTGCTCGCATCCCCCACCAATTGTTGAAATTATACTAAAAAGGACAGTTGGCAGGATCTTTTCAAGTAACCACTGAAATAATCACAGAAAAAGTACTATTCCTCAGCTTAACTTTTATTCTCACAGGCAGAAAGCCTCAATACACAGCTGTGGACGCTTCGTTCAGTATACCCGGTAAAAAGAGAAGAGTCCCTCTCACAGGAAATTCAAGACACTTATACTTCAGTCAGCTGGGCGTTCCCATCTGATATGCATTCCTTTTACGTAAGGGAACTGTGTGCATGTGCATAAACATTCCTTAACGATGATGGGAAGGGGGTGTAAGACCTAATTTGCAAGCACTGTGGTAGTTCATAATAATATGCATCAGTTTGAAAATGTTTCTACTTCTACTTGCTTCTCTCCAAAACACCCAGTCTTGGCTGGAATTCTGTTTAGTGGGTATTTCGTCAACTTTTGTGGTAGCACAGTCACAGCAGCTGTCAGTCTAAAGCTTTATTCATGCTGCATTTCCCCTCTAGTCGCTTTGGTCCGCGTGCGCTTTGGACGAGCCCGGCATGCACGCGGTGTTGTTCATGCTCACTTTTTTCATCTACCCAGGCCAAGCGGTTGACGCATGTGCACAACCATCATTTGTAGTTTCACTCCCGCCCGATAGGCAGTGCCAATGTGCTGACACACCAGGATTTTCACCAACGAAGAAATGCTGCTTGCTTTCTGCTGCTTGACTTCCCGGTTTTCACTCCTTTTCCACAAAGATGCTGTTGCTGAAGTATTTATGTATGATTCACATATGTTTGTTCTCGTCTTCCGCTTCCTCGTTGTCTTCTTCGTCTCTTTGTCTTGGTATGCTGTCCCGATATCGCCACCTTGTAAATGGGACGTTCAGTCTTGCGCATGCGCTTTTCAACGCATTCAGATCGTGGGCAGGCAGCGTGGTCACAAAATTTGGGCTGCACGTGGTCATCCGCGGTCAAGCACTGTGGACACTAGCGGAGTGGAAACGATGACATAAATTTCGTCACACGAAGTTTCCGGTTACATGTTCGCGGACAGCAGAGGTGCAGCATGAATCCAGCTTAACTGGAGTAACACAGCCCTCAGGCACTCAGAGTTTTGACTGGCTTTGCCTCCGAGGCGTTTCTAACGCTGTAGATGTGGGGAAAGGAGGCGGAGGTGGCGGCTGTGGTTTGTAGAGCATCTCAAAAGGTCAGGATGTAGATTCTGGGGAGACGTCTTATAAAAAGAAGTCATTGAAGAGGAAAAGGCTGACAACAAAACCACCAACGAATGTTTCCACTGACAAGTTTGTGTCAAAGCCCAGTGACACTCCAAAACTTGTTTGACCACATTATTTCTGTACTTTTTTGGGGCAACGTGTAGGGATGGCAATTTTCCGCCGATCCACGGATTTCCGCCAATTTATTTTCAAATTGATCATTTCTGTGAATCGTCTAAATCCGTTGAGAAAATTTTAGTGGGGGGGGGGGTAAGGTACCTTATTGTTACGGATTTTAGCGAAAATCAACACGATTACATAAGCGCTCGGCGCTTCCCCGGGTCAAGTCTCCCGCGATAACCCGGATATTTTGTACTCAAGCTACTGCTGTATTGTAAACAGCCCTGCGATTGGATAGTTCCAAACGATTGGACCAATCAAATGGCTCGTTGTATGCTTTGTCAAAAATTCATGGCGGTGTGTTCGTCAGGGATGTGATTTTTCTGCTAATTCGCGGAATTCTGTTTTTTTTTTTTTATCTTCCAGGAAGATAAAGTACGTTAAGTACATTTGCGGCTTGTGGTCCACGAACGCAGTGAAGGTGCGCCCTTTCAGGCAGAACTGGAAGTGGCGTATGGCCAGGTGGGGAGCCAGTAACTCTCTGTCGAACATGCTGTATTTACGCTCACTGTCGTGCAAAGATCTGCTAAAAAAGGTGAGCGGCTGCCAAGAACCGGCAACGCATTGCTCCATGACGGCTGCTCTGCCCATGTCCGAGGCGTCGGTAGCGCTATCCGAGCCACCGGGTCTGGGTGCGCCAGTAGTGCAGCGTTTGCCAGAGCTGTTTTAACCTCAGAGAACGCCTCTCCTGCTCAGGAGTCCAGTCGACTCTGTCCGCCGGTTTCCGTTTCTTGAGTGTGGCGTACAACGGCTGTATGAGCTGGGCTGCGCGGGGGAGGAAACGGTTATAAAAGGTAACCATCCCCAAAAACTCCTGCAGCGCCGTGACATTGATGTTGAGGAGAAAAAAAAGACTTGGCTACATCAGTGATTGTGCAAAATGAGCTGCTCAAGACTCGATGGAGATAGAAACTGGTGATCTGAAATGAATGCTGAAATTATAAAAAGTAATGGTATGAATGAATTTTATTTCTATTATGGAATAGATAAAATTAACTGATTTTAAGTTTTAAAGCATGTGATGGATAATGCTTGTTGGAATATTTTAGGAATGCTATCTTCTTGGAACATAAGTCAATATTATACAGTAATAAGTGGCATTCAGCTGTTTGTTTTATGCCATTTAAGCCCAGTTCTGGTACTTAAAAATCATAAAAACCCAGGAGCTTCGGGGGGCTTTGTTCCCCTTGCCCCCCCACCGGGGCTCTGGTCCGGGACTGTGTCCCCCAGACCCCCTGCTAAATTTTCAGATCATTTCCCCAACCCCAAATCACATCCCTGGTTCATGTTGGAATTCTGAGCTTTCGGTATCATTTTCAACGGAATTATGAGATTTTTATCGAAGGATCGGGAGTCATCAGTGCTAGAAATAGACAAAAGTGTCAAAAATAAGTTCCAATGGAATTGGCTTGAGAGAAGAGTGACGGTAAAGGTGAAAATTGGCTCAAAGTTCGACGAAGTAACAGAAACACTCGGACAATTTCTGAAGAAACCAGAAAAGGAGATGAAGTTCAAAGTTCAGAGACTGACATAGCTTGCTGCCAAAAGGAAGAAAGTTTCACATTAGAAGTGACTTGGTGACCAGTGTAAATAGTGTAATAAACTCTTATAGAACTGTTAAATATGTTGGACTAAAGACAGTGAGACAACATTGAAGAAAAAGTAAGTTAACTTTTCATTAAATTTAATGATTTATCTAAGTCTAGTATTTCATTTTTTTAATCTTTTTTTTCAGTCTAAATTACTTCTGTTTTACTGAAAACCTCTCAGCTTCAGGCTGAGAGGTTGAGAGGCTGAGAGGTTTCCCAGCCCCCCCATAAGTCAATCAACCAAATTAGATTTCAGCTGAAATCAGGATTTCCTGTTGCCATCCCTGAACGTGTTCTTTCTTTCATTGTCCAAATTACTGGCCCAGGAAAAAAGTTTCATTTCTGTATTCCTTAAATGTCACCAGAGTTTGGTTTGATTGAATATTGCCTGTCATTATTACCTCCGCCAAGGAGGTAATGTTTTTAACGGGGTTTGTCTGTTTGTCTGTCTTTTACCAACATAACTCAAAAAGTTATGAACGGATTTTGATGAAATTTTCAGGAAAGGTGTGTAATGGCACAGGGAACAGATGATTAGATTTTGGTGATGATCTGAGGGTGCATACCTCCACCAAGGGCTTTGTTTGTATTTGTGCAGCAGGATTACACAAAAACTACTGGATGGATTTGGATGAAATTTTCACCAGAGGTGGTTCTTGGGCTAGAGAGGAACCCATTATATTTTGGTGATGATCTGAGAATGCATACCTCAGCTAAGGCTCTTATCTTCTCACAGTGTGTTAGCAACAATACTCCAAAACTGATGGACAGACTTTGATGCCATTTTCACCACAAGTGGCTATCGGCCTACACACAAACCCATTACATTTTGGAGGTGATCCATGACAAACGGAAGGAGCCTTGGCGGAGGTATGCACTCTATGAGTGCTTTTCTAGTTAACAGATTTTTTTTTAGTAGTCACAGAAAAATCTGAAGGCTCTCTGTCACTTTTGATTACACTGAGGGTGATCTGTTGTAGCTTTTACTTGTAATTCTTATCTGTCCACCTTATCCTTCTCCTCCTCCGCTACAGCGCATCCTCAGGGCATCGAGGTTGAACAATATCCCTCTGGATGTGGCCACCCAAATGCATTCTCTAAAGGCAGTATGATCTTGAACGAGTCGCCCTCTTAGTCTGCCTCTGCTTCTCTTGCCATTGATCTTGCCTTCCAGAACTGTTTTTTTGTAGTATGTTGTGTCTTTTGATATGATCAAAGTATGACAGCTTTTGTTTTTTCATTTGCTTTAGAAGGTGACTTTACTTTATGCCTAGTCTTTCGCACTTCTTCATTCCTTATCTTGGCTGTCCATGGGATTTTCAGGATTTCTCTATAGCAGGGGTTCTCAACTGATCTCACCCTGGGACCCACATTTTCCATGGTCATTAACTTGTGACCCACTTATATAGAATTCAAAACATGCAAATTTATTTTTCAAAGATAGCCTTTGAAAACATGTACGCCATTTTTTAAAAACATTAATACACATTTATTTATATGTGCAAAGTGCATTTCAGAGCACACTATTAAGAATCTGAGGACTAACAGGCCAACACAGCTGCCTTAGTGAATAAAATAAAATTGAATATCAAAACTGCACAAAGTAAATAAGACTACAAAATTAGATATTTCACTTCTTTGGTTATCTCTGCATCCAGAACACGAACTGAGGAGAAACATGACAACTGCATGTATAAAAAGTGAATAAAATAAACATCAAAACTGCACAAAATCAAAAAGGCCTACAAAATGAGTTGTTTTTACCTAACCAGTCATTTGTGAAAGTGAGACAGTTGATCTGTCTCTTACCATGTCCATGGCTGTAGATAAAACTAGAAAAGCACTCAGAGCGCATGCCTCCACCAAGGCTCCTTCCGTCCCTCATGGATCACCTCCAAAATGTAATGGGTTTGTTTTGGAGGATTCTTGCTAAAACAGTATGAGAATATAAGAGCCTTGGTGGAGGTATGCATTCTGGGATCATCACCAAAATGTTATGGGTTCCTCTCTTGCCCAAGGACCACCTCTGGTAAAAATTTCATCCAAATTCATCCAATAGTTTTGGAGTATTCTTGCTAACAGAGTGTGAGAAGATAAGAGCCTTGGTGGAGGTATGCACTCTCAGATCATCACCAAAATGTAATGGATTTGTTTTGGAGTATTCTTGTTAACAGAGTGTGAGAAGATAAGAGCCTTGGTGGAGGTATGCACTCTCACATCATCACCAAAATTTAATGGGTTCATCCTTGGCCCAAGGCTACCGCTGGTGAAAATTTCACCAAAATCCATCCAGTAGTTTTTGCGTAATCCTGCTAACAGACAAACAAACAGACGGACGGATGGACAAACAGACAGACAAACCACCCCGATTACATAACCTCCTTGGCGGAGGTAATTAGCTCTTTGTCTTTTGTGGGGGGGGGGGGGGGGGGTTACTTGGCCTTGGGAATAGGGTGAACTACATGGTAAGAAGCCCGGAGAGCTTGTTCTTGCAGCAAGATGCTGTCAGACACTTCTTTGATGTAATCAGCTCCTGGAGTCATCTCTGAAAAAAAGTCCACCGCCTTGTCTTTGCATGCGGGATGTTTAGTTTCTAAATGGCGCTCAAGTTTGGATGATTTCATGCTCTCATGTGTAAGCATTTCACTACATATTACAAGTTGTGGCTTATGTCCCTTTTTATCCTCTGTGTAGGAAAATCCACATTTCAAATACTCTGGGTCATATATGAGCTGCCACCCTGCCTCTGAATATCAACACAAGCTTGAAGTAAACGTCAATCAAATGATGGTGACCATCATCAGCTAGAGAGCTGCACCTCTCTGATGCATGCCTGTCAAGATAAAAGTTTTTTCAAAATAAGACAAGTCCGATTTCAGATGTAACTGAACTTAAGAATATTGTTTATTTTTTTGATCTGCTGTCCGCAACCCACTCAAAACTGGACCCACCAGTTGAGAATCACTGCTCTATAGCATGATATTTCAAATGCCAGGATTTTTCTTATGCCATCTTTAAAGGATACCTGTGGTGGTTGTGAAAAAAAAAAGATATTATATTGAGCCCCTGTCTCACGTTCTAGTTCAAGTTTAAGTTCAAGTTCAAAGCAATGCGATATAAATCCATTGCTGATGTGCTGGTTCATCTATGTCAGCAAAACATGGGCGCAGCCATACTAACGGCTACATGGCCTGCCAGGACGCTTCCTGTGACGTAGTGTCGTGGATACCGCGATCTGGATCAATATTGGCTGAGCCTGGAGTGCCCGATGAGCAGTGGCTTTCGGGATATTCAAATTCAAACGTTTATTTCAAACTCAGGGTTCATATAAAATGCAGAACTAAAACGAGTAGAAAATAAATAAATAAATGCTTAAATTCAGCGGGTCGTCTCATCCGATCTGAGGTCTTAACGGCCGCCAGACGGCCGATGATTCAGCGCTGGGCTCTTCCCTCGCCGCTAAAACTATATACAGAGCAGCAGACACTCGGCGCTCTTGTAACAACAAAAACATACAATGCGATATGGATATCGCAACATGGCGGAATGTAAAGCCTTTGGATGTCTCAATAATAAGCGAAAAAAACAAAGATAAACACTTCTTTTGTGTACCCAAACCCAGCTCACCTTGTCGGAAGATCGTAGCGGAAAAGTGGATGCGCAATCTCGGAACAGGGCACAGACGTTTCCTTTCAGACGAAATTGCGTTGTGTGTGAGGACCACTTCGTCACTTTCACCCTCAGAAGACCTTTCTGGCTCAAACCTGTAGCCATGTTGGAAGAATTCTTCCTCAGAGTCCGACAATTCAGCCATAATAGAATAAAAACACTCACAAAAGCACCCTAGTCGTTCATACAGGTGGAGTATTGACTTTTCAGTACCAACGTAGTGACGTCACATTCACATGTGTCATGGCTGCACGCATAGTTTTCATTGGCTGGCCATGCCTGCGGTCGTATTTGCATATTTCTCTGGTGGTATATGGCTGGCAATAATTATTTAACCAAATAACGAATACTTTGCCTAATGTTTTCAAGTTGAATGCGTTTAGACGACCACCACAGGTCCCCTTTAAGAGGTGCCCATGCCTCACAACTGTATAAGTCAGTGGGGAAAATACAGGTCTTAAGAACATGTAGCTTGGTTTCATTGCTCATTCCTTTCCATAGGTGCCTACAGAACACATGCACAATGACAAATTATTTGCAATTTTTTGGACCAACTAAGAAGTGAAATTAAATCATTTCCCCACAGAAACGTGAACATACCAGGGCATCCTGGTTGAAAAACACTGATCTAGAGTCTGGAGACATGGAATCTGAGTGGGCCATGTTTTCCACCTCCATTGTTGAAGCAGCTGTGCAGAGCTGTGGCCACAAGGTCGTCGGTGCATCTCGTGGTGGCAACCCCTGAACCAAGTGGTGGACACCAGTGGTGAGGGGGGCCATTAAGCTGAAGGAGTCCTATCAAGCTTGGTTGGCTTGTGGAACTCCCGAAGCAGCTGAGGCATACCGGCAGGCCAAGCGGAGTGCAGCTCGGGTGGTTGCTGAAGCAAAATCTCAGGTGTGGGAGGAGTTTGCTGAGGCCATGGAACAAGACTTTTGGTCAGTGTTGAAGAGATTCTGGTCAACTGTCCGGTTGCTCAGGTAGGGGAAGCAGCTTCCTGTCCACACTGTGCATGGTGCTGATGGGGTACTGCTGACTTCGACTGGGGATATCGTCGGGTGGTGGAAGGAATACTTCAAGGATCTCTTTAATCCCACTGACACACCTTCCACAGAGGAAGCAGGGCTTGTGGACAAGGGGGACGACTCGCCCATCACAGGGGCTGAGGTTGCCAAGGTGGTTAAAAACTCCTTGGTGGCTAGGCCCCGGGGGTGGATGAGATTCGCCCTGAGTACCTCAAGGCCCTGGATGTTGTTGGGCTGTCATAGTTGGCACGCCTCTGCAACATTATGTGAAGGTCAGGGACAGTGCCTTTGGCATGGCAAACCGGGGTGGTGGTTCCTTTCTTCAAGAAGGGGGACCAGAGGGTGTGCTCCAACTTTAGAGAGATCACACTCCTCAGCCTCCCTGGGAAGGTCTATGTCAAGGTTCTGGAGAGGAGAGTCCGGCCAGTGGTCGAACCTCGGATTCAGGAGGAGCAATGTGGTTTTCATCCTGGCTGTGACACATCGGACCAACTCTTTACCCTCTCAAGAATCCTTGAGGGTTCGTGGGAGTTTGCCCAACCAGTTTACATGTATTTTGTGGACTTGGAGAAGGCATTCGACCACGTCCCTCGTGTTTTTTTGTGGGAGGTGCTTCAGAAGTATGGGGTATCGGGCTTGTTATTACGAGCTATCCGGTCTCTATACGACCGCTGTGAGAGTTTGGCCAGGGAACGGAGGGTGTCATGCTTGGTGACCACAGGCTCTCATCTCTTTTGTTTGCAGATGATGTCCTGTTGGCTTCATCCAGCAATGACCTACAGGTCTTACTGGGATGGTTTGCCGCTGAGTGTGAAGCGACTGGAATGACAATCAGCACCTCCAAGTCTGAGTCCATGGTCCTCAGCTGGACAAAGGTCCTCTTCGGGTTGGGGACAAGCTCCTGCCCTAAGAGGAGGAGTTTAAGTATCTCAGGGTCTTATTCACGAGTGAGGGAAGAATGGAGCGAGAGATTGACAGACGGATCGGAGCAGCATCTGCAGTGATGCGGATGTTGTACCGGTCTGTTG
Organism: Pholidichthys leucotaenia; assembly: GCA_020510985.1. Lineage (NCBI taxonomy): Eukaryota > Metazoa > Chordata > Actinopteri > Cichliformes > Pholidichthyidae > Pholidichthys > Pholidichthys leucotaenia. Next base: position 402,193,537 of record CM035841.1, on the reverse strand, counting down.
TGGTGAAGAGGGAGCTAAGCTCTAAGGCAACACTGTCGATTTACCAGTCACTCTGCATTCCTACCCTCACCTATGGTCAAACACGGGTTTTGGGTAATGACCGAAACAATGAGATCGTGGATACAAGTGGCTGAAATGAGCTTTTTTCGTAGGATTGCTGGACTCACCCTTAGAGATAAGGTGAGGAGCTCAGTCATCCGGGAGAGGCTCAGAGTAGAACCGCTGCTCCTCCACACTGAACGGAGCCAGTTGAGGTGGTACGGGCATCTGATCAGGATACCTCCTGGACGCCTCCCACTTGAGGTGTTTTGGGCACGTCCCACTGGGAGGAGACCTCAGGGCAGACCCAGGACTCGCTGGAGAGACTATGTCTCCCAGTTGGTCTGGGAACGCTTTGGTATATCCTCTGTGAAGAGCTGGAGCAGGTGGCCGGGGAGAGGGAAGTCTGGGTTTCTCCGCTTGAACTGCTGCCTCCATGACCTGGACCTCCGGACAAGCTGTAGAAGATGGATGGACAATTCAGAGCAGCAGTGTGAGAAAAGTTTCTTTTAACAGCTGCCAGTGTATCCTTACATCTTTGTGCCCGTCTGCTGCCACTGGAAGAAAAGAAAAAAGAATCTGCTACTTGTTGCGTTAAACACCACTAACCCACAGTCTCTGTTCATCAGTTCAATGAATAAATGCACAATCTGTGTGCTGTATCCTGTAGGTTCATGGTTAAAAGTTAACGTGAATGAAAACAAAAGCTATTTGATAGCTTATTACTGCATATGCACATTAAAATTGCAGGTAATAATAGATTGTCTCAAAATGATAGCATAGATTTATATCAACAATCTGTAAATTAGGAGCCAAAGTCAAGGAAGTACTTAAACATACTGCGAAAATATGATTTTAACACATTTTCTTTTAGGCAGGTTTTTCCACAAGCATTATAGAAATCCACAGTGCATGTATTCTGTTCTTTGCAGCAGAAAATATTTTCAGCTTTGAAGGAACCTCTATAAAAATCCAGATCCTGTTTTTAGGTCCTTAGTTGATTAGTAAACTGTGATGTGAGATTATTGCATGATGAATTTTAAGTGGTATGGAATCCATCAACTGTAGTGGTAAAAATCTGTTAATGATAAAATCCTTCTCAGTCCATCATCAGCTGCCCTTTACAGAAAGTAATTAACTGATACATTATTTTTCTGCGATATTAAAATGACTATTGGGAATTTCCAGAACTGGTTTCACCTCACACTGAAATTTGCTCATAAATACAATTTATCATCCCTGCTTCATTCTACTGTGTTCTATTCGTTTACCCACAGTCATTGACCGACTGACTCCAGGAGGCAATCTCATGGGTCCAGATGGGTTTTTAGAAATTGTACCTTTTACTTGAAAGTGTTGGAACAACAAAGGACACGCAAGGACAAACCTATGAGTTCCTGCCACAGTTATTTGGAGGAGGATAGGGCAGGTTTGTCAAAGTAACTGGGCAAGGGCAGTGAGTTTGGGACACTAATGATGGTTTAGAGGAGCAAGTTAAGACAGTGAGCATATTGGAATCAACCGGAGTTCTCTCTAGGTTTTATCCTCAGGGACCCGTAGTTCCACTCAGTCAATTAATTGTTGCCTCGGGGTTCCAAAGCAAGGTTGCTGTCATTTACTGCCATCTGATTCTCCCTCGGTTGCTCTTCCTTTCTTCTGCTCACCGTTTCCCTAATCTCACCTTGACTTGTCTTTTATCTTTATTTTAATTTCTGGAGAGCCTCGGTCTCTTACTTCAAACTTCTTCCATATCCCCTACCCCTACCCCAGGTCACCCCATTTAACCTGGAAGGTTCAGTTCAGCCAACATGACTGTGGAGTGTTGGCTCTGCTGATGTGAGCTACTTTATAAGAGTGAAACCAACTTTGTATTATTCACATCAGCTGGATGAAGTTGTTGGTTTTGAACTGATGATAAAGTGAATTGATTAAAAGCCTCTGTAAAGTAATTATGCTAATGTTTTTAATTTACTGTTAAATAATCTAATCAGAGAAGCGATATACAAAGCACTCTGAACCACATAAAGGTAAGTGATTTATGGAACTGTTAATGTATTGAGTATGTGTTCAGCATCTTTTCCTGTGCGGACTAAAATTTGTCTTCAACGCAGCAGCCAAGAAGATGATGAGTCTGGTGAGCGGTCGGGGTGATGCAGATTCAGCAGCCTCCACTTCCTCCATCAGTCTCAGAGCCAAGAAGAATAAAAGGAAACTGTACACTCCGGAAATCTCCTCGCCCATCAACATGCCCTCACACCCGGTAAGAAATAATAACCTGTAACCATTTAGCTGGGTATCAAAGTGCATGTTCAGTTTTATAATATATAAGGCAAAAAACAGAATTTGCACAAATGAAATCCAACTTCCAAGAGTGGAGGTAAGGTGCCCACAGGTGGACTACATCCTATGCAGAAGGAGAAATCTGAAAGAAATAAGAGAGTGGTCTGGAAAGCAAGAAGAGGAAAACAGTGAAGGCAGAGTCAAAGATTAAGTGGGGGAAGTTCCAGAAGGAAGAAGGTCACAGAGAGTTCAGAAAGAGTTGATACAGGCTCTGGGTGGTAGGGAAGAATTACCAGATGACTGGGAAAGTACAGCAAAAGTATTGAGGGGAAATGGGTAGAAAAGTACAGTATGTGGTGTATCCAGTGGTCAGAGGACGGAAGACAAGGAAACTTTGGTGGTGGAATGAGGAGGTACAGGAAAGTATCCAAAGGAAGAGGTTAGCAAAGAAAAAGTGGGATAGTCAGGGAGATGAAGAAAGTAGACAGGAGTATTTGGAATCAAGGCACATGGCAAAGAGAGAGGTGGCAAAGGCACAGGAAAAGGCATATAGTGAGTTGTATGAGAGGCTAAACACCAAGGAATGGTAAATGGCATTCACTTATATAGCGCTTTTTCTCATCTCTAGATGACCAAAGCGCAGATCAGATCTGCAGATCCTGCCGTCCACCCATTCACACACACATTCACACACTGATGGCAGCAGAGCTGCCATACACTGGCGCTGGCCTGACCCACCAGGAGCAACTGGGGGTTCAGTGTCTTGCTCAAGGACACTTTGACATGCAGACTGCAGACAGAGAATTGAACCCCTGACCCTCCAATCACTATTCGGCCACACTACACCTGCGCCACAGCCACAGGTGTAGGGGAAAAGGACTTGTATCAATTGGCTAGACAGAGAGCTCGAGCTGGAAAGGATGTACAACAGGTTAAGTTGATTAAGGACAGAAATGGTAATGCACTAACAAATGATGAGTGTGTTGAGAAGGTGGAAGGAGTATTTTGAAGAGTTGAATAAAAAAAATGAGAGAGAGAGGAGGATGGATGAAGGAAAGATGGTGAATAAGGAAGTCCTGAGGATTAGCAAGGCAGAAGTGAGGGCAGCTTTGAAGAGGATGAAGAATGGAAAGGCAGTTGGTCCAGATGACATACCTGTGGAGGTATGGAGATGTTTAGGAGAGATGGCAGTGGACTTTTTAACCACATTGTTTAACACAATCTTGGAGAGTGAGAGGATGCCTGAAGAGTGGAGAAGTGTTTTGGTACAGATTTTCAAGAACAAAGGTGATGCTCAGAGCTGTAGTAACTACAGAGGCATAAAGTTGATCAGCCACACTATGAAGATCTGGGAAAGAGTTGTTGAAGTCAGGTTAAGAGGAGAGGTGACAATCAGTGAGCAGCAGTACAATTTCATGCCAAGAAAGAGTGTTACAGATGCAATGTTTGCTCTAAGAGTGCTGATAGAGAAGTATAGAGAAGGTCAGAAGGAGTTGCACTGTGTCTTTGTGGATCTAGAGAAAGCATATGATAGAGTGCCAAAAGAGGAAGTGTGGTACTGTATGAGAAAGTCAGGAGTGGCAGAGAAGTATATGAGGGTGGTGCAGTACATATATGGGGATAGCGAGACGGTGGTGAGGTGTGCTGTAGGAGTGACAGATGGGTTCAAGGTGGGGGTGGGGTTACATCAGGGATCGGCTCTGAGCTACTTCTTGTTTGCCATGGTGATGGACAGGCTGACAGTCAAGGTCAGGCAGGAGTCTCCATGGACCATGATGTTTGCAGATGACATTGTGAGCTGTAGTGAGAGTAGGGAGCAGGTGGAAGAGAACCGGGAGAGGTGGCGGTATGCTCTGGAGAGAAGAGGATTGAAAGTTAGTAGAAGCAAGACAGAATACATGAGTGTGAATAAGAGGGAGGCAGTTGTAACGGTGAAGATGAAAGGAGTAGAGGTAGTGGAAGTAGATGAGCTTAAATACCTGGGGTCAACCATCGAAAGCAACGGAAAATGCACAAGAGAGGTGAAGATGAGAGTGCAGGCAGGGTGGAGTGGGTGGAGACAAGTGTCTGGGGTGATTTATGACAGAAGAGTAGCAGCAAGAGTGAAAGGGAAGATTTACAAGACTGTAGTGAGACCTGCTATGATGCATGGTTTGGAGATGGTTGCGCTGACAAAAAGACAGGAGGTGGAGCTGGAGGTGGTAGAGTTGAAGATGCTAAGATTTTCATTGGGAGTGACTAGGAGGGACAAGATTAGAAATGAGTATATCAGAGGGACAGCTCAGGTTGAGCGGTTTGGAGAAAAAGAGGTGAGGCTGAGATGGTTTGGACATGTGCAGAGGAGGGATAATGGTTAAATTGGACAAAGGATGTTGAAGATGGAGCTGGCAGACAGGACAGACAGGAGCAACAGAGGAAGACCACAGAGAAGATTCATGGATGTAGTGAAGGAGAACATGGAGAGGGTTGGTGTTACAGAGGAAGATGCAAGGGATAGGGTAAGATGGAGGCAGATGATCCACTGCAGCGACCCCTAAAGGGAGCAGCCGAAAGAAGAAGCACAAACGAAAGCCAATAATTGATAGGACCACTTTTATGCAACACAGCCTTAACTGCCCTAGGTAGCGTTCTTGTAATTTCTTTAAGTAGTCTGCAAGAATAGTCCTCAAGGCTTCTTCGCTTCCTTTTGCCCATTTTCTGTCAAGATGACCTCACACTGCTTAATTGACGTCCGGCCTCTGGGGAAGCCAATTCCATGACTGATGGTGTTTCATTGTCATGCTGAAAAACAATGCCAATCAGATATTTTCCTAGATGGTATTATGTAGTAGGAAAAAATCTAGTTGTGCTTTTCTGTACTCAAGAAAGTTTTTACGTGATCCCCAACATCACTGGCTGGTATGCAGTCCCAAACCATGGTGGAGCCTAAACAATGCTTTACGAATGGATTTAGGTGGTCTCTGTTATCTATCTCTTGACCTCCTCCATACATATTGGCAAAGAATTGACTTAAATGTTTCTATTTTGGACTAAACATTTCCATCTGATCTGTTGCGTCTGTTTTTCTGGCCAGTTCTTGTGTCACTTGGCACACCACAGAACTTTTTTTCCCCATTTCCCTTCATTAAAGGGTCTGTAGGCCTTACAGAACACATGCACAACAATGGCAAAGTATTTGCATTTCTTGTACCAATTAAGAAGTGAAATTAGATAATTTCCCACAAAAACCTGAACGCACCAGGGCACACTGGTTGAAAAAATGGTGGTGAACCTAGTTCGCGACATGGTGGCACTAAAGATAGGTCTTCCTTCTTTCTCTGACCAAAGTCTACCTCGTTGAGCCATCATTCACTGAAATATAACACAAAATTCATACATTTAATATCATTAACATCATATTTTTCCCTGGGGTCCGATCGGACCCCAATGAAAAATCTGAACTGACAGTACAGAAGAAAACTGTATTTTAAATCAGATTTATTTTTTGTGATTCACAGATGATGACAAACAAAGTCATGATAGCTGTGATCGATAATATGTCCGTGTTGTGCATAAGAACATATGTGTGGGGTCCGATCGGACCCCACTCGGTAGGATCAGGGGTTAACTTATACCAAACTTATGGGTAAGTTTTGTATAAGTTAAGAGTACACTGGTATACGGAGTTGTATGCCAAACTCCTCTGAAAATTTTCCAACGTATCCAGCGTATGGCCGAAATGTTCCCGCATAAGCGGAGCATAAGTTGTAGGGAAGTTATGCGTTCGTTTACACACGTTACTTGTCAACGACTCATAGTTAATGAAGAGTCAAAGTACATCGAGATTAATGTCTAGCATATCCAAAACTTATTTCTAACATATGAGTAGCGCTCTTTGAACCTATGTGTAACTTACTGAATGGGTTTCTAACTTACAACTTCCCTATAATGGCATATTTGCAGTGTTGATTCACAGGAAAAACCCATACAGAGCTCAGCTGCTGCCTGCAGCGCATGCACACAGAGAGAGAGCTAAACACGCATACTTTTTTGTTTAATGGGACCTGTCGGGGATGTGTCCAAGCACTTTCAAGCTACAGGATAAAGATGGGATAAAGATTGCCATGTTTTTTTTACCATTGTCTACAGTCTGTACCATCAGCTGTCCAGTGCTGTTCTGATAGATATGCCAAAATGTCAGAACACCGGAGGAGGAAGATCCAATTAGCTGATTGCCTGAAGCACAGAGCTCAGCTGTTTTCCATGATAAATCCCACTTTGCTCTCCCTTGGCTGCGGCTCCTGGCAAAAGCATACTCCATGCATTATCTTGTTTTTTTTCACTTTATTGAAAGTACTTTTTTTATCGCCATCAGTTTGTGTGCCTTTGAGTCAGGTTGTGACAGCTGTGATCTGATGTTCCTGATGTGTCACATCAGCTGTTTCAGGCGTGACCGACCTGACAGATTTGACAGCGCTGCCAGGTCGGTCACGTCCCCCGCCGTGGTCTTTGGAGGGGAGAATCATTTCGGTTGAACAGAGGTGATCTCTTGCACACCTAGGGTTCATGGATTGGGAGGTGATGGCAGTTTGAAATGACTGCACTATGTAGAAGTTAGGATAAGCTATGCATAAGTTAGACTTTTACTGCTTATAAGTTTGTCCAATAACTGGATGGTTGGCAGTTTGAATCCCGCTCTCCCCAGATATCCTGCCGTTGTGTCCCTGGGCAAGACACTTTACCCACCTTGCCTCCAGTGTCCATAACAGTGGGTATGAATGTATATAAATGTTTGGTGGTGGCCGGAGAGGCTGTTGGCACGGATTGGCAACCACGTTTCTGTCAGCCTGCCCCAGGGCAGCTGTGGCTACAGTAGTAGCTTGCCACTACCATTGTCTGTCTGGAGTGAATGAATAATGTATCTATTTGTAAAGCACCTTTGAGTGTCTATGATAAAGCGCTGTATAAATCTGATGCATTATTATTAAGTTGTGAACATCGGCAACACGCGAAGCATTCATTGGTTTAAGTTATTTATAAGTTATGGAAATATTCTATGTAAGTTAATAACATGTTATGTATACGTCTAATTCATTATGGATACACGATGCATATGGCCAAAAGTGAAAATTTTGGCGGATGCCAGCATTTTAGACCAATTTTTATACATTTGGCAGTTAATACCTTCCACAGCATGTGGGACACCATGGGGTGTATGGGGCGGTGCCGATCTCCATTTCACTGACCCTAAGCCACACAGCTACTGTAAGTAGTGAAAGTTACAGTGGGGGGTCAGTCCTCTGGTAGCTCCATGCGTACTTTTCCCTTCCCCATTTTGTTATGCTGAGCACCAAGCTAGAAGGTGCAAAGTACCATTTTATATGGTCTTTGCAGGGTGCCCGCGATGTCTAAAAAAGTCTAAAATTACACATTTTCAATTTTAGGCCTAAAAAAGTCTAAAATACAGGGATATTTTGCACTGTGAGTCTAAAATTGAGTTTGAGTAATTTAAGACCTACGTTTCAATGCAAAATATCGATAAAGGATTAATGTTTTTTTAAAGTATTGTTCTTATGTCTTTTCCACACGGCCATTACGAGCTCAGATCACACGAGACGGCCCCCTGAATTTAAGCATTTATTTATTTATTTTCTACTCGTTTCAGTTCTGCATTTAATATGAACCCTGAGTTTGAAATAAACGTTTGAATTTAAATTTGAATATCCCGGAAGCCGCTACACATCCGGGTACTCCAGGCTCAGCCAATATTGATCCAGATCGCATAGTTTTAGAAACATCGGCCATTACGAGCTCAGATCACACGAGACGACACGCTGAATTTAAGCATTTATTTATTTATTTTCTACTCGTTTCAGTTCTGCATTTAATATGAACCCTGAGTTTGAAATAAACGTTTGAATTTAAATTTGAATATCCCGGAAGCCGCTACACATCCGGGTACTCCAGGCTCAGCCAATATTGATCCAGATCGCATAGTTTTAGAAACATCGGCCATTACGAGCTCAGATCACACGAGACGGCACGCTGAATTTAAGCATTTATTTATTTATTTTCTACTCGTTTCAGTTCTGCATTTAATATGAACCCTGAGTTTGAAATAAACGTTTGAATTTAAATTTGAATATCCCGGAAGCCGCTGCACATCCGGGTGCTCCAGGCTCAGCCAATATTGATCCAGATCGCATAGTTTTAGAAACATCGGCCATTACGAGCTCAGATCACACGAGACGGCACGCTGAATTTAAGCATTTATTTATTTATTTTCTACTCGTTTCAGTTCTGCATTTAATATGAACCCTGAGTTTGAAATAAACGTTTGAATTTGAATATCCCAAAAGCCGCTGCACATCCGGGTATCCAGGCTCAGCCAATATTGAGCACCAGAAGTCGCATTAATGGTAAGAAATACTCATCATTGATTAGCAACAGCATAACAATGTTACTAAAAAGAATTCAGAGACTTATTGTACTTTAAAAGTGTTGAAATTACATAAAATGCACACATTTACTTGTATTTTTAGTTTTAAACATATTGTATGGCTCTCACGGAATTACATTTAAAAATATGTGGTGTTCATGGCTCTCTCAGCCAAAAAGGTTCCCGACCCCTGTTCTACATGAAATGTTGCTGTTAGTGGAACGCACAATAAAACTACAGATGTGAAACGGAAATGTACTGTCGTCACAGGATGCTGGAGCAAGCATTTTGGCTCTGGTCTGAATGAGCTGTGTGCGCGAGCAAGGCGGGAATAGTTGTGAAGTAACGTGCGAATGGCAGGAGAGAAATCTAGCAGGACAAAACTAAAAAGATGGGCAAATGTAAATTTAATGACAGTTGGCTCTCAAGAGATGACTTTGCAGACTGGCTCAAACGCGCTCCCAACGACGACACTGAGGCGTACTGCACGTTGTGCAAAAGAACACTTAAACTCGGGACCCTGGGCGTCAGGACACTGGAGAAGAATAGGGCTAAAACCTACCTTTTTGATATAGCCTACAATTAGGGAGGGATCATGTGTTTTCTGAACCCTCCCTTAGTTATGCTGCTAATAGGTTTAGTCAGCCGGGGGACCTCCAGTAATGCACTGGGCCTCACTCCTTTCCTCACTCTCTATGAAATATTTTTTTTTTTTTGCTGGTCATTAACATTTGTTTGTTCTCTCCCATAGATTGAGTCCCCATCGTGCTGTTTGCTCTCTACATGTCTGTTCTTTTCTTCTTCTCTATCCCCTCACCCCCCAGCCAGTCGCAGCAGATGACTGCCCCTCCCTGAGCCTGGTTCTGCTGGAGGTTTCTTCCTGTTAAAAGGGAGTTTTTCCTCTCCACCGTCGCCAAGTGCTTGCTCACAGGGGATCGCCTGATTGCTGGGGTCTTTCTGCAACTGTGGGGGTCCTCCCTACAGTTGATAGTGCTATGAGATGACTGTTGTTGTGAAATGGCGCTATATAAATAAAGTTGAATTGAATTGAATTGAATTGGAGTCACACATCAAAGCTAGCAAACACCAGGAATCAGCAAATGCAGCACGTAACTCTCATGGAATTGCTCAGTTCTGTTTGGTTGCAAGCAGCACGTCAAGAAATAATACAAATGATATTCGCGATCTAGTAGGCTCGACTGAAACGATGAAGGCAGAAGTTCTGTGGGCGCTTAACACCATGGCTAAACACCAGTCATACAGAGCTAATGACGACATCGGGGAACTGTTTCAAGCAATGTTTCCGACTCGACAGTAGCCAAAACATTCCAATGCGGGAGAGACAAGACCGCCTATATCATCCGATTTGGAGTAGCAGAGTTCGTCAAGAAAGATTGTATCTCAAAGGTTTGCACACAGGCTTGTTTGCGACTACGTTGCAATACATGGGGGCGTTACCAGGGTTCCACTTACACCTGACTTAATGAAATCTGTCATGGCTGCCAGGTCACGGTACCGTGTGCATTTGGACGAAGAGAGGAAGAGGAAGGAGGCAGAGACACAAGGGAAGAAAAGGGCACACGCGGAGGAGCAGTTACAAGACCTGAAAGTCAAGAGGGACAGTCTGCATACAGTCATTGAGAACCTGGGCAAAGATGCAGATGAGTTGGCAGAGCAAGCAGAGGGCAAGGCTGGGAGCAAAATGGCACAGCTCCTCTCAAAATCAAATGCTCTGAGGAGGGCTGCTAAAGACAAACTCTCCCAGCTTAAGGTTCTGGAGGACGAAATTGCCACCAAAAGTGCAGAGCTTAGAAGCATGTAAAATAATGAAAATAATGGGTGTATATATGTTCGTTTCATTGACAATAAATGTCAATTGACCGCAATCTGGGTTTGTTCTCTCTTTTTTTAATACTTCGTGAAGGTCTTAAATTTAATCCATGATGGTCTAAAAAAGGTCTAAAAAAGTCTAAAATTGCACTTGTTAAAACCTGCAGACACCATGTCTTTGGTATGACTTGGTCGGGATTTGAACCCATGACCTCCCAGTTGTGGGGCAGATGCTCTACCAACTAGGCCACCACTCTGATTATACGTTTGGTAAATGCTGCCTAAATCGTTTTGATATGACAGGGCCTTTCGCCCTTTCACTTCTTGTGTTCTTCACTTGTCTAGTTTCCTGAAATTTTGGGGAGGAAATTGGACAATTGTTAGATAGAAGAACTAGACTGAAAATGAGCAAAAAAATAAACAGCCAATGTTCAAAGAAACACCACGAAAGACCTTCAGAAGACCTGGAGAACTACTACTCAAGACCACTTTTTCAAGAATTACAAGAAAGTCTGGCTCCTTGGAAGTAAAATATCAAGAAACTAGAGGTGGCTGAACAGTTTGGACATTATACTAGTACTGGACAAGGATTAAAAATCTTAACCACATATATCTTGCAACAGAAGAGGACATTAAATTTTCCACTATGGCAAGAGAAGGGAATACATAACAGAACATCTTATTCAAGGTGGAAATTTTATCCAGTTTCAGGAGCTAGTGTCACAGTACAACATCAGTGATAAAAAAAAGTATTTTGAATACCAACAGCTTAAATCCATAATAAAAGCAAGATTTAATCTTAATCAGACAGATTTAGAGGTACCAGTTAAGGTGGCAGAGTTTCTAAATCTTCGTTCCCCTAAATTGATATTGAAAATACATGGACTATTATCAAAACTGGATGAGTCCGTATCTCTTCCAATATCAAAATGGGAGACAGACTTATCGATCAATAAGGAGGAAAGTTTCTGGACTCAAATATGTTTAAACACTTTTAAGATGACTAAAAACTCTAACTTACAAGTTATACAGTATAAAGTTCTACATAGAATTCATTACAACAGGACAAAGGATGTTCAAAATGGGCCTGAGTCACACAAATATCTGCTCTCACTGCACCAGCAACATCTCGGATAGCTACAGTATATGCATGCTATGTGGTCCTCTGCACCGGTTCAAAAGTTCTGGCAAAAGACATGTGAGGACATGTCGGCATGGCTTGGGTTTAGTGTCTCATCCTTACCCACACTTTGCATATTAGGTGATTTAAGTGAAATAAATATAGATGCAAGGATGTCACACATGGTTCTCACCGCCTTATGCATCACAAAGAAAACTACCCTCATGAATTGGAAATCAAGAAATAACTTATGCATGACTTATTACAATAACTTACTATTAGATTATGTTAGCCTGGAGAGAATGTCAGCCTCTTCAAATAATCAATTGGCAGAATTCAATTCTCTCTGGTTCCCGCTTATTAACTCTACAACCTGCGGGGTGGCGGGCGGTGGCTTGCTCTCCTTGGCGCCTCTGGCGGCTGGCTGCGTCCCGACCGCGGGTTTCCGGGGGGCCTGTTCCAGGGTGGCCGTGTGTCTGGCTGGGGGTGTTGCGGGGGGTGGCCCCCGGACGGCTGGCCTCGCCTCCTGGGGTGGGGGGGTCTGGGGCTGGCCCTGGGCCCCTGGTGCTGGGTGGGGGGCATTCCCCCCCTGGGCCGGGGTCGGGTGTGTGCTGCTGGTGCAGGTTGGCCCTGGTGCGTCCTTGCACGGCGGGGTCGTGCTCTCCCTGGGGCCCTGGCGGCACCCTGGGGCAGGTGCCTGCATCCTGGGTCGCCCTCCCTGTCCACTGGGGTCTGTGGGTGTGGGTAGGCATGTATGTGTGTGAGAGTGGGTGTGAGTGGGGGCTTGTGTATGAGCGGGTGCAGAAGTGGGTGTGTGTGTTGTGAGTGGGCAGGTGGGGCTGTGTGTGGGTGTAGGTGGGCTTGTGTGATGGTGGGTGGGGGTGCATGTGTGTATGGGTGCGGTTACCTGTAGGTGGATGTCTGGGGGTGTAGGATGTGTGTATGGGTCGGAGAACTTTGTTGGGTGGCGGAGGTGGGGCAGTCCATCTAGTGGCATGGGGGTTGGCGTTTCGGGGCCTGCATGTCCTGGCCGCCCTGCTATTGTGTCGCAGGGTGGGGCACTTTGTTGCATTGCCCCTAGTGTCATTGGCGGCGGGTGTGTGTTGGTGCTCGGGGGTGGTTGGGGGGCCGTTGGCATGGGTTGGTGGCCGTGTTTCCGTCGGGTTGCTCCGGGGTGACTGTGGCTGCAGGGCAGCCTGCCACTGTCAGTGTGCATCTGGGGTGGGTGGTCGGTGGGCTTGTGTGGGCCCTCGGGGGTGTAGCTTGGCATGTGCGGCGCCATGTGGGTCTGGCCCATTGTTCACTATTGTGACTATTGTTGTCCATGTTTGTGTGTGTAAGATGAGTGGGAATGGCTATGGCTGCCCCATTATGTTTGTGGTGCTGGGAGCACCAGGGTGCGATGCTGGTGGGTCCTGGGCTGCTCGCACTGGTGGCCCTCGCCCTGGGTTGGGATTTGGGGGCAGTGGGTGGCCTCATGAACCAGGTTGCAAGCTGGCTTCTGGGAGGGGACTGCCTCGGTTTTAGACCGCCTCCCTCCCGGGGGGGGGGGCTGCCCTCACCTCACCTCAATTTTAATTGCATTTTAGACACTGAGGGCTTGGGGGGATGGGGGCCCCGCTGCCCATCGCAGTGGCTAGCGGTGCTCCAATCACCATCCCCCCAATTTTAATTGCACTTTGGTAGTCCACACATTTACTCACAATTACATCATATAACCGACATACACCCACCATGTTTTGTGCGGGGGGGGGTCTTTCTCCACCCCTGTTGCCCTCCTCCTGCTGGGGGCATGGGGCCCGGTGGGGAGTCTGGGACCCGTCATGTTGTCAAAATCCCTGGGTGCTACTGAATGTATAGATACAGTCAAGGTAGTGCGAGTGGGACTGAATATGAGAGTAAGTGAGAGTGAGGGGGTGATGAATGGAGGTGGTGATGGTGGGTCGGTTTTGTGTGGCGCTTTGCGTGTCGGTTGGCATCTTGGTGTGCCTGCGGTGGTCTGCTGATCAGTTGCTCGGGTGGGAGCTGGGGGTGGGGGTCTGCTTCTGTGGCCTGCGCCGGCGGTCTCCCTGGCTGCTGCCGGGCGCTGGTGCACGTTCAGGCTCGCTGCATCTGCTTTGCAGCCGCCTTATGAAACAAGGGTGAATGAGGGGTGAATTTGAGTGGATACAGGAGTGAGAGAGAATAGGTTGGTGAGAGTGAGCTAGTGTGTATGGGTGCGCATGGGAGCGTGTGGGTGTGAAGGTGTGGAGAGGGGTGGGTCTGCGAGTCGGGAGGTGCTGGATTAAGGGGGGGTAGTGCCTCTCGGCAATGTGGACTCCCCTGGGCGGGGGGACTTCTTTGGGCATGGGGGTTCCCAGGGTGTGCGGCAGTGGCGCTGAGGGGGGTGCCTGGGTGGGCTTGCGCCGGGGGGCATGGGCCGGTCTCCAGCCCAGGGGGTGGGGTTACTGGCCTCCTGGGGGTGGACGTTGGACCCGCTGGGGGGGTGGGGGGCTGGCAGGTCCGGGGGTGTGGGCTCGCCACGCCGGCCCCTGGCAACCTGGCCTCAATCGTCCCTCCGGGGGCGGATGTCTGGCTTTCCTGGGGCTTGCTGCCCTGTGGGGGTGGGTGGTGCTGCTTTGCCTGCTCGGGGTTCCTGGGTAGAGAGCTGCTGCGACCGGCCCCCCGCTTCGTATGTTTCCTGACAAACCACTCATATGCACACACTTATTTTGCACGCACTCTCATATATACACACACAGACATATATGCACAAGTGTCTCTCCTTTAACAGGTGCGGAAACCAGACTCGTGTTGAGACATCTTTGGTGGAAGAAGCAGTTTGTCTTTTGTTTGTTTTAGTTGTTGGTTTGTTTTTCTTTTTGTCTGTTCCCCTCCCTTTTCTTCCCCCCCACACACTTCCTTTCCCTCTTCCCCATCCTGTCGGGTCTTCCATGGGTAAAATAATTAAAATAAAGTATTAAAAGTTATTACAGGAGGACTTCACAACAATATACAATACATAGTTGGGTACTGTATAAGCTCCTCTTGGCAAAGTAAATCTGTTTTGGCACAATAAGGGTGACAGATCACTGTTCTGCTTGCCTAGCTGCCTGACAGGACAAGGGAGGAAAAAAAGGGAAAAAAAAATCTTAACGACAGTTAATCTCCAAAGTATTGTGATTAATCACGGTTAAAATGGGGTGCAGGGAGGTTCAATGTGATGTACCTTAAACTTGTCATTTTTCAAGTTTTTCATACTTTATACAAATGTGCGCTCACCTACCCCTTTCAATGTGAACTCCAGTAGTAGACAGTCCAGTCTGCTCCTCAGGCAGTGGACACTGGCGAACAGAAATGATGGATTCAGCGCTGGCCTGGACCCAGCCCCTAGCTTAGCTGTTAGCCTTTAGCCTAGCTGTCAGCCCCTTTCACGTCTTATTTTCATGGCAGACATGCCTTTCTCGGCTTTGGTGCTTTGATCACGGGGCAACTCCCATCTTCAGAGATGAACCACTGGACCAGCGGTGTCCACAAGCCCAGAACCTTTAGCCGTCAGGTCCTGAAGGAGCAGACAACCACGCGGCCTCCCCTCTTCTCTCCAGGCCGGATGCACTGACACAGTCAACGCAGCACAACAGCAACACTCCAAAAACCAACCCGAACACCCAGAACTAAACAAAATGAAGAGTCCATGCCATGACTCCTCCTGTTAGAGTTGCGCCTTAGGCTGTCTGACCAGAAACGGTACAGAGAGTTGGATTGTGCACTGATATGGCCCGTATATTCACATATTATGGTAGCGATACTTAAGCAAATGGATTTGAGCACCCAGAATTAAATAAAATGAGGGTTTGTGCCATGAATTGGGCTTAACGTCTCTATTTTGAGTCGCGCCATACACTGTCTGATGGAAACAGTACCCATGTTTCAAAAGTAACGCTTTTTTTCCATTCCGCTGCAAATAATTGTGATCAAAAAATTATATCCATTAAACAGGGTGTTGAGTTAACACAATTCATGAAATAATAAACCTAAAGCACTTTTAAATTAACTTTTAGGGAAACTAGAATAGAATAGGCTTTATTGTCATTGTACAGTTGTACAGCACAATGAAATTGTGGGTGCTCCACCAGGCTACTGCACAATAAAGTAAGAGAGAAGAATTTGAATAAAACTGTTACAGAACACACGATTAGCCATACAACTGAAATAAAAATAAAAATGACCCATAGGTATATACACAGGTACAGTAGTGGCTTCACAGGTGGAACTATGTGCATAAGAGTGTGGAGTGCAGAACACATAATAGAGTAAAATGGCCCAAAGATTATGGAAAGTATGTACAGTAGTGATTTCATGGATGGGTCAATATACATGAAAGTGAGGAGTGCAAAGACAGGTGAGTTGTAGTGATAATTGAAATGTCCTCAGTTCGGTGCATGTGAGTGTACGGAGGGAGGGGGGTGGGGCCTCTGACTGTTGGCAGTCCAGATGGCCCAGGGGAAGGAACTGTATGTCAGTTTGGAGGTGTGGGACCTGATCGATTTGAACTGTTGTTCAGAAGGAAACAGGTGGTGGGCGGGATGCGAGGGGTCTCCTGTGATGACCTTGATCCTTCTGAGACAGGAGGATCTGGAGATGTCTTCCAGGGAGGGTAGAGGGCTGCCGATAATTTTTTGGGTGGTGTTGATGACCCTCTGCACAGCCTTCCTGTTCTCAGCCGTGGAGCTGGCGTACCACACTCTCCACTGAGCAGCGGTAGAAGGCCAGCAGCAGCTTCTGGTCCATGCTGTCCTTCCTCAGGACACGGAGAAAGCTCAGGTGCACACAATCAGGTGATCCCCTTTGTGTTTAGCACTTTGGAATGGCAAGGAAGAAAATCTCCCTTTTAAAAAGAACAAACAATCCAGCTTAAGCAAAGAGGGGTTTTCTCCTGTGACTGGGTGGAGGGATGAGGGGAAAGAGAATATAGATTCTAAAGGGCACACAGGACAAACAGTTTAATGATATACAGTATGTCCACCTATGTGTGCGTTTCTCTGCCTCACAGTCATCTTTGTAGAACCCTTCAAAGCATATCCTGATCACAGTGCACCTAGCTTCAAAAGAAGTAGCAGCTGGTTGCTCGCTCCTTCATTTGCATCGAGTTGAAGTCAGCTGGGGATTCTAAATTGTCCTTAGGTATGACTGTGAGAGTGAATGGTTGTCTGTCTCTCTGTGTTGGCCCTGCACTGGACTGGTGATTTGTCCAGGGTGTACACTGTCTCTCTCCCAAAGATGCTGGGATAGGCTCCAGCACCCCCCCGCGACCCTAAAAGGATTAAGTGGAAGAAGATGGATGGATGGATGAAGTCCTATCTTCTTTTTGCAAATTACATACTGGTACCACAAGGCTCAAAATTTTCAAAAACATGTTTGACTGTTTATTTTTGCTGTAATCTCTAGTCAGAATTTTCTCACGGTTTAACTCGCCTCAAGTGGCCATTTCAAGAACTCCAGTTGTGGTTTTCCTTTTTTTCCAGAGATGCTTAATTAATGAGAGCTTCTACGAGTTGATCACTGAACTAGTACCCCTGCTAGGTCTGCAACCTTTACCAGCCGAGGAGCCATTTTGTCCATCTCCTACTAAAATGGAAGTGTCTGAGGGCCACAACAGCAATTTGACCTTTAAAATAAAGATTATGCTGCTTATAAAGTTTTTTATATGCTGTACATACATACACTACCGTTCAAAAGTTTGGGGTCACCCAGACAATTATTTTGTGTTTTCCATGAAAAGTCACACTTATTTACCACCGTGAGTTGTAAAATGAATAGAAAATATAGTCAAGACATTGACAAGGTTAGAAATAATGATTTGTATTTGAAATAATAATTTTTTCCTTCAAACTTTGCTTTCGTCAAAGAATCCTCCATTTGCAGCAATTACAGCATTGCAGACCTAACGTGATTGCACAAGGGTTTTCTAATCATCCATTAGCCTTCTGACACAATGAACAAACACATTGTACCATTAGAACACTGGAGTGATAGTTGCTGGAAATGGGCCTCTATACACCTATGTAGATGTTGCACCAAAACCCAGACATTTGCAGCTATAATAGTCATTTACCACATTAGCAATGTATAGAGTGTATTTTTGATTAGTTTAAAGTTATCTTCATTGAAAAAAAAGTGCTTTTCTTTCAAAAATAAGGAAATTTCTAAGTGACCCCAAACTTTTGAACGGTAGTGTAGCTCTGAATATTATGTGGCATTAATGAATTCATCCTACAACAGTGGAAAAAACTGTCAAGCTTTCTATATATTCATGAAATAAGTGTTAGAAATATATTACAAATTGTTTTGTGCTGAAAAATACATTTCTGAATATCTGACCATAATTTTTTGCATAATTATCAGCACATTCATAAATTGTTTAAATCTGAAAAATATAATCCATCTCCTACTTTCAACAGTGTTCACACAGCTTTATTTCCTGATATTTTAATAAATTAGAGACAGAAGTTTTATTTAGAAGCTACTTTTCATCCTTCTTATGTTTCTTCATAATGCTTCTTATTCAGATCTGTTAATATAATATAAAACTGTATCTTTCACCTGTTCTCCAGACTCTGACAACTAGCGGATTCATTGTCTGATATTCTTTATTTTGAAATAAAACAAAAAGAATTCTCAGCAACTTTCTAAATAATATAACTTTAGAAATGATATGGTGCAATATGTTGCCAAGACTGCTGTTCCTGTTTCAATCACTCCCAATCATGATACCTGGCTCCACCTTCAAAATGTTGGAAAGGAGTGTGTCAGAATTTTTATGGCAAAACAAAAAATGTGAGAATTAAGTATAAAATGCTCTTATCTACTATCTATATCTATGAACTGTTATTGGGCAGCTCAAACTAGAGTTCTAATATTATGGATCACCAAAGATAAGGATACAATATAGGTGGAAATGGAACAAAGAGCTTGCACAGATGTGCCTTTGGGATCACTACTATTTACGACCGGGACAGCACAAAAAAGTTCAAGATTCAAAATGAATAGATTGAAGAAACAATGAAAATATGGTTGACAATACAAAAGAAATTAAATATATCTACCTCTGTAAGAAAAACTACAAAAATTTCCAAAAACCCGGATTTTGTACCATGCACTATGGATGCAGGATTTGAAAAATGGACTAACTGTGGTGACCCAGCACGCTGCAGATTGACATGATTTCACACTCAGCAGGGCTGGAGGAAACGGAGGACAATTTACATACGAGCAGAGAGCACCTGGGGGCAATCAGAGCAATGGACTGTTGTGTATACATCCCCTGGATGAGGGAGAAGACATCCGGGCGCCAGTTGGTCACGCTAATAATAGGTATTGACTGATATGTACAGTGGGGCAAAAAAGTATTTAGTCAGCCACCAATTGTGCACGTTCTCCCACTTAAAAGATGAGAGAGGTCTCCAATTTTCATCATAGGTATGCCTCAACTATGAGAGACAAAATGAGGGAAAAAAAATATCCAGAAAATCACATTGAAGGATTTTTAATGAATTAATTGGTGAATTCCTCGGTAAAATAAGTATTTGGTCAATAACAAAAGTTCATCTCAATACTTTGTTATATACCCTTTGTTGGCAATGACAGAGGTCAAACGTTTTCTGTAAGTCTTCACAAGGTTTTCACACACTGTTGCTGGTATTTTGGCCCATTCCTCCATGCAGATCTCCTCTAGAGCAGTGATGTTTTGGGGCTGTCGCTGAGCAACACAGACTTCCAACTCCCTCCAAATATTTTCTATGGGGTTGAGATCTGGAGACTGGCTAGGCCACTCCAGGACCTTGAAATGCTTCTTACGAAGCCACTCCTTCGTTGCCCAGACAGTGTGTTTGGGATCATTGTCATGCTGAAAGACCCAGCCACATTTCATCTTCAATGCCTTTGCTGATGGAAGGAGGTTTTCACTCAAAATCTCACAATACATGGCCCCATTCATTCATTCCTTTACGCGGATCAGTCGTCCTGGTCCCTTTGCAGAAAAACAGCCCCAAAGCATGATGTTTCCACCCCCATGCTTCACAGTAGGTATGATGTTCTTTCTCCTCCAAACACGACAAGTTGAGTTTTTACAATAAAGTTCTATTTTGGTTTCATCTGACCATATGACATTCTCCCAATCCTCTTCTGGATCATCCAAATGCTCTCTAGCAAACTTCAGACGGGCCTGGACATGTACTGGCTTAAGCAGGGGGATACGTCTGGCACTGCAGGATTTGAGTCCCTGGCGGCATAGTGTGTTACTGATGTAGCCTTTGTTACTTTGGTCCCAGCTCTCTGCAGGTCATTCACTAGGTCCCCCCGTGTGGTTCTGGGATTTTTGCTCACCGTTCTCATGATCATTTTGACCCCACGGGGTGAGATCTTGCGTGGAGCCCCAGATGGAGGGAGATTATCAGTGGTCTTGTATGTCTTCCATTTTCTAATAATTGCTCCCACAGTTAATTTCTTCACACCAAGCTGCTTACCTATTGCAGATTCAGTCTTCCCAGCCTGGTGCAGGTCTACAATTTTGTTTTTGGTGTCCTTTGACAGCTCTTTGGTCTTGGCCATAGTGGAGTTTGGAGTGTGACTGTTTGAGGTTGTGGACAGGTGTCTTTTATACTGATAACGAGTTCAAACAGGTGCCGTTAATACAGGTAACGAGTGGAGGACAGAGGAGCCTGTTAAAGAAGTTGTTACAGGTCTGTGAGAGCCAGAAATCTTGCTTGTTTGTAGGTGACCAAATACTTATTTTACCAAGGAATTTATCAATTAATTCATTAAAAATCCTTCAATGTGATTTTCTGGATTTTTTTTTCTCATTTTGTCTGTCATAATTGAGGTATACCTATGATGAAAATTGGAGACCTCTCTCATCTTTTAAGTGGGAGAACTTGCACAATTGGTGGCTGACTAAATACTTTTTTGCCCCACTGTATATCACTATGCTAATGTGCCACTCATCCTCTCTGTCTGTATAACATGTATAAAAGAGCTTGCTATACATGCCTCAGCAGCACAGTAGCTCACTGAGCTACGATGTGTGTCTCATTATGTTGGAGAAAATAAAACCTTGACCCTTCCAGCTTGTCGCATCTCGCCTGATCTTTTACCTCCACATTGGTGACCCTAGGCGTGTCATGGTGACGCCGGCATCCTCTTCATCCACACCGGAGCGGCCAGCGCTGGGACCGACACGCACCATGAACGGCGACATGAGCGAACCGAAGGAAGCAGCCTGAACGGGGATAAACATCGGCGCTGTCTGCGTTGATTTCCACCAAGCTTCCCAACCCTGACTCACTCGGGACAGCGGACCTCCCGCGTGCAGAAGCCCCGCACGCACAGCGCAGGATTATGAGGACAGCGCAACTTCCAGCTATGTGGTCACTGCACCAAGCGCGCACCACGCACAGGGACAAACCAGCTCCACAGACTGATACATCGTCCTCCGCCACTGCACATGCCCGAGAAACACGGCCGACCGCCATCCTCGGAACCTTCAGGGCTGCTTACGCACCTGAAGCAGACACGCAGGCTGCACACAGGACTTTGTATGGGTTTCTCAGCCACGGCGCACAAGGGGAATTTAGCCGATTGCTGTCCCCGATGGCTTTAGGGCTGCTTCCTCACCTAAAAGCCAAACCGCCAAGTCTGCAGTTGTTTCACAGCCGCTACGCATCCTCGGGGAACTTAGCCGTTCACCTTCCCCACATCCTCGCTGGACCGAGCCGCGAGAGGAGTCAGAGACTTAATTTTTTCACAGCCGCTGTGGATCACCGCCAGGTTGACCGGGAAAGTCCCTCACCATCGCGGATCCACACGCAATTTTTGCACGGCCCAGACACCTTTGACATCCCGGGCCGGCACTCACTTACTCCCACCCTCTCCCCCTCCTCCTCCACAGCGCTCTTCCCGCACCTCACTCCCCAAAGCCAGCCAATCGCCAGTTGGTTCCATTATGCACGACGCGCACCGGCCCCATGTGCCCACGATCCACGGCTGTTCAACGTGCTGGGACCCGGAGCGGCGCACACTGTCTTTTCCACCCTTCTCCCGTCCCCCCCACGGACTGACATGCCCTCCGACACTCCTCTATAGCAGGACAGTTCTACCGGAGCTGGAGCCCAAACGACCGGGGGGGGTCACAGCCCCTTCTGAGTGTTCTGGGGGGAGCCGTGTGGTGACCCAGCACACTGCAGATTGACACAATTTCACACTCAGCAGGGCTGGAGGAAACAGAGGACAATTTACATACGGACAGAGAGCCCCTGGGGGCAATCAAAACAGTGGACTGTTATGTATACATCCCCTGGACAAGGGAGAGAACATCCGGGCGCCAGTTGGTCACGTTAATAATAGGTATTGACTGATATGTATATCACTATGCTAATGTGCCATGCATCCTCTCTGTTTGTATAACGTGTATAAAAGAGCTTGCTATTCATGCGTCAGCAGCACAGTAGCTCACTGAGCTATGATGTGTGTCTCATTATGTTGGAGGAAATAAAACCTTGACCCTTCCAGCTCGTCGCATTTCGCCTGATCTTTTACCTCCACATAACAAGGGATTAATATTTATAGCACAAATGTTTAAGGGGCAGACTTTGGAATCATTTGAACAATTGAAACAGGAACTGAGACATTATCTTCAGAAACATAATGAGTGGGAAAAAATATGTACAGAGCCAACTAAAGTTGAAGCATTGTTCATGTCATATACAGAGGGAGAATCAAAAAAAGGGCTGATCTCAAAAGTATATAAGGCACTGCAATATGAAACCGATGTTAATAATTTAGATGAGAAGAGAAATGGGAATTGGACGCTAACGAAATAATAACCAGTGAGGATTGGGAGAAATCCTTTAGATTTTAGACATAAATTAACAGTCCAACATGGAGAAAATTTGATTGGAAGGTGAAAATGCGCTATTTTAACACTCCATTTATCATTTTTAAAATTTAGTAATACCTCAGACTTATGTTGGAGGGATTGTGGGGTGATAAGGGATTTCACCCACATATTTTGGGATTGCCCAAAGATCTTAGAGTTTTGGAAGAGTATACAAAAAAATAAAGTTTTGGGTTTTGAATTACACCTTAACCCAACCCTGTTTATACTTGGGATAATACCTGATGACTTGAGAGAAAGAGACCACAGCTACTTAGTGGGTGTTCTGCTCCTGATAGCAAGAAAAGTGATTACAACTTCTTGGCTGAAACCACATCCCCCACCATAATACAGTGCAGAGATACAGTAAAAAAGGTTTTTACTATGGAAAAAATTACAGCAAAACTGAAACTAGAAAAATTTGAGACAAGATGGAAACCAATAATACAAATAATAACAGAACTCTAAACATCTCCCCTTTTTACTTTTTTTGTCATTTTGTTTGGAGAAGTATTTATGGCTGTTTTTCTTTTTTTCTGTACATTTATTTTCTTACTAGCACCTGAATCCGATTTGTGAATACACTTATCTGTACTACTGGACTAACTAGAAAAAATTTCAAATGAATGTTATTTGTATCTCTGTAACACAGCAAGAACTGATACGAAAGGCAGTAGTTGATGTATATAAGGAAATGAGGTAGAATAGGTTTAAGTGGACTGGAAATGAGGCGGGTGTGTTTTTTTTTTTTTTTTTGGTACATCTTCATGCATTTTAGTTGTGCTGAATAAATAAAAAGTTTAAAAAAATCATTTGGTGCAAATTAAACCAATTAGAAATAATTACAGCAGCATGGGAAAAAAGTTTTAAAAATACCTTCTTCTGCTGAGCTAAATATTGGTTATGATTTAAAAAAATGCGTGGCATTGGTAGACGGTCTGCACTTATAATTCAAAGTCCAAAACCCCATTAAAACATCAGGCAACAAACTAATTGTCAAAGAATCTTTTCTCTTCTCTTTTCACTCATTTGAACTGTGTCGGCTGTATGTTGCTGATTTCAGACAAGTATATTCGGTTGACGGTGTTTCACAATAAAAGCACATAACAGACACAACCATTCTGAAAACTGAATCGCTGTAGAGGACTTTTATTGTTAATCACTCAGGATGTATTGAATTGCGACGGTGAAAATACGTAAATTCACACTAATTCAGACTTCGGTCATGTCTGGTGAATCCAGCGTTTATAGCGCAGGCTATTTTAAGGTTATTGAGCAGGAATTCAAGGATTGTTTCTCATTTTTAAGGATAACTAAAGCGTTGATTTAAAAAAATCGCATTTAAGAATTTTTATGGACCTGTTTCACTGAGGCAGCTGTTTTTCTCCTTGCTTGTGTTCTCTTGGAGAAATTATCTCTACAACAACCACACATGAACGCAAATTAATCTGTCTACACAGAATTAGACTCTATTTTCCTCTGTGATTTTACTTTTTCTGGATTTGTTCATGTCTTGCGGAGGGTGGCAGGAAGCGGCTGCTGTCCGTGCTTCTCCACATGCACTGACGAAGGATGGAGAGGTTGAGCAGCTCTCTGTGCAGCCACCGTCAGATGTGACACAGTCACGCATGGTTGACAACATGATAAATAATTTTAAAAATATATATATTTTACATTCATAAAAGTATGCATTTCTGTTGAGAAATGTACCCAATAAGCGACTTTCGCATCTCGGCTCGCGCAAAGCATCATGGTAACGTGGCTACCAAACATGCTCTATCGATACATTTAATTTATGGAAAGTTCCTGATCTACGAGCATATTGTATGCGTAGGGGTCTTCCCGGTTGTACCCGCAAACACAAGGATGAACTAGTTGCGCTTGCATTCGCGGCCACGTTGCAGAAATTGGCCAAAATGGTCCCCCTGTATGTACGCTGACATAGCAGATTTTTTGTTGTCAAAGAACCAAGCACCCTTATTTGCAAGACTCTGAAATGACTACAAAGAAGGTAAGCGAGTGGTTTGACAGCTCAACTTTGGTTTTGTCATTTTGAGTAAATTTCACTACACGGCATAGCCTGCTTACTTAGATCTATAGGTCGATACTACTATAGTTTAAGTACCACACGTTTTCAATGATTTGCAATTTTATTTTATACCAGCCTACTTATCAGTGGCCTTAATTACATGTGTGTATAGATCAAGCTTCATTACCAATATACAAAGAACTATATCCTAGATCTAGGCCTGCGGGTCCGTACCTACTACTTCAGGGTTTAGACTCATGTCAATTAGGCTAGAACTTGAACAATACACAACACTATTTAATTATGTTATAATATAGACTTACTGCTTTAATCCAACAATTACGTCCGTCCGGATCCTTCAGCTCCGTGGGGAATGTATATAACGTAAATGGCGGCGGACATGTGCACATGCTGGTCCTGAAGTTACACGCATGTATGCTACAAGTTTGCTTTTTCCACCACTCTAGATGATACATGCCGTTCCACACTTCACTATGGCACAGTGTGCACCTGGCATAACAGAGATTTAAAGCTTAAAGCAGACTTTAAATGGCAGTTGTTCAGATGTGACACTACTGTTCGTATACAAAAGCAAGGCGGCTACCGGAATGTTTGGTAGTCGTGAACTTTGAACTCACATAGTCCGCACATGCGCACTCGTAATGCGAAAGTCACTTATTACAATAAACAATAATTTTAAAAAAATAATTAAAATGAACTTCATTAATTTCCATGTGTTTTGAGATATCACTGCAGGGAGCCGCAGCATGGGGGCTGAAGGGCCGCGGGTTGCCAACCCCTGGGCTGGGCGATTAACCCAAATAAAATCAAAAACTGACTGTCGAAAGGTAAAACCAGCGTAATCTTGGTCATGTCTCTTTTTGGGTCCTTCTTCCTGTTGTGTACATGTGTATATGAGAGCTTTCATGTGCTTCCTCCTTAAGACATTTTCCAGTAGCAGTGCAATCAGCGCTGTTTGAAAGCAGCAGAACATGGCGGAAAAATTAGAACAACTTTTACTGAGAAGAAAAGGGTTAGGGTGTGGTGTCCGTCCACATAGTATGAAATGGCTGAGTCTTTGTTTCATCTGGGGATGCCAGGAGGAGCGCGAGCAGGGGTGCGCGGGGGCTGGCTTCAGTTCGCTGAGGCTTGAGCCTGTTGGCCTTTTTGTGCTGTCCAGCTGTATTTAAGAACCCGATCAGATATGTTTTCCATGTGTGGTGATAGCATGGTCGTGACTGTGTGAAAGGCTCCCCCAGAGCAGCTGGCAGTTGGGTGGCCACCCGTGCGAGTCATGTGGCCCATGGCCCTCAACAGGTATGAGTGGGCACTGACTATGGACTGGACAGCATTTAGTTTTGTTGCATGTGTGTGGCGTGACAATGGTCTTGTTCTTTTATATTATGCTCATTAGTAACCGAATCACTGCAGTGATATATTCATTGATGCCACAATCTCGTAGCTTAATTACGAGTCTTGTCAGTGAACTATAAGGAAAAACAAAGACTTGAAAGCTTCAAATAACAGTGACGTTGATTAAAGGTCAAATTGAGCAGCTCTATGCCATGCCGTTAAAATGTGATGCCTGTGCCTCTCAGATCACACCAGCAGTGACCTCT
Source organism: Pholidichthys leucotaenia (assembly GCA_020510985.1). Taxonomy (NCBI): domain Eukaryota; kingdom Metazoa; phylum Chordata; class Actinopteri; order Cichliformes; family Pholidichthyidae; genus Pholidichthys; species Pholidichthys leucotaenia. Next base: position 402,167,293 of record CM035841.1, on the reverse strand, counting down.
TATTGATATGTCCTTCCTTCTTTTCTCATTTTAGATCATCAGCAGAGATCAAGATGAGAAGGATGATGATCACCAGATCATAAAGAGGCGACTTCGCTCCAGAATGCTCAAATAATTAGCTTTCATGTGGTGTTGTACAAATATGTCAGTATGTTTAATTCACTTCAGTATTTATGAGGTTAGGAGTTTCTTGTATCCCTTGATTCTGAACTCCTCAGATTTCAGGGTTTGTTTTTTTTTTTAAAAGTTGCATTTCTGTAAAGTGATGCCTTTGTCATTTTTCTGTTGGTGCCCAGTAACTTTTACACGTACATACCACAGTAGTGAACTGTCAGGCTGAGTAAATACCAGCAGAAATCCTGAATAAGATTTGTTTAAGATTGGTTGTAGCAGAATAAAGTGCAGTTTTTGATCATTTCCACATGCAGTACACAGCTTTGTTGCCTTTAATTGTTGGAAGTCCACAACATCCTCAATTGAGTTGTTATAATTTTAATTCACTTTGTCATTATTTGGGGGTATTTCCTAAAACAATCTCAAGTGTCTGTATGCATTTGATAATAAGACTTGAAAGTCTTGTGCGATGCTTAATGTGGTACTTGAAAAATTACTTTGGCCAGAACAACGTTCACTGAAAGGTGCTTCGTATTCCACTGATTTCGTGAGACAGTGTGATTTAAATTCCAACACCTTCCATAGCTGTATGCTCAGAGTTAGCCTTGTTTGTCACAAAGGCTGCAATCACAGAGAAATGGCTCAAAAAACTGGTATGTCCAGAGCCCATTTACATGCTGAGTCATGGTTTCATCTGCAGACAGAGAAAACACTTCATTAGTTTATTTATCCACCAGTCTGAGTTGTTTGAGTCTCCTTTCAGCCACCATTGCTAAGCTGATATCCTGCTGCCATAATTCAAAAAGGTTCATACTGTCTTCTAAATTAATTATAGAAATAATTTCTTTTTTTATCAGACAGTGATGGACTGTTGCCATGTAACTAAATTATAAACAGGATATTGGTTTTTCTTTCGAAATGTGTATTACTCTTGCATTAACATTTACTTTCCTGTCTTGTCTTCTTTATTCACTACACAACTCGAGATGCTGCTGATTATATTAGTAAGCACTCTTAATGTTTATTTGCCTCTTATACACTTTATACCCACTAGATGCTGTTTTTTAATGTGCAGTTTTGTCTTAATTACTGATCCATGCTGGAGTTCACTTTATTTAGTTTCTTGTCTGTTTTGAAAGAGCTGCTATTAGAGCTTTTTCTTCACATTTTTGTAACAGTTCAGATGTAATGTCTGTAGTTTTTCTGTCATTACGCACTTTATATATAAACAGAAAAAAATAAAATGTAAGTCCACATAAAGATTAGAAAAAATTGGATTGAATTAGCTCAGGCTGTGCTCTATTAAAAACCTTCATGCAGTCTCTGTAATAGTTACAGTATATTGTTTGCTTTTGAGCAAACTAAATTCCTTGTAGGTCATGATAATCTGGACCAAATGGACTGTTTTTTTTTCTTTTTTACAGTATATTAAATACGTTTAATTCTTGATGTTTATCTGAGATTGTTTCTGTCACACCATCATATTTATTTTATATGTTTGATATCTACACTACTCACAGAAAGTTAGGGATATTTGGTTTTTGGGTGAAATTTATGGTAAATGTTAAAAGTTCACACTCATAGCAGTCTGTTGGGGGTGACAATGACCGTTTCATTTAGGTCTAATCAGATTCCTCCACGCAGCTCTGTCCTTCGCCTTCTGCTGCCATAAACTCCTGACCTTGTTAACCCAGGCAACATCCGAGCCGGTATGAGTTGCTTTCTGTCTGACCATTTCATGAAACCGCAAAGTATTTGAGTACCGCTAGCTTTTGCTGGACTAGCAGCACATTCTTGGCAGATAGAGGTATTATCAGTGGCAAGGACAGGCCAAGACAAACTGACTCCAGTATCTGTTGCAGTGACTGACCAGATGATAGGTTTGTTTGTCTCTGCCCTTCGTGTAGTGCATGTCACAATACATCGACTGGCAAAAGTCCACCACAGACCTTGCGACAGATGTGTTTATCTGCCAGGATGTCCAGTCTCACCCCATGTAACTGGGAGTGGTCCACCACAGACCTATAACAGATATTGTTTTTAGTTCTGCCAGGATGCTCAGTTTCACCCTCCACACCCTTGGAAGGGTGGGGTTGCCGGTTGAGTCGCTGACGGCCCGACCCATGAGACAGGTAGTACCGGTTTTCATGGTTATCCGGTAGCAAGCAAACCAATGCCTGACCTGACATGAAAAACTTGCCACTACAAGTTCACGCTACAGTGATATTATATCATGAAAGTAGGGCATTTAAGTAGAAGCATGCAATGGTGATTTCCTCATCTCAATTTATTGAAACAAAAGCCAACAAGAGTGGTGGGAATACCGCAACAAAAAATGTCAGTGTCTCAATAACTTGTCATGTGCCCTTGAGCATCAATTACAGCTCGACAACAACGTCTCATGCTGTCTACAAGTCGACTTATTTTCTGCTGAGGCATGGCATTCCACTCTTTTTGAAGGGCGGCCCTTAGGTCATTGAGGTTGTGGGGTGTAGGGTTTTGAGCCTCTACACGGTGACTCATCTGATCCCATAGGTTTTCTATGGGATTCAGGTCTGGAGAAAGTGCAGGCCACTCCATTTGAGGTACCCCAGCTTCCAGCAGCCATTCCCTAATGATGCAACCTCGATGAGCTGGAGCATTGTCATCCATGAAAATGAAATTAGGCCTGTGTTGTTCAGGCAGGGGCACAATGACTGGATTAATGATGTTATTCAGGTAGTATCGGCTTGTCACTGTTCCATTCACAAGGAGCAGGGCAGTTCTGTATTGACTAGACACATCTGCCCAGACTGTCACACCACCACCACTAAAGGCTCATCTGGTGACAGCAGTGGCTGATGCATAGTGCTCTCCTTGACGTCTCCAACATCATTGGTGGCCATCATTTCTGCTCAACGTGAATTGACTTTCATCAGAGGACAGCACTGAGGTCCACTGGTCCCTTGTCCAGCATAAATGCTCCCTGGTCCATGCAAGACGATGACGCCTGTTCCTGGTGGTGTGGTCAGGTACCCTTGCAGGTCGTCTAACACACAGACCATGCTGATGTAAATGGTTTCGAATGGTCTGATGTGACACTTGGGTGCCTCTCACCTCCCTTAAATGTGCCTAGAGTTGAGTGGCATACATCATCCGGTTCCACAGGGCACTGTTCACAATGAAGCAGTCATCAGCGTGGGATGTGGCCAAAGGACGTCCACTTCTATGCCTTTCTGTGACTCTTCGAGTCTCTCTGTGACACTCTAAGCTCAGTGGCCACTTCCCTCGGAGAACATCCTGTTTGAAGCCTCACAATGGCGAGGTACTGTTGATCAATTGTTACGTGTCGTCTTGGTCTCATGATGTCAAAATCTAAATAGCGTGATGAAGACGACTGTTTAAATAAAAAATTCTAATTGAACCAGAAAATTTACTGGTCGATTCATGGATCAAACACCTGTTGTGAATTTTGCCATTAAGCATCTTGTTAGCAGAAAGTACTGAAACACTGAAAAGTTGGAAATGTGCATTCAAAAGATTAGAGAAGGTCAAATTAAGTTCATCTGTAAAGGCTGTAGTGCATTTTAGGTTCATCCTGAAATTTCACCCAAAAGCCGAATATCCCTAACTTTTTGTGAGTAGTGTATGTTCTATAGCCAATGTCATCCTATTGAAAATAGACCATTGTTTATTAAATGTTTTATTTTTGTCTTCTGCAGCTAAAATCTATATTGATCCATTAAAAAAGTGCACGATTGGTACAGTAGGGTAGTTCTCCTGTCAGACCACTTGCATCACAAATTTCTAAAAGCTAATGACTGATTTTCTATTTAGAATAAAATATTTTTCCTACTGTAGGTTTGAGGCATGATTGAAAGTTGTCAAAATTAAAATAAATGACAGTTGCATAAATCAACACAATTGCTTATTACCCAAAGAGCAGACATCCTGCAAATATGCCACTGAGAGCCCACTTTCTGTTATATAAGAGAGGGCTAAAATTTGGACTAGATACTTGTAAGATAAAGGCTTAAAGATGGTGAAAACAAGGAAACCACAGAACATCCAGAAGTTTCATAAAACTTACAGGACACTGTTCATGTCATGGATGGAAATGTTCCCAAGGTGTGAAACATGGGGGTGGCAGAATCATATCAAGCCTGTTTATACTTCTCCATCAAAATGACAGGATAGCTATGGCTTAGCTCTGTATCCTACAGTGTAACCCAGTGTACACTGCTCCAGAAATGAAACTACCCACATCATGATAACACAATGCCATATCAGCTCTCCTAGATTAACCAAGGAAATTCTGAATTACAGACATTTGTATGACTTTCTCATACCCCATTACAAAGACTGGCAAATGGTGCTGGTTCAGTGGTCATACATACCATCTCCTCCAATGTGTTTGCCCTACTTTTCCATTGCAGTAAAAGTTGCTTTTCAACATTAGCCCCCAACTCCATCACAGTCGTTTGTCCATCATCATTGTTTGAATAAACAAAAACACAAGAGAAATACTGTAACTATGCATTGGCAGAAAACCTGTTTTTGCAAATGTATAAATGCTGGCGTTGCATTGGCTACATTGCTTTTTTCTGCATAAATCTTTGAAATCTTTGAGCACTGCTCAGAAATACCAAATATTCAATCATTTTCAGGATTTTAACCCTTTAAATACCATTTTGAATACATGATGACAGTCGTTTTATGAAAAAAACAAAAAATGAAGTTTTCCATATAATACATGGTGGAGGGGTGTGGCATTGTTTTATATCAGTCATGGACATGTCAAAGATTAGCAATAACACTGATGTCATTGCTTTAGTAGTTTTTGTATAGTGTAAGATTTAAAGTTTTTTTAAACCTTCATGCCCTATTCACTTACATTAAAAACACATTATTTTTTTCCACTAAAAAAGCCAACATATAAACATGCATTCTGTAATGTCATTTCTTCTGTATTCTACTAGATTCCACTGTTTTTCCCCATAGGCTGATGCATGAAATTCTTATCTTTGCCAGTTTTACGAGGGGAGGCTGAAAAGGTCATAGTGGTCAAATTTGACCAAATGTGATTTACATATTTTTCAACTGCAGGGATCCACGCGCTGCAACACCGATGGAAGAAGTGTGTGGACTGAAGGGGAGACTATGTTGAAAAATAAACCACATTTGGTCAAATTTGACCACTATGGGGGGCGGCGCAGTGGCGGAGTGGTTAGCACTGTGGCAGCACAGCAACTCACCCCTGGCCGGGGGATCCAGGGTTCGATCCCAGCCCCCGACCAACAGTGATCTGTGTGGAGTTTGCATGTTCTCCCCGTGTCTGTGTGGGTTTACTCCGGGATTTCTCTGGTTTCCATGCCAAAAACATGCAAGTTAGGTTAATTGGCATCAACTGGGGATTCTAAATTGTCCTTAGGTATGACTGTGAGAGTGAATGGTTGTCTGTCTCTCTGTGTTGGCCCTGCGATGGACTGGCGATCTGTCCAGGGTGGACCCTGCCTCTCACCCAAAGATGCTGGGATAGGCTCCAGCCCCCCCGCGACCTGAAAAGGATTAAGCGGAAGAAGATGAATGAATGAATGAATGAACATTTCAACCCCTCCCCCCTTTGTATTATGGAGCCCTGTGACCACCAGGGGGATCGAAGAGTGACGAGTGTGTCTACATACGCTTGTGCACTGATCATACCAGGGGTTAATAAAAGATGACATAGAATCCAAGATGGATTCTTGAGATCATTTATCATGCTGGTATGTGCATGTTTAGGGATGTGTTTCATTTGTAGACAGATAAAATGAATCTGATTGAAGTCATGACCCCCTGCTCTTGCACCGGGCTGAATGACTGAAAAATGTTGTTGATAACGTGGAGAAAATGATGAGTGTGAGTGTTTCTGCGGCTGACTCCTCTCACAGCAGTTATAGACTTGCCGCTTGACTGAAGGCTCGTTAGTGAGCAAGAGAAAAGAACAAGCAAGTCCCAAATTTATGAGAAAAAAGTGACATTTTCGTAAGAAAAAAGACAACTTCCAAATGCCAACCTCTCCACACACATTTACAAGAAAAAAGTAATAAATTTACAGCAATAGTCACACTTTTACAAGAAGAAATTTGCCAGTTTTTTTTACATTTTTATACATTTTGAGACTTTTTTCTCCCATAAATGTTCAAATTTCTCACCAATTAATGAGGTTTTTCTTGTAAACTTCAACATTGTTGTTGGAAAGTTATAACTTTTATATAAATTAGCAACTTTTTCCTGACAAACTTATTACTGTTGTAGTAAATTTAGTGTTTTTTTCCTATAAATTTGCCATTTTGTGATAAAACTGCTACCTTTTCGCCACACAAATTTACAATATACTCATAAATTTGCAACTTTTTTCAATAAAATTTGCAACTTTTTCTCAAATGTTCCTGATTTTTCTTCGACATTTGCTCCTAGCCTCACTGATATATTAAATTGTCCTGTCTAAACGATCCTTGCGGTCTTTATGAGGATGGAGCGTGGCAGGTTAACAGAGGGAAAGATTTTCAGTCATTTTACTTTTCATTTTTTGCAAAGATTTAATTATTTGAATTGAGATTTACTGAAAGAAAAGCCTTTTCAGATTTCAAAGATTTGTTTATTTTGAACAGATGTTTATTTTTTTTTTTTCCACAATATCTTTATTGAACCTTTTTTTTTTTAAACAAACATGATACAAACAATCAAGCACTAACACTAAAGTACTACAAAAAAAAAAAATGCACTAAAAAACACCAACAACCACCAACAAAATCAAATCTTCAACAATGCTCCTCTGTTTAGTCTAGACAATCCAACACATAAGTATACATATTATGTTCACCAGTTTGGAATTTACAAGGTCCACACATATTCACCTTCTTCTTCAAGAGTTATGTTTAAATTTTTTACATAATCAATAAAAGGTCTCCATATATTCTCAAACACAATTTCCTTTGATTTCAGTATATATGTTATTCTTTCTAATGGAAGGTTTGTTAACATCTGTCTTAACCACTGAGTCACATCTGGTCTATGAGTCTTTTTCCATAATAGTGCAATACATTTTTTGGCATTAAGCAAACTGAGGTCTATGAATGTTCTTTCACTTTTATTAAAATTATGCTTTTCTGGGTACAGACCCAACAAAAACAGTTTAGGATTCAATATGATTTGTTTTGAGATTATTTTTTCAATTGTTACCCTCACCTCTTCCCAAAACATTCTTATTAATCTACATTCCCATACACAATGAAATAGAGTTCCTTTACTTTCCATACATTTTGTGCACGTATCTGGTATATTTTTGTTATATCTATTTAACTCCTCCGGTGTAACATACATCCGCATTAACCATTTGAAATGTATCAATTTAAGGCGTACATTTATTGATTTGGTTTGAGCTTCTGTACAAGCCAATTCCCATTGTTCCTCTGAAATTTCAGTTTGCAGATCTTCTTTCCAGTAGTTTAATCTTTTCAGTGAATTTTCACTTGAAAATAGTGTCAATGAGTTATAAAACTCTGAAATAATACCCTTTCTTTTACTATCTTTCATCATCATTTTTTCCAAGGATGAATAAATAGGTCGAGTGAGAGCTTTATTTTGATTTGATCGAATAAAGTTTCTAAGTTGAAGATATTTAAAAAAATGTGTTCTATTGAGATTAAATTTGATCCTCAACTCTTCAAAAGACATTATGTTTTCTGCACATGGCAAATATAAATCCTGAATCTTTTGTATCCCTTTTAAATTCCATACTTTAAATACAGCGTCCGCTCTCCCTGGTTTAAAATATTGATTACCCCATATTGGACTAAATTGTGACAATAACTGTGGTTCTTTTAAATAGTTTTTAGCTTCACACCATATTTTGATCATATGCTTTACAAATGGATTTTTAACTTGTTTTTGTAATTTTTTTGCCGAATCTGAGTATATGAATATGGGAAGAGGTAAAGGTAAATTGTATGATTCCATTTCAGTCTAGTGAGGGAGATCATTTGATGAAAAATAATATGTCATAGACCTCAGTTGTGCCGACCAATAATACAACATAAAATTTGGACATTTCAGACCTCCACGATCAAATGGTAAATATAATAAAGACAGACGTAATCTAGCCCTCCTGTTGTTCCATATAAATTCCACTAACTTTTTTTTAATTCTTGAGAATAAATCTAAAGGTGGTGGTAAGGGAATGTATTGAAATAAATAAAGTATTTTAGGTAAGATATTACTTTTAAGTATATTAATTCTCCCGATCATCGACATTGGTAGTGACATCCATCTCTGAAGTAACTCATCAATATCTGTCATTAAGGCTTCATAATTGACACTGGCGACTGATTCTAGCTTAGGCACAATTTGGATTCCTAAATATTTAAACTGATTTACAACATTGAATTGATTTACCTCAGGGGCTGGGTAATTTCTCTGGGTCTCATTTAGCATTAATATTGAAGATTTAGTTTTATTTATTTTATATCCTGATATTTCCCCGAAATTCTGTATTAAATTCAACAAGGTCGGAATTGATTTTTTAAGATTCGACATAAACAAAATTATGTCATCGGCATACAGGGAGATTTTATGTTCTGTTGGTCCAACTTTAATTCCATATATTTGTGACTGTAGACGTATCGCCATCGCTAAAGGTTCATTTGCCATAGTAAACAGTAAAGGTGAAAGTGGACAGCCTTGTCGACATCCTCTATTGATTTTTATTGATTTTGAAATATTGTTATTTGTTAGAATTTCTGCAGTAGCATTATTATATATTATCTGAACCCATTTTATAAAATTATTTCCAAGTCCAAACCTTTGTAAGACTTCAAAAAGAAAGGGCCATTCAACTCTATCAAAGGCTTTTTCGGCATCCAGTGATAAGAGAGCTGTATCCGGTGTTTCTTTATTAGAATAAATAATATTAAATAGTCTTCTTACATTATGGAAGCCTTGTCTTCCCTTTATAAAGCCATTCTGATCTCGATTAATAATATTTGGTAAAATTTCTTGTATTCGTCTTGCTAAAATTTTACAAATTATCTTAAGGTCGGCATTTAATAGGCTTATTGGTCTCATATTTTCACATTTATTAGAGGGCTTACCTGGTTTTGGCAACAGTATAATTAAGGCATTATTCATATATGATGGTAAATTACTATTTTGAAATGCTTCTAAAACCATTTCCAAAAAAGGTTTTGTTAATTTATTCTTAAATTTTTTATAAAGGTCAACTGGAAGACCATCTGGTCCTGCACTTTTTCCTGATTTCATATTATCAATGGCTAGTCCAACTTCTTCTTGACTAATTTTAGACTCCAATATCTCCCTATTTTCATTTGGAATACACGGTATAAATAGTTCATTCAAAAACCCATGTAGTTTTGTTAAGTCAGATTCATTTTTGGTATCATATAATTTTTCATAGTAATCTCTAAAGGCTCTATTAATTTCTGAAGGATCTATAACTACCTGTCCGTTACTTATAATACTGGTAATTGGTGTTTTAGATTCTAATTGTTTAATCTGCCATGCCAATAACTTTCCTGATTTTTCACCTTGTTCATAAAAAGATTGTTTCAATCTTAGAAGACTCGAGGCAGCTCTATTCGCTGATTTTTTGTCATATTCAGCTCTCAAAATCAGTAATTCGTTCTCCAACCTTGGATCTCTTCCTGCATATACTCTTTCTTGAAGAATTTTTATTTTATGTTCCAATTGGACTCTCTCCTCTCGAGTCTTCTTAGATTTTGAACCTGTATAACTAATAATATGTCCCCTAATAAAAGCTTTGAAAGCCTCCCACTTTACACATGCTGATGTTTGTGTAGTATTGATATCAAAGAACTCATCTATCTGTTTTTCTATATACTTAACAAATTCCTCATCCTGAAGCCATTTATGCTGAAATTGCCATCTACCTGGTTCCTTTGTCAATTTCTTATCTACATACATTAGACAGCAGGGTGCATGATCAGAGATCACGATGTTATCATAAAAACAGTTTTGAATCTTGGACCTTAATTCTGTGGAGATCAAAAAATAATCTATACGTGAGAATGTCTTGTAGGTATTGGAATAACCAGAGTATGCTTTAACTTGTGGTTTCATTTCTCTCCATATATCTATCAATTTCAATTCTTTCATAAAATGATTAATGGTCATCCTACATCCATTGTGCGTACAATCCAGTCCTGTTGATCTATCTATACTGGGATTCAATGTACAATTAAAATCCCCTGCTATTATATGTTGCCCTGTAAGTGATGATAAGATAAGAAATAAATTGGCAAAGAACTTTTGATCATCTATATTGGGACCATATAAGTTCACCAAATTTATGTTTTCTAATAGCAAAGATCCTTGAATGATTACATATCTTCCAAATTTGTCTCCAATTACATTTTTCACTTGAAATGGGACTGATTTATGTATGAGAGTCATAACTCCCCTGGCTCGGGATGAAAATGATGAGGTGAAAACATTTCCTTGCCATCTACTCCTAATTCTTTTTACATCTTGCTCTATTAGATGAGTTTCTTGTAAAAACACAATTTTTGAACCCATGTCTTTTATTTTATTCATAACTTGTTTAAGTTTTTTTAAATTTTGTAGACCTCTGCAATTCCATGAAGTTAAATTAAGATTAACGCTTTGATTTATAATCAATAGGGAGTTTGGGATTACCTTGCAGTGTAAACATGCTCAAACAGAAAAGCAAAAAAAAGAGTGGTTGAACATTCACCCTACAAACTCCACACAAACAAATTCCCCCTTCCCACATTTGTGGCGATCCCCCCAAAAGCAAAAGAAAAATTCCGTCTCCCGATATAGCCATCGACCGTTCCACACCCACGAGGAACAGCCAAAGCCACTCCTTCTTCATCCTCCCAATCACCCTAACTCTACTGCTTTTAATAACGTAACATTAACTCTCTTCTGTAATTTTCCAATTTAACTCCAAATTTTTTTTAGCAATTTTGTACTTTTTTTTTTTTTAATATGTAATACATTCTATATTTTGTAATCTTGTTATATGCTTCTAATCAGTTAAATGCTCAAATATTCTACCCTATATTCTGTTCATGCTTAGCTCCCACCAGTCTCTTCCTGGATCTTCTTGATGAGCTCCTGCGCCTCCTCGGGGGTCTTGAAGATGTGTGTTCTGCCCTCATATGTGACCAGAAGTCTTGCAGGGTGAATCACTCCATGACGAATCTCAAGGTTGCGCAGTTCTTTGCGGATGGGGTCAAACTGCTTCCTTAATTGTTGGATTCCTGAGGCCAGATCTGGGTAGAACCGCACCTGCTGATCTTGGTATTTAATTTCTCCTTTGGCCCGCACCGCGTTGGAGATCGTCATCCTGTCTCTGTAGCTGAGAAACTTCATAATTAGCGTCCTCGGTGCTGCCTTGTTACCTCTCGGTGGGCCAATTCGGTGGGAGCTTTCCAAGACGACTGATGATTTTAGCTCCGCGTTGTTCAGCGCCTCCGGGATCCACCCCTCCAAAAAGGAGCATGAATCACGACCTTCGGCTCCCTCCGGTAAACCCACCAGCCTCAGGTTGTTCCTTCTGGACCGAGATTCCAAGTCCAGAACGCTATTTTCCAGATCTTTATTTTTTTTTTCCAAAGTGCGCACCTTTATTTGAAGTCCGCTGATTTCATCCTCCGCACTTGAAACACGAAGCTCCGCCTGCGTCACTCACTCCACGCAGTCACCCAACTCCTTTCTCATTGCATCCAACGCTGCCATAATTCCATCAAGTTTAGCGGAAAAGTCTGCTCTCATTGAGCTAATGGCAGCCAGCACTGCACCTGTGCCGCCATCGTCAGCAGCAGCAGTTACCGCACCACCGCTAGTTTCATCCGCCATATCCGCAGCTTTTTCTACTGCGCCACAAACTTTAAAGTCCGTTAATTTGGACTGCTTCGGCGATTCAATTTTTCCCCCTCCTGATTTCCCAGCCTTAGTCTTCACCAGCATATCCTCACCCAAACGCTGGGAAAAGTTCTGTTCCAAATGAGAGAGTTATTTGCCGAATTTTTATTTCCAGGGGCAGAGCAGAGTGATACGTGTCCTTCTAGGCGGCCGCCATAACCGGAAGTCCCAGATGTTTATTTTTACTCATTTTTTGTCATTTACCTTTTGTCCTGTAAATACATAATTAATGATGAAGACTACACCCTGTGAGTTGGTAATTTTATAAAAATCTATGGGGTGTTAAATATCTCCATGAGTGTATAGGTATTAAAATAAAATTGATATATCAAGTAAAGAACAGTAAAATTTACGCTACTGTATGTAACTACTTTTTCCGGTAGGAGTGCCCCCTTTTGTATTTGGTGGCGCTCCTGCCCCTGAAATGTCTGTGCATGTCACTGCCTAACATGCATGTCTTTGGACTGTGGGAGAAGAAGAAGAAGCTGAAATAGCTGCACCTAAATAACCCAGTGTTGCAGTTGTTTCATCCAAGTTGAAGCACGTGTAAATGTGCCTTTGCTTGAATTTGCTTCACCCAGGGCAAATTTACGCTGATTCTCTTAGTATATAGAACTGCAGCACAGAAACATTTCTCTGGTTGGTGTGAACTCTCCAATGGCCAGTTTTAATCTTCATTTTTAAACGACAAAAAGGATTTTTCCTTCCAGCGATACATGCACGCTTTCTCATAATAATTCCCCTCCGAGCTGATCTGAAAATGCTCATATCACCTGTTGAAGCCATTGTGCTTCTCTCAGCCAGCCCAGCCTTTGCAGGGCTCCGTCACTTCTGTGAAAAGTCCCTCTATAAACACTAATCACTCACTCAGAGGAGAAAATTTGGGCAGCAGCTCAATCTCCCACACCATCACAAACGTTACATAACCGCATTCAGGCACTTCAGCGTCAGCAAGCAGTTTTGATTTTTCCTGTTTAATGTCACTTATTGTGCAAAGCTGGGGAGGAGGAGGAGCGAGAGAAGCCATTTCTGAGTGTGGCCACGGATAACAAGCTCTCGTCCGAGAAATAATGAAATTTGACCTGCTACGGTGGCTAATGCAAAAGGAAAGCAAGTTGAAGTCTTGAGAAATTATTGTGGACAAGAGGTCACTATCTTATACAGGCCGCTTACTTTGAGCTGAAGAGGGAAACCTCTGAGCTCATCTTGAAATTGGAACTGCATGAATATTTTAGTGGCGGACCCCTGTCAGATGAGGGGATTTTGAGATGTGATCTGCTCACAGAGGTTCACAATTAAAAAGCAGAGTACATTTCTATAGAAAACTGTTAAAAATAAAGATTAATTTTAATCAACGGAAGCACAGGAATTTTGAATGCTTTAATGAATAAGATGACAGGACACTCTAGAGCACCTAATCCTAATCCACATAGCACCGGACCCCCATGATCCCTCCTGCAGGTGGTGAGCCCACTGGAGGGCAGACCCATGTAACTCCTTCGGGCTGAGCCCGGCCGGGACCCATGGGTGGAAACCCGGCCACCAGACGCTAGCCTTCGAGCCCCTCCCCCAGGCTTGGCTCCAGGGTGGGGCCCCGGTGACCCCATACCGGGCGGGGTACACTGAATCCTTGATATAGAATTTATCATGAGTCTGTGTTGGATCGTTCTTAGTCTGGCCCTTCACCCAGGACCAGTTTGTCTTGGGTGACCCTATCAGAGGCAAATTGCCCCGGACAACATAGCTCCTGGGATCACTGGGGCACGCAAACCCCTCCACCACGATAAGGTGACGATCCATCTCCGTAGGATTGCTGGACTCACCCTCAGAGATAGGGTGAGGAGCTCAGTCATTCGGGAGAGGCTCAGAGTAGAACCGCTGCTCCTCCACATTGAAAGGAGTCAGTTGAGGTGGTATGGGCATCTGATTAGGATGCCTCCTGGACGCCTCCCACTTGAGGTGTTTCAGGCACGTCCCACTGGGAGGAGACCCCGGGGCAGACCCAGGACTCGGTGGAGAGACTCTGTCTCCCAGCTGGTCTGGGAACGCCTTGGTATTCTCTCTGAAGAGCTGGAGCAGGTGGCTGGGGAGAGGGAAGTCTGGGCTTCTCTGCTTGAACTGCTGCCTCCGCGACCCGGACCTCCAGAAAAGCGGTAGAAGATGGATGGACACTCAGAGCTTAAATGTTTGTCTTCAGGAGGAATAGACTGCTGGAGACTAGGTGATATAACTGAAGTATTGCTGAGCTGGATCAATGTGAAATGAGCCTATTATGTTATCAAGAGTCACTCACTAAATACTTCACTTATTTGTCATTTCATCCATACTATATCTGGACAAAACACAGCGGAATTAAAATGTTTCTGCAGTATAAATGAAAGAACACACAACAGTCAAAAGATAACAGACTAGAACTGCACTCAACAGCAATACAGACCCACATCTTTTGGAACCCTTAGTTCCCAACCACATATATATATATATTTTTTTTTTTACTTGAATGGGCCAAAACAAATTTTGACCTTTTATAACCCTGTGTGACCTAGTGTTTGATCTTTTAACCCCAAACGTAAAGCCATAGGTGCTAGTCCCAAGGTCAACCTAGTTTGGTGGCCATAGACTCATTCCCTGTTGCGTTAGAGCATGGATGACCTTGACATTTGACCTTTTGACCCCAGAAGTACAGATATGGCAGAGGCCATTCTAGAGTGTCTTAGGGCCCGAGGCAAAAATTCAAAGGAGGCCCTTCCAACCAGTGTTCATCACCCTTATATAATATCTAATTTGACAATAACAAAAAGTGTGAAATGTATTTTTTTATTTCAAAAGTGCACATTAGTATCTTTTCAAAATGAGAAAATAAACTTAAAGTTCTCATTATCGGGATTTTGTGAGGGTGCTGTAGTGTCCGAATAATAAGGAGGTGAGGTGATGTTATATAGTTTATTATCAAGAACTATTGAACACTAGGGGAGACCCTACCGCAGGTACAGGAGTGAAGGCAGGAGACAATTTGTCTCCTGCACCAGGCTTTTATATCCCAGGTGACGCCACCCCCCGAAGGCGGGGCATCACCCCTCCCAGCCTAGGGCATCGCCATACTAATGTACTATATTACTATGCTATATCCCCCCCCCTTTAAAAAAAATCAAGCACACAAATTACCCAACCATGCAATTTGCATACACTAATAGAACAGGCCTATCCATTCACACCACACACTGGCTCAGTGGAACGCTCCGCTATGTGATCAAATAGTCTATGAAAGAAAAATGAGCCACACACCAAAATAAAGTAATCCCTCCTAAACTAACACATAACAAATACAGACATAGACAATGGGGGCACCCAATCCCATAAACTCACAGGACACATAAAACACAGACACAGAGAACTCCCCAAATAATCACACAGTTCCACACTATAGGGCATTAAACGCAACCATTCACACGTAGGTGTTACTGCACCTCACACAACAGTCACTCACAACGGTGGTCTTGTGCTTTCAGTACCTAAATCACCCTGTCACAGTGGTAGATGTGTCCTTTTTCTAATGAGAACGTAAACAGCCACAAAGGCCAAACCTGAGACAGGGAGATATACACAGCAACACGTGCCGGAAAGAGAAATAAAATATTACAAAATACCTTAAACAGTTATACCGACCAAGGGGTAGCACACACCAACAGGTCACATTGCAGTAAACAATTCTATAAACACACCTTTTTTTTTTAAATACAGAACAAACTAAACAATCACATACGTTGTACCATAAACAGGGTAAATGATCACAGGGACCAACTTACACATATTACACAACACACACACGGTTCCCTTCAACCCCATTCCCATACAGCTCAACATGTGAATATTCAGAACATATTAACCATAACATATATTGACAACTGCACATTTCAGACACACCATAAGCCCTCACATATTCAACCCAGGTCTCCCGAAGCTCCCCCCTCCCGGAGTGTCCGTCACGCGGCCCACTTCCAGAGCATCTCCGTTTTTTCGTGACCGGAGATGGACTGCATAGACGCCCTTTGGTGCCCCGATGTCGCAGCTCGCTGGGATGCTGTCTCAACCCATCAGTCAAACTCAGGTAGCCGTCGCCACCGGACTGGACCACCCGCAGATTATCCTGTCCCACTGTCCCTATTCTGGAACTGTGCACCCGACCAAGCTGAGGCTTGACCCTAGGGCGCACGTCATCACCCTCGCCCAGGGGAGCACTCACTGGCTTCTTCCATCGTCTGTGCCGCAATCTGGCTCCCTTGTGACTCCTCAGCGGATTGCCAAGTTGACTCAAGTCATGTCCCTTGCCTTTGGTGTCGGCACGGCTAGGGTTTGTGCCGTCTGGAGGTACCCCGGATACCCGATGTTGGTGCGTCGGAGCGGTATCAGTCACTGTTGGCTCGGCAGCCGGACCCTGTCGGCCACTGGAGCCCTGTAGCTCACGCTCTTTGGAGCTTTCCGCCACCGCAGGGATCAAACCATGCTGTTCGAGTCAACCGTTCATGGGACCACAAACACTGGCATGGGACCCCCGCCTTGTCGGCGTACTAAGGTGCTGGCAGTGTCCCTCTTCACCCGGAATAGGCCACCCAAAGTCCCACACATCTTTGCCACTTCCCACGTAAAACAAGTCACTACCCGTCAGATTAATGCCTTCTTGAGACAATATAATGTCAAGGGGATCATTACCATAATCACAACAGGCAGTGCACGTTTTACTCACATTGTGGTGGGGAAAACACCGTCTTACGATTCCCAAGTTCAAAATGGAGGTTGCCGACTCCATGTCTGCCAACATCGGCACTGGTGTCCCGTCCGTGTTGGGAGAGACAGTGTGGACCACTGTAGGCATCTTCTTCTTTCCACCATCCCTAACAGACCTCCGTTCCTCCTTGTTGAAATTGTGGTAAAGTCTGGCGAAGTGATGGAGCAGACCGCACCGTCCACAACGCTTGCCCCTCGCCGTACACTCCCTGGCTCGATAACGGTGCCTGTTGGATCTGCAGCTGTAGTATTTTGGCGTCCCCGGGGTGGACTTTGTTTTCACGATGGCCACGCCGTCAACGTCGCTTCCATCGTCCGAATCCAAGGCCAGGGTCATCCTACATGTGTTGTTCTTCTGCGGGGCTTCGCTGCCCTTAAGATGCGTCATCAGCCATTCCACTGTCTCGTTTTGTCATGCTAGCTCCATAGCTGCTACTGGTGCTAGCTCACCAGCGCGAGTTAGCAGGCGAAATCTTGCGATGGGCCAGCCGCGTTTTCCGCTAACAGGCCACGGGCCAACTCCTCCTCCAAAGTCCCCAGCCTGCACTCACCCGCCAGCCACCGAAGGTCTGCCACAAACCGTCGAACCGACTCTCCGGGTCGCTGGTTCCGCTGCTTGACTTGCATGCACTGCCTTATGTTTCCAGCAGCGCCAAAGTAGCCCGCCATGAGCCTCGTCACATGGCCAAATAGGTTACCTCCTTCAAACGTGCTCAGGACCCTCCGGCTCTCCTCATCCAGGTTATGGACCAGGATAGCCTGTGCTCATAATTTATCCAGGTCGCCGAGGTCTAACATGAGTAGATAGTATTCGAAGGCCGCCCGCCACCTGGTCCACAGGACCAACGGCTCACCCGGAGCCTGCAACACAAAGCGCAGTGTGGCAGCAGCCCTCTCCATCTCGGTATATCCTCGTCTCCAAATGTAGTGTCCGAATAATAAGGAGGTGAGGTGATGTTTTATATAATTTATTATCAAGAACTATTGAACACTTGGGGAGACCCTACTGCGAGTACAGGAGTGAAGGCAAGGAGACAATATGTTCTTCTTTTAGATTTGATTGGCGGTTGGCAACCAGCTTACAGGTGCGTTACCGCCATTGATTTGATTATCATCATTCTATATCTTTGTAAGAGTTCTGAACAACTCCTTATGTGTGAAAAATTATCAGTCTTTGGACTGTGTCCGAGGTGCTGCCGAGATGCACTCTATATAAGGAGACAATATGTTCTTCTTCTTTTAGGTTTGATTGGCGGTTGGCAATCAGCTTACAGGTGCATTTCCGCCACATACTTAATTCTAAATCATCACTCTATATTCTTCTTTCAAGCTGGATTCATGCTGCATCTCTGCTGTCAGACACGTACTTTGTTCAAGGAGACAATATTGTCTCCTTGAACATAATATATATATAATATATGTCTCCTGCACCAGGCATTTATATTCCAGGTGACGCCACCCCCCCGAAGGCGGGGCATCACCCTTCCCAGCCTAGGACACCGCCATACGAATATATTATACTATATTACTAGGTACCGTACCATCACATGTATGAATTTTAATAATGATCCTGAGGAAAGATAACGTGATATTTTATGATACTTGTAACAATAACATGTTAATGTCATTTTAAAAGGTTTTGTTGTTATGGCGTTAAAATTCTTCAAATGCAGCTTTTGAATGTTCTTCAGCAGAGCTTTCCTCAGCCAGCATGCCCACTTGGGCCCCACTATAGGTTAAATATGGGCTATCTTATGGGACCCATGTGGGTTTGTCCGTGGGTTCCATGTTAGCTCCATCTGTGTTTGCCCACATGGTCTTTACATGTGGTGTGCATTAAACCCATTTGACCCGACATGGGTTTAAAGCAGGTGAGCAGGTTTCAGTAGCAGTGGCGTCATAGGCAAAATTAGAAGAAAAAAGTCAAATTGTTGAGAAAATAAAATTAGAAATAGTTACAAATTAACCCACAAAAAGTAGCAAATTATGAGTAAATCATCTTCTTCTTCTGGCTGCTCCCTTTAGGGGTCACCACAGTGGATCATCTGCCTCCATCTCACCCTATCCCTTCATATCCCTTCCTCTGTAACACCAACCCTATCCATGTCTTCCTTCACTACATCCATGAATCTTCTCTGTGGTCTTCCTCTTTTCCTCCTGCCTGGCAGCTCCATCTTTAACATCCTTTGTCCAATATATCCACTATCCCTCCTCTGCACATGTCCAAACCATCTCAGCCTTGCCTCTCTTACTTTGTCTCCAATCTGCTCAACTTGAGCTGTCCCTCTGATATACTCATTTCTAATCTTGTCCCTCCTAGTTACTCCCAATGAAAATCTTAACATCTTCAACTCTGACACCTCCAGCTCCACCTCCAATCTTTTTGTCAGTGCCACTGTCTCCAAACCATACATCATAGCAAGTCTCACTACCATCTTGTAAATCTTCCCTTTCACTCTTGCTGCTACCTTTCTGTCACAAATCACCCCAACACTCATCTCCACCTACTCCACCCTGCCTGCGCTCTCTTCTTTACCTCTCTTGCACATTTTCCATTGCTTTGGATGGCTGACCCCAGGTATTTAAACTCATCTACTTCAGCTACCTCTACTCCTTTCATCTTCACCATTGCACGTGGCTCCCTCTTATTCACACTCATGTATTCTGTCTTGCTTCTACTAACTTTTATTCCTCTTCTCTCCAGAGCATACCTCCACCTCTTCAGGTTCTCTTCCACCTGCTCCCTGCTGTCACTGCAGATCACAATGTCATCTGCAAACATCATGGTCCACGGAGACTCCTGCCTGACCTCATCTGTCAGCCCGTTCATCAAGAAGGGCTCAGAGCTGATCCCTGATGTAATCCCACCTCCACCTTAAAATCCATCCATCACTCCT
Source organism: Pholidichthys leucotaenia (assembly GCA_020510985.1). NCBI lineage: Eukaryota > Metazoa > Chordata > Actinopteri > Cichliformes > Pholidichthyidae > Pholidichthys > Pholidichthys leucotaenia. Next base: position 402,147,551 of record CM035841.1, on the reverse strand, counting down.
ACAGTGCACTTCACCACCGTCTCGCTGTCCTCATATACAGTGGTGTGAAAAAGTGTTTGGATCACTGTCCTGCTGCAGAAGCCAAGTGCGCTTCATGGCCGGACATTGTCCTTCAGGATTTTTTGGTAGACAGCAGAATTCATGGTTTCATTTACCACAGCAAGTCTTCCAGGTCCTGAAGCAGCAAAACAGCCCCAGACCATCACACTACCACCACCATATTTTATTGTTAGTATGATGTTCCTTTTCTGAAATGCTCTGTTACTTTTACTCCAGCTGTAATGGTACACACACCATCCAAAAAGTTCAACTTTTGTCTTGTCAGTCCACAGAGTATTTTCCCAAAAGTCAGGTTGATCATCAAGATGTTTTCTGGCAAAACTGAGATGAGCCTTTATGTTCTTTTTGCTCAGCAGTGGTTTTTACCCGGTCTCTTTCTTATGGTGGAGTCATGAACACTGACCTTAACTGAGGCAAGTGAGGCCTGCAGTTCTTTGGATGTTGTTGTGGGGTCTTTTGTGACCTCTTAAATGAGTCGTCGCTACTCTCTTGGGGTAATTTTGGTCAGCTGGCCACTCCTTGGAAGGTTCACCACTCTTCCATGTTTTGCACACAGCAACTTCATCAATGCATCTTAGTAGTACATAATCCAAATTTCTTGCATATAAATTTTTAGAACTTAGCATTATTAGCTTGACAGTTAAGCTTGGCTGGACACAGCTTTCATTTGATAAGTCAAGAAAAATTGTCCAAGTTAGCCGTTTTTATTTTCAGCCTGCTAGCTGAGCAAACAAGACAGGTACCAGTGTCCTTACTGCAACAATTACTACACACTAAGCTGCTCTGAGCTAAATTAATTTCTGTATTATTTGCACTACTTACAACTGTCTTTTCTTTTCTTCTCCTCCTCTTGCATGGTACTTGCAAGAGTAAGAGGTGGGGGTGGGGCCCCTTTAGGGAGTTTTGCACCAGCCTACCACTGTCATTACAAACTATCCACATTGTCACTGCTGTAGTGATTCAAAGTTGATCAGCCCTCTGGAGCCCTAAGTATTTTCCTGCTGGCAAGCAGCACCTCTGGACATACAGGTGCATCTCAATAAATTAGAATGTCAACAAAAAGTTGATTTATTTAGGTCATTCAATTAAAAAAATTAAACTTCTATATTATATAGAGTTATTACACAGAGTGTGATATATTTCAGGTGTTTATTTCTTTTAATTTTGATGATTATGTCATGGCCCACTCTGGGCCGTCACCTGCCTCAGCTGTGCGCACACCTGCGGCCAATCACCCATGGGGTTTACAGCCTGCTCTGCCTGGAGCCTCGGCATGGAGCCATCTGTCTTTCTACCGGACCTTTGTCTCCCGCACGTCTGTCTCCACACAGACCAACGCTTCTTCTGGAAAGACCTTCCTACTACAAGTAAGCATCTCTGCTACTTACCTTTTCTCACAGGCTCTCCCCTGTGCACAGGTGGATCCCTCAGGCGGCGGAACCAACTCTCCGCGGCGGCGGAACGTTCCCCTCGCCTTGCCAAACCTCATCGCTCATCACCGGGTGTGCCTCACAGACGCTGTCTTCCTGGCTGGAGGCCCTGGGCCGAAACCTGCGCTCGCATCAGACCACCTGCAAGTAAGCCCCAGTCAATATCCAGCTCATTGTGACTTGGCTGAAATTAACATCTGTGCTTTGGCTCTGTTTTAGGGTTGCCAGGCTGCACAGCGCTCTGTCTCGCCCCCGGCTGCAGCACGTTCACCATCAACACATTTACACAACGCATATACGCACTCATACACCCTCTGTTGGTCACAATAAAGATTACTGAATTGCACTTGAGCCTGTGTGTGTGTTCCCTGGGTCCAACAATATGTCAGTATGGCTCCGTCAGAGTGACCCAGCAAACAGCGGGCTCGCACACCAGCTTAACATCTTAGAGGCTCGAGTGGGCCAAATTACTCACCAACAGCAGGTCATATTAAATCAGTTAGTTCAGATCAGCAGCCGGTTGGATCGTCTGGAAGGACAGCGGGCTTTTCCTCCGGCTCACAGCAGTAGGCCAGCTCCCATTAGCTCCCCGCCTAGCCAGGCTAGCCCAGGCTCGCTAACCCATCTCACGCCGGTTCCCACTCCCGCGCGCTTCAGCGGGAAGCTCGGGGAGGCTCGGGGCTTTATCCTCCAATGTGAGACGGTGTTTCAGCGAGTTCCGGGGGACTTCCCCACCGATCACAGCTGCATATTTTACGTGGCTAATCTGTTGGAGGGGCAGCGCTAGCATGGGCTTACGCCATTATGGCAAAGCCCAGCTACGCCAATCTAACCTACGCCCAATTTGTGCACGATTTCCACGAAGTTTTTGATCATTCAGACCGTGATAGCGTGCTTACCACCCGATTATTAAACCTTCGTCAGGGTGGCCGGTCAGTGGCCGACTACGCTGTCGACTTCCGGGTGGTGGTAGCGGAAGTTGGGTGGGAAGATGCCTTGCTTTGCAGCATCTTCATTAGAAGCCTGAGCCCTAGTCTACGGGATGAGCTGGCCCGCTTAGATAAACCTGAGCGTCTCACTGAGCTAATTTCATTAACAATAAGTCTTGACAACAGGCTGAGAGAGCGAGCTGCTGAGCGGAGGTCTTCCAGCCGCTCGAGCAGACAGTTTCAGCGCTCTTCTCAGTCCTCGTCTTTGGCGTTGCCCACGCTAGAGGCCCCTGAGGCAATGATAGTGGGGCGGACCAAACTCCCGCTGGCTGAGAGACAGTGCCGCAGGGAGCTAGGTCTGTGCATGTATTGTGGGGATGATCAGCACGAGATCGAGTCCTGCCCGGTTCGGCCAAAAGAGGGGGTCCGCGCGTCACTGTAGGGGGACTCGCGGACTCATCTCGGCCTAATCCCCTATCAAAATGTCTCCTTCCAATTAGGTTCTGTCATAAACGCACCAAAATTCTCACACACGCACTGGTGGACTCGGGGAGCCAAGCAGAGCTTCATTTCGGGGAAACTGGCAACCCGACTGGGGCTCCCCTGCCATGCCCTGCCGACCCCCCTAAACCTCGTCACTCTGTCAAAGGCTCCCCTGGAGACAGTGACACATCAGATAGCCCCTGTCTCGGCAATCATCTCAGGTAACCATTGAGAGGACCTCCGGATGGTTGTGTTGTCCACCTCAGCTGCCCCCATTATCTTGGGCTACCCCTGGCTCTGCCTCCATAACCCAACCTTTGACTGGCGTACTGGGAGTATCCTCACTTGGAGCCCCTTCTGCCTGAGTGCGTGCCTCCAGTCTGCAGCGTGTTCTCCCTCGGTTCCCCTCTCCTCCCCCGCCCCCCCTTCCTCCTCCTGACCTGTCCAGGGTGCCACCAGAATTCCATGACCTTGGAGCGGTGTTTAGTAAGTCCCAGGCGCTGTCTCTTCCCCCCCACCGCCCGTACGACTGTGCCATTAATCTCCGCCCGCCCCCCCCCCCCCCCCCCCCCTGCCGTCGAGCTGCCTTTGCAGCTTATCGGCTCCGGAGCGGGAGGCTATGGATGCTTATATCAAGGAATCGCTCAGCTCGGTCATCATTCGGCCTTCTTCATCGCCGGTGGGGGCGGGCTTCTTCTTCATCGGAAAGAAGGATGGTTCCCTTTGCCCTTGTATTGACTTCCGGGCACTGAATGACATCACAATCAAGGACAGGTACACACTGCCACTCAGGGACTCTGCTTTCGACTCCCTCCAGGGGGCCTCCTGGTTCACGAAGCTGGACCTCCGCAGTGCTTACCACCTCGTGCAGATCTGGGAGGGTGAAGAGTGGAAGATGGGATTCCGGACCCCAAGCGGCCACTTTGAATATCTCGTCATGACGTTTGGGCTCACCAACGCTCTGGCTGTCTTCCAGCGCTTGATTAATGACGTTTTCCGGGACTTCCTCAGGTCTTTTGTCTTCGTCTATCTGGATGACATTTTGATCTTCTCCCAGTCACGGGAGGAGCATCAGGTCCATGTGAGGCGGGTCCTTCAACGGCTCCTGGAGAATAAATTATTTGTTAAAGCAGAGAAGTGTGAGTTCTACACTGAGAAGACCTCCTTCCTAGGATTTATCATCTCACACAACCAGGTCATCCCGGACCTTGAGAAGGTGAAGGCGGTGGTGGATTGCCCCCCCCCCCCCATCGAGGAAGCAGCTGCAACAATTCCTGGGGTTTGCCAATTTTTACCGACGATTCGTGCCCAATTACAGCTCAATCGCCAACCCCCTGACCCGTCTCACCTCCCCCAAGGTGGTGTTCCGGTGGACAGAGGAGGCTGTGGTGGCTTTTGCAACCCTGAAGACCGAGTTCTCATCCTCTCGGGTCCTGACGCAGGTGGATCTCGCTCTCCAGTGTCTGGTTGAGGTGGATGCCTCTGACTCGGGGGTGGGGGCAGTCTTGTCACATCGCTCTCCGGTGGACGGGGTGATCCACCCCTGCGCATTCTTCTCTCGGCGGCTGTCCCCCGCAGAGAGGAATTATGACGTCGGCGACAGAGAACTCCTGGCGGTGAAGCTTGCGCTGGAGGAGTGGCGGCACTGGCTGGAGGGGGCCGCACAACCCTTCGCGGTGTGGACCGACCACAAAAACTTGGAGTACCTGAGGACGGCTGAACGCCTGAATGCCCGCCAGGCGCGTTGGTCCTTGTTCTTTGGGCGCTTCAGGTTCACCATCACCTACCGCCCTGGGACGAAGAACGCCAAACCTGACGCCCTGTCCAGGCAGTTTGCCTCGGAGGTCTCTGATGGGCACGAGCACACCATCCTCCCTGCTTCGTGTGTCGTGGGCGCCCTCTCGTGGGGCATCAGGGACAAGGTCCTGAGGGTGCAGGAAGCTGAGCCGGATCCAAGCGGAGGGCCTGCAGGGAGACTGTTCGTTCCATCTTCTGTCTGGGGTGACATGATCCATTGGGCCCACTCGTCCAAGCTCGCCTGCCACCCTGGGATCACCCGCTTGGTGGAGCTGCTCCAGAGATCGTTCTGGTGGCCGGACCTCCGGAATGACGTTATCAACTATGTCCGTGCCTGTCCTCAGTGCGCCACCGGGAAGACAACATCATCACTGAGTGAACTGAGTGAACTGAGGCGAAAACGCCGCGGCTGCCGGGCTGGAGTAAGGCGGAGGACAAAAAATATAAGGTACAGACCCTCCCTTCCATCTGTTGTCATGGGAAATGTACGGTCGATACTGGGAAAGTTAGATGAGCTAGCGGCTATCTCCCGTTATGATAGCACATACCGGGAGTGCTCTCTCCTTTTGTTTACTGAGACGTGGCTAACTGAACTAGCAGCAGATGCTAACATTGAGCTGGAGGGTTTTCACATGATACGAGCTGACCGAACACCAGACAGTGGCAAGGCTAGGGGCGGTGGAGTGATCATGTATGTTAACAACAACTGGTGCAGACCGGGACATATCACTGTTAAACAACGACACTGCAGCAAAGACATTGAGTTGCTAGCTGTTAGCATGAGGCCTACATATCTCCCGAGAGAACACTCACACGTGATCTGCATTGTTGTTTATGCAAATCCGACGGCGAACGCTGGGACAGCACGTGACGTCATCCATTCAGTAACCAGCAGGCTGCAGACAGAACACCCAGATGCTCTTCTCCTCATCTCAGGCGATTTCAACCATGTTTCACTGTCTCCCATTCTACCCACGTTCACCCAGTATGTCACATGCCACACTAGAGACAATAAAACACTGGATTTATTCTACGCAAACACTAAGGAGGCGTACACCTCATCACAACTACCCCCACTCGGGAGATCGGATCACAACTTGGTTCATCTCCGGCCGGTGTACAAACCCCTAGTGCACAGACAACCTCCGGCCATGCACACTGTGGAGTTATGGTCTGAGGAGACAATGGACACCCTAAAGGGCTGTTTTGAAGCCACCGCCTGGAAGCAGCTCTGCGATCCACATGGTGAGGACATCGATGGCCTCATTCACACCTTCACGGGCTACCTCAGCTTCTGTGTGGACAAATCCGTTCCCACCAAGACCATACGGCGTCACTCAAACAACAAACCCTGGATCAACCCTGAGATAAAAACACTTCTGAGAGAGAAGAAGAGGATCTTCAGGTCGGGGAACAGGGAGATGCTGAAGTCCGTACAGAGGGAGCTGAGGAGAAAGATCAGAGAAGGCAAGGACAGCTTCAGGAAGAAGATGGAGGACAAGCTGCAACAGAGCGACATCAGCGGGGTCTGGAGAAACCTCAAAACCATCTCGGGGCTCCAGAATACCTCCCCCCAGGCCACAGGGGGCAGGGAGTGGGCGAACAACCTGAATCTGTTTTTCAATAGATTTGACCAACCGCCCTCCCCCCTGACTGCACAACAACCACTGCTGCCTCTAAAGAAATCAAGTCCTGCTGCCCACTCCCCACTCTACCAACACCCCCCCACTCCCAACACACAGCCCCCCATCCTGACCCTGACCAGGACCCAGGTGAGGACGGAGCTGAGGAAGATCAAGGCGAGGAAGGCGCCGGGACCGGACGGCATCAGCGCAAAGCTCCTCAAGTCCTGTGCAGACCAGCTGTGTGGGATTGTGACGTATATCTTCAACATGAGCCTGAAACTGGGGAGGGTACCACAGCTGTGGAAAACATCTTGTGTGGTACCTGTACCAAAAACTTCCCACCCCAAAGACCTGAACAGCTACAGACCGGTGGCCTTGACGTCCCACTTGATGAAGACCCTGGAGAGACTGCTCCTTGCTCACCTCCGCCCCCTGGTGGAACCAGCGATGGATCCACTCCAGTTCGCCTACCAGCATGGCATTGGGGTGGAGGATGCGGTGATCTTCCTCCTTCACCGTTCTCTGTCCCACCTGGAGAAGCCCGGGAATATGGTGAGGATCATGTTCTTTGACTTCTCCAGTGCTTTCAACACCATCCAACCGATGATCCTGAAGGACAAGCTGCTGCGCGCAGGGGTGGACCAGCACCCGTCATCATGGATCCTGGACTACCTCACGAACCGGCCTCAGTTTGTGAGAACCCGGGACTGTGTGTCCGACACGATCATCAGTAGCACGGGGGCCCCCCAGGGAACGGTGCTGGCTCCCTTCCTGTTCACTCTTTATACTGCGGACTTCTCACACAACACAACACACTGCCATCTACAGAAGTTCTCTGATGACTGTGCGATCGTTGGCCTCATCTCCAATGGAGATGAAGCTGAGTACAGAGGGCTTATCCAGGACTTCGTGGACTGGTGCCATCGGAACTGCCTCCAGATCAACGCGAGGAAAACTAAGGAGCTGGTGGTGGACTGCCGCAGGCATGGGCAGCCCCTCACAGTACCAGTAAATATACAGGGAACAGACATCGAGATGGTGACATCCTATAAGTACCTGGGTATTCATCTGAACAATAAACTAGACTGGTCACACAATACTGATGCACTCTACAAGAAGGGACAGCGCAGGCTGTTCCTGCTGAGGAGACTCAGGTCTTTTGGTGTACAAGGGGCGCTGCTGAAGTCATTCTATGACACGGTGGTGGCATCAGCCATCACTTTTGGAGTGGTCTGCTGGGGCAGTGGCATTACTGCAGCCGATAGGAAGAGACTGAACAAACTGATTAAGAAAGCTAGCTCTGTCCTGGGGCAGCGCCTTGATCCGATGGAGGAGATAGGAGAGAGAAGGACGGTGGCTAAACTGTCATCTCTGCTGGAGTCCGAGTTCCACCCTATGCAGGACATACTGAATGCACTGAGGAGCTCATTTAGCAGCAGACTACATCATCCCAGGTGCACAACCGAGAGGTTTCGTAGGTCCTTCCTACCAACGGCTGTCAGACTGTACAACCTAAGCAGGGCTGCTCGCAGAGATAGCAAAAAGACGTAACAAACTAATAGTTTTTTGAATGCAAAAGATGCAATAGACTTACACAATGGTCCTCTCCGGCATACAACTAGGAACATACCGGTCGCTATGGAGGGTGAGAATATGTATGGGCACATAATCATACCATGTAGGATAACTAAGTAGACGGTTATGCTGTTTCATTCCATCTAGCAACAATGCTCTGCACTGTGTGTGTTTATATATTTGCATATTTATTCCATCTAGCTACAATGCTCCGTACTGTGGGTGTTTATATATTTATATATCTACATATTATTCCATCTAGCTACATTGCTCCGCACTGTGTGTGTTTATATACTTGCATATTTATTCCACCTAGCTGCAATGCTCCGTACTGTGGGTGTTTATATATTTACATATTTATTCCATCTAGCTACAATGCTCTGCACTGTGTGTTCATATATTCATATATTTATTCCATCCAGCTACAATGCTCTGCACTGTGTGTCTGTGTGTGTGTGTATATATATATATTTTATAGTAATACGTACATATGTTTATTAGCTGCTCTTGCTTGCTTGTTTTTTTTTTTTTTCTTGCCTTCTGATTGTTGCTCTGAGTGTTGCTATCCCTGTGCTGTTGCAATCCTGGAATTTCCCCGTTGTGGGACTAATAAAGGCTTATCTTATCTTATCTTATCTTATCACCGCCGGCGGGTCTCCTCCATCCGTTGCTGGTTTCTGGAAGACCGTGGTCCCACATTGCTCTGGACTTTGTAACTGGTCTCCCAGCATCCAACAGTTTTGACACCGTCCTCACCATTGTGGACCGTTTCTCTAAAGCCGCCCATTTCATCCCCTTACATGGGCTTCCATCGGCACGGGAGACGGCGGACCTATTGGTGCAGCATGTCGTGCGTCTTCATGGGATCCCCAAGGACATTGTCTCCGATCGGGGTCCCCAGTTTGTGTCCCACGTATGGAGGAGTTTCTGCAACGCGCTAGGGGCTACGGTAAGCCTGTCCTCTGGTCATCACCCCCAGAGCAATGGGCAGTGCGAGCAGGCCAATCAGGAGCTGGAGGCCACTCTGCGCTGCGTCATCGCCTCCAGTCCTTCACCTTGGAGCAGCCATCTGCCATGAATTGAATACGTTCATAATCTGACTCTGTCCTCAGCTACCGGCATGTCACCCTTCAAGGAGTCACTGGTTTATGATCCCCCGTTGTTCCCCGAAGAGGAGGGGGAGGTGGCCGTGCCTTCCATCCATGCCCACCTGAGGCTCTGTCATCGGCTCTGGGCTGCCACGCACCGGGCCCTTTTACGCACGGCCGAGCGCAACGCAAGAACAGCAAACCGGTGCAGGAGGCCTTCTCCTCAGTATCAGGTGGGTCAGCAGGTATGGTTATCAACCCAGCACATTAACCTGAAGGCTGAGAAGAGGAAGCTGGCCCAGCGTTTTATTGGGCCCTTCCCGATTGTCCGTGTGATTAATCCTGTGGCTGTGCGTCTGGCTCTCCCCCCCTCTCTCCGTGTTTGTCCCACGTTCCATGTTTCACAGGTCAAGCCCGTCGTCTCCAACCCGCTCTGCCCCCTTCCCAGGGCTCCACCCCCGCCAGTGTTGATCGACAGCGACCCGGCATGGAGAGTCAACTCCATCTTGGACGTCCGCCGCCGGGGACGCGGCCTGCAGTACCTGGTGGACTGGGAGGGGTATGGCCCCGAGTGGAGGTCCTGGGTGCGTCCATCGTTCGTGCTGGACAAGCGTCTCATCAAGGACTTCCATCAGACGCACCTAGGTAGGCCAGCGCCAGGAGGCGCTGCTCGTGGGGGGGGAGTACTGTCATGGCCCACTCTGGGCTATCACCTGCCTCGGCTGCGTGCACACCTGTGGTCAATCACCCACGGGCTTTATTCGGGGTATTGATGTATCCCATAATCCCTTGCGCACCAGAGAGGTGAAGATATCAAAACAACATGGAGAACCCACCAAACGAACTGGTAAGTAGGCTTACTTTGTGCTATCATAACTCTATCCCATTGCTACAAATTCACAGTATATTGTTGTCCAAGGTTTTATCAGTGTTCTAAGCATATCGGCTGCAATATTTAAGTGTAAAATTTATTTCTGCAAGCTTGCTATCCACCTGATTACAATCGGGTATCAGACAACAGCGTCAATAGACAATACATGTGTATTGCAATGTGTTGATTTCATGTTTAAAATATTTATATATACACTACCGTTCAAAAGTTTGGGGTCACCCAGACAACTATTTTGTGTTTTCCATGAAAAGTCACACTTATTTACCACCATGAGTTGTAAAATGAATAGAAAATATAGTCAAGACATTGACAAGGTTAGAAATAATGATTTGTATTTGAAATAATAATTTTTTCCTTCAAACTTTGCTTTCGTCAAAGAATCCTCCATTTGCAGCAATTACAGCATTGCAGACCTAACATGATTGCACAAGGGTTTTCTAATCATCCATTAGCCTTCTGACGCAATGAACAAACACATTGTACCATTAGAACACTGGAGTGATAGTTGCTGGAAATGGGCTTCTATACACCTATGTAGATATTGCGCCAAAAACCAGACATTTGCAGCTAGAATAGACTTTTACCACATTAGCAATGTATAGAGTGTATTTCTGATTAGTTTAAAGTTATCTTCATTGAAAAAAAGTGCTTTTCTTTCAAAAATAAGGAAATTTCTAAGTGACCCCAAACTTTTGAACGGTAGTGTATATGCCTATTCCTGGTGTAATCAGCTATTTAAATATGCAAATTAATATTATAGCTGTACTTTCTTGGATTTCATACAACTGAATGCGACAGTTCTAAGCATAACTTAGTTTTGTCCCCTAATCAGTCTGATGTTGAAGTTGAACCCTCTCCAAAACTAGTAAAATTGTAATTTCACAAATAACAGCCAGCAAAAACAATTTCACAGAGTGAATGTATTGTGTTAGTCAATTACAATTAAGTGACGGCCTGTATGCCATGGATTGCAATTGACTATCTTGTCATTAAATTTGTATTCAAAAGACTATCTTAACATTGCATAGAATTTCGAATAGGCCAGATGTGATGTATTATGAATACTAGAAGACTAGAAATATCAGCAGGGTATACTAGCACTGTATAATAGACACGTGCGTAAATGACGGCAAAATCGCTCTGATATTTTATGTGTTTACATGATACACCAAGCATGACAAGGCTTGCAATTACACGGCACATGTTCTTCAGAATCTTAGGCATTATATAAAATGTATCCTACCTTTAGTTGTCGAATCCATGGTCCATATGCCATGGTTGAAGTGCAGTCGTGTGTGAACGTCTGCAGCAGTTTAATGCCCGTGTTTACATCTTGCGATGTGCGCACGCCTCTCCGGGATTTCAGCGAGAAGGCGCGAGAATAGAAACCTCAATACCCTCAATAGCCTGCTCTGCCTGGAGCCTCGGCACGGAGCTGTCTGTCTTTCTACCGGACCTTCATGTCCTGCATGTCTGTCTCCACACAGACCAACGCTTTGTCTGGAAAGACCTTCCTACTACAAGTAGGCATCTCTGCTACTTACCTTTTCTCCCAGGCTCTCCCCTGTGCACAGGTGGATCCCTCAGGCGGCGGAACCAACTCTCCGTGGCGGCGGAACGTTCCCCTGGCCTCGCCAAACCTCATCGCTCATCACCGGGTGTGCCTCGCAGACGCTGTCTTCCTGGCTGGAGGCCCTGGGCCGAAACTTGCGCTCGCATCAGACCACCTGCACGTAAGCCCCAGTCAATATCCAGCTCATTGTGACTTGGCTGAAATTAACATCTGTGCTTTGGCTCTGTTTTAGGGTTGCCAGGCTGCATGGCGCTATGTCTCGCCCCCGGCTGCAGCGTGTTCACCATCAACACATTTGCACAACGCATATATGCACTCATACACCCTCTGTTGGTCACAATAAAGATTATTGAATTGCACTTGAGCCTGTGTGTGTGTTCCCTGGGTCCAACAATATGTCACATTGTGGCTTACAGCCCGTGGAAACCCCAAATTCAGTTTCTCAAAAAATTAGAATATTACATAAAATTAATTTTAAAAAGTAGTTTTTTAATAGAAATGTCGTCCGACTGAAAAGTAAGTCCATGTACACACGCAATACTTGGTCGGGGCTCCTTTTGGATTAATTACTGTATCAATGCAGTGTGGCATGGAGGTAATCAGCCTGTGGCACTGCTGAGGTGTTATGAAGGTCCAGGTTGCTTTGATAGTGACCTTCAGCTCGTCTGCATTGTTGGGTCTGGTGTCTCTCATCTTCCTCTTGACAATACTCCATAGATTCTCTATGGGGTTTAGGTCAGGAGAGTTTGCTGGCTAATCAAACACAGTGATGCCATGGTCATTAAACCAGGTTTTGACACTTTTGGCAGTGTGTGTGTGTGTGTGTGTGGGGGGGGGGGGGTGCCAAGTTCTGCTGGAAAATGAAATCATCTTTTCCATAAAGCTTTTCAGCAGAGGGAAGCATGAAGTGCTCTAAAATTTCCTGGTAAGACGACTGCGCTGACTTTGGTCTTGATAAAACACAGTGGACCAACACCAGCAGATGACCTCTGTTCGGATAAAAGTAAATTTTGCATTTCATTTGGAAATCAAAGTCCCAGAGTCTGGAGAAAACCCAACAATGCAGACGAGCTGAAGGTCACTATCAAAGCAACCTGGACCTTCATAACACCTCAGCAGTTCCACAGGCTGATCACCTCCATGTCACGCTACATTGATACATACTTTTCAGTTGGACAACATTTCTATCAAAAAACTATTTTTTTAAAATTAATTTTATGTAATATTCTAATTTTTTTGGAAACTGAATTTGGGGTTTTCATGAGCTGTAAGCCATAATCATCAAAATTAAAATAAATAAACACTTGAAATATACCATCCTCTGTGTAATGACTCTATATAACATAGAAGTTTAATTTTTTGAATTGAATGACCTAAATAAATCAACTTTTTGTTGACATTCTAATTTACTGAGATGCACCTGTAGGTGCCAGTCCCAAGGTCAACCTATGCAGCAAGACTGGTGACCCTAGCATCATTCTTTCTCAAGTTACAGTTTGGACAAACTGACAAACGGACAGACGGAGGTGACCACCGCATCCATGTGACTCTGTGATGTCCTGTTCTCACATCACAACTCAAGCCAAATCTGCACATCTCTCTGAAGGAGACTCAACAAGACGATAAATCAAGAAGATAAAGGCTTATCTTATCTTATCTTAACAAGACCAAGGAAAAGCCTTAAAAATTGACTGTTTTTGCTTTTGGAGCTAATCCAGATACTCAAATTCCTCTGCAAACGCAGTGTAAAAGATGCATTTTCTTTTTTTATATATAAATCTGTTTATTGATTTTGCACATTTTATAAGAAACATACAAACCAAACACAATAACAAAAACAAAAAATAAAACAATGGTGGCGGCATAGAGAGAGAAAATAAAATAAATTGTATATACTTGTAAAACTAACTAACTAACCTGCACTTATATAGCGCTTTTCTAGTCACAAAGACCACTCAAAGCGCTTTCATTAATACTAACCCTCTATTCTAAGGGCCTATAGGAAACAGATATCTAGGGACAATTTAGAACAGCCAATTAACCTAACATGCATGTTTTTGGCATGTGGGAGGAAACCGGAGAAATCCCGGAGTAAACCCACGCAACACGGGGAGAACATGCAAACTCCACACAGATCACTGTTGGTCGGGGGCTGGGATCGAACCCACGATCCCCACAATCCCCCGGCCAAGGGTAAACTGTGCTGCCGCAGTGCTAACCACTGCGCCACCGTGCAGCCCAACTGACACAAGTTACAAGGTACTGACACAACGCTTCAACACTTCTGACTGTTCAGTCAATATACTGGATAACAGCTTAATTCAGATTCTCAAGCAGCCTAACCACAGGTTGCCATATTCTCTGGAAGAGTCCCTCCTTGTCTAACATTGTGAAGCTGATCTCCAGATGTAAAATATCACCCAGTTCCTTCAGCCACATGTCAAATGTTGGGGGCTTGTCAGCTTTCCAGAGCTGCAATATCAGCTTCCTGGCTAAAAGTGTAGAGATGTGAGTTAAAATAGCGTATTCCTCTCTTCTTTCCATAAACACTAGTAGAGACGTTCTGTCCATGCTCCTCCATGATGATTTAGATGACATACGCGTGTTTTCACCCAGGACTAAATGTCGAGGGGACGGGGAGTTTCTGTGTGATAGATGTGGGACCAAATGGAGGTGTTGCTCATGCTCCAAGTGTAAGTGTGTGTATATCACGTGCGACTGCTGACGTCAGGGACGTTTGGACCATTCGTTTGCACGCGGACAGGCGTTACTAGCTCACAGCAGAGGGGTGGCAGGGGCAGATTATTTGTGGGTGGGTGTGCTTGTAGTCACATGCTTCTTTTTTTTTTTTTTTCAAAAGCATTTTTCAGAAAAATCAAGACCTCCAAGTGGCAGGCATTGATGGTCAAATTGGGCTGTAAAATTGAGCATAATTTCACTTTTGCAATCTCCTGCCGTTCCCGGAGCCCTCAGCAACCTGAGTGGTAAGAAATCAATAAAAAGCTGTGGTCACTGAAAAAAAAAAACAAAACCTACAGATGTTCTTTTAGCTGTTTTTTCCCCTTCAGGGGAGGAACTCAAGCATTTTCAGCAGTTTTTGAGCTTAAAAAGGAAAAAAAAAAACAGCATGTACCTCAGTCTATGACAAAGAACACAGGAAATCAAAGCTAACATTGTGCAAGCGGTTGTCAGAAATGTTTTATAGCTGTCTGACACCTGTCATCATCAATTCAAGCTTATTCGGTGAGAAGCACGACTGTGCTATAATCTTATAGAGGCTGACGGGACCACTGACTGACCGCTGGTTTCACAGCTGAGTTTTTCACTAATTATGCTCGTTTGCAGTTAGTGTTGAGATTTTACTCTTATTGATATGGAAGTGAGGTTTCCAGGGCTTGACATTAACACCGGCCAACCGACCAGTGGCTGGTGGATTTAGTGGCCGGTAAGACAGCCACACTCACTAGCCACTTTGGCTGGTTGTAGTTTTCTCAAATGGCATCTAAAAATAATAAACCTATTGCAGTGTGAGATTATGAAACTACAACTCCAGTAAGTACTGTTTTTTTTCTAATCACTTTTCTTTCTCTTCTTTTTTTCTGGTGAAAACGAGTCGTGTCCATCCATCAGCAACTACTAATGACGTCATGCAGCCATGAAGAGGTGTCCCAGTTCATAGGGGTAGGGGTACAAATGAGAATTGGGATGGAACCAAATCAACCTGCACTTCACTCTCACATTGCAAATATTTTTCTCTACCATTTTACGGTACTTGCTGCTCTTCATCAATAATTAAACAGAAAGTAATTTACATTGAAAAGGTTGTAAATTTAGTTCAAGTAAATTTTAGCATGCCATAGTCCAATTTCATCATATTAAACATAATTTTGCAACCACAAAATTGTGGCTAGTGAAAAGGCTGAGTGGCTGGTAACTCTGGAAAATCACTAGCCACAGTGGCTGGTGAGCAAAGAAGTTACTGTCAAGCCTCGGATGTTTCTGTGAATGAGTGACTCTACGCTGTGTAGCAACGTGAGCCCAGCATGTGCAAAGAACACAGAAAGATCGACTGATCCACGCAGGAATAAAAGCATTTGTGTTGCCCAAAACATGGTGGTAATTAATTACAGACAAGGTAAACTGACATTAAAGGGGTCATGGACTGAAAAATGGTGTCTGTACGTTTTAGCTGTCTGAAATGTGTCTATTGGTCACACAATTATAAAAAAAAAACTCAAAACAGTCAGTTCTCTTAAACACACACACACACACACACACACACAGACGCAGAGCCTTTATCTTGTTCTTCTCTCCCAGAAACATTTTTGACCCAAGTAAATCGTATACATCATGATTTCACAAAGCCAACCCACTGCCGTCCTTGAGACCCTCCCACTGCTCTATTATTGGCCTGTCTAGCTGTCCGTCATGTAAATGGAAGGGGCGCTAAAGGTAGCCTATTAGCTCCTGAGCTAACACTGGTACCAGGAGGCTCACACCTAGTGGGGCTTTTATTATTTTCTTCAGATCTTAGTCACCCTAGTAGCCATCCCTGTTACCACCTGGTTCACCAATCCACAGTCGACAATATGCCTGGCATCAGTCCGGCCAGTCTCCCAATACTTTCGCTGTGATTCTACAGGAAATCGCCAGCACCGGCATGCCAGTCACTGCAGCCAGCCTGGCCTGGGACCCGAGGCTGCTGGCTCTCACGGCCAGCTCCCCCACTACTCCGTGCGACTTAACTATGCTCTCGCGGGCAGTGTAGGGAAGCTGCCTCATGACGGGGCATCCCCCCACCAGTCGTGGGAGCAGAGCGGAGTCTTGTAGAGTGAGACACTGCCCTTTGAGATCCTGCGGTTCGGCAGCTCTGCTTGGCAAGCTTCGCCTCACCCGGCAGCCTCGGGTTCCTGGCCAGGTCAGCTGTGGTAATCGGGGGGCTGCCCGGCGTGTGGTGCTAGTGGTTTGTTGTGGAATCACGGCAAAATTATTGGGAGATGGGCCGGAGTGACGTGAGATCGTTGAATGTGGATCAGTGAACCAGTGCTGCCCACCTGAGCTAGAAGGAGGCTAAAAGCTAAAGGCTAAAAATTAGTCAGTTAATGGCTAACTGATGTAAGAGAGAGGGCGGAGCTGAATAGGTGAAGGATTGTTCTTCAAGTGATAGGCTTTAAATCAGTGTTTCAAGAAAGCCAGGGAAAATACAAAACAAATTTGCTTCAATAAGGTTGGAGCAGTGGTTAGCACTGCGGCAGCACAGCAACTCATCCCTGGCCGGGGGATCCTGGGTTCAATCCCAGCCCCCGACCAACAGTGATCTGTGCGGAGTTTGCATGTTCTCCCTGTGTCTGCGTGGGTTTACTCCGGGATTTCTCCGGTTTCCTCCCACATGCCAAAAACATGCAAGTTAGGTTAACTGGCATCAAAACTGGGGATTCTAAATTGTCCTTAGGTTTGACTGTGAGAGTGAATGGTTGTCTGTCTCTCTGTGTTGGCCCTGCGATGGACTGGCGATCTGTCCAGGGTGGACCCTGCCTCTCGCCCAAAGATGCTGGGATAGGCTCCAGCCCCCCTCCCCCACGCAACCCGAAAAGGATTAAGCGGAAGAAGATGAATGAATGAATGAATAATTAAAAATTAAAGAAAATCTGAACAAAATATGTCACAAACACTTCATTAAGACATAAGTTAGCCGTTAAAATGTGGAAAAAAATGCAATCAGTGAGTCCTTTGATACAAAAATGATCTTCATAATTATTACAAATTACTCAAGGTCTCTAGGTAATAATACTGAAAGAAATCACACCCCCTCTACTGCTGCTTATGGGACCTTCAATTGAAAAAATTCTCCACTGAAATGAATGTAAGAGTGAAATGATCTTTTCATCCTGATCAGATTTTGCCATGAGTTACACATATAATATTTGTCAGTTTAAAAGATATTTTTCCATGTAATTAAAGTTGTCGGCTGTCGTATAACAGCAGAATAATATTTAGTTTTTGTTTAAAGGGTTAGCGGATAACAACTCCCATCATCCCACATCACTAAACCCGATCATAGCAGGAAATTACTAAAACCTCACCTCCTGCTTCCTGACCGATGAAAGAAGGATCCAAAGAGGAGAAAAACAGCACAAAGGTATTGTTTTGTATGTTGAGAGCTGCAGCTGATCCACAGGATTATTAGTTACTTCACCCTGGGCCGCTTTGAAAAGATGATGTAAGCTCTGTCCATCTGTGTTTGTAGTTTTTTTAATTTACATATTTTCATAACCTTATACCTTAACAGATAACAACCTACACCGTTATTTGCGTGGAAAATTATCTTTTAAACTGACAGATGTCATATGTGTAATTCGTAGCAAAATTCAATCAGGATCAAAAGAATTTTGCTCTTGCCATTCATTTCATTGGAGAATTTTTCTGATTTAAGGTCCCATATGTGGAAGTAAAGGGGACGTGACTTAAACCTGGTTTATGCACCCACATCACGTCAACGCCATTGCCAACGGACAATGCCTACGCAGTCCTCTGCAAAATTTTCTTCCGCGCCAGTTTGTCACCATCAGTTTGCAATTCACTGGGTGGTGAATTGCTTGTTTATGAAATAGCGACGGACAAGAGCAGATCGTCATGGAGTTGGAGCCAATATGATCATTGCACAGAGAAAGAGAAGTTGGAGAAAACGGTGCGTGTGACCACTGTCGCTGCCGTGTTGACAATCTGTATAGTTACTGGGGTTATGATGAGCCACAGAATGCTCTGTTTGTGCTTACTTCATCAATATTGTTTTCAGTTTAAACTGCTGTTTAACTGACTCGCCTTGGAAGTTGTGTCACGGTGAACAGGCAAAGCAAAGCAGCGGCGAGAACCAGGAAATGTGAAGGAAGAAACAAAGTGGACCAATCACAGCTCTTAGGGCCTGCATTGCTGACGTGCACCTCTCCTTCTCTGGAGAGGTGCACGTCAAGGCTACGCGATAGGAACACACGTTGCTGCTGCGTCAACGCCGTCACAGCTGCGTCATGTCGACGCAGGAGCATAACTTGCGCTTTAGGCTCTCTATATAGCTACATCACCAAAAACGCTTTGTCTAATCTCGCCTTTTTTCAGGGGGCGGGACTTAAGTGAAACTTTAAAACAAAAAAACATACATGAGACATTTGAGTGATTTTGCTCTTGATATGTCTTGTAAGTCATAAAATCATGTTACAGACTTGTTAACAAAGGAAAAAAAAAAGATTTTTGGAGTGTCACTTTAAACTTTATGAATATGAAAGGAATACTAATTCATACTTTCCTGACATACATCACAATCAAAATATTAAGTACAAGTTTAGGCCAAATATATCTATGTATACTTATAACTACACAAAAAAGTAAAGTGAAAGTATGCATTCTTATTTTCAGTGCGCTGACAGTATAATTTAATAAACTTTAGTTTTTCATAAGAGGGATATGAGCAGTTGTTCCAGAAGTTTTGTCACTGCTTCTGAATTAACAGCCAAATCATTCGGTCCATAGATCCACCTGCTGTCAGTGCTGCTTAATGTAGGTTCACACAACTGACAGATGGAACAACGTTAATTATAGGACGTATCTGATTAACAGCACTGCAACAAGTCATGCAGCTAAATCAGCCACCGAACTGCAGATGTATTTAGACGGAAGTGGTTTCGCTAATCAGGAGCTGCAGAGTGACGTCATGCAGTAAAACAGAGGTTGTTGAATAAAACTTTAAAATAGTTCAGTTCTGTCTTGCAGCTGAAAAAGTTCGTTCAGTTGAGAATGTTCACACATTGTCTTGTTTTCTTTATTTAAAAACAATAAACTGCTGATCTATATCTTTTGAATACATTTAGACTCAAGGATCATTTCTATTACAAACTGCAGACGAATACTCAGTTCTACGGCCCTTTTCGTGCTCATGCATGCACTGTATTTGTAGTGGTAACAGGGGCTTGCCTGTATGGGGTCTCCTCATAGTTAAACAGCCATTATTATGTATTGAATGTGTGATTTGGAAATGCTTCGATAAGCATTTCTGGGAGTTCTGTGGCATTAGAGCTGCCAGAAACCCTCAGCACTGCTGCTGAATGCAGAGGGTTTACTTTTATCCAAAGACATCATTAGGAGGAAGCATCATAATCACAGCATAGTGGAGAAAAAGGGAAAGAGGGAAAAGGGGCAAGGACAGAGGATAAATGGAGAGGGGAAAAAAATCAGGAAAAGCAGGGTGACAGAGAGCTTATGGAACAAAGATGAAATGAAAGTAAAAGATGATGAGCACAGGTGAGCATTCAAACACGGAGACTTTCACCTGCAACTGCGACTTATTTTCTTGCAGCTCAGGAACTCTGTGAAAGAACCAGCAGAAAGCAGAACTGTTGTGTTCTGTGAATGATGGAGAGGCTGCCATGATGCAGTTTTAGCACTCACTTCCCACACAGCTGGGTCCTTTGTGCCATCTGAACAGCTCCTTCCTGTCTCCAATCCGTATATAACAGTATCAGTGTGTGTGTGTGGTATCCGTTCTACACTTTATTCATAACTCCAGGACAAGTTTGAATGAGGTACAACTGTAATAACTGAAAAAACAACACCACTGTTCAGTTGTTATGGTTCTGGGTGAGCACAGTTGATGACGATGATGATGCTTACAGTACATTTAGAAAGTATCCACAGCACTTCATTTTTTCCACATTTTGTTATGCTACAGCCTTACCCCAAAATGGAATAAATTCATTTTTTTCCTCAAAATTCTACACACAATACCCCATAATGACAACATAAAAAGTGTTTTTTTTGTTAGATTTTTGCTAAATTTATTAAAAATAAAAAAATAAGAAATCACATGTACATAAGTATTCATAGCCTTTGCTCGGTACTTTGTTGATGCACCTTTGGCAGCAATTACAGCCTCAAGTCTTTTTGAATATGATGCCACAAGCTTGGCACACCTATCTTTGGGCAGTTTGGTCCATTCCTCTTTGCAGCACCTTTCAAGCTCCATCAGGTTGGATGGGAAGCGTCGGTGCACAGCCATTTTCAGATCTCTCCAGGGGTGTTCAACAAGTCGGGGCTCTGGCTGGGCCACTCAAGGACATTCACAGAGTTGTCCTGAAGCCACTCCTTTGATATCTTGGCTGTGTGCATAGGGTCGTTGTCCTGCTGAAAGATGAACCATCGTCCCAGTCTGAGGTCAAGAGTGCTCTAGAGCAGGTTTTCATCCAGGATATCTCTGTACATTGCTGCATTCATCTTTCCCTCTATTCTGACTAGTCTCCCAGTTCCTGCCACTGAAAAACATCCCCACAGCATGATGCTACCACCACCATGCTTCACTGTAGGGATGGTTTTGGCCTGGTTATAAGTGGTGCCTGGTTTCCTCCAAATATGACGCCTGGCATTCATGCCAAAGAGTTTAATCTTTGTCTCATCAGACCAGAGAATTTTTTTTCTCATGGTCTGAGAGTCCTTCATTTGCCTTTTAGCAAACTCCAGGTGGGCTGCCATGTGCCTTTTACTAAGGAGTGGCTTCCGTCTGGCCACTCTACCATACAGGCCTGATTGGTGGATTGCTGCAGAGATGATTGTCCTTCTGGAAGGTCCTCCACAGAGGAACGCTGGAGCTCTGACAGAGTGACCATCGGGTTCTTGATCACCTCCCTGACTAAGGCCCTTCTTCCCTGATCGCTCAGGATAGACGGCCGGCCTGCTCTAGGAAGAGTTCTGGTAGGTCCTAACTTCTTCCATTTATGGATGATGGAGGCCACTTTGCTCACTGGGACCTTCAGAGCAGCAGAAATGTTTCTGTACCCTTCCCCAGATTTGTGCCTCAAGACAATCCTGTCTCGGAGGTCTACAGACAATTCCTTTGACTTCATGCTTGGTTTGTGCTCTGACATGCATGGTCAATTGTGGGACCTTATATAGACAGGTGTGTGCCTTTCCAAATCATGTCCATCATCATCACCATCATAGCAGTCTGTCGGGGGCAACAACTTTCATTTAGGTCTGATCAGATTCCTCCACGCAGCTCTGTCCTTCGCCTTCTGCTGCCAGGAACTCATGACTTTGTTAACCCGGGTGACGTCTGAGCCAGTATGAGTTGCCCTCTGACTGACCATGTCATGAAACTGCTTGCAAAGTATTTGAGTACTGCTAGCTTTTGCTGGACTAGTGGCACATTCTTTGCAGATAGAGGTATTATCAGTGGCAAGGACAGGCCAAGACAAACTGACTCCAGTACCTGTTGCAGTGACTGACCAGATGATAGGTTTGTTTATCTCTGCTCTTTGTGTAGTGCATGTCACAATGCACCGACTGGCAAAAGTCCACCACAGACCTTGCGACAGATGTGCTCATCTGCCGGGATGTCCAGTCTCACCCCGTGTAACTGGGAGTGGTCCACCATAGACCTGTGACAGATATTGTTTTTAGTTCTGCCTGGATGACCAGTTTCACCCTCCACACCCTCGGAAGGGCAGGATTGCTGGTTGAGTTGCTGACTGCCCGACACATGAGACAGGTAGTACCAGTTTTCATGGTTATCCAGTAGCAAGCAAACCAATGCCTGACCTGTCAAATCAATTAAATTTACCACAGGTGGACTCCAATTAAGTTGTGGAAACATCTCAAGGATGATCAGTGGAAACAGGATGCACCTGAGCTCAATTTTGAGCTTCATGGCAAAGACTGTGAAGACTTACAGTATGTATATGTAATTTCTTAGTTTTTTTTAATTTTTAATACATTTGCAAAAATCACACAAAAAAATCTTTTTTCATGTTGTCATTATGGGGTATTGTGTGTAGAATTTTGAGGAAAATATTGAATTTAATCCATTTTGGAATAAGGCTGTAACATAACAAAATGTGGAAAAAGTGAAGCGCTGTGAATACTTCCCAAATGCACTGTAGATTGTTCCAACTTGAACTCACTAAAGTAGTATACAAGAGTGGTCCCCAACCTGTGGCTCATAACCCACTGGTGAATTACAGACCACTTGGTAGTGGGCCACAGAGAGCCACAGGGGACTTGACACATAACTATTTTGTCATGTTCGGGGTCGTCACCCTGAGCATGACTTGTGGCTGTTGGGTTTAATTATTGCTTATTAATTTCAGCTGGCGGATTGAGCTTCACTCTCCGCCGGCCCCACAGCTGTGCCTCCTCCTCACCAGGCATCCACCAGCGGTATGGTTCACCACATACACACTCATGCACGTACACACACTCATGCACGCATGCACACATACACTCACACTCACGCACGCACACACACTGTTCAATCAGTCACGCACCGGGTGGCCACACAACTGTGTCCATTTGCCCTCATTTTGGGTTTGTGCATTTATAGGGTAGGATGTGACCAGCTGTTGTGGCAACTTTGCAATGTCAACTCCAGACATCCAGGCTCGCTTTTGTGGGTTCACCCTTGGACTAATCGTGTTGTTTCTCCAGAGCCTATCTGCTCCAACGCTTTGTAAGTCCTTGTGCCTTTTTCTCCACTCCTGTCCGTTTGGAGCGCGTTGGGCATCCTTTGAACCAGTTGAGTTTGTAGCCGGGTGTCTCACTCCCTTTTCTATGTGACTGTATTTGGACTTACCACACTTTCACTCATTGTAGATAAACATGTTACTTTCTCTGCGTTTTGGGCTTGCTGCTATTCCTTATGTTCTCTGTGCAGTTTGCGCAGTGAACATGTTAGTAAGTTGCCACCAACAGAGCCCAAGCAGTAAGTAACGTGTTACTGATTTTTTGTGTTTTGTTCACCCACCTGCTCGGAGCGTCGTGTCCTGGTCTAGCCGTTCCCACACTGGGTTTAGTGGATGGGCAGCAGGACAGCCCAGTACAGAGGAGCAGCGGGCAGCCTGGCGAATCTGAGATTGAGATTGAGATTCAACTTTATTGTCATTACACATGTATGAATACAAGGTAACGAAACGTGACTTGGCATTTGGGCACGCTCTGCAGAGCGCATCCAAGGCCGGGGCAGCCGCTAGGCGCCAGTCAAGGAGCTCCTGGAGGAGGCGCACGACTCCATTGGACCCGGAGAATGTCTAGCCTGCCTCGACGGAGTAATCCGGATCCTGAGGACTCACCGGGGCCTTTAGAATTACCCCGAGTACTTCAAGCTGCTATTCGGTGTCTGCACGCTCGAGCAGGCTTTCCCCGACCTGACGAGGCGGGCTCTCCAGACAAAACCCAAACCGAAACGCCCTTCTCTGCTGGCGGCCATCTTCTCCTCTCCCCCATCATCTGGTGCAAGATGGCAGCTGTCAGGTCAGCGTCGACGTCACCCGAAATCCTGGAAGAACCATTTCACCCCACGATCTGCTCCCGCTCCGACACCGAGCCCAGTTACCTCCGTAGCAGATCATCTGTCCCGAGCAGTCCTGTCTGCAGGATCTCTCTCCGTATCTGCTGTGAGGTCTTCTTCCTCGGTTTGTACGCCGGCGGCAGTGGGGCACTTGCTTTTTTCACCGGGGTCTTCCGTTCCTGAGGTGAGAGGGGCGGCTCCCAAACCGTCTACCAAGGAGCCTAACACCGCCTTTCCCGGACGAACGGGTGAAGACGTCCAAACAGCAGCAGCTGCAATTCACACCACAAACCGGGAGAGCAGGCAAGTACATTTTCATTTGACTCATATTAATAATGAAATGTCTTGCCTGATTCCTGGTAGGGAGGCTCAGGGAAAACAGTCCCCTGAGCTCTCCTCACCTGCTGCTGTTTATAACTGTTCACCAGCCCTCTCTCCTCTTCCCTTGGTGTGCCTGCCGGAACCGGAGCCAAGCAGTCTGGATCAGGAGGAGCCAGAGGTCCGGGAGGGATGTCCTCTCGCAGCCGTGGTGAACCAGGTCCCAGCCGCCACGCCAGAGGAGTCACAGCGTGGATCATGGCAGCTGGGAGAATTAAGACTGCAGAGACCTTCATGCCTGCTGTGGAGGCTGCCACAGCAGAGTCAGCACCCGAGCAGAACCTTGTGGAGGCTGAACCTGAGGAGACATCGCCCAGCTCACCGAAGTCCTGGACGGCGGTAGAGCTTGAGCTAAGACAAGTGCTCTCTTTTGTCTTTCTCTTTTCCATAATTGAGCATTTTTGCCTAGCTTTAGGTGAGGAGAGCCAGCTGCAGCCAAATGCTGCACCTGAGCTCGCCTCACCAGGCTCTGCCGCTGCCAGTGACTCTGACCCTTTCCCCTCTCTTTCTGAGTCCATTTCCAGAGTCGTCGGAGAGGGTCTTCCATCACCGGACGAGTCTGTGGATCCAGGTTCGCAACCGGAGGTCACCAAGGTTCCGGACGAGGTTGTTGTCGGGGGCACCCAGTCCCAGTCCAGGGTGCCTGTGATCGATCGCCTCCTTGCTTGGGTGCTCATATAGGTTGGCTGGCCCATGGCCAAGATGGCGTTGGGGTCAGCAGTGGCCCAGCCGGGTCCCACTGCAGGTGCAGCAGGGGCCCAGCTGGACTCCATTGTGAGTGCAACCATGGCTCGGTCGGGGTCCATTGTGGGTGCAACGCAGGCCCAGTCAGGGCTCACCGCGGGAGCAATGAGGTCCCGGGAAGGGGCTGGTGCAACATTGTCCCAGGCTGGGACCATCACAGACGCAGCCATGGCCCAGCCTGGGTCCACCGCGGGTTTGACCAAGTTCCAGTCCTACGTCGGGACCACCGGGGGTGCCACAGGACAGTTTGGGGATGCCGGGGTCTTCCTTTCCCTGTTGGAGGCCCTGTGGGTGCTCCTCCTCCTTCTGCCTGGCACCGTTGGGGTCTTTCTCCCTTTGCCGCCAGTGACTGCAGGGGTCTCTCCTTCCCTGTCTAGCCATCCCACCTCTCAGCCTTCTGGTGGGTAGGCCACCGCCTCATCTGCCCTTCTGGTCCCGGTGGCCCAATCGTGTGGGCAGGCCGCCCGAAACACAGAGTTCCCTCATCAGGTGGCCCATATGCCCTGGCAGGCCGCTGGATGCTGCTCTGTGGGCCACCCACTGGCCCTGGGATTTTGGCCGGCCCTCTGAACTTATGGCAACCTGCTGGGCCTTGGACTCTGGCCAGCCCCCTGAACTGTGGGACCCTTGGGGGTGGGGTGTGTTAGTTAGTTTTGGGGTTGAGGAGTGTGTTGCCATTGTGTTGTTTTGTGGTGTTCCCCATCTTTGATTGTTCCCTCCTAACCTGTTTCCTCCAACCTCCTGCCCTGGTTTGGTGTGTTGGTTTTTTGGGTGGTGGTGGTAGTGGTGGTGGTGGTGGTGGGGGTTGTTCTTTGCTTTGATGGTACGGTGGGTGTCTGGTTTCCACCCCTTGAGGGGGGGTCACTGTCATGTTCGGGGTCGTCACCCCGAGCATGACTTGTGGCTGTTGGGTTTAATTATTGCTTATTAATTTCAGCTGCCGGATTGAGCGTCACTCTCTGCCAGCCCCACAGCCGTGCCTCCTCCTCACCAGGCATCCACCAGCGGTATGGTTCACCACATATACACTCATGCACGTACACACATTCATGCACGCACGCACACATACACTCACACTCACACTCACGCACGCACGTACGTACACACTGTTCAATCAGTCACGCACCGGGTGGCCACACAGCTGTGTCCATTTGCCCTCATTTTGGGTTTGTGCATTTATAGGGTAGGATGTGACCAGCTGTTGTGGCAACTTTGCATGTCAACTCCAGACATCCAGGCTCGCTTTTGTGGGTTCACCCTTGGACTAATCGTGTTGTTTCTCCAGAACCTATCCGTTCCAGCGCTTTGTAAGTCCTTGTGCCTTTTTCTCCGCTCCTGTCCATTTGGAGCGCGTTGGGCATCCTTTTAACCAGTTGAGTTTGTAGCCGGGTGTCTAACTTCCTTTTCTATGTGACTGTATTTGGACTTACCACACTTTCACCCATTGTAAATAAACACGTTACTTACTCTGCGTTTTGGGCTTGCTGCTATTCCTTATGTTTGTTGCGCAGTTTGCGCAGTGAACATGACATATTTCAGTGGTAGCACTAAAGCTAGCTCGTCAAAGTCGTTAGAGAGTTTGAGCGTTACTTTCCAATCACAAAAGACTGACGCTTTTATAAGCATGCCATGTTGAAGGTGAGTGTGTGATTTGCTTTTATGCCGGCTGGTTTTTGCCTCCCAGACATGGGGAACACACCTTGGGTGCAAACCCACCACTGCAGAGAAGCCGGCCAAGGCTTCACACTGATGGTGAGTTTTTTTAATCACACATTGTCCCTCCACATTGAAAGGAGCCAGTTGAGGTGGTATGGGCATCTGATCAGGATGCCTCCTGGACGCCTCCCACTTGAGGCGTTTTGGGCACGTCCCACTGGGAGGAGACCCCGGGGCAGACCCAGGACTCGCTGGAGAGACTACTGTATGTCTCCCAGTTGGTCTGGGAATGCCTTGGTAACCTCTCTGAAGAGCTGGAGCAGGTGGCTGGGGAGAGGGAAGTCTGGGCTTCTCTTTATGAAAAACATTGTCCTTTAGTAAAGAAGAAGCTTAAACAGAAATTTGTTGACAAGCCATGGTTAACCAAGGAATTACAAAAAACGTGTAAAAAGAAAAATTCACTATATAAAGTTTTTGTAAAGAAAAGAACAAAAGAAGCAGAGCAGCGGTATAAAACATACAAAAATAAGTTAGTATATATAATGAGATGTAGTAAAAGAGACTACTATAGTAAAGAACTGGAGAAAAGCAGAGATAACACTAGAAATACATGGACAATACTTAACAATATTCTTGGAAATGAAAACAGAAATATAAGCTACCCAACCAATCCTTCAAAAAAAAAAAAACAACCCAAAAACAAACAACTCAGCGTGTGAATGCAGTCTCACCTGCGGCTGGGGAAGTCTGTCTCAGACTCTGTTAGCATCAGCATTGGATCACCCCAGGGCTGTGTACTTTCCCCCCTACTCTTCTCCCTTTATACCAACTCCTGCACCTCCTCCCACCAGTCTGTTAAGCTGATTAAGTTTGCGGACGACACCACCCTCATCGGGCTCATCTCCAACGGTGACGAGTCCGCCTACAGGGAAGAGGTGGCCCAGCTGGTGTCCTGGTGCAGCCACAACAACCTGCAGCTGAATGCTCTGAAGACAGCGGAGATGATTGTGGACTTCAGGAAAGTCACATCCCCCCTGCCCCCCCTCACCATCACAGGCTCTCCCATCACCTTTGCAGATTCCTTCCGCTTCTTGGGCACCACCATCACCCGAGACCTCAAATGGGAGCCAACCATCAGCTCCCTCATCAAAAAGGCCCAGCAGAGGATGTTCTTTCTGCGGCAGCTGAGGAAGCTCAAGCTACCCACCAAGATGTTAGTGCAGTTCTACACGGCCATCATCGAGTCCATCCTCACCTCCTCCATAACTGTGTGGTACGCAGGAGCCACTGCCAGGGACAGACTAAGGCTGCAGCGCGTCGTGCGCACTGCTGAGAAGGTGATAGGCTGCAAGCTCCCATCTCTCCAGGACCTGTACATCTCCAGGACCCGGAGGCGTGCTGGCCGGATCATAGCCGATCCTTCACATCCTGGTCACGTGCTGTTTGCCCCCCTCCCCTCAGGTAGAAGGCTTCGGTCCATTCGGACTAAAACCTCTCGGCACATGAACAGCTTTTTCCCGTCTGCCATCAGACTGCTGAACACTAAGTGACTTTTGACTCTCGTGCACTATGTACAGCAGCTCAACCAGACTCATGTCATTCATCACTGTTTTTCTGTTGCATTATTGACTGCACTATGTGGTACTTCACATTATCTGCTACATGCTAATTTTTTAAACTGCCTTGACTAGTACTACTCATTATTACTAGTATTATTATTATTATTACTTATTATTACTTATTTTTCTACACTTATTGCACGTTTCTAGTCCTTTAGTTTTTTAGTTTATCCCTTTTTCTCATTATGTTTTTAATGTTGCAGCATGGCACCGAGACAAATTCCTAGTTTGTGTATCACATGAACAATGGCAATAAACCTGATTCTGATTCACCTGCAGACGAATTTAATAAATTTTTTGTTAACATTGGTCCTAACTTGGCACAAGAAATACCCATTGTGGCACCTGTAGGCGATACAATAAACAAAAACATTGCTATAAAAGACTCCATTTTCATAAAGAACACAGATGAGAAAGAGGTCATTGAAACTGTTAAATCGTTTCAAAGTAAAACATCTACGGATTGTGATGGTATTGACATGCTCTTAGTCAAAACTATCATTAAATGCTTAGTGAAGCCACTGACGTATATTTGTAACCTGTCTCTCCAAACAGGTATATTTCCCAATGCAATGAAAATAGCCAAAGTAATTCCGATATACAAGACGGGTGACAGAGGGGAATTTTCAAACTATAGGCCTATTTCACTATTACCGCAATTTTCTAAGATACTCGAAAAAATATTCTGTGAGAGAATTGACAACTTTATAATGAAGAATAATTTATTGTGTGAGGAACGATATGGGTTCAGACACAAGAGGGCAACTGCATTTGCTCTAATGGAATTTATAGAAAAAATATCAACTGCTGTAGAAAATTGTTCAGTTGTTCAATTGTTCAGAGTGTTCAGTTGGGGTATTCCTGGATCTTAAAAAAGCATTTGATACAGTGGATCATAAATTATTGTTAAAGAAACTACAAAATTATGGTATTGGGGGGTAGCACTATCCTAGTTTTGTAGATACTTAAAGAACAGATATCAGTATGTATGTGTTGGTAGCAATAACTCACAGTTACTGAAGGTTACTTGCGGAGTCCCACAGGATTCAGTTTTGGGGCCATTGTTATTCAATACGTATATAAATGATATATGTAAAGTTTCAGAAAAAATGGATTTAATACTGTTTGCAGATGACACTAATTTATTTTGCAGTGGAAGCAATTTGGAACAACTTTTGGATACACTCGGAAAGGAATTAGGAAAGCTTAAACTGTCGTTTGAGTCAAACAAATTAACGCTGAATTTAAGTAAGACAAAATTTATAATTTTTAACAACCATCACAACAACTCAGTATCTAAACTCAGCGTAAATGGTGTAGAGATTGAAAGGGTATCCGAAATTAAATTCCTTGGAGTAATAATTGATAATAAACTGTGTTGGAAGTCACATATTAATTATATTAAAGGTAAAATATCCAAATCAATCACAATACTACACAGAGTGAAATATTTGCTGAATCAAACCACACTATATACTTTGTATCATTCATTAATACTTCCATACATGACATATTGTACTGAAGTATGGGGAAACACATATAAAACTAGAAAAGCACTCGGAGAGCGCAGACCTCCGCCAAGCGCCACAGTTGCCCCCATACAGTGTTTGTGTGTACGTTTTCAGATTTCTTGACCATGAAAACATATGACTAGCAATTGGATTCACAATGATAGGATTAGTGGTTCAGTAGTTATTGAGGAAAATGGCATTTTCCGTAATGGCGGTTTAGCGCCACAGTTCCCCCCATACAGTGTTTGTATGTACGTTTTCAGATTCCTTGATCATGAAAACATATGACTAGCAATTGGATTCACAATGATAGGATTAGTGGTTCAGTAGTTATTGACGAAAATGGCATTTTCCGTAATGGCGGTTTAGCGCCACAGTTCCCTCCATACAGTGTTTGTGTGTACATTTTCAGATTCCTTGACCATGAAAATATATGACAAGCAATTGGATTCACAATGATAGGATTAGTGGTTTAGTAGTTATTCACGAAAATGGCATTTTGCATAATGGCGGTTTTCTTGTGGACCTTGATCCGGAGCACCACCAAAATCTAATCATCTGTAAGATACCCCATTTCTGACAATCTTTGAAAATTTCATGAAAATCCGTCCATAACTTTTTGAGTTATCTTGCTAACAAACAAACAGACAGACAAACAAACAAACAGACAGACAAACCAATGCCGATGAAAACATAACCTCCTTGGCGGAGGTAACAAACATATATCCAGTCTTTATGCTTCAGAAGAGAGCTATTAGAATAATAAACAAAGCTGCTTACAGGGACTCAACAAACCCACTTTTTCTTAAATTAAAAGCTCTCAAGTTGAAAGATAAGATAAGATAAGATAAGATAAGCCTTTATTAGTCCCACAACGGGGAAATTCCAGGACTGCAACAGCACAGGGATAGCAACACTCAGAGCAACAATCAGAAGGCAAGAAAAAACAAGCAAGCAAGAGCAGCTAATATACATATGTACATATTACTATAAGATAAGATAAGATAAGATAAGATAAGCCTTTATTAGTCCCACAACGGGGAAATTCCAGGATTGCAACAGCACAGGGATAGCAACACTCAGAGCAACAATCAGAAGGCAAGAAAAAAAACAAGCAAGCAAGAGCAGCTAATAAACATATGTACGTATTACTATAAAATATATATATATACACACACACACAGACACACAGTGCAGAGCATTGTAGCTGGATGGAATAAATATATGAATATATGAACACACAGTGCAGAGCATTGTAGCTAGATGGAATAAATATGTAAATATATAAACACCCACAGTACGGAGCATTGCAGCTAGGTGGAATAAATATGCAAGTATATAAACACACACAGTGCGGAGCAATGTAGCTAGATGGAATAATATGTAGATATATAAATATATAAACACCCACAGTACGGAGCATTGTAGCTAGATGGAATAAATATGCAAATATATAAACACACACAGTGCAGAGCATTGTTGCTAGATGGAATGAAACAGCATAACCGTCTACTTAGTTATCCTACATGGTATGATTATGTGCCCATACATATTCTCACCCTCCATAGCGACCGGTATGTTCCTAGTTGTATGCCGGAGAGGACCATTGTGTAAGTCTATTGCATCTTTTGCATTCAAAAAAACTATTAGTTTGTTACGTCTTTTTGCTATCTCTGCGAGCAGCCCTGCTTAGGTTGTACAGTCTGACAGCCGTTGGTAGGAAGGACCTACGAAACCTCTCGGTTGTGCACCTGGGATGATGTAGTCTGCTGCTAAATGAGCTCCTCAGTGCATTCAGTATGTCCTGCATAGGGTGGAACTCGGACTCCAGCAGAGATGACAGTTTAGCCACCGTCCTTCTCTCTCCTATCTCCTCCATCGGATCAAGGCGCTGCCCCAGGACAGAGCTAGCTTTCTTAATCAGTTTGTTCAGTCTCTTCCTATCGGCTGCAGTAATGCCACTGCCCCAGCAGACCACTCCAAAAGTGATGGCTGATGCCACCACCGTGTCATAGAATGACTTCAGCAGCGCCCCTTGTACACCAAAAGACCTGAGTCTCCTCAGCAGGAACAGCCTGCGCTGTCCCTTCTTGTAGAGTGCATCAGTATTGTGTGACCAGTCTAGTTTATTGTTCAGATGAATACCCAGGTACTTATAGGATGTCACCATCTCGATGTCTGTTCCCTGTATATTTACTGGTACTGTGAGGGGCTGCCCATGCCTGCGACAGTCCACCACCAGCTCCTTAGTTTTCCTCGCGTTGATCTGGAGGCAGTTCCGATGGCACCAGTCCACGAAGTCCTGGATAAGCCCTCTGTACTCAGCTTCATCTCCATTGGAGATGAGGCCAACGATCGCAGAGTCATCAGAGAACTTCTGTAGATGGCAGTGTGTTGTGTTGTGTGAGAAGTCCGCAGTATAAAGAGTGAACAGGAAGGGAGCCAGCACCGTTCCCTGGGGGGCCCCCGTGCTACTGATGATCGTGTCGGACACACAGTCCCGGGTTCTCACAAACTGAGGCCGGTTCGTGAGGTAGTCCAGGATCCATGATGACAGGTGCTGGTCCACCCCTGCGCGCAGCAGCTTGTCCTTCAGGATCATCGGTTGGATGGTGTTGAAAGCACTGGAGAAGTCAAAGAACATGATCCTCACCATATTCCCGGGCTTCTCCAGGTGGGACAGAGAACGGTGAAGGAGGAAGATCACCGCATCCTCCACCCCAATGCCATGCTGGTAGGCGAACTGGAGTGGATCCATCGCTGGTTCCACCAGGGGGCGGAGGTGAGCAAGGAGCAGTCTCTCCAGGGTCTTCATCAAGTGGGACGTCAAGGCCACCGGTCTGTAGCTGTTCAGGTCTTTGGGGTGGGAAGTTTTTGGTACAGGTACCACACAAGATGTTTTCCACAGCTGTGGTACCCTCCCCAGTTTCAGGCTCATGTTGAAGATATACGTCACAATCCCACACAGCTGGTCTGCACAGGACTTGAGGAGCTTTGCGCTGATGCCGTCCAGTCCCGGCGCCTTCCTCGCCTTGATCTTCCTCAGCTCCGTCCTCACCTGGGTCCTGGTCAGGGTCAGGATGGGGGGCTGTGTGTTGGGAGTGGGGGGGTGTTGGTAGAGTGGGGAGTGGGCAGCAGATCTGGTTGATTTTAAAACTGCAGTAATAATGTTTAAAGTAAAGAATCTATCACTGACTTCCGGTTATGGCGGCCACGTAGGAAGACGTGTTTCGCCCTGCTCTGCTCCTAAAGATAAAAAGTCGGCAAATAACTCTCTCATTTGGAACAAAGCCTATCCCAGCGTTTGGGCGAGGATATGCCGGTAAAGCCTAAGGCTGGGAAATCAGGTGGAGGAAAAACTGAATCGCCGAAACAGTCAAAGTTAACGGACTTTCACGTTCGTGACGAAGCAGAAAAATCTTCAGATATGGCGGAGCGGTGACTGCTGGCGAGGGCACAGGTGCGGTGCTCGCTGCCATTAGCTCAATGAGAGCAGACTTTTCCGCTAAATTTGATGGGATTACAGCAGCGATAGAAGGAATGAGAAAGGAGATAAGCGACTGTATGGAACGAGTAATGCAGGTGGAGCTCCGAATTTCCAGCGCTGAGGATGACGTCACCAGCCTACAATTAAAGGTGCGCACATTGGAATTAAAAAATAAACGTCTGGAAGATAATGTCCTGGACTTAGAATCCCGGTTGAGACGGAACAACCTGAGGCTGGTGGGCCTCCCAGAGGGAACCGAGGGTCGGGACCCATGTTCCTTTTTGGAAAAGTGGATTCCAGAAGCGCTGAACAATGCGGAGCTGCAGTCATCAGTCGTTTTAGAGAGCGCCCATCGAATTGGCCCACCGAGAGATAATAAGGCACCACCGAGGATGCTGATTATGAAGTTCCTCAGCTACAGAGACAAGATGACGATCTCCAACGCGGCGCGAGCCAAAGGAGAAATTAAATACCAGGATCAACAGGTGCAGTTCTACCCAGATTTGGCCACAGGAATCCAACAATTAAGGAAACAGTTTGACCCCGCCCCTAAAGTGCTGCGCAGCCTCGGGATTCATCATGGAGTGATTCATCCTGCAAGATTGCTGGTCACATATAAGGGCAGAACCCACACCTTCAAGACCCCTGAGGAGGCGCAGGAGCTCATCAAGCAGATCCAAGTAGAGACTGGTGGGAGCTAAGCATGAAGCATGAACAAAATATAAGGTAGAATATTTAAGCATTTGCACAGGCATCTGACTGATCTGAAGCATATAGCAAGTTTACAAAATATAGATTGTATTATATATTAAAAAAAAAAACCTATGATGTACAAAGTTGCTATAAAATTTTGGAGTTAAGTTGGAAAACTACAGAAGAGAGTTAATGTTACGTCATTAAAAGCAGTAGAGTCAGGGTGATTGAGAGGATAAAGAGGGAGTGGCTTTGGCTGGTCCTCGTGGGTGTGGAGCAGTCAATGGCTATAGCGGGAGATGGAATTTTTTTTTGATTTTGGGGGGATTACCACGAATGTGGGAAGGGGGAATTTGTTTGTGTGTAGTTTGTAGGATGAATGTTCAACCACTCATGTTTTTGCTTCTCTGTATGAGCATGTTTACATTGCGAGGTAATCTCAAACTCCTTATTGATCATAGACCAAAGCGTTAATCTTAATTTAACTTCATGGAATTGCAGAGGTCTACAAAATTTAAAAAACTTAAACAAGTTATGAATAAAATAAAAGACATAGGTTCAAAAATTGTGTTTTTACAAGAAACTCATCTAATAGAGGAGGATGTAAAAAGAATTAGGAGAAGATGGCAAGGAAGTGTATTCACCTCATCATTTTCATCCCGAGCCAGGGGAGTTATGACTCTCATACATAAATCAATCCCATTTCAAGTGAAAAATGTAATTGGAGACAAATTTGGAAGATATCTGATCATTCAAGGATCTTTGTTATTAGAAAATATAAATCTGGTGAACTTATATGGTCCCAATATAGATGATCAAAATTTCTTTGCTAATTTCTTTCTTATTTTTTCATCACTTACAGGGCAACATATAATAGCAGGGGATTTTAATTGTACATTGAATCCCGGTATAGATAGATCAACAGGACTGGACTGTACGCACAATGGATGCAGGATGATCATTAATCATTTTATGAAAGAATTGAGATTGCTAGATATATGGAGAGAAATGAAACCACAAGTTAAAGCCTACTCTTGTTATTTTAATACCTACAAGACATTCTCACGTATTGACTATTTTTTGATCTCCACAGAATTAAGGTCCAAGATTCAAAACTGCTTCTATGATAATATTGTGATCTCTGTTCTTTGATATCAATACTACACAAACATCAGCATGTATAAAGTGGGAGGCTTTCAAAGCTTTTATTAGGGGGCATATTATTAGTTATACAGGTTCAAAATCTCAGAAGACTCGAGAGGAGAGAGTCCAATTGGAACATAAAATAAAAATTCTTCAAGAAAAAGTGTATGCAGGAAGTGACCCAAAGTTAGAGAACGAATTGCTGATTCTGAGAGCTGAATATGACAAAAAAATCAGCGAATAGAGCTGCCTCGAGTCTTCTAAGATTGAAGCAATCTTTTTATGAACAAGGTGAAAAATCAGGAAAATTATTGGCATGGCAGATTAAACAATTACAATTTAAAACACCAATTACCAGTATTATAAGTAACGGACAGGCAGTTGTAGATCCTTTAGAAATTAATAGTGCCTTTAGAGATTACTATGAAAAATTATATGATACAAAAAATGAAACTGACTTAGCAAAACTAAATGGGTTTTTGGACGGATTATCTATACCGTGTATTCCTAATGAAAACAGGGAGATACTGGAGTCTAAAATTAGTCAAGAAGTTGGGCTAGCCATTGATAATATGAAATCAGGAAAAAGTGCAGGACCAGATGGTCTTCCAGTTGACCTCTATAAAAAATTTAAGAATAAATTAATAAAACTATTTTTGGAAAATGGTTTTAGAAGCATTTCAAAATAGTAATTTACCACCATACATGAATAATGCCTTAATTATACTGTTGCCAAAACCAGGTAAACCCTCTAATAAAAGTGAAAATATGAGACCAATAAGCCTATTAAATGCTGACCTTAAGATAATCTGTAAAATTTTAGCAAGACGACTACAAGAAATATTACCAAATATTATTAACCAAGATCTGGCTTTATAAAGGGAAGACAAGGTTTCCATAATGTAAGAAGACTATTTAATATTATCTATTCTAATAAAGAAGCATCGGATACAGCTCTCCTATCATTGGACGCCGAAAAGGCCTTTGATAGGGTCGAATGGCCCTTCCTTTTTGAAGTCTTACAAAGGTTTGGACTTGGAAATAATTTCATAAAATGGGTACAGATAATATACAATAATGCTACAGCAGAAATCCTAACAAACAGCAATATTTCAAAATCAATAAATATCAATAGAGGATGTCGACAAGGCTGTCCACTTTCACCTTTACTGTTTACTATGGCAATTGAACCTTTAGCGATGGCAGTACGTTTACATCCACAATTATATGGAATTAAAGTAGGACCAACAGAACATAAAACCTCTCTGTATGCCAATGACATAATTTTGTTTATGTCGAATCTTAAAAAATCAATTCTGACCTTGTTGAATTTAATAAAGAATTTTGAGGAAATATCAGGATATAAAATAAATAAAACTAAATCTTCAATATTAATGCTAAATGAGACCCAGAGAAATCATCCAGCTCCTGAGGTAAATCAATTCAATGTTGTAAATCAGTTTAAATATTTAGGAATTCAAATTGTGCCTAAGCTAGAATTAGTCGCCAGTGCCAATTATGAAGCCTTAATGACAGACATTAATGAGTTACTTCAGAGATGGATGTCACTACCAATGTCGATGACTGGGAGAATCAATATACTTAAAAGTAATATCTTACCCAAAATACTTTATTTATTTCAATACATTCCTTTACCACCACCTTCAGATCTATTCTCAAGAATTAAAAAAAAGTTAGTGGAATTTATATGGAACAATAGGAAGGCTAGATTACGTCTGTCCTTACTATATTTACCATTTGATCGTGGAGGTCTGAAATGTCCAAACTTTATGTTGTATTACTGGTCAGCACAACTGAGGTCTATGACACATTATTTTTCATCAAATGATCTCCCTCACTGGACTGAAATGGAATCATACAATTTACCTTTACCTCTTCCCATATTCATATACTCAGACTCTGCTAAAAAATTACAGAAACAAGTTAAAAATCCATTTGTAAAGCACATGATCAAAATATGGTGTGAAACCAAAAAATATTTAAAAGAACCACACTTATTGTCACAATTTAGCCCAATATGGGGTAATCAATATTTTAAACCAGGGAGAGCGGATGCTGTATTTAAAGTATGGAATTTAAAAGGGATTCAAAAGATTCAAGACTTATATCTGTCATGTTCAGATAACATAATGTCTTTTGAAGAACTGAGGATCAAATTTTATCTTAATAGAACACATTTTTTTTAAATATCTTCAGCTTAGGAACTTTATTCGATCAAATCAAAATAATGCTCTCACCCGACCTACTTATTCATCCTTGGAAAAAATTTTGACGAAAGATAGTAAGAGAAAGGGTATTATTTCAGAGTTTTATAACTCATTGACACTATCCTCAAGTGAAAACTCACAGAAAAGATTGAATTATTGGAAAGAAGACCTGCAAACTGAAATTTCAGAGGAACAATGGGAATTGGCT
Source organism: Pholidichthys leucotaenia (assembly GCA_020510985.1). Taxonomy (NCBI): domain Eukaryota; kingdom Metazoa; phylum Chordata; class Actinopteri; order Cichliformes; family Pholidichthyidae; genus Pholidichthys; species Pholidichthys leucotaenia. The sequence continues at coordinate 402,110,107 of CM035841.1, read as the reverse complement.
TGTACAGAAGCTCAAACCAAATCAATAAATGTACGTCTTAAATTGATACATTTTAAATGGTTAATGCGGATGTATGTTACACCGGTGGAGTTAAATAGATATAACAAAAACATACCAGATACGTGCACAAAATGTATGGAAAGTAAAGGAACCTTATTTCATTGTTTATGGGAATGTAGAAAAATTAGAATGTTTTGGGAAGAGGTGAGGGTAACAATTGAAAAAATAATTTCAAAACAAATCATATTGAATCCTAAATTGTTTTTGTTGGGTCTGCATCCAGAAAAGCATAACTTTAATAAAAGTGAAAGAGCATTCATAGACCTCAGTTTGCTTAACGCCAAAAAATGTATTGCACTATTGTGGAAAAAGACTCATAGACCAGATGTGACTCAGTGGTTAAGACAGATGTTAACAAACCTTCCACTAGAAAGAATAACATACATACTGAAATCAAAGGAAATTGTGTTTGAGAATATATGGAGACCTTTCATTGATTATGTAAAGAATTTAAACATAACTTTTGAAGAAGAAGGTGAATGATGTGTGTGGACCTTGTAAATTCCAAACTGGTGAATGTATAATATGTATACTTATGTAATGGATTGCCTAGACTAAACAGAGGAGCATTGTTGAAGACCTGCCTTTGTTAGTGGTTGTTGGTGTTTTTAGTACTTTTTTTAAAAAAATTACTTTAGTGTTAGTGTTTGATTGTTTGTGTTATGTTTGTAAAAAAAAAAAAAGGTTCAATAAAAAATATTGTGGAAAAAAAAAAGAATCTATCACTGCCCACAAATATCCAAAAGTTGTTCCAAATAAGGGAGAAACAATATCATTTCAGAGGAACATGTATATTTCAAAAACCTTCAGTGAGAACTACCACCAAGCAACACTGTGTCTCAGTGCAAGGAGTCAGATTGTGGAACGCTTTTGGACCTGAAATAAAATCATGTACAACGCTTGGACAATTTAAACAAAAACTAAAGGAAGAAATACTCCAAACATATATACAAAACGACATGTAAAATCACATAAAGATTATCATATCCAGTCTGTGTTGTGCTGTTGCTTAGTTTTTTTTGTCATGTTTTGTCTTGGCTTTGTTCTGAATGTAATCACTTTTATTTTATTTTCCTTTTGACTTCTTTGATGGAACATGGGTGGGCAATATAAGCTGCGGCTTCAGCCATCACCCATTTCGGATAACTTATGTTGAACTGTACAATCTGAGGAGTTATTGTTTAATTTGATCTTGTTGGATTTTTTCTCCCTTTGTTTTATTATACTGTTCCTTTCTTTTAATCTTTTAATCTAATCTATCCAAAATAAAGATTCATTCATTCATTCATTCAAGAGCTGGAGCAGGTGGCTGTGGAGAGGCAAGTCTGGGCTTCTCTGCTTGAACTGCTGCCTCCGTGACCCGGACCTCCGGAAAAGCGGTAGACGATGGATGGATGGATGGATGGATGGACACACTGTTCCTTTGATTTTACTCCCCACCCCTGTGAGTCGTGAAAATTTCTTATGTGTTAGTGGGCCCAGACGCAAAAAAGGTAGGGGACCGCTGGTATACAGCATGCTTTCCCACCTGCTTAAAAAAAACAACAGAGAATTAATACTATTAAAACATTTGATACTGCACATGTGCAGTACAACTCACCACTTCAAGTTTGCTGAAATTCTCATGCAGCAGTGGGGAGGTGGTGTCATGAATTTCCTTTATATTAATAAATGCCCCTCGTTGATCTGCTGAATCAGTAAAGTGCAGAGTCAAAGGTGCCTTTTCTGGGTGTTTATTTACATCTTGGCCAAGAAGGATAAATGTCCTGTCCCATATGCAGGCAAGTGCCACAAGAAGATTCCAAGTCTCAGACCAGAGCAGAGAGTTTTAATACAATAGACCAGGGGTCACCAACTGGCAGACTCCGGTCCGGATCTGGACCCCGGGCGTTCTCCATCCGGACCCCAAACCCTTTTGATACAACTTTGGAAAATGGGAGAGTGTTTTGTTTTGGTGAAAGAAAAAAGCGGAAATGAAATGGTGCATTGGCGGCCACCCGAACAGTTTATGGTGTGAGCCCTCGTGTGCTCTCCACTCTCCGCTGTCTCACCGACATCCACTCCTTTTAGAGATTCTGTGGGTCCAACTCAAAATTATGGTTCGCTGTGGGTGTCACACACACAGGCCAGGATACCCACCTGGACAGAGATGCTTTGTTCCTTGTGTGTATCCATGAAATGAAGTGCTATTGTTAAATTTAATGTATCTACTGTGGTGATTCTGCCTCAGATTCTGCCGAGAGTATTCCATACTGGAATGCAGGGGCGAAGTTGCTTCACCCATGACTGTGAACCCACTGGGCCTGTGCTGGTTTATGGCGGTCCTTTTTGTAGCCTCTGATATCACATAAAAACTCTGTAAAAGCTCTGTGTTACTGAATGTGAAAAGTTCCACCTCCCTTCTCCCTATAATCATGAACTTATAGCTCCATCCATGCTGGAACAGAGTTTACTGTTGGAAGAAAAAAAACAAAAAACTATCTGAGGAATTCTGTAATATGGAAAAATTCTTCTTATTTTTTTTTTTTGTCTTTTTTTAGGCTTACAGTTTAAAACTTTTTTTTTTTAAGATCATGTAGTGTTCTGGACAGGTCTGCAGCCCCTGTCCATGCTCTGTGTTTCAGTTTTGACCCATTTATCATGTCTGGTGTGTATCCCCTCTGTGTTTGTACTGCCCCGCCCGTCCTGTGCTGCCCGATGGCCTTGATGGTGCTCACCTGTTCTGTTTTGTCCTGATTGCTCCCCTGTCTATATATGTGCCTTTTCAGTCTGTGTTCTTGGCTGTGTCCTTATGTTACCTCATTATTATTTTTACCACACTGTTTGGATTTATTTTTAAAGCACATTTAAAAACAATAAAGTTGACCAAAGTGCTGCACAGTAATAAATAATCTAAAGTACAAATAGACAAAAGATAAGTAAAAGACAATAAAAACATAACATGCAGCAGAAAAAGAAGCAACAAGTGTAAAAACAAACTGCCAAACAAGCAAGTTGAAAGCCAAGGAAAACAGATGTGCTTTTAAATGAGAGTTAAAAACACAAAGTGAGGAGGGCTGCCTAACATGTAATGGCAACTTGTTCCATAGCCTAGGCCCTAGGCTATGGGGCTGCAGCAGCAAAGGCCCAATCCCCTCTGAGCTTCAGCCTTGTTTTAAGGATCACCAAGAGCAGCTGATCAGCTGATCTTAGGGATTGTGGTGGAACACAAGGCTGAGGTAAATCAGAGAGGTAGGATGGAGCGAGACTTTTAAGACATTTAAAAACATAAAGGAGAATTTTTAAATCGATTCTGTAACGCACAGGGAGCCAGTGTAGGGAAGTCAGAATAGGTGAAATGTGTTCACGCCTGTGGGCTTTTGTTAAAAGGCAGGCGGCAACATTTTGTACAAGTTGAAGACGAGCGACAGAAGCTTGGCTGATCCCAACAAAAAGTGCAATACAATAATCCAAACGAGTCGTGATAAAAAGCATGCAAAATTTTTTTTAAGATCTTTCCTTGACACAATGGATTTGACTTTGGCTTAACTGATAAAAACTTTTCTGAAGGACACAGCTGATGTGCTTGTAAAATTTAAAATCGGAATCCAGTTTTTTTTTTTACTTATTTTGTACCTGTAGGTAGATTTGTTCTGCAGTCTGGTGACAAGCCACCAGCTGCCGGTCGCTGCGTGTGCAAGCGCCCCTTAACTCCCTAACCTGCATGTTTTTAGCATGTGGGAGGAAACCGGAGAAATCCCGGAGTAAACCCACGCAAACACGGGGAGAACATGCAAACTCCACACAGATCACTGTTGGCCGGGGGCAGGGATCGAACCCACGATCTCATGATCCCCGCGATCCCCCGGCCGAGGGTAAACTGTGCTGCCGCGGTGCTAACCACTGCGCCACCGTGCAGCCCCCCAGATTGCAGCCCCCCAGATTAATAACAGATTGTTTAACATGCGAAAGAGCCAAGGTCCACATTAGTGGGGAAGAACACATACAGTGGTGTAGACTGACAGCTGGTCGATGCTGCCGAGGACACAGTCCAAGGACAGATAATTTTTTTTTTCACACATAAGGAGCTATTCAGAACTCCTTATAAGAACTCCTTATACGAAGAATCAAGTCAGTGACGGTAATGCACCTGTAAGCTGATTGCCAACCGCCAATCAAATCTTAAAGAAGAAGAAGAAGAAGAAGAAGAACATAACAGTGGTGTGAAAAAGTGTTTGCCCCCTTCCTGATTTCTCACTTTTTTGTATGTTTGTCACGCTTAAATGTTTCAGATCATCAAACAAATTTAAATATTAGACAAAGATAACACAAGTAAACACAAAATGCAGTTTTTAAATGAAGGTGTTTATTATTAAGGTGGAAAAAATCCAAACTTACATGGCCCTGTGTGGAGAAAGTGATTACCCCCTAAACCGAATAACCGGCTGGGCCACCCTTAGCACACTTTCCTGTCTCCAAAGGGAAAAAAAAACTAGCCCTTGAGGTTGACCACATGATAATAAACCTATTGCACAGCTGGTAGATTATTTTAGTGTCGGTAGTTTTAGGAAACATTTCACGAGCGTTAATAATTTTCAAAATGTGTGGTTTTGTTTGCACTTTGTTATTCTGTTATAAGGCATAGATAAAAGAGTTTGGATTTCGCTGCAGGTATTTCACAGACACTGCCTTCTTCCTTGATTAAAAAACAAACAGTTTTTCCTTATCTGTATTGGGCTCACATTAAAAATGTAGTAATGCCAAGAATGCTTTCTACTATATGACCACACAACTTTTTTTAGTCTCAGCTCCACACAGGGGTGGAGATTGTTGAGAGATGATTGAAAGATGGAAAATATGGCCTGCTCTCTCAATAATCTTTCAATGATCTCTCTGATTGCCAATCATCTTCCAGTGATTTCCATGGTCACCACAGTTGAAAGATTGCTTTGACTCAAGCCCAATTCATAGTTGCAAAAACACACTGGTACGCGAGAGTGCGCAGTGGACGCAGTCGTGTGCAAACCCTACGCATAGGGTGAGCACTGACCGAGCACATGCAGGCCCAAAAAAGTGACTGCGCGTACAAGAATGCAGTCAGTGATCACAGTGAACTGCACATGCACCATGAAACTCCCACCATCCCAAAGGGGGAAGTATTGAGTAACCCGACTAAAACAGGGACAAGACGAAGAACCTTGACATTTTGATAGACCAAGCAACATAGATGCTGCTAACAATAACAACAACAAAAGTTCCCATTTGTCTTCATCATCATAATATTCATGTACCTCCATCACCGCCACCATTTTCTAAAAATCCTCTGCCACCGAGCTCTTCTTTTGTGTTTCAGTTGCAGTTTTTCAAATGTTTGGTGGCTCTTGGCTGCCTCCGACAGTACGGACATGTGATCTGCAGATAATTTTCACTGTGCATGCACGAAATGTGGCTGCTGAACTGTAGCTGTCGGGGCTCAAAAGCAACTCTGAATATTGCGGTGTATGCAAATGCAGTCTACAGAGCGCAAACGTTTTCCCCTCAGAGGGACTCTGAACAGCCATTTAGTCCAAAGCAATCTCTCAACAATCACCAAAGGAAAGCAATCTCTCAACAAACTCTCAAAGAGCACTTATTGATTTCACCGATCTCCCAATGATCTCTCAGCGATTATCTAATGAACGCTAAATAGCAGAGATGGCTGAGAGATCAGTGAAGGATCGCTGAGTGTTCAATGAAAGGCCAATAAAGTTCTTGGAAAGATTGCTGAGAAATCACTGGGAAATTGGTGAGGTCACTGTGCGCTCATTGAGAGATCATTTGAAGATCTGGCCATTCTATCATCACTCAATGATCTCTCAAAGATCTCCACCCCGGTCTAAAAGTTGCGATGGTAGTAATGCTCAAACTTAGTAGGCAAAAACCATATGTTGATATCACAAGAGTAATTTATATTTCTAAGACTCATAAAGCTACAAAACCTTACAGAACTGAACAAAAACAATTTGCCTACCTGGTGGCCTAGAGGTAGACCATCCACCCCACAAAATAAAAATGGTACTTCCTGCCTTCTAGCCTTAGTGCTCAGCATAATACAATGTTGTAAGGAAATCTGATTACCCAGCCACAGGGGAAGGCACAAAACCAGTGTACTCCTCGTGTCGGTCCCAAGCCCGAGTAAATGGGGAGGGTTGCATCATTAAGAGCAAATCGTTGCCAAATCAATATGTGGCTCATCACAATATGTGGCGATGATACACTGTGGCAACCCTGAAAGGGAGCAGCTAAAAAAAAAAAAAAATCAGGTGTTTGGCAAACATTCGCATGTTGCATGGTAACTAAAATAAGTGGGGCAATCTAAAATGCAGTCAACAAACACAATGGAAGAGTCTGACACATCAGTTAGCTTAAACGTTCAGAAATTAGAGAGCAGCTAAAACAGCAGTTCAGAGTGTTTTCACTGACCAGCTAATCAGAGCTGACAAGAGATCTACTCTGCTGTCAGACATATCGACGCACTGATCTCAGACATGTGCTGAATCGGTTAATTACTGCCAACCCCGTGGAAAGTGAAGACCTCTTTCTGACAACTTACAAGAGAGATTTCTGATCTCAATGGGACCTCCTGGGTAAATAAAGGCAAATAAATAAACGTGCCTGCTGACTTGCTTGCAGTCATGCAGGTTTGTTGACATGAGTACAACCCAGATGTGCATTTTGATCTGCTTGACTGATCACATTAGTAGTTTACAGAGATAGGGTTGTCTTTGTTGAGATAAATAAAAAAAAAAAATCCCCTGTAATATAGTTTATGGCTGAGTGAAAATATTCATCTGCCACTTAACTGGGTCATAAGAGCAGCAGTCGGAGATGGAAATGTTTAATCTAGTGTTATATAATATAGTTAATACACAATAATTTAATATAGTGTATAGTGACCATTACATTCAATTTGTTGAGGTGACGCTCCCCTCCTCACTCCACTGGTTCTGTTGGCTTCCTTCCTGTCGTCTGTGATGTAAATTGCTTGTCATTTTGTCTACACGTCAATCTTAAGATAAGATAAGATAAGATAAGATAAGATAAGATAAGCCTTTATTAGTCCCACAACGGGGAAATTCCAGGATTGCAACAGCACAGGGATAGCAACACTCAGAGCAACAATCAGAAGGCAAGAAAAAAAAAACAAGCAAGCAAGAGCAGCTAATATACATATGTACATATTACTATAAAATATATATAAACACACACACACACACAGACACACAGTGCAGAGCATTGTAGCTGGATGGAACAAATATATGAATATACGAACACAGTGCAGAGCATTGTAGCTAGATGGAATAAATATGTAAATATATAAACACCCACAGTACGGAGCATTGCAGCTAGGTGGAATAAATATGCAAGTATATAAACACACACAGTGCGGAGCAATGTAGCTAGATGGAATAATATGTAGATATATAAAAACACAGTGCGGAGCATTGTAGCTAGATGGAATAAATATATAGATATATAAATATAAACACACCCAGTGCTGAGCATTGTAGCTAGATGGAATAAATATGTAAATATATAAACACACACAGTGCAGAGCATTGTTGCTAGATGGGATGAAACAGCATAACCGTCTACTTAGTTATCCTACATGGTATGATTATGTGCCCATACATATTCTCACCCTCCACAGCGACCGGCATGTTCCTAGTTGTATGCCGGAGGGGACCATTGTGCAAGTCTACTGCATCTTCCGCATTCAAAAAACTATTAGTTTGTTACGTCTTTTTGCTATCTCTGCGAGCAGCCCTGCTTAGGTTGTACAGTCTGACAGCCGTTGGTAGGAAGGACCTACGAAACCTCTCGGTTGTGCACCTGGGATGATGTAGTCTGCTGCTAAATGAGCTCCTCAGTGCATCCGGTATGTCCTGCATAGGGTGGAACTCAGACTCCAGCAGAAATGACAGTTTAGCCACCGTCCTTCTCTCTCCTATCTCCTCCATCGGATCAAGGCGCTGCCCCAGGACAGAGCTAGCTTTCTTAATCAGTTTGTTCAGTCTCTTCCTATCGGCTGCAGTAATGCCACTGCCCCAGCAGACCACTCCAAAAGTGATGGCTGATGCCACCACCGTGTCATAGAATGACTTCAGCAGCGCCCCTTGTACACCAAAAGACCTGAGTCTCCTCAGCAGGAACAGTCTGCGCTGTCCCTTCTTGTAGAGTGCGTCAGTATTGTGTGACCAGTCTAGTTTATTGTTCAGATGAACACCCAGGTACTTATAGGATGTCACCATCTCGATGTCTGTTCCCTGTATATTTACTGGTGCTGTGAGGGGCTGCCCATGCCTGCGGCAGTCCACCACCAGCTCCTTAGTTTTCCTCGCGTTGATCTGGAGGCAGTTCCGATGGCACCAGTCCACAAAGTCCTGGATAAGCCCTCTGTACTCAGCTTCATCTCCATTGGAGATGAGGCCAACGATCGCAGAGTCATCAGAGAACTTCTGTAGATGGCAGTGTGTTGTGTTGTGTGAGAAGTCCGCAGTATAAAGAGTGAACAGGAAGGGAGCCAGCACCGTTCCCTGGGGGGCCCCCGTGCTACTGATGATCATGTCGGACACACAGTCCCGGGTTCTCACAAACTGAGGCCGGTTCGTGAGGTAGTCCAGGATCCATGATGACAGGTGCTGGTCCACCCCTGCGCGCAGCAGCTTGTCCTTCAGGATCATCGGTTGGATGGTGTTGAAAGCACTGGAGAAGTCAAAGAACATGATCCTCACCATATTCCCGGGCTTCTCCAGGTGGGACAGAGAACGGTGAAGGAGGAAGATCACCGCATCCTCCACCCCAATGCCATGCTGGTAGGCGAACTGGAGTGGATCCATCGCTGGTTCCACCAGGGGGCGGAGGTGAGCAAGGAGCAGTCTCTCCAGGGTCTTCATCAAGTGGGACGTCAAGGCCACCGGTCTGTAGCTGTTCAGGTCTTTGGGGTGGGAAGTTTTTGGTACAGGTACCACACAAGATGTTTTCCACAACTGTGGTACCCTCCCCAGTTTCAGGCTCATGTTGAAGATATACGTCACAATCCCACACAGCTGGTCTGCACAGGACTTGAGGAGCTTTGCGCTGATGCCGTCTGGTCCCGGCGCCTTAACACCTCTAGTTTGGGAGAGGGACATGGGAAGGATGAGATCTCTCCAGACTGGCCACTTCTGTGCATTAAAACATATAAAATGACCTCGCTGGGATTCTTTATTTCAGCTCTCTCCATGCACAATGCATCACATTTTCATGACAGTCCAAGCAGAGAAGGCCAGACTTCCCCAGCACTTCAAGCTACCCAGGGAGGACTCCAAGGGGCTTCAAGACCAGTAAAAAGAGAGAGTCTTGGTCCACCAGAGGGTCCCTCTTAAGCTGGATTTATGCACCCGCATCACGTCAACGCCATTACCAACGTCTGTCGCCGACGCAGTGATCAGCAATTTTTTCTTGTGTGTTGGATGAAATGCTTTGTTCCATTGCCAAAATGGGTTTCAGCCGATGTGTAGAGGGATTTGTGTTCCTCCTATGTTTTTGTTTATGAAATAGTGATGGACAAGAGCAGATTGTGATGGAGTTGGAGCTAAAAAATGTTAAGAAAAAGCAACTTTTCATACACAGAGAAACACAGAGAAAAAGAGAAGTCAGAGAAAACAGTGAGTGCGACCACCGCCGCTGCCGTTTTGACAATCTGTGTAATTACTGAGGTTATGACGAGTCACAAAATACACAAGACACGACTCAGGTTTTGAACAAGATTAAAGAGCTACAAATTGTAGACTCAAACTTTTCTAATCACAATGGATATGGAAGCATTGCATACAAATATTGATCACAAACAGGGCCTTGCAGCACTTGCACTTTTCTTGAAGGCGTGACCTGAGTCTGAAATGCCACCCACTGATTTCAAAGATTCAAAGATTTTTATTTGTCAGTACTTCTATACGTACAGGACATACAGGAGAATTGAAATGCCATTTCTCTCTCTCTCTTAGTGGTGTGCGCAATACTGTATATAAGAAAAGAAGGAATAAGGATGAAAAATAACAACAGCAGTCTATGTACAGTAATGCTACCTGTAATGCAAAACAAAGATGAAACCCAGCAATCCTATATACAGAAAAAGTGGATCCATAATACCCGTAGTTGCAAGTTTGATGTGGTAGTGTAGGTGCAGACAATGACAGATAGGACTGCACATGATCAGTATTGCAATGACAGACAGCAGCAGGTATGGCATTTGTGCAAACGGTTACAGTAAAGTGCAGAGACAGTAGCAGATGTATTACTGTTGGTGTGCCAAGTCTTTTTGTGCCAACAGCTGAGGTAGTTATTGTACAGGTGAGTGTGCTGCGGTCCGGGGAGGGGGGAGGGTTCAGGGTCCTGATGGCCCGATGATGGCCCAGAGGCTCTGGTACCTCTTCCCCGAGGGCAGGGGGCTGGGAGGTGTGAGGGGTGGGAGGTGTCACCTGCAATGTTGATGGCTCTGTGGGTGAGGCGGGTGAGGTATACGTTCAAGAGGGGGGCAGAGGGGCACCGATGATCTTGCTGGCTGCTATCATTGTGTGTTGTAGAGTCTTCCGGCAGGAGGTGGTGCAGTCTCCGTACCACACTGTGATGCAGCTGGTGAGAATGGTCTCAATGGTGCCCTGGTAGAATGAGCACATGATGGGGTCTGGGACTTGTGCTCTCCTCAGTTTGCGGAAGAAATAAAGATGAGTTTAAGCCTTCTTGGCCAGTGATGTAATGTTGTTGGGCCAGGAGAGGTCCTCAGAGGTCCTCAGAGATGTGAACCCCCAGGAATTTGGTGCTGCTCACCCTCTCCACAGCTGTTCCATCGATGATCAGAGGGGGATGCTGTGTGTGCCTCTCCTGAAGTCGACCACAATCTCCTTGGTTTTTCCCATGTTCAGGAAGAAATTATTGTCTTTACACCACTGGACCAGTTGGCTCACCTCATTTCTGTAGTTGACCTCTTCATTGTTGGTGATGAGGCCCACCACCATTGTGTCATCTGCAAACTTGATGATGTGGTTGGTGCTGTAGACTGGTACGCAATCATGGGTCAGCAGGGTGAAGAGCAGCGGGCTGAGCATGCACCCTTGTGGGGACCCTGTGCTCAGTGTGACGGTCGTGGAGGTGTTGCTGTCAACCTACATACTCTGTGGCCTCCCTGTGAGAAAGTCCAGCACCCAGTTACAGAGAGAGATTTTCAGTCCCAAGTGTCTGAGTTTTTGTATTAGGTGCCGAGGGATGATTGTGTTGAATACTGAACTGAAGTCCAAGAACAGCATTCGCACGTAGGAGTTCTTTGAGTCCAGGTGGGTGAGGGCTGGATGGAGAGCAGCAATGATGGCATCTTCTGCGGATCTGTTTGACTTGTATGCAAACTGAGATGCGTCATGGTAGGGAGGGAGGGTGGACTTGACGTTCTGCATGACCAGCCGCTTGAAGCACTTCGTTATGATGGAGGTCAGTGCTACAGGCCGGTAATAGTTGTAGCTGGGTGGGACGGCTTCTTTGGGACTGGCGTTATGGTAGCAGTTTTGAAACATGTGGGGACAACAGCTTGACGCAGGGAGATGTTGAAGATGTCGGCCAGGACATTCTTGAGCTCCTCTGCACAGTCCTTCAGAACGCGACCTGGTATGTTGTGTAGCGATATGTGATTTATAATTATGATCAGGTATAAAGATTATTTTAACTTGTTTTAAAGTATTGGGACCTGAGATTTACTCCTGGTCCACACGCAGAAAAAGTTTATAGTCAACACTCGTCAGGGCACCAGCTCACCTTTTTAGTGAGCACTTTTAGCCATTAATTTCACTTTATACCTGTTTTATCACTCAATAGATTAATTAATAATCAGTCTCAAAATTTTAGTGAATTCGATACTGGGGCTTTGAAACCAGACTCAGAGTGAAATAATTTTCAATAACTTCTCTTATTTTCACGTCTTTATTAAATGAAATGATGATTAAAGGACACTGAAATGATGTGCATTAACCATTAAATTAAACTTGTAAATGATAGAGTAACAATGTGAACATTTGCAGAACCAGGGTGAAAATGTAAGCTGAATTTAGATCAGTTTGAAGTTAACAGATTATGGAAAACTGAACGCAAATTTATGGGGAAAGTTAAACTAATTATATGGAAAATTCTGGATTGCTCTTAAGAAAATGAAAACGGAATTTTAATGAAAAGAGGAGAGAAGTGCAAGAAGTCTTCTTTGTTCTGTGGCAGAGAAGAGATCTCTCCGTTCTCCAATAGTGCTCTGCTGTGAAGTGCTCGTAGAAGGAGAGGAAGAAGAAAAGGGCTGAAAAGAGGGTGTCTCTCCTCTTTATCTGCGGACAACTTTTGCAGGCCTCCGGGGATTGGCAGGAGCCCTAGCCAATAGTCTTCCTTCGTGGGCGGGCTTTATGAACTTTAATCCAATGAACAGGCTTTTGTCTGAAAGGAACCAATGGAATGAAAGATCTGGAGCCCAGCATATGCTGGGTGATGATTGGCTGATACCAGTCCTCACAGGCTGACATATTTTAATAATGAGGATTCATCAATATACTTATGTATAAAATCTAACCTACTTCAGTGATTCATGCAACTTTATAACTAGTGCTTTTAAATTAACATGCAAGAATAAACATTCATTGAAAGATTTTAACATGCATATATTTAAAATCAAGGATTAATATATATTTCAAACCCATTATTGATTGTCCACACTGAACATCAGAGTCCATTTGCTTTTCCATGGTGTCCTGAAAAAGAGGATAATCTGAGAATTGAGTTTTGTAACACAAATGCAGTCAAAAAGGTTCACTGGTTAAATCCAGCATGTCCCGGATTTGCCAGTAGAGGGCAATGTTGAGCTGTGGATATTTTGTAGTGACCATATGGGGCACTCCACAAAGGTTTGTTCTTTGTCCACGTTTTATTGGCCAATAAAATGTTCAGGAGAAAGTGTATTAGGAGGAATTCTGGAGACTGGTTTAACAAAGGAATGTTAGTTCAGCTGTGGTCCTGGGATGAAAGAGCAGTTCTTGACTGTCCTTTTCCGGGGTGAAACAATGTCTTTAAGCTGAAGAATAATTTTATTGATGAGCCAAAGCAAGATGATGCTACAGCCCCCCCCCCCCCTTTGGTATTGACGGTGAGTTTTGGTCAGTGTTGATAGCAATCCTAGGCATCAGATTCCAATTTGGCGACTCTTGATCCAACTGCTGAACTAATGGTTTTGATGTCCATAATTCTTAAGCTTGTAAACAGTATCTATTCCTAAGTGTAGATCCTTAAATTTGGTTTTCTGAAAAAACTTCTAGAAATTTTCAAAAATAATTTGGGTATGACCAAATATAAACATTGTATAATTGTCTAAAATATACTAAAATCCTGTATATGCCTGTAAAGACTTAAAAATTCTGGTTACAAAAGTATAAACTAGAAGTATGTGGGTTTTGACATACTTGAGATAAATGTTTTGGATTTGCCGTAAAATATCTATTCAAAATTTCAAAAGTAGTTTAAATGTGCATAAAAATCTAAATAGAGTGCAAAGAATATATATTTGTATATATGCATGCATGTACTCAAAAATCTTAGGAGTCCAGATCAAAAGCAAAATTACAAAAATTATTGCTCATATTTGAGGTAGAGGTTTAGGCTAAGCAATATCGAAGTAACTAAAGGAGGTTCAAATTGAATTGGTTTAGCTGGACTAAACCATGGTTCCACAGATGTACAAGTCATAGGGTGTTTAAGGCTTTTATTCAGAAAAACTGAGTGGACATGGGATGTCATCATTGTTCTTTGAATGGCAACAAGAAGTAAATTTGGATTTACTGCAAAAAGGATAAGATGATGTGAAAGCATGTTCATTGCTAAAGTGTTAACTGAAAAGCTAATATTTCTAGCTACCTCTGGGAGTAACATAGACATCGGCAGTGTGTGACCGTAGTCAACCTTTAACTCAAAGAGCAAAGAGTTCAAAACCTTGTTGAGTTTGACTGAAGCTTTGGAGCAAACATTCAAAACCAACACAGTGTCTTGCAGGATTTTGGTAACTGTTTGTGGTTTGACGACCTGGCGTTTCGATGTAACGGCGTTGACCGAGTTAACAGTAGATGTGCTAAGGCTAACAAGAGGCTCTAACGATGAGGCTGTTATTGGGAATCCACCTAAGGATTGTTGACTTTTTGTCTTGACTTGGCCCAGTTCTGACTGGGTAACAGTAGGTGTGATTGCTAGGCAGATGGCTAAACTGAAAAACAGGAGGGTCATCATCCTGGCAAACAGATAAAAGTGAATGATTTTGGATCTTAATCTTCTTGTTGATTTTTCTTTAGATACCTGATTGGCAAATGAAAATTATTCTCGAAGGTGGAACAATTTCCTTTAGAGATTGAACTCTAAACCTTAGATTGTTTTTCACCTTTAGTGGAAATTTTGATGTTGTTAGCTCAAGCTAATGGTGTTGGATGTTTTGTGTGTACTATTTGAGGATAGTAAGTTGATTGAAATTTATTAGATTTTACAGAGGGCTTTAAGATTAGTTTGAGGGATAATTTAGTTTTAATTTACCCTTTTCTTTTTGGAAGTTTTGATGCAGTTAACTGGTTGTTTGGAGAAATTTGACCGGGTATACCTGAGGCTAGTAGTTAGCTACAGTTATTTCTCAAACGTAGGCCTGATTTTAATCTTATTTATGGACTTACTTTGACAGTGTTGTACCCGACAAGTCCAATGGGGTTTTGGAAAAGTTTACTCTGATTTTGATGAGCCCATATGAAAATGGGGTCTTGGATTTGGCACTTGAGTGGCAAAAGTTTGTTGTTGACAATGTGTGGATTCATCCACTCGGGCAGGAATTTAGGAGTGATTTTCCTTTCCTGTAAATTGATTTCTGGTGTTTGCGGTACAAATGTGGGGTGGAAAATCTTGTTCCCCCTTTGCAGTTTGTCATGCGAGGGTCTTTGGTTGTTGTACACTTTTGTGTCGTTTGGTGAATCGGTCCAAATGTTTTTGAAATACAGCCTTGGGAGCGTTGTACGTCGTTTTGATGCTGTTGTGTTCTGCAGCTGGAATGTTATGATGGGCATTGGCAGTCATCACCCCCCTCCGGTTTCGAGGAACTTTGAGTGGTGGCGATGATGGTTCGTCGGAAGCAGGAATACGACTGCCATTATGTAGCTGCACAGAAAGTTGTGTCACAGGAAGTGGTTTCAGTTTTGGTATGTCAAAGGTTTTAGACACGGGGAATGCATGTACAGTTGTATCTGACCAGTGTTTGACGGTTTTATGGATCATTGGGTCACGAACTTGACTAAATGTGCGCCTAGCATTTGAAAAAGTTGGGTCCATCGTCGTGTAATCTTGAGGTTGCAGAGGGTCTAGAGAGCTAGTTGGTGTGGCTGTTGTGACCCCGCAGGCCTCAGGGGCAGGTGGGTGGGATTCAAAAGGTGACACCAACATTGAGTCAAAGGTTCTAAGGGGGCTGTTTGGAGTTTTCTGCTCGGCCATTGAGTTTCCAAGGTCATGCACTTCTTTGGTTTGACCTTGTGTTTGAAGATGACCTTTGACTTCTTGAGGACAGTGCTCACCTTGGTCTTTGCGGTTGCTTTCAATTGGTTGCAGTTGTTCCAGCAGTGCTAGTTGTGTGAGACTTGGAGTGTCCAAAGTGTTCAGAACAAAGCACTGTGATTCAGTTGTCCTTGTTGAGTCGAATGGGTGAGGGTGTTGTGTTTGAGCCCATAGTTTGAGGTTCTTGAAAACAATCAGTGGCTCAAAACGGTTCGGTAGGTCTTTGCCAGTGAGCAATGGAATAAGATAAGATAAGATAAGCCTGTATTAGTCCCACAATGGGGAAATTCCAGGATTGCAACAGCACAGGAATAGCAACACTCAAAGCAATAATTAAGAAGGTAAGAAAAATAAAAATAAGAGCAGTGAATATACTGTACATACGTACACATAAATATATAAATATATATACAAAGTGCGGAGCATTGTAGCAAGATGGAATAAACAGCATAACCGTCTACTTAGTTATCCTACATAGTATGAATATGTACCCATACATATTGTCACCCTTCGTAGCGACTGATATTGTCCTAGTTGTATACTGGAGGGGACCATTTGTGTAAGTCTGTTGCGTCTTTTGCATTCAATACTATTAGGTCATCACGTTTTTTTGCTATCTCTGCGAGCAGCCCTGATTAGGTTATACAGTCTGACAGTCGTAGGTAGGAAGGACCTGCGAAACCTCTCAGTTGTGCACCTAGGATGATGTAGTCTACTGCTAAATGAGCTCCTCAGTGCGTTCAGTATGTCCTGCATAGGGTGGAACTCGGACTCCAGCAGAGATAAGATAAGATAAGATAAGATAAGATAAGCCTTTATTAGTCCCACAACGGGGAAATTCCAGGATTGCAACAGCACAGGGATAGCAACACTCAGAGCAACAATCAGAAGGCAAGAAAAAAAAAACAAGCAAGCAAGAGCAGCTAATATACATATGTACATATTACTATAAAATATATACTGTATATACACACACACACACACACACACAGACACACAGTGCAGAGCATTGTAGCTGGATGGAATAAATATATGAATATATGAACACACAGTGCAGAGCATTGTAGCTAGATGGAATAAATATGTAAATATATAAACACCCACAGTACGGAGCATTGCAGCTAGGTGGAATAAATATGCAAGTATATAAACACACACAGTGCGGAGCAATGTAGCTAGATGGAATAATATGTAGATATATAAAAACACAGTGCGGAGCATTGTAGCTAGATGGAATAAATATATAGATATATAAATATAAACACACCCAGTGCTGAGCATTGTAGCTAGATGGAATAAATATATAGATATATAAATATAAACACACCCAGTGCAGAGCATTGTAGCTAGATGGAATAAATATGTAAATATATAAACACACACAGTGCAGAGCATTGTTGCTAGGTGGGATGAAACAGCATAACCGTCTATTTAGTTATCCTACATGGTATGATTATGTGCCCATACATATTCTCACCCTCCATAGCGACCGGTATGTTCCTAGTTGTATGCCGGAGAGGACCATTGTGTAAGTCTATTGCATCTTTTGCATTCAAAAAACTATTAGTTTGTTACGTCTTTTTGCTATCTCTGCGAGCAGCCCTGCTTAGGTTGTACAGTCTGACAGCCGTTGGTAGGAAGGACCTACGAAACCTCTCGGTTGTGCACCTGGGATGATGTAGTCTGCTGCTAAATGAGCTCCTCAGTGCATCCAGTATGTCCTGCATAGGGTGGAACTCGGACTCCAGCAGAGATGACAGTTTAGCCACCGTCCTTCTCTCTCCTATCTCCTCCATCGGATCAAGGCGTTGCCCCAGGACAGAGCTAGCTTTCTTAATCAGTTTGTTCAGTCTCTTCCTATCGGCTGCAGTAATGCCACTGCCCCAGCAGACCACTCCAAAAGTGATGGCTGATGCCACCACCGTGTCATAGAATGACTTTAGCAGCGCCCCTTGTACACCAAAAGACCTGAGTCTCCTCAGCAGGAACAGCCTGCGCTGTCCCTTCTTGTAGAGTGCGTCAGTATTGTGTGACCAGTCTAGTTTATTGTTCAGATGAATACCCAGGTACTTGTAGGATGTCACCATCTCGATGTCTGTTCCCTGTATATTTACTGGTGCTGTGAGGGGCTGCCCATGCCTGCGGCAGTCCACCACCAGCTCCTTAGTTTTCCTCGCGTTGATCTGGAGGCAGTTCCGATGGCACCAGTCCACAAAGTCCTGGATAAGCCCTCTGTACTCAGCTTCATCTCCGCTGGAGATGAGACCAACGACCGCAGAGTCATCAGAGAACTTCTGTAGATGGCAATGTGTTGTGTTGTGTGAGATAACAGTTTAGCCACCATCCTTCTCTCTCCTATCTCCTCCACTGGGTCAAGGTGTTGCCTCAGGACAGATCTAGCTTTCTTGATCAATTTGTTCAGTCTCTTCCTATTGGCTGCTGTAATGCCTTTGCCCCAGCAGACCACTCCAAAAGTGATGGCTGATGCCACCACCGTGTTGTAGAATGTCTTCAAGAGCACCCCTTGTACACCAAAAGACCTGAACCTTCTCAGTAGGAACAGCCTGCACTGTCCCTTCTTGTAGAGTGCGTCAGTATTGTGTGACCAGTCTAGTTTATTGTTCAGATGAACACCCAGGTACTTGTAGGATGTCACCATCTCAATGTCTGTTCCCTGGATGTTTACTGGTGCTGTGAGGGGTTGTCCTTGCCTGCGACAGTCCACCGCCAGCTCCTTAGTTTTCCTCGCGTTGATCTGGAGGCAGTTCTGATGGCACCAGTCCATGAAGTCCTGGATAAGTCCTCTGTACTCAGCTTCATCTCCGTTGGAGATGAGGCCGACGATCGCAGAGTCGTCAGAGAACTTCTGTAAATGGCAGTGCGTTGTGTTGTGTGAGAAGTCCGCAGTATAAAGGGTGAACTGGAAGGGAGCCAAAACCGTTCCCTGGGGGGCCCCCGTGTTACCGATGATCGTGTCGGACACACAATCCCGAGTTCTCACAAACTTTGGCCAGTTAGTGAGGTAGTTCAGGATCCATGATGACGGGTGCTGGTCCACCCCTGCGCACAGCAGCTTGTCCTTCAGGATCATCGGTTGGATGGTGTTGAAAGCACTGGAGAAGTCAAAGAACATGATCCTCACCGCATTCCCGGGCTTCTCCAGGTGGGACAGAGAACGGTGAAGGAGGAAGATCACTGCATCCTCCACCCCGATGCCATGCTGGTAGGTGAACTGGAGTGGATCCATCGCTGGTCCCACCAGGGGGCGGAGGTGAGCAAGGAGCAGTCTCTCCAGGGTCTTCATCATGTGAGACGTCAGGGCCACTGGTCTGTAGCTGTTCAGATCTTTGGGGTGGGAAGTCTTTGGTACAGGTACCACACAAGATGTTTTCCACAACTGTGGTACCCTCCCCAGCTTCAGGCTCAGGTTGAAGATGTGCTCCACAATCCCACACAGCTGGTCTGCACAGGACTTGAGGAACTTTGCGCTGATGCTGTCCGGTCCCCAGGCCTTCCTCGCCTTGATCTTCCTCAGCTCCGTCCTCACCTGAGTCTTAGTGAGGGTCAGGTTGGGAGGCTGTGTGCTAGGAGTGTGGGGGGGTGTTGGTGGAGTGGGGTGTGGACAGCAGGTCTCAATGACTTTAGAGGCAGCAGTGGTTGTTGTGCAGTCAGGGGGGAGGGCGGTTGGTCAAACCTATTAAAAAACAGGTTCAGATTGTTCGCCCACTCCCTGCCCCCCGTGGCCTGGGGGGAGGTATTCTGGAGCCCAGAGATGGTTTTAAGGTTTCTTCAGACCCCGCCGATTTCGCTCTGTTGCAGCTTGTCCTCCATCTTCTTCCTGAAGCTGTCCTTGCCTTCTCTGATCTTCCTCCTCAGCTCCCTCTGTACGGACTTCAGCATCTCCCTGTTCCCCGTCCCGATGATCCTCTTCTTCTCTCTCAGAAGTGTTTTTATCTCAGGGTTGATCCAGGGTTTGTTGTTCGAGCAACACCGTATGGTCTTGGTGGGTACGGTGTTGTCCACACAGAAGCTGATGTAGTCCGTGATGGTGTGAGTGAGGCCATCGATGTCCTCACCATGTGGATCGCAGAGCTGCTCCCAGGCAGTGGTTTCAAGACAGTCTTTTAGAGTGTCCATTGCCCCCTCAGACCATAACTTCACTGTGTGCATGACCGGAGGTTGTCTATGTACAAGGGGTTTGTACACCGGCAGGAGATGAACCAAGTTGTGATCCGATCTCCCGAGAGGGGGGAGTGGTGATGAGGTGTACGCCTCCTTAGTATTTGCATAGAATAAGTCCAGTGTTTTATTGTCTCTAGTGTGGCATGTGACATACTGGGTGAGCGTGGGTAGAATGGGGGACAGTGAAATATGGTTGAAATCACCTGAGATGAGGAGAAGAGCATCTGGGTGTTCTGTCTGCAGCCTGCCAGTTACTGAGTGGATGACGTCACGCGCTGTCCCAGCGTTTGCCGTCGGATTTGCATAAATAACAATGCAGATCATGTGTGAGTATTCCCTCGGGAGATAGGTAGGCCACATGCTAACAGCTAGCAACTCGATGTCTTTGCTGCAGTGCTGTTCCTTAACCGTGATATGTCCCGGTCTGCACCAGTTGTTATTGACAAACATTATCACTCCCCTGCGTCTTGCCTTCCCACTGTCTGGTGTCCGGTCTGCCCGTATTGCTTGGAAACCCTCCAGTTCGATGTTAGCATCTGTTGCTAGTTCTGTTAGCCACGTCTCGGTAAGCAGCATCAAGCTACTCTCTCTGTACATGCTCTCATAGTGGGAGATAGCCGCTAGCTCATCAGTCTTATTGAGTAGCGATTGAACATTCCCCATAATAACGGATGGGAGGACAGGTCTGTACCTTATATTCCTCGCCCGCTGTCTTACTCCAGCTCGACATCCACGCCGTCTTATTTCTCCCAGTATGTCGAGTTTTTGCATTAGCATCGTGGGCCGGTTAAGTGCTAACAGCTGGTCTCTATTGTACTGCCTCCTGCAAGAAACAGTGGCTCCGTCCGCTGGCTCAGGAGACATTTGGGCGATCTATGTGTCTGGATGGAATAAAGGTGTCGCTGGATCAGAAAGATTAGCAAGAGAGCTAGATAGTAAATAGAAATAGGAA
The DNA here is from genome assembly GCA_020510985.1 of Pholidichthys leucotaenia. Lineage (NCBI taxonomy): Eukaryota > Metazoa > Chordata > Actinopteri > Cichliformes > Pholidichthyidae > Pholidichthys > Pholidichthys leucotaenia. Next base: position 402,089,319 of record CM035841.1, on the reverse strand, counting down.
GAAATTGATCCTCTGTTGCAAAAAGGCAGCCTACTTGTGTGGCGCCGGAAGTTAGGGAAGATGGAGTCAAGTTTGAACACATAGACTGGATGTGTCAACGTCATGGGTCCAATGAGATGTTTAGTTGTGATAAACCCAACAGGGTTGTTTTAGTGAGCGCATATGGTCGCACAGCTAATGAACAGAGTTCCAGTTTTAGATCTTTGTGAGCACAGTTAGCGGCTACACGTAGTTTGTCAAAAAGGTTGTGTGACATGAGAGTGATGTCAGCAGCAGTGTCTAAAACAGCATCCTGACACATCACGTCTTCAAGGGTCAGTGGAAGGTAGAATTTCTGTGCCACCCCCCTCTCGTTTAAATCACATATAAATTGTGAAACCGGTGGTTCGACACAGAGTTGTAAAATGTTGTTAGAGGAGTGGTCTGTGACCTGTGGTTGGGCTGCAATAACAGCACTGGACTGCTTTGAGTCCTTTGGTTCTTCCTCATTTGCAAAAGGGATTTTCTTCTTGCGTCTTCTTCATTTGGAATGTTTGTTTTGAGTTGTCATAGCTGATATAGCTCGGATGTTAGCAGTTCTATTTTCTTTGTTGCTTTGAATCTCCACTAGGAGGTGTTTGACAATTTCGATATCTTCTCTACTGAGAGTAGGAGTTTCTTCTTTCTTCCAAGGTTTGTGATAGGTCTCTACTTCTGAGCTTCTGTGATGAGATGGAGACCATTTGTTGCGGTTACGCATGTCTTCGTATCGGTATCTGTCATCATGGTAGTCCGTACCTTGTTCTCGTGATCTATCCGGTGGATATGGTCGCCGATGGTAGTCAGGTTTTCGCAAAGTTGGTCCAAAGTGAGATCCAGAGGCCCTGGTTTGGTTTTGACTTTGACGAGGTCGGTTGGAAAAATGTTTCGGCTGTTTATGTACTTGCGGTGTAGGAAATAAAGTAGAGTGAGGGGTTCCTTCCAACTCCAAGGTGTTAGATGCATCGCTGATAGCTAGCACTGTGGCAGGCTCAGCATGCTTGTTGCGGCTTTGTTGCTGTTTTTGGAATGCGTAGTGTGCGAACTGTCTCAGCTGACTTATTGAGCTTGACCTTGGGTTAGCTGCAACTCCAAGGTGATGACTCACAGTGGGATGGAGGCTCTGGATGAAGAGGGTCTTGAAATTGTGGTCTTCTTCCATCCCTGGTGTATTTTGAGATCCGAAATATGCAAGGAGGAGTTGCTGGTAGTAGGCCTGTGTTGGCTCTGAGCATCCTTGCTTCACGGCTAGGGCTGTGGTTAGTCCTGCCTGTAGGCAGTCATTGGAGAACTCCTTTTTGATGGCTTCGCAAAGCATCGGCTTTGATGTTTGCCGGCTGTCTGTCTATGAATTTTGATACTGACCTGCTAGATGTTAGTTTAATCAAATAGATGCGATCATCAACCGTAGCATCAGGATATTTATGTAGGTAGTAATCATCAATGTCCTGTAAATAGACTTTGGTATCAGGTGAACCCGTAGGGCCTGAATCAAATTTTGTGACATTTCGCGCGATCTTGTCAAGGTCGCGGTCTGAAGGGGCACACACACACTGTCCACGCAGTTGTCCATACTCGAAATGGGAATCGGGTGAGGGAGCGTGGCGGACATCCCAGTCTTTATGTACTTCCTTTAGGAGCAGTTGACATTCCTTGTAGTCATTCTTCACATTTTCAAGTTGACCTTCAATTCTTCTGAGTTCCTTCTTTGTGTCTTCAAGGGCATCTTCAAGTTAACTGTTTTCTTGGTGAAGCAAGTCATTGTCATGCATCAACCGTTTATTTCCTGACTTTGCACGGTCCAAATCTTATAAGGCTTCATCAAGTTGATCTTGAGTCTTGTCGTTCTTCTATTGAGATTGTTCCAAATTTTCTTTCAGTGTTTCATTCTCTTCCTGGAGAGATAGGATTGTTGATTGTTGATTCTCTAGCTCGTTCTTGGCTTCCTTTAATCTCGCGATTAATGCTAGCGCAAACTTACCTAACACACTGGTGAAGTCCTTGCCTTCCGGTGGCTTTTCAGTGTGGTAATTCAAAAGGTCAGTGAGTCACTTCAGATCTTTGGGCTGTGTTTTCTTGACCCGTGTTGTGAAGCTAGAAATAAAATCAGAAGTCCATCCTTCCAATGTTGCTTGAAGGTCATCCAGTTTGGTAAATTGGTCGGTTGTCTGTTGACTCGTCATGTTTTATCGTTATTGTTATTTAGCTAAAAAAACCCAAAATGAATCAGCTTGTTGATTATTGTTAATTTGTTAGACAAGAGTTAACCTTGAGGGTTTTATTTTACAACCGTGTTAGTTAAAAGCTCTTTTTAGAATTTGTTCCAACTTATATGCTTGCAAGGTGGGTAGTAGAATTTTTAAATTATTTAGAAATGTGGAGATGCTTCAAGTAATTTGTTTGTTGAAATGAACTGAAATTGAGTTGAATTTGTGTTTCACAAAACAAAACAAGAATTTAAATTGTGTGGATTGACTTCTTTACTTGAATTGTCAAAGTCTAGTATTGGAATTTTTTATCAATAACTAGCTTTGGAATTTTGCCGAATGTCACTTTGAAAGTGAGGATTTTATTTACAAAAAGAAATACAAAACAAAAGAGGTTAAATGTTTTAGAGATTTAAGGTTATAAGTTTCCACTTTCTTTTAAAGTTAAGGCTTTCCTTTGTTTTTATTTGTTAAAGCCTATTTTCATTTGAAGCTTTAAATGTTTTAATATTTACAGATTCGGAAACAAGTGAATTGCTTTGGGTATTTTGATTACCAAGGATTTCTTAGAATTAAAACTAGTAGTGATTTATTTTGATTGTTATCTATAAAATTTCTTATTTACAGAATAATCAATGTTTGCATCTTTGACTTTTTCCTCTTTTAAATCCTGATAAATTTTTTTTTAAAAATTATGCGAGTTGGTTAAAAGTTTTCCTTTTCCTGTGGAGAAAACATGAACTAAGAAATAACACAATGAGTTTAAATAACACCTAGAGCTTCTTTTAAGTGCTAATTGCTTAATGTGGTTTCCTAGGTTAAAAAAATTTGATAAATATTCAGTGAATCACTAAATCTTTTTGTTAAAATGTACAGGTTCGACTTCCGGTTATGGCTGCCACGTAGGACGGACGTGTCTCGCTCTGCTCTGCTCCTGGAGAAAAAAAATCGGCAAATAACTCTCTCATTTGGGACAGAACGTATCCCAGCATTTGGGCGAGGATATGTCGGCGAAGCCTAAGGCTGGAAAACCAGGAAAAGGAAAAAGCGAGCCGCCGAAACAGTCCAAATTAACGGACTTTCAGGTCTGTGACGCAGCAAACAAGGCTCCATATATGGCGGAGGAGGCTGGCGGCGGTGCGATTTCTGCGGGGAATGGCGCAGATGCGCTGATGGCTGCCATGAGTTCAATGAGAGCGGACTTTTCCTCTAGATTTGATGGGATTATGACAGCGCTGGAAGGAATAAGAAAGGAATTGGGTGACTGTGTAGAACGAACGGCGCAGATGGAGCTCCGTCTCGCTAGTGCTGAAGATGACGTCACCCGTCTTCAATTAAAGGTGCGCACTTTGGAAAAAAAAAATTAATCTCTGGAAGATAATATTTTGGATTTGGAATCTCGGTCGAGACAGAATAATTTGAGGCTGGTGGGTCTTCCAGAGGAATCAGAAGGTCGGGACGTATGTTCCTTTCTGGAAAAGTGGATTCCGGAGGTGCTGGGCAGCGAGGAGTTGCAATCAGCAGTGGTTCTGGAAAAAGCACATCGTATTGGCCCACGGAGAGATAAGGGACCGCCGAGGACCTTAATTATGAAGTTTCTTAGCAACAGAGACAGGATGAAGATCTTCAACGCTGCACGTGCTAAAGGAGAGATTAAACACCAGGACCAGCAGGTGCGGTTCTACCCAGATTTGGCCACAGGAATCCAGCAATTGAGGAAGCAGTTTGATCCCGTACGTAAGGAGCTGCGCAACCTTGGGATTCGTCATGGTGTAATCTATCCTGCGAGACTGCTGACCACGTATGAGGGCAGAACCCACATCTTCAAGACCCCAGAGGAGGCGCAGGAGTTCATCAAGAAGATCAAAGAAGAAGAAGAGACTGGTGGGAGCTAAGCATGAACAAAATATAAGGTAGAATAATTAAGCATTTGCACAGGCATCTGACTGACTTGAAGTAAATAGTAAGTTTACAAAATATAGATTGTATTATATATTAAAAAAACAAAACAAAAACAAAACAAACAAACAAAAAAAAAAACTATGATGTACAAAGTTGTTAAAAATTTTGGAGTTAAGTTGGAAAACTACAGAGGAGAGTTAATGTTACGTCATTAAAAGCAGTAGAGTTAGGGTGATTGGGAGGATGAAGAAGGAGTGGCTTAGGCTGTTCCCCGTGGGTGTGGAACGGTCGATGGCTATATCGGGAGACAGAATTTTTCTTTTGATTTTGGGGGGTTTGCCACAAGTGTGGGAAGGGGAAATTTGTTTGTGTGTAGTTTGTAGGATGAATGTTCAACCACTCATGTTTTTGCTTCTCTGTATGAGCATGTTTACACTGCAAGGTAATCCCAAACTCTCTATTGATCATGGACCAAAGTGTTAACCTTAATTTAACTTCATGGAATTGCAAAGGTCTACAAAATTTAAAAAAACTTAAACAAGTTATGAATAAAATAAAGGACATGGGTTCAAGAATTGTGTTTTTACAAGAAACTCATCTGATAGAGGAGGATGTTAAAAGAATTAGGAGTAGATGGCAGGGAAGTGTATTCACCTCTTCATTTTCATCCCGAGCCAGGGGAGTTATGACTCTCATACATAAATCAGTTCCTTTTCAAGTGAAAAATGTAATTGGAGACAAATTTGGAAGATATGTAATCATTCAAGGTTCTTTGCTATTAGAAAATATAAATCTTGTGAACTTATATGGTCCCAATATAGATGATCAGAAGTTCTTTGCTAATTTATTTCTCATCTTATCATCACTTACAGGGCAACATATAATAGCAGGGGATTTTAATTGTACATTGAATCCAGGTGTGGATAGATCAACAGGACTGGATTGTACGCACATTGGATGTAGGATGACTATTAATCATTTTATGAAAGAATTGAGATTGTTAGATATATGGAGAGAAATGAAACCACAAGTTAAAGCCTATTCTTGTTATTCCAGTACCTACAAGACATTCTCACGTATTGATTATTTTTTGATTTCCACAGAATTAAGGTCCAAGATTCAAAACTGCTTTTATGATAACATCGTGATCTCTGATCATGCACCCTGTTGTCTAATATATGTAGATAAAAAATTGACAAAGGAATCAGGTAGATGGCAATTTCAGCATAAATGGCTTCAGGATGAGGAATTTGTCAAGTATATAGAAAAACAGATAGACGAGTTCTTTGACATCAATACTACACAAACATCAGCATGTGTAAAGTGGGAGGCTTTCAAAGCTTTTATTAGGGGACATATTATTAGTTATACAGGATCAAAATCTAAGAAGACTCGAGAGGAGAGAGCTAAATTGGAACATAAAATAAAAAATCTTCAGGAAAAAGTGTATGCAGGAAGTGACCCAAGGTTGGAGAATGAATTACTGATTTTGAGAGCTGAATACGACAAAAAATCAGCGAATAGAGCTGCCTCGAGTCTTCTAAGATTGAAACAATCTTTTTATGAACAAGGTGAAAAATCGGGAAAATTATTAGCATGGCAGATTAAACAATTGGAAATTAAAACACCAATTACCAGTATTATAAGTAACGGACAGGTAGTTATAGATCCTTTAGAAATTAATAGAGCCTTTAGAGATTACTATGAAAAATTATATGATACCAAAAATGAACCTGATTTAACAAAACTAAATGGGTTTTTGAACGAACTATCTATACCGTGTATTCCAAATGAAAACAGGGAGATATTGGAGTCTAAAATTAGTCAAGAAGAAGTTGGGCTAGCCATTGATAATATGAAATCAGGAAAAAGTGCAGGACCAGATGGTCTTCCAGTTGACCTTTATAAAAAATTTAAGAATAAATTAATAAAACCTTTTTTGGAAATGGTTTTAGAAGCATTTCAAAATAATAATTTACCATCATACATAAATAATGCCTTAATTATACTGCTGCCAAAACCAGGTAAGCCCTCTAATAAATGTGAAAATATGAGACCAATAAGCCTATTAAACGCCGACCTTAAGATAATCTGTAAAATTTTAGCAAGACGAATACAAGAAATTTTACCAAATATTATTAATCGAGATCAGAATGGCTTTATAAAGGGTAGACAAGGCTTCCATAATGTAAGAAGACTATTTAATATTATCTATTTTAATAAAGAAGCACCGGATACAGCTCTCCTATCATTGGACGCCGAAAAGGCCTTTGATAGAGTTGAATGGCCCTTTCTTTTTGAAGTCCTACAAAGGTTTGGACTTGGAAATAATTTCATAAAATGGGTTCAAATAATATACAATAATGCTACAGCAGAAATCCTAACAAATAACAATATTTCAAAACCAATAAAAATCAATAGAGGATGTCGACAAGGCTGTCCACTCTCACCTTTACTGTTTACTATGGCAATTGAACCTTTAGCGATAGCGATACGTTTACATTCACAAATATATGGAATTAAAGTTGGACCAACAGAACATAAAATCTCCCTGTACGCCGATGATATAATTTTGTTTATGTCGAATCTAAAAAAATCAATTCCAACCTTGTTGAATTTAATAAAGAATTTTGGGGAAATATCAGGATATAAAATAAATAAAACTAAATCTTCAATATTAATGCTAAATGAGACCCAGAGAAATTACCCAGCCCCTGAGGTAAATCAATTCAATGTTGTAAATCAGTTTAAATATTTAGGAATCCAAATTATGCCTAAGCTAGAATCAGTCGCCAGTGTCAACTATGAAGCCTTAATGTCAGATATCAGTGAGTTAACTCAGAGATGGATGTCACTACCAATGTCGATGATCGGGAGAATCAATATACTTAAAAGTAATATTTTACCTAAAATACTTTATTTATTTCAATACATTCCCTTATCACCACCTTTAGATCTATTCTCAAGAATAAAAAAAAAGTTAGTGGAATTTATATGGAACAACAGGAGGGCTAGATTACGTCTGTCTTTATTATATTTACCATTTGATCGTGGAGGTCTGAAATGTCCAAATTTTATGTTGTATTATTGGTCGGCACAACTGAGGTCTATGACATATTATTTTTCATCAAATGATCTCCCTCACTGGACTGAAATGGAATCATACAATTTACCTTTACCTCTTCCCATATTCATATACTCAGATTCGGCAAAAAAATTACAAAAACAAGTTAAAAATCCATTTGTAAAGCATATGATCAAAATATGGTGTGAAGCTAAAAACTATTTAAAAGAACCACAGTTATTGTCACAATTTAGTCCAATATGGGGTAATCAATATTTTAAACCAGGGAGAGCGGACGCTGTATTTAAAGTATGGAATTTAAAAGGGATACAAAAGATTCAGGATTTATATTTGCCATGTGCAGACAACATAATGTCTTTTGAAGAGCTGAGGATCAAATTTAATCTCAATAGAACACATTTTTTTAAATATCTTCAACTTAGAAACTTTATTCGATCAAATCAAAATAAAGCTCTCACTCGACCTATTTATTCATCCTTGGAAAAAATGATGATGAAAGATAGTAAAAGAAAGGGTATTATTTCAGAGTTTTATAACTCATTGACACTATCTTCAAGTGAAAATTCACTGAAAAGATTAAACTACTGGAAAGAAGATCTGCAAATTGAAATTTCAGAGGAACAATGGGAATTGGCTTGTACAGAAGCTCAAACCAAATCAATAAATGCACGCCTTAAATTGATACATTTCAAATGGTTAATGCGGATGTATGTTACACCGGAGGAGTTAAATAGATATAACAAAAATATACCAGATACATGCACAAAATGCATGGAAAGTAAAGGAACCCTATTTCATTGTTTATGGGAATGTAGATTAATAAGAATGTTTTGGGAAGAGGTGAGGGTAACAATTGAAAAAATAATCTCAAAACAAATCATATTGAATCCTAAACTGGTTTTGTTGGGTCTGTACCCAGAAAAGCATAATTTCAATAAAAGTGAAAGAACATTCATAGACCTCAGTTTGCTTAATGCTAAAAAATGTATTGCACTATTATGGAAAAAGACTCATAGACCAGATGTGACTCAGTGGTTAAGACAGATGTTAACAAACCTTCCATTAGAAAGAATAACATATATACTGAAATCAAAGGAAATTGTGTTTGAGAATATATGGAGACCTTTTATTGATTATGTAAAAAATTTAAACATAACTCTTGAAGAAGAAGGTGAATGATGTGTGTGGACCTTGTAAATTCCAAATTGGTGAACATAATATGTATACTTATGTATTGGATTGTCTAGACTAAACAGAGGAGCATTGTTGAAGACTTGATTTTGTTGGTGGTTGTTGGTGTTTTTAGTGCATTTTTTTTTTTTTTTTGTAGTACTTTAGTGTTAGTGTTTGATTGTTTGTATCATGTTTGTTAAAAAAAAAAAAAGGTTCAATAAAGATATTGTGGAAAAAAAAAAAAAAAAGTTAGTGGAATTTATATGGAACAACAGGAGGGCTAGATTACGTTTGTCTTTATTATATTTACCATTTGATCGTGGAGGTCTGAAATGTCCAAATTTTATGTTGTATTATTGGTCGGCACAACTGAGGTCTATGACATATTATTTTTCATCAAATGATCTCCCTCACTGGACTGAAATGGAATCATACAATTTACCTTTACCTCTTCCCATATTCATATACTCAGATTCGGCAAAAAAATTACAAAAACAAGTTAAAAATCCATTTGTAAAGCATATGATCAAAATATGGTGTGAAGCTAAAAACTATTTAAAAGAACCACAGTTATTGTCACAATTTAGTCCAATATGGGGTAATCAATATTTTAAACCAGGGAGAGCGGACGCTGTATTTAAAGTATGGAATTTAAAAGGGATACAAAAGATTCAGGATTTATATTTGCCATGTGCAGACAACATAATGTCTTTTGAAGAGCTGAGGATCAAATTTAATCTCAATAGAACACATTTTTTTAAATATCTTCAACTTAGAAACTTTATTCGATCAAATCAAAATAAAGCTCTCACTCGACCTATTTATTCATCCTTGGAAAAAATGATGATGAAAGATAGTAAAAGAAAGGGTATTATTTCAGAGTTTTATAACTCACTGACACTATCTTCAAGTGAAAATTCACTGAAAAGATTAAACTACTGGAAAGAAGATCTGCAAATTGAAATTTCAGAGGAACAATGGGAATTGGCTTGTACAGAAGCTCAAACCAAATCAATAAATGCACGCCTTAAATTGATACATTTCAAATGGTTAATGCGGATGTATGTTACACCGGAGGAGTTAAATAGATATAACAAAAATATACCAGATACATGCACAAAATGCATGGAAAGTAAAGGAACCCTATTTCATTGTTTATGGGAATGTAGATTAATAAGAATGTTTTGGGAAGAGGTGAGGGTAACAATTGAAAAAATAATCTCAAAACAAATCATATTGAATCCTAAACTGTTTTTGTTGGGTCTGTACCCAGAAAAGCATAATTTTAATAAAAGTGAAATAACATTCATAGACCTCAGTTTGCTTAATGCCAAAAAATGTATTGCACTATTATGGAAAAAGACTCATAGACCAGATGTGACTCAGTGGTTAAGACAGATGTTAACAAACCTTCCATTAGAAAGAATAACATATATACTAAAATCAAAGGAAATTGTGTTTGAGAATATATGGAGACCTTTTATTGATTATGTAAAAAATTTAAACATAACTCTTGAAGAAGAAGGTGAATGATGTGTGTGGACCTTGTAAATTCCAAACTGGTGAACATAATATGTATACTTATGTATTGGATTGTCTAGACTAAACAGAGGAGCATTGTTGAAGACTTGATTTTGTTGGTGGTTGTTGGTGTTTTTAGTGCATTTTTTTTTTTTTTTGTAGTACTTTAGTGTTAGTGTTTGATTGTTTGTATCATGTTTGTTAAAAAAAAAAAAAAAGGTTCAATAAAGATATTGTGGAAAAAAAAAATGTACAGGTTCAAACCTACTTTAAGATCACTCTTGAAAAATGGGTTTTCCACAGGAAGCCCAGGGGAAAAAACCCCCAGCAAAATAAACACACATATAGCTTCAAAGTTTGCAATTTTTGCTTAAAAATGTATAAATATGTTTGCTTTTAACTTAAAAGAGTACAATATGTGGTTACATAAGCGATTAAACACACTGTGGATGCTTTTATATGTTCCTACTGTATGTACAGTGATCCCTCACTTATCGCGGTTAATGGGTTCCAGAACCGACCGCGAAAAGTGAAAAACCGCGAAGTAGCATCACCCCTAATGACGCCATCCATAAATAATACGTACGTTCATTCTCCCACTCTCTCTCTCTCATATGATACGTGTGTGTGTGTACGTGTACATACATACGTAGATGTAAACAAAGTGTACATAAATATGTTTTTAGAACTCTTTTATTCTTATAACAAGATACGTAACTCAAGATGAAAATGATTTACTGCACAGGTTAATGAGAGCTTTACTGCTCCTCAGGTGACGCCTCATCGTGAGGTGCTGGAGGCTCAGGATCATCGAGGGCAACTTCCGATAGAGCTGAAGCTGCAGGAGGCGGCGTAGTGGATCGACGGGAAGACTATTTCGCACAAAATGGCACAAGAGAACAGCAAAAAGTTCCACGCGGCGAGACTAAGTAACACGAGCGATAAAAAGCAATGAATGCGGTCTTTCTTCCCTTCATGGGCGCTCGGCAGGGAGAGGAGGTGGGTGAAACATCTTGGCCAATCAGCTTGCGGGGTGAAACGTCTCGGCCAATCAGCTTGCGAGATTTCCGAGCCGAGCAAACACGAGAACAGCAAACAGAGAGTTGTGCTGCTCTCCGTGTTGACACCTGATGGTCTAATGTAGTCTCCCTGCCTTCTGCTAGCGCCCGCCCATTATTTCTCAATTTTGAATTTTTGATGAATATTTTTGAAAAATCCGCGATGCACTGAGGGCGCGAAAGGTGAAGCGCGAAGTAGCGAGGGATCACTGTATATACAGGCAGTGAATGGAGTCCCACCACTGGGAAAGCTTTCAGCAGCCAACAAGTTTCTTTTTTGCTTCTTTTTGGATAGAAACTTTAAATTGGTGTTAAATTTAGGTTATTCCGAATAACATGGATTGCTCTGAAGTTACTTTGAAGACTTAATTTGGTTATAAATCAGCTTTATAGATTAAAAGTTTAAATAAAAGATGCAGTCACTATGTTTGACCACAAGATGGAGGCAGTTTTCGTCTGCACTCCCGGAAGAGGAAACCCGGTGATGTCACTAAGGGTTCAGGGTCTCTACTCTAAGATGGCGGCTAAAGGGCACTTGCTTTAAGTGGACTTAAGATGGCGTCGCTCAGCTGATCCCACACATGCGCAGTGTGAAGCCGTTTAGTGATGCGCAGATGTGGGCATGTTCGTTCTCGCGACAACGAAGCACGCCTTTTTTTTTCAAAAGCGGGAGAGCTTAAATCTCCTTAAAACTTTATTCAATGAAGACTAGTTTTCACAATGGTTAGTTCAATTGATTTCCACCAGGGATTCCTTCGCCTGTGGATTTGAACCAACGGAAAACAAATAAGATTGCTTTGCTATTTGTTCCCAGGCCTATTTTAACCCTTTGAGTGTGAGAATTTGCGTGCCCCTAGTGGCAGAGCATGGCACTGTGCCTGCCTGCTCAATCTGACTTTGTCAAAAGTAAGTGAGAAATTTCTGGGTTTTTTTTAAATGTACTGATTTCTTGTTCATATACTTTGATGATAAGATGATGAGGTACCTATGTACAAAAAAACGGTGTCAAGAGACTGAACCATGTTTTGTGTAAATATGTCCAAAGTCCAGTTTTGACTGAGTTATGGAATTTAAAGCGGTGCTGCGACATTATGCAAATTAGATGTATAAATTTATTCCTATCTGAAACTTTGGATCATATTTTACTTTCTAATTGACAGTAAGACATTATCTCTTACCACTTTCAAGTTATAGCCTTGGAAATCTGAACTATTTTATTGACAAAAAATATTTACCACTCTTGACCACTAGGGGGTATATTGCAGTTCTGCATCATACACACTCAAAGGGTTAATTATTCAGCGTGTAATCACGCTTCTTTAGCATGCATTAAACAACAAACAAGTGACTGAGCAAAGTGGGGTGGAGGCGTTCCCTCCTCCGTCTCGTGATCAGCACACACACACACACACACACACACACACACACACACACACACAGAGCAAAGTGATCAGGGAGAGTGGGCCAAATTCCCCTCTCCCCCTTGTGCTCCACAGACACACAGAGACAATGACTGCAGCTCAGGAGAGACACACATCACCGTTGTTTTAAAAATTGTAAGTTTGACCAAACCACACACATCTTATGCCTTAATATTCCATTCTGAGTATGTTCAAAGTGGAAACCCAGTCTCACACGGGAGCACCATAAAAATGTAGCGATATGTGATTTATAATTATTATCAGGTATAAAGATTATTTAATTTGTATTAAAGTATCGGGACCTGAGATTTACTCCGGGTCCACACCCAGAAAAAGTTTTTAGTAAACACTCGCCAGGGCACAAGCTCACCTCTTTAGTGAACACTTTTAGTCATTAATTTCACTCTATACCTGTTTAATCACTCAATAAATTAATTAATAATCAGTCTCAAAATTTTAGTGAATTCGATACTGGGGCTTTGAAACCAGACTCAGAGTGAAATAAATTCCCAACAACTTCTCTTATTTTCACGTCTTTGTTAACCTGTTGAACTCCGGGATTCCGTGGGCGGTCACGTCTCTGCATCATAGTGCGTCTCAGTGCGCACTGAAAAAAAAACTGCATTTCTGTTCTTCCAGTACCGACACAGCCGCGAACAGAAAGCCAAAGGACTGTTTGATTGGTTTAGATTTGATTGACCTCTCATTCGACTAATAAGAGCCTTGAATTGGGTTTCTGAAACCTTGAATAACCAATGACTGAAAACCTAGCAAGAAGGACCTGCCTACGAACGACCGTGAATACAACGAGCCAACTGAAGCAGAGAAGTCCGATGATTGAAACGCGTGCGTCGCCGTGCGTCAAATCTTTTTTGCCTAAGCCACTGGGTGACTCACATTGAGACCTGTGTGTAACGGTAGCTTTAGCCACTCTCAGCCATTAGCCAGTCTTTTTTTTATTACTACTGTTCTTATTTGTTTTGAAAAATGGTTTGCAAAAACCACAATCATGGAAGCGGAGATGGTTTGACCGGGTCGGGTGACCAGAACCACGAGTCTGTAACAACCGGACCAGCTTCATGTTCGTCTGACAATGAGGAACAAATGTTCGCCAACAACACTGCGGTTGTGGACAGGTAAGTGTTATAAGCTAAATTATTCTTTATCAATGAAAATAGTAATAAAAAGGACTTTTGACTGATCGGTAATTACAACGGTCCGTCATGGCCACAAGTTTTTTTGTGCGCCGAGCTCCTCAGTAGCGGGGGGCGGGGGGGAGTTGTTATCCTCTACATTGCAGATATTTTAGTATAATTTTTATTGCAATGTAGGTTATTTTTTCTTGTTAAAAAAGGCCACACATTTTTTACGTGGCATGTTTCTTTGTGTGTGGGGGGCTTGTTTATTCATTCATTCATTCATGAATGAACAAACAAGCCCCCCCCCACACACACACACAGCCCTGAGTGTCACCTTTCATTAGAGCCCATGATGAAGCTTCTATGTTGAAGCATTCAGAAGTTATAGATGTTTTTCCAAAGGCACAGTTCAAAAACGCCTGGGAACAACCTGAGAAAAAAGCTGTGTAATATATTCATTTTTTGTGGTATTGTTACAAAATTTTGACCTCAGCTGGATAACACTTGGTTCTACATTTCTGTTGCATTTTCCATCCAGTTTCTGACAGCTGTGTGTTATTTGCAAGCATTTGTATCTAAAAAAACACCTACGCAAACTTTATTTTCTTCAAATTCAGTATGTTTAGATGACTGTTACTCAGTGGCAGGAGCACTTAGAGAGATTATGACTGTTTTGCCAAAAAATTCAGAGTGTTTTCTTTTAAATGAGACCAACCCCATGAAGATGCTGCAAAGGGTTGAAGAACAGCTTTTGATTTACTTTGGGTATGTTATTTTTAGGCGTTTTTAGGGAATTTGACCAGAGTTCAACAGGTTAAATGAAATGATGATTAAAGGACATTGAAATGACTTGCATTAACCATTAAATTAAACTTGTAAATGATAGAGTAACAATGTGAACATTTGCAGAACCAGGGTGAAAATGTAAGCTGAATTTAGATCAGTTTGAAGTTAACAGATTATGGAAAACTGAACACAAATTTGTGGGGAAAATTAAACTAATTATATGGAAAATTCTGGATTGCTCTTAAGAAAATGAAAATGGAATTTCAATGAAAAGAGGAGTTATATTAATTGCTCTTTAATTTTGTATCTGATCAGATACTGAATTATTCTCAAATCTCAGACGTTTTATTCAGCAGATGAATAAAGAATGCAGCTCACATGAATCCTTGAGTGGTGGTCCTTTTGGCGGCTTCTCCTGAAGCTTTAGTTGTAGATAGCACCCAAAACCAGAATATCTCGCCAGCAGATATTCGGACAAGGTACGGCAGCTTCCACAGTCTACAGTCACAAGATGAGATTTTGACTGTTGGGTTGAGGTGCAGCGAAGATGACAATGGTATTTTCTTCAGGCAGTGTAATGCGAGCTGCGTCGAGGCTGTCATGGGTCAGTGGCTTCTCCCAAGGGAATTCGAGAATAATTACAAAATCTGATCCCAATAGCAAATTTCTGACTTCGTGGAGTTGAAATTAGCTTCTAGTATGGAGATGGTCAGTCCTTGAAAAACACATGGTGGATTTTAAAGAAAGTTTAACAATATAAAAAGTTAGAAGAACAGAAACGTCTGTGAAACATGGAGTTTCACTCCATATCAAGATTTGAGCTCAGGAAAGAAAGAATTAATTCCCAGACGCTTACATAAACAGAAGTTTACACAAACACAATATTCCATGTTCTCTAGTCTACAGTCTGTAGTGTTCATAGAAAAAGAATGTGTGAGAAGTCTCCTTTGTTCTGTGGCAGTGAAGAGATCTCTCTGTTCTCCAGTAGTGCTCTGGTGTGAAGTGCTCGTAGAAGGAGAGGAAGAAGAAAAGGGCTTAAAAGAGGGTGTCACTCCTCTTTATCCGCGGACAACTTTCGCGGGCTTCCTGGGATTGGCAGGAGCCCCAGCCAATAGTCTTCCTTCGTGGGAGAGTTTTATGAACTTTAGTCCAATGAACAGGCTTTTGTCTGTAAGGAACCAATGGAATGAAAGAGCTGGAGCCCAGCATCTGCTGAGTGATGATTGGCTGATACTGGTCCTCACAAGCTGACATATTTTAATACTGAGGATTCATCAATATACTTATGTATAAAATCTAACCTACTTCAGTGATTCATGCAACTTTATAACTAGTGCTTTAAAATTAACATGCAAGAATAAACATTCATTGAAAGATTTTAACATGCACATATTTAAAATCAAGGATTAATACATATTTCAAACCCATTATTGATTGTCCACACTGAACATCAGAGTCCATTTGCTTTTCCATGGTGTCCTGAAAAAGAGGATAATCTGAGAATTGAGTTTTGCAATACAAATGCAGTCAAAAAGATTCACTGGTTAAATCCAGCATGTCCCGGAGTTGCCAGTAGAGGGCAATGTTGAGCTGTGGATATTTTGTAGTGACCATATGGGGCACTCCATAAAGGTCTGTTCTTTGTCCACGTTTTACTGGCCAATAAAATGTTCAGGAGAAAGTGTATTAGGAGGAATTCCGGAGACTGGTTTAACAAAGGAATGTTAGTTCAGCTGTGGTCCTGGGATGAAAGAGCAGTCCTTGACTGCCCTTTTCCGGGGTGAAACAATGTCTTTAGACTGAAGAATAATTTTATTGATGAGCCAAAGCAAGATGATGCTACAGTTGTCTGGTCCAGCTGGTTGATCCTGGAGAGGGTCCTCTTCACACTAGTCGGATCCAGACTTATAACCTGCTTGTCTGGGGGAGGAGTGGTCTTCTGTGCTGATGTGTTGTTTTTTGCTTCAAAGCGGCCAAAGAAGTCATTTAGGTTGTTAAGTAATGTGATGTCACTCGCACAGGTCTGACATGGAGGTTTGTAGTTAGTGAGGGTCTGTATGCTACGTTAGAGAGAACGTGCATCTCTGGTGTTGCTGATGTGGCTGGATATTTTCTTGCTGTACTGTCGTTTTGCCTCCTTGATGCCACGGGACAGGTTGGCCCTAGCTGTTGTTAGTCCTGCAGTGTCACCGGCCCTGAAGGCTGTGTCCCCAGCCCTCAGGAGCATTTGGACCTCTGCTGTCATCCATGGCTTTTGGTTAGCACAAACAGTGATGGTTTTGCAGTGAGTAGCATCATCAATGCATTTAGCTATGTATGCTACAGCAGCCTCAGTGTACTCCTCTCTGTTTGTGTGACCATTGTAAGTGGCTGCGTGCTGGAAAGTGTCCCAGTCTGTAGTGCTGAAGCAGTCTTTCAGAGCATCAGAAGCCCCCTCCGGCCACACACGTACCTGCTTTTTTGTTGTTATTTTCACTTTAGGTTTGTAAGCCAGCCTTAACAAGATGGTGATGTGATCAGAGAGACCCAGGTGGGGAAAGGGGGAGGCTCTGTATGCTTTCTTGTGCGTTGTGTGCACCAGGTCCAGCATATTGTCTCCTCTTGATGGAAAGTCCACATGTTGGTGTAGATTTGGTAGGAGGGCCTTTAAATCTGTATGGCTGAAGTCTCCTGCTGTGATGAGGAATCCATCTGGATGCGCTGTTTGTCTTTCACTGATGGCCTGATAGAGTTCATTTAGTGTTTTACTCATCTCGCTGATGGCAGTGGGTGGGACATACACATCAGCTAGCAGGATAGATGTAATTTCCCTTGGTAAGTAGAAGGGTCGACACTTGATGATAATAAATTCCACCAATGGAGAACAGTGTTTGTGCACAACAGTTACATCTCGGCACCAAGTGTCACTGATGTAAACACACACCCCTCCTCTGCAGATCTTTCCTCCTGCCATGAACACCCGATCAGCAGGACAGCATGTTAGCCCTGCTAACTGAATAGCAGAATCCGGGATATTGTCATTTAGCCACGTTTCCATAAAGATAAAAACACAGCAGTTCCGCGCATCATGTTGTGTAGATCTCAGGAGCTGTATGTGGTCTATTTTGTTGTCTAGTGAGTGTACGTTGGACAGAATGGAGGTAGGAATCGGGAGTCTGTGTGGGCTAGTGGCTAGCTTTATTCAGATACCTCTGCGTTTACCTCTCTTTCATCTTTGCTCACACCAGCTGCGATGTCTCAATTTGGGATGGGACACAGCAGTCAAGGCCGAGGGTGTGGAGGTCTGGCGGAGAGGTCCTAGGCCACGGGGTTCCTCTGTAACACTCTGGCCCAAGACATAATGTTTGGTCATATTCCTTATCTCCAGAAGGTTGTGGCGACTGTAGCTTGTGTGCAGCATCATATACAGACTTTAAACACATGAATATACACTTACGCATAATTTAAACAACACTAAACTGCACAAAACATGAAGAGAGAAGGGAGGCCGGTGTGTGTTCACGTGCCATCTAGTGGAAAGATGGAAGTGAAGTGGAAGTTATTTCTTACTGTCATTGACAGAACTAATGCATGCCTGTAGAAAGCAAGTATTCTTTTCTGAAAACAGGTAGCCTAAGTAGACTTTACAGGCCCAAATGTAGGCTGTGTTTGAAAGTGGAATACAAAGAGGTGTAGGCTTTATGTAGGTTATCACACATGTTAGACTTTGACAAATATAAAAGGGAGTAAATGACACTAAGATTTATTTGTTTGTGAGAATATTAATTACAGAATTATTGAAAATGAATGGGACATCCAATATTAGCGACTGTTTAAGTACCCTTGTTTGTCAGACTTATTTGTGTGATCTTTTATGAGTTATATTCATAAGTGTTGTATCTTGCACTTTGGGGAATGGGAGTTGTTCAGTTACCATTGTAATTGTTTTAGTTTATATGTGTAGTTTATAGTGTATCATCAATAAACTCATGCAGTACTATAACAGGACATGTTTACAAATATCTGAGACCCATTGTAGTGCATCATTTTATATTTTAGCAATATTATAAGTACAAAACACTGAACGTTATTGTTCTCAGCAGAATGATCCATTTGGCTGCAACTGTTGCATCAGTGTTGCCCATTTACCAGTAAATAAAAAATGATTTATTTCGTTATTTGGGCAGTTTTTGTCACAGTCATCGTTTAGTTAAAGTGTGCATATGTGTCTGCGTATGATATGTAATTGATCTGGCCATTCTGCTCCACAATCATGGTTTTAATTTGTAGATAGCCATGCACCGGGAGGAGTGCCTGTCATGGTCCGTGTGCTGACTCTGTCTGCACTTGGGCTGTGCGGTAGTTCTCTGTTCTCTCCTCTGGCGCACCTCTAGGCTTCTATTATGACAGCATCTCGGTGGGGCTTCCGGCTGTCAGAGCGGAGCTCCGCTGGACGGCTGGATTCCAATCAGCTGATGACCCTTCATCAGCTGATTAATCTGTCAAGCCCTATTTAAGGGAGCAGCTCTGTTTGCTCGGGGCTGTGACCTCGTCTGCCTTCCAATCTGGTTTCTCTAACCCCGAAGCCAGTTCTTCCCAGCGTTCAGGTTCCGTCCTCACTGATTATTTGTAAGTGTCATCTTTATTTGTGTTTTGCCCCACGAGGCTCATTATTTTGTCATTCTGTCTTTATTTAATAAATGTACAAACTCAATGGCTGCCTGCAGCATCTCATTAGCGGCCCGTGAGGGCCGCACCTTAACAGTAGGTTGCAGCCAAAAGAGACGCTGGTGACCGTGAGTTTACTTAATTGGAGTTGTAGTTCCCCTGTTCAGCGTACCAGTGTGCTGGGAGATGGCGCCGCTCAAGGGCTACGCTAGGAGCCTGGGCTACGAGCTGGTGAGGGCCCTCGAGGAGCTTGATGGAAGCCTTTTCACTGCTTGCCTCTACGACACTCCCAGCGATGCACACTGGTACCTGGACTTCGCAGAGGCGACCATTAACCGCCATCCTCGCTACGCTGACCATCCTGAGATCATGGCGAGGAAGGCGGACATCTCTGCTCAACGGGAGAAGCTCCGTGGGCTGGAGGGAAACTCCGGCAGGAAGCCGAAGAGGAGGCATCCTCGCTCCTCGCTTCGGGATCCCATTCCTGTCCCTCATCCAGTCCAGGAGTTTGCATCATTTAGGGGTCATCCCCAACAGAGTGAGACGTCAGTCGGGATTCCCCCGAAGGATTTACAGCTGATAGCGGCTTCCATCCGGGATCGAGTGACTGCAGCTTGTTCCGCATTCCATCCTACACAGATCATGAAGCATGTGACGGCGGCAGTCAGGCTGTTGGATAGGAATCCAGAACTGTATGAGTACCCCGAATACGTTGACCTGCTTGCCTCAGTTTCCGTGCAGGAGCAGCATTGCCCTGACCTCACCTTCGCCTCGCCCTCTGCCAGTAAACGTCGTCACCATGCAGACTGCAAGCCTCAGTGAGAACCCCGTCTGGATCCAGTTCCGGGTAGCCGCACAAACTCTGTCTCCCAGCCAGCTGCAGCCTCCGTGCCTTGTCAGAGGAATAAGACAGCCGCCTCCACCTCCGGGTCATCTGTCCCCGCTGTTCCGTCAGCTCCTCGATCCCGGTTCGCCTCGGCTGTTCCTCTCCCCTCCTCGACGCCCCCTCCAGCTGCTGTGAATTCCATGAGTCCGTCTCCGGCTGCTCCCGTTCCTGATCCGGTGCGAGAGGCTCCTCTTCATCTTCCCAGGGGGTCCTCTGTCTCCATCCAGCGGGGGAAGGGGAGAACCAAGTCCACTGCAGCGGGTTCCAGCTGCCCTCAGCAGATCAGGTGAGTGTCTCTTCATTGTTTTCCTTCACTGGATGAACTGCCTTGTTTGATTCCTGGGGGTGGAGTTCGGGGTTCACAGTCCCCCGAGCTCCTACCACCTGCTGCAGAAATTAATTATGAACCTGCCACCTTTGTGTCTCCTTCCCCTGGGCGTCCCTCAGTGCCAGGACTACGCCGCCGGACAAGGAGGGAGACTGCGGGCCTGGAGAGCCTGGTTCCAGCCCCGCAGCCACATCATGGGCAGAGGAGGAGGGCGGACTGCGGATTGGAGCCTGCACCAGCGAGCAAGCATCCCAGGGTCTCCACGGAGGGACAGTCCAACCCAGCCAGTCACAGAGCCCCTGCCATCACGCCGTGCGGGCCCTCGGCGTGGACATTTGTGTCAGGGAATCTCCAGACTGTGGACTCCATCATGCCGGCTGCGGAGCCCGTCATAGCCGAGTGGGAACCAGATGACGACCTTCTTCCATCGGAACCCGGATCGTCAAAGTCCTGGACGGCGACAGAACTCGAGATCAGGCAAGTGCTCTACTTTGCCTTTCTCCTCTCAATTCTGGAGCAATTTTGCCTGTCTCCTGGGAGGATGGCCGGGTGCAGCCATCCGCTGCATCCAAGCTTGTCTCGCTGGGATCTGTCACTGCCGGTGATCCTGATCCCGGTTCTTTTTCTTCTCCTGAGCCTTCTCCCAGGGTCACCGGTGCGGAGTCGATCCCGGTCGCTGTGCTGGAGGTTCCGGGTTCAGGTTTGGAGGCCGTCCCTGGTGCTGCACCGACCCAGTCGGGATCCGTCAAGGGTGTGGTCCCGGCCCAGTCGGGGTCCATCGTGGGTGCAGCCGTGACCCAATCGGGGTCCATCGCGAGTGCAGCATTAACCCAATCGGGGTCCGTCGTGGGTTGTATTCCGGCTCAATCGGGGTCCAACGTGGGTGCTACGCTGACCCAGTCGGGGTCCGTCATGGACGCTGCTCTGACCCAGTCGGGGTCCGTCGTGGGTGTGGCACGGTCCCGCTTGGGACCCAACATGAGCGCAGTGCCAGTCCATGTGGGGTTCAGAGAAGGAGCTGCAGATTCTTCACTGATCAGCGCCGGACTGGTCCCTTCCCCTTTTCCTGTCCCCTTTTCCCTTCCACCTGGGGCCGCTGGGTTTCCCCATAATCAGCTCGGCTCTCCCTTGCCACTCCTTGCCATAGGGAGGCAGTCTCAGAGTTCTCCCCTGTGGTCCTGGTGGCCTGATGATGCGGGTCGGCCGCCTGGGAGACTGTTTCGGTTGTTTGGCATTCTGTGTCAGCCACCTGACAAACTGAACTTTCTGTTTGGTGACCTGGTCCGGCCGCCTGAGGTACTGTGTTTCCTGGCCTGGGACTGGGGTAGACCGCCTGAACTGTTCCTTTTCCCCCTGCCAGCAATTTGGATGCTAGACGCAGGGCGGGCCACCGAACTATTTGCTTTCATGCCGTTGTGCTCTGCCTGCTGTCATTTCTGTGTTTTTTTTTTCTGCTCTTCTGTAACTTTTTGGGATGCGCTGGTGTTTTTGTTATTGAACTATGTATTTCGCCGCTCCTTAATGTGTGTTTTCTCTCTCTCTCTCTCTCTCTCTCTCTCTCTCTCTCTCTCTCTCTGTGTTTGATCCCTCCGTAGTCTGGGAGATGTCCTTTTGTTGCCTATAACGGTTTATTTGAATGGATTTAAACTGTAGGTATTCGCCGCTATTTAGCGTGGGTTTTGTGGCCTGTAGGCTTAGTATTCCCTTATTTGCATTTATTGTCCTTCCTGTTTTCCACCTGTGCATTATGGAGTATTTTTTTGTGTTTTTCCTATGCTCTGTAGTTGCTCCTTGTTATATTTTCTGTATTCGCCCTTGTCACCTGGGGTAGACCCTCCTTAGCCTTTTCCCCCTCCTCCCTCCCTGGGACGGTCCTGTTGACCTTTCAGGTGGGGGGGTTCGATGTTACACGGCGTCTGGAATCCGCCTCGTGAACGGGTGCAACTGTCATGGTCCGTGTGCTGACTCTGCTTGCACTCGGGCTGTGCGGTAGTTCTCCGTTCTCTCCTCTGGCGCACCTCTAGGCTTCTATTATGACAGTGTCTCGGTGGGGCTTCCGGCTGTCAGAGCGGAGCTCCGCTAGATGGCTGGATTCCAATCAGCTGATGACCCTTCATCAGCTGATTAATCTGTCAAGCCCTATTTAAGGGAGCAGCTCTGTTTGCTTGGGGCTGCGACCTCGTCTGCCTTCCAGTCTGGTTTCCCTAACCCCGAAGCCAGTTCTTCCCAGCGTTCAGGTTCCGTCCTCGCTGACTATTTGTAAGTGTCATCTTTATTTGTGTTTTGCCCCACGAGGCTCATTATTTTGTCATTCTGTCTTTATTTAATAAATGTACAAACTCAACAAACTCAACGGCTGCCTGCAGCATCTCATTAGTGGTCCATGAGGGCCGCACCTTGACAGTGCCATGTTGAACCTGTGGTGCTGCAAAGGACAGCAGTGGCACATGGGTAAAGCAGCAGCCGAGACTCCATTCCGTTAATTGGGCAGGCTGGGCTTGGCTCCCTGGGAAGGACTGCAATAAGCTGGTCCGGCGGCTGTCCCCCCCCCCACCCGCGTGCATCCGTGCACCTCATGTTCTTCACATATTGATGGCCGAAAGGCAAAATGTCCGATCTGAAAAATGCACTTTTTTGAGAAAATTTAAACACCTTTTTGTTTTCTTGCAGAACGCTATGCTATTTTTTTTTTCATCAGAATAATTTTCTGTCACAATAAAGGGCTGGACTGTCTTGCAGACAGAAATGAGCAGCCTTCCTTGCTCTCACCATCCAAAGCAAAATCCTGCAGATAGGAGGTTTTGCATTTCAGCCATCGATATGCCGAATTATCCTTTAGAGCTGCGCAATCACGGCAACATTATAGTATATTTTTTTAAAACATTTAATTGTCAGTATTCTCTTTTTCTGGTCAAATGTGTTGCTTTTCACTTCCTTGTTTTGTTTGCGGAGAGCTCTGGTGACTGGTCGTGATGCCACGTATTATCCTATCAGTACGGAGTCAATCCAAAGCCCCGCCCACACTTCTAGAAGCCAGAACATGAAGAAACGGAGTGGTGGCTATTGGCTAAAGTTGTTATTGGTAAAAATTACATATTTTCACTGAGCAACTCCATACTCGGGAATGTACACCCTCGTAACCTCAGCAAAGAACTTATAAAATCTGAGGTCAGCCTGACGAATGGTTTGGGAGATATCTGAGGAACACACACACAGACACACACAGCCAGAGACATCTTGCATTTATAGATAGATGGACTTTGATTAACAACATATTTGTCTTTCAGGATAAGATTTTTAAACAAGTAAAAGGGTGTCCTATGGGGGCATGTTATAGCCCTTCATATGCAGTTCTGTTTTTTGGGTAAATGAGAAGAAGACTTTGTCTTAAACCAAGAAAAGAATGTCTTTCTTAAGTATATAGTTTGGTGGGGACATTACATTGATGATATTTGATCTGGTCTGGATCAGAAACAGAGTTGAAACAATTCCAGTTCTCCGAACAACATCAACCCAAACATCAAATTGTCTTTGGAATATAGTAAAGAGTGCATTAATTTTCTTGACCTGACTATTTCACCGGAGTGGTGGCTCAGTTGGTAGAGCATCCGCCCCACACCCGGGAGGCAGGGGTTCAAATCCCGGCCGGGTCATACCAAAGACCATATAAAAATGGTACTTTCTGCCTTCTAGCGTGGTGCTCCGCATAATGGAACGGGGAAAGTAAAAGTTACGCACAGAGCTACCAGTGGACTGACCCCCCACTGTAGCTT
This sequence comes from Pholidichthys leucotaenia, assembly GCA_020510985.1. Classification (NCBI taxonomy): domain Eukaryota; kingdom Metazoa; phylum Chordata; class Actinopteri; order Cichliformes; family Pholidichthyidae; genus Pholidichthys; species Pholidichthys leucotaenia. The sequence continues at coordinate 402,065,375 of CM035841.1, read as the reverse complement.
TCACTACTTACAGTAGCTGTGTGGCCTAGGGTCAGGGAAACGGAGATGGGCGCCGCCCTATGCGCCTTCATGGCGTGAAAGGAATTAACTAACTAACTAACTAACTATTTCTAAAGGCAATCAAGGATTTCTCCATACCTCTGTATATAGAAAACCAACTGACAGGAACACCATTTTTCATGCTAGTAGTTTCCATCCTAATTGGCTAAAAGAGAATATTCCATATGGGCAGTTCCTGAGAGTTAGGAGAATCTGTGACCAAGATCATGTTTTGGAAGGAAAATCTCAAGAAATAATGTTATGATTTAGGGAACGTGGTTATAAAAATGCTACCCTCCATAAAGCTTTCACCAGAGCCAAACAGGTGGACCGATCATCACTACTCTACAGAAATACACACAAACAAACAAATGATGGGTCAGTTTTTGTTACAACATACAGTACAGAGACTGAACAAATCAAGAAAATTATAACAAAAAATTGGGGTATTATTGAAAGTGATGATCATCTGAAACCAGATGGACATCAAACATGGCTGGGCTCCAGGTCAAAAGGGTCTTACAAATGCCAACATAGTAATCACTGTGCAAATGTAACACAAATCAAATCTTTTTATGATGTTGTATCCCGAAAACAACTGACTATTACTCATTTCATAAATTGCAAAACTGTGTTTGTTATCTGTAGACTGGAATGTCCTTTGTGTAAAGTTTTCTATATAGGAAGAACCAAACGATGCCTACAAGACAGACTGGCAGAACACAAATATGCAATCCGCACGGGCACCATGAACTATCCCATGGCAAGACACTACTTGGAGCATCATAAATGTGACCCATCTACCTTACAGGTCTGTGGGATTGATCATATTCCACTATCCGTAAGTAAAGGCAACAGACAAAGACTATTAAATCAACGGGAAACATTGAATTTACAAATTACAGGCTACCAAATATCCAGGCCTAAATGAGGATCTGGATTTTAGTATGTTTATATGATTTTCTCTTTTTCTTTTACTTTGTCTTGACTGCAGGATTTAGTGGCTATGTATGTTGTGTGGGCATGTTCTTTATGTTTTGAATTGTGTTGGTTGGAAGGTGGTAGGGATGACATCTTCTGGATGTGGTGGGTGTCTGCACTGTGCGTTTTGAAACAGGACACCACAGCAGCCAGGTGGAGGTTTCTGATTGGTGGACTTTTTCATAAGAACCCTTCCTTCCCCTTGAGATCTATTTGACTCCCTAATGGAGACTGAATGCCAAAATGCATAGGGGCTTTTTAATTGTTTTTAATAGGTTTATATGACCATAGCCATTACAATAAAGGCTTTTTTCACTTTTGTGAAATGAGGGTGCCTTGGAGTTTCCTTTGGCTGTTTGCATGAAGTATCCCATCCAAAGAGCACCTTGGAGAACCTAAAGTTTGTTGTTGAGTCCATGAAGCGCCCTTCTACATACTTTTAGTGAATCAGATTGTGATGGAGTTGGAGCTAATAAATGTTAAGAAAAAGGATCTTTTCATATGATTGGTGCACACAGAAGTCGGAGAAAATGGTGCATGTGACCACTGCTGCTGCTATTTGACAATCAATGTAATTACTGGGTTTATGACGAGCCACAAAATGTTCCCCATGTGCTTCCTTCCTCAATATTCTTTTGATTCTGGGCTGTTGTTTAACCGAACCACCTTGGAAGTTGTGCTGCTGTGAATGGGCACAGCGGAGCAGCGATGAGAATCAGGAAATGTGAAGGGGGAGACAAAGCAAACCAATCACAGCTCTTAGGGCCTGCGTCATGCACCGCTCCTTCTTTGGAGAGGTGCACCTTGGGTCATGCAATAGGAACGCATGTTGCTGCTGCATCAGTGCTGTGTCGACGCTGTCACAACTGCATCACATCAACACGGGTGCATAACTTGTGCTTAAGTGAGGTGCGCCTGAAACACACTATGTGGGAGGTGTCAGGGAGGCATCTTGATCAGATGCCTAGTCATGTCTCAGCAGCCAGCTTAGTGTGGGAATTAGACTGCCAAGGTCTCCATCTTCAACTGCCATCTAATCTACATAGCACTGGCCCCCATGATCCCTCCTGCAGGTAGTCAAAGCAGTGGAGGGTGTACCTCATGTGGTTTGGGCTGAGTCAGGCCACCAGGTGGTTGTTGTCAAGCCCCTCCCCCAGGGCTGGCTCCAGGGCTGAGCTCTGGCAACCCCACACCAGGCAGCAGACAGGAGTTTTTGTTTTGACAATTTCCTTAGGTATGACTGTGAGAGTGAATGGTTGTCTGTCTCTCTGTGTTGGCCCTGCGATGGACTGGCGATCTGTCCAGGGTGTACCCTGCCTCTCGCCCAAAGATGCTGGGATAGGCTCCAGCCCCCCCGCGACCCGAAAAGGATTAAGCGGAAGAAGATGAATGAATGAATGAATTTCCATGGGAGTCTTCCAGACTGCTCTTGGTATGGCCCTTCACCCAGGCCCAGCTTGCCTTGGGACACCCCTCCAGGGGCAAGTTGCCCCCAACAGCATAGCTCCTGGGATCATTAGGACGCGCAAACCCTCCACCACGGTAAGGTGGCAATCTACGGAGGGGCCACAGGAAAACAGTGGTGAGCTAAAGAGAAGTTGCTAATGTGCCTGCTGCTGCACTTTCATGGAGACACTCATTAAATACATTAAATATCAGCTTGTATCAGACTGTTGCTCTGTTCACTGTCACAAAGCATTATTATTTCATACTGAATTTAGTAGAGTTTATACTGGTCCATATATAAGGGAAACTATCGTGGGGGGGTAAAATGAAATATCGGTCATGCGCAAAATTGTGTTGGTTCCAGGGTGTGGATGCCAGCTCATGGCCATAGCTGAGAGCTAAGCCTAAAGCATTGCAGCAGGTGCAGAAAAATACATCACTCTCCTGCCCTCACCTCTGATTGTAAACTTAAATATTTGGATTGCTTTACTCGAAGCAGAATGTTACCAAGATGACGATTCTCCCTTTTCCAGTTGAAGATCTTGGATGTGAGGCACTAATTTTTCATCCCAGATGCTTTACAAAGGGCTGCAAACACCCTAAGCATGAGTGATGACTCCAACAGGACCGTCTGCAAAATGAGAGGTGAGATCCTGAGAATAGTGAACTTAGAAATGTAAATGTCTTCATTTTATGAATGTGACTAGAATCGCTCTCAAAGTCAACAAAGGCAAATTTGATTGTGTGTTGTACCCATGAGGGTACTAAGGGTTATCAGTGTGTTTTTGGTATAGAATAAACTAAGGAAACTATCATGAGCACAATAACCACTGTGAGGAAAGAATAAATCACATCTTACCTGAACCCCAGCTCTGAGTAACAATTATGCGACTGCAAGGTAATATTCACTCTCTGTCAGATGCTGTATTGTAAAACTCTCATATACATCCAGTGTGGTGACTCATTCATGTTTTTCTGTCCCTCTGTCCTCCGCTCCTCAGTCAAGCCCCTGTTCTCAGTATCTTTTAAAGCTGATGTCGTATTTTCTGCCTGCATGGAGGAAGGGGCAGTCTGAATTGTTCAAGGCACATCTGATACACTGATGATCCTATTTTTTCTTGTCAAAAGATGTTTCTCCAAAGAAATAAAAGAAGTAAACATCAGGCTGGCTCTTACATGTTTCACAGTTTTGAATGGAGAAAGCAGAAAGGTTGGTGAGTTTGTCATAGTGTTCTGTTGGTGACTGTGATGCTAGACGCTGTCTTTTTTGTTCTTACTAAAGCTGCAATGTCTAATACTAAAACACAAAGGGGAAAACACCTTTACAGTTCCTGAAATGGCCACAATGTCTGTTCTACGTACTTGTATAGTCTGTGCAGTTTGACAACAAAGTCCTTCCAGGGTCAAAACACTGGAATAGAAATTGACCTACCCAGAATATCTAAAGTTTTTCTTTTTCCAGCAGAGCAACAGGATAAATTAATGCTCAGGGTTTTTTAGAGATACTGTTTGATCTTTTTAAGCTCACTCACTAATTTGGTCTTTATACCCATCCATCCTTTCTTCTACAGCTAATCTGGTTTAGAGGACATAGGTGTCGAGGTTCTGGATGAGCACATTACTCTCTTGGCACATTGCACTATTTGGTTATGCAATCTCCTCATCAAAAGCACAGCTGGTGGCTTTAACATGCTCAGCTGACTGTTGAGCTGCTGCATCCTCTTAAGGAGCGCTCAGTTGTTAGGTCAACGCAGGACCATGATGTTTCATGAGCCTTCTCCTCGTGACTTTGAAGATCAGGAAGCTACTGCAGACCATCTCAGAATCAGAATCAGAATCAGAATCAGAATCAGGTTTATTGCCATTGTTCATGTAGTACACAAACTAGGAATTTGTCTCGGTACAATGCTGCAACATTAAACATGATAAGATAAGAGAAATAAACTATACATGTAATAAAGTGTAGGATAAGATTAAGTGATACTGGTCAACAGTTAAAATATATATTAGCCAGCAGCAGATACTGTGGAGAACTATATAGTGCAGTCGGTAATGCAGGAAGAAAACAGTGATGATTGACATGAGTCTGGTTGAGCTGCTGTACATGGTGCACGAGAGTCACTTAGTGTTCAGCAGTCTAATGGCAGAGGGGAAGAAGCTGTTCATGTGACGGGAGGTTTTAGTCTGGATGGACCGAAGTCTTCTACCAGAGGGGAGGGGGGCAAACAGTACGTGACCAGGGTGTGAGGGATCGGCTATGATCCGGCCAGCACGCCTCCGGGTCCTGGAGATGTACAGATCCTGGAGAGAAGGGAGCTTGCAGCCGATCACCTTCTCAGCAGTGCGCACGACGCGCTGCAGCCTTAGTCTGTCCCTTGCAGTGGCTCCTGCGTACCACACGGTTATGGAGGTGGTGAGGATGGACTCGATGATGGCTGTGTAGAACTGCACTAACATCTTGGTGGGTAGCTTGAGCTTCCTCAGCTGCCGCAGGAAGAACATCCTCTGCTGGGCTTTTTTGATGAGTGAGCTGATGGTCAGCTCCCATTTGGGGTCCCTGGTGATGGTAGTGCCTAGGAAGCGGAAGGAATCAGCAGTGGTGATGGGAGAGCCTGAGAGGGTGAGGGGGGGCAGAGGAGTAGTGACTTTCCTGAAGTCTACAATCATCTCCACTGTCTTCAGAGCGTTCAGCTGCAGGTTGTTATTGCTGCACCAGGACGCCAGCTGGGCCACCTCTCTCCTGTAGGCGGACTCGTCGCCGTTGGAGATGAGCCCGATGAGGGTGGTGTCGTCCGCAAACTTGATCAACTTGACAGACTGGTGGCTGGAGGTGCAGGAGTTGGTGTAAAGGGAGAAGAGTAGGGGGGAAAGTACACAGCCCTGGGGTGATCCGGTGCTGATGCTAGTATAGTCTGAGACAGTCTTTCCCAGCCGCACATGCTGCCTCCGGTCCGTCAGGAAGTCGATGATCCACCTGCAGAGGGAGTCAGGCACGTTGAGCAGGGACAGCTTGTCCCGGAGCAGAGCGGGGCGGATGGTGTTGAATGCGGAGCTGAAGTCCACAAACAGGATCCTGGCGTAGGTTCCCGGGGAGTCCAGGTGCTGCAGGATGGAGTGGAGGGCCAGGTTGACTGCATTGTCTACAGACCTGTTGGCTCGGTAGGCAAACTGCAGCGGGTCCAGGAGAGGGGTGGTGATGGACTTGAGGTGGGACAGGACCAGGCGCTCAAAGGACTTCATGACTACAGAGGTGAGCGCTACAGGTCTGTAGTCATTAAGTCCAGTGATCCGTGGCTTCTTGGGGACAGGGATGATGGTGGAGGATTTGAGGCAGGATGGCACGTGGCATAACTTAAGGGAGGTGTTAAAAATGTCTGTGAATACAGGAGCCAGCTGTTTCGCACAGAGTCTCAGGGTGGAGGGAGACACGCCGTCTGGGCCGGGGGCCTTGCGCGGGTTCAGTCTGGAGAACTGTTTGAGCACATCCTGCTCACTGATGATAAGGGGAGGGGGGGAGGTGGGGGGGGGGTGCCTTAAATGAAGTAGGGAATGTGGAGGCTGTGGAGCTGGAGGGAGGGGGGGAGTTGGACACAGATGACGAGGTGTCAAAACGGGCATAGTGTTGGGACAGTCTCTGACAAAGGGCTTTGTCATCCTGACCTTTAGGAGCCTGAGGCCGATAGTTGGTGATCTGCCTCAGTCCTCTCCACACGGAAGCCGAATCATTAGCAGTGAACTGCTGCTGGAGTCTCTCTGAGTACACAGATTTAGCCCTCTTCAGCTCTCTGTTAAACCGGTATTTAACCTCCCTGTAGCAGTCCCTGTCTCCACTTTTCAGCGCTGCTTCCTTCTCCTTCCTGATCTGTCTGAGCTTAGCTGTGAACCAGGGTTTGTCATTAGAGTAACTCACCCTGGTGCGTGATGGAAGAATGTTCTCTTCACAAAAGTGGATATATGAGTTCACAGTGTCCGTGTACTCATCCAGATCATGCGTGGCTCCTTTAAGCATGCCCCAGTCAGATATTTCCATGCACGTTTCCAGCTTCTCCTCAGCATCACTGGTCCGTATCTTCGTAGTGCTCACAACAGGTTTAGTGAGCTTCAATCTCTGTCTGTATGTGGGAATGAGGTGAACCATCACGTGATCAGATAATCCCAGCGCAGCTTGAGGGACAGCGCGATATGCGTCTTTCACTGTGGTGTAACAGTGATCCAGTGTGTTTAATCCTCTGGTGGGGCATTTAATAAACTGTTTGTAGCGGGGGAGATCGTGGCTCAGATTGCACTGATTAAAGTCGCCAGCCACAATAATCAGCGAGTCTGGAAAACTCCGCTCTGTGTGTTGAATGTGATCCGCGAGCACGCGCTGAGCTTCGCGCGTGTCCGCGTCGGGAGGGGCGTACACAGCGATCATTATGAAAGAAGCAAACTCCCGCGGGGAATAGAAGGGCTTGCAATTGATAACAAGAAATTCCAAGGCAGGAGAACAGTGTTTGGAAATTACCGTTACATCAGAGCACCAGCTACAGTTGATGTAGAAGCAGACACCGCCTCCTGTGGTCTGCCTGACTCCTTGCAATAAACTTTCTTTGTGACTATCAGGCCACCTGCTACCGAGTTCTCCTTGTGGTTCCTTTGTGCTCGACCAACTTTTACTCCTTGACTGACTTTCAAACCCTTCCCAGGAATATCTCCCAGACCTCCAAGTAAGAACTCATTATCTGTCTGATCTCTTGTGCTGCAGTATCTCTGGCTCCTTGCCTCCTTGTAATGGACCCCCATACACACGTGGACAAAATTGTTGGTACCCCTCTGTTAATGAAAGAAAAAACGACAACGGTCACAGAAATGACTTGAATCTGACAAAAGTGGTAATAAATAAAAATTCTATGAAAATTAACCAATGAAAATCAGACAATGCTTTTGAATTGTGGTTCAACAGAATTACTTTAAAAAATAAACTCATGAAACAGGCCTGGACAAAAATGATGGTACCCCTAGAAAAGATTGAAAATAATGTGACCATAGGGACATGTTCAACTAAGATGTGTCCTCTAATTAACATCACAGGTGTCTACAAACTTGTAATCAGTCAGTCGGCCTATTTAAAGGGTGACAAGTAGTCACTGTGCTGTTTGATGACATGGTGTATACTACACTAAACATGGACCAGAGGAAGCAAAGGAGAGAGTTGTCTCAGGAGATTAGAAAGAAAGTTATAGACAAGCATGTTAAAGGTAAAGGCTATAAGACCATCTCCAAGCAGCTTGATGTTCCTGTGACTACAGTTGCACATATTATTCAGAAATTTAAGATCCACAGGACTGTAGCCAACCTCCCTGGACGTGGCCGCAGGAGGAGACGGATAATACGAATGGTAACAAAAGAGCCCAGAACAACCTCTAAACACATCCATGGTGAACTCCAAGGTCAAGGTACATCAGTGTCAGATTGCACCATCCGTCGTTGTTTGAGCCAAAGTGGACTTCATGGGAGACGACCAAGGAGGACACCATTGTTGAAAACAAATCATAAAAAAGCCAGATTGGAATTTGCCAAACTGCATGTTGACAAGCCACAAAGCTTCTGGGAGAATGTCCTATGGACAAACTAGACAAAACTGGGACTTTTTGGCAAGGCACATCAGCTCTATGTTCACAGATGCAAAAATGAAGCATACCAAGAAAAGAACACTATTCCTATTGTGAAACATGGAGGAGGTTCTATTATGTTCTGGGGCTGCTTTGCTGCATCTGGCACAGGGTGTCTTGAATCTGCGCAGGGTACAATGAAATCTCAAGACTATCAAGGTATTCTAGAGAGAAATGTGCTGCCCAGTGTCAGACAGCTTGGTCTCAGTCGCAGATCATGGGTCTTGCAACAGGATAATGACCCAAAACACACAGCTAAAAACACCCAAGAATGGCTAAGAGCGAAACATTGGACTATTCTATAGTGGCCTTCTATGAGCCCTGATCTAAATCCTTTTGAACATCTATGGAAGGAGCTGAAACATACCGTCTGGAGAAGGCACCCTTCAAACCTGAGACAACTGGAGCAGTTTGCTCATGAGGAGTGGGCCAAAATACCTGCTGAGAGGTGCAGAAGTTTCATTGACAGTTACAGAAATTGTTTGATTGCAGTGATTGCCTCAAAAGTTTGTGCAACAAAATATTAAGTTAAGGGTACCATCATTTTTGTCCAGGCCTGTTTCATGAGTTTGTTTTACCAACAATTTTGTCCACGGCTATATCTCCACTTTTGTGGACCTCCTCTTGAGTGGAAGTCTTTCCAAGTAAGAACTCAACTCCTTGCATCATTACCTTAACTCCACTGTGCTTCAGGATCTTTGGATCTTTGCTCCATGTCTCCCTGCTCCTCGACCTCTGTGCTTGCTCCTTCTTGGACTCCTTGTCTGTTGGACCCCCAGCTCAAGGATTTCTCCCAAGTAAGGACTTTATTCAACAATTATTCCTCTAATGAAGATCATCCGTCCAATTGGAGGTTCACAGACTCCATTTAAGGGAGCTTGTTGAGGGATGCCAGGAATCAGTATTTTTCAAAAATAATTTTCACAAATATGAAAAATCCTAGAGTCTTATTTGACACAATTAACACTCTTGTCTCACCTGCTTCCCCTCTAATTCCTGTGTTCTGTAAAGCAGACAGTAACAAATTTCTTAATTTCTTTGTTGATAAGATCAGCGATATCAGGGAAAACATTTTGCCATCTTCTTCTCTTAACTGTGCCAGTGTTATGCCATCACCTTGTACTTGGTCCACTTTTAATCCTGTGACATTTCAGGACATCACGGCTCTGCTGCAGAAGATGAAACCCTCCTCTTCCCCTGCTGATGTTCTCCCTACTAAGCTGTTTTTGAGTCAATTGGTCCGTCAGTTGTTGAACTGATAAACATTTCACTTTCAGCTGGTGTGGTTCCCAGCTCCTTCAAACATGCAGTGGTTGAACCAACTCTTAAGAAGCCGAGTTTGGATCCAGCACAGCCAAATAATTATAGGCCAATCTCTAAACTCCCTTTCATATCAAAAATTCTGGAAAAGGTAGTGGTTGAGCAGCTTATGTCATTTTTGGAAAATTGTAATATCATGGATAAATTTCAGTCGGGCTTTCGGAAAAATCATTCTACCGAAACTGTCATAAACCCCCGTGCGCCATTGTGAGGCGCACGAGGGAGAGAATGAAAAACCCAATCGTGGAAGTAGAAAGTGCCATTTTATTAAATAGAACAACAAAGAAACAAGTGCAGTTAACCACAAAATACAGGGAGATGCAATTGATGAAGTAACGGCCACCAGACATACAGGGCGCCAGCCAGATGCTCTACATCCTGGTCAAAAAGGGAGCCTAGTGCTGCAGGACAGCTAAGCACAAAAGGAAAGACAATCAGCCTAGTGCTGCAGGGCTGCTAAGCACAAAAGGAAAGGCGATCATGACACTTACAGGACTGGAGTGATCCCGGGGCGAACTGTGCAGTCGGGAGGATAAAGAGGATAAGCAGAGTCAGCCGATCACACCAAGGGATTAACCGAACTTCAAGTGCTAGCTGAATAATTAGCAGGTGATGAAAACTCATATGTGGAGAACTAGCTGCTGTGTATGGAGATGGATGCTCCGACAATCTCTTTCCACAATAGCAGTGAACAAATACTCCTGAAGCTATAAAAATAAGGGTGTGTATTTCATTGCTTTGGCCCATCCTGGAGCTTCCAGGTGAGTTGCCTGTTCCCTGGTCGAGATAATTTGTGGCCTTTGAGAACTACACCATGGCGCTCAACCTGAGTAAGCTAGATAAGCTGAGGGCACGTGTGCTTCTGATGCAGAATTTGGGGATTGAGGGACAGTGGATCCTGAGCACACTTGGGGCTTTGGACTCCTACAAGGACATGGTCGAGTTGCTAGTGAGCCATTTTCGCGCCCCGGACAGCGTGACCATCCAGAGGATTAGGTTTTGGCAGTGACACCAACGGGTGGTTGAATCTATCCACCAATTCGTCTCCGACCTGAGGCAGCTAGCTAGTGAGCGTAACATTGGGCCCCTGGAGGAAGAGATGATACGCGATCAGCTGGCGGAGCAGACAAATAGTGCCACAATATGAGCAAAGCTGCTCACAGCGCCGGGTGACTTAACGCTAGCCAGAGCTATCGAGATAGCTCTCCAATTGGAGACCACGGGCAAGCTAGCATCTGAGCTAAGTGGGCGCCAGTCACAGCGGCAGCTGGAGCCTCCCGCTGCAGTGCTAGTAGCGCACCTAGACAGTGAGGATAGCATGGACGGTGACGCTATGGAGACCAATGCTACCAGTCATAGGTCTGCCCCGGGAAAACCCATGTGTATGGGTTGTGGGTCCGTGAAGCACCATGTCAAGGTCAGGGACTGCCCAGTGAGAGGAAAGCACTGCGGCAAGAGTGCGGTTAAACCATTATGCCAGGGTGTACCAAATGTCTGAGCCGAAGAGCCCACGGAGGAAAACAACTTCACCCGTCCCGACAACTGTCCATGCCATGTCTCCGAGTACCAACGGGTACACATTCTGCAAAGTCATGCTGGATGGTGAGGAGGTACTGCTGCTGATCGACACAGGAGCGGAGGGATCATTATTGAATTGGGCCAAGGTGAGGAAGTTTTTTCCCCACTACAAAATCAGAAGTAATCCAGCATCACTCTATGGTTATGGAGGAGGAAGGCTGTGCACGGTTGGAACATTGGAGTTGACAGTTCTGTACAAGTCAGAGGAGATGGCTGACTTCACATTCCACGTGACGGCCCAAGGTGACAGCATCATGGGCTGCGACCTATTTTATAGACTGGGATTCGGCATTAAAGACGACGCCGGGGAAGAGTGGTCTGGTTGTGGAAAGTAGGACTGTCTGGTTCCGGTGGTGGAGGACGACGTGGTGTGGGATGAGGACATACTGGGCATCACGGCGGTCAAGCAGGACCAGCCTTACTCAGGTTCAACGCAGGAGGGTCTCAGTGCTAGCGCTCGGGGTACCGTGGAAGAGGGTATTGAGCGTGGCTGCGAGGCCCGTGCGTTGGCGAGTGACGCCGACAAGCTAGCCAAAGACTCCTCCGGAGCTCGGCTGCAGAGAGCTGGAGAGTCTGGAAATACAACGGCGACCACTGCAGCAGCTTTAAAAGAGGTCAGGGCGGGACTTCCGGTTATGGCTGCCACGTAGGACGGACGTGTCTCGCTCTGCTCTGCTCCTGGAGAAAAAATCGGCAAATAACTCTCTCATTTGGGACAGAACGTATCCCAGCATTTGAGCGAGGATATGTCGGCGAAGCCTAAGGCTGGAAAACCAGGAAAAGGAAAAAGCGAGCCGCCGAAACAGTCCAAATTAACGGACTTTCAGGTCTGTGACGCAGCAAACAAAACTCCATATATGGCGGAGGAGGCTGGCAACGGTGCGATTTCTGCGGGGAATGGCGCAGATGCGCTGATGGCTGCCATGAGTTCAATGAGAGCGGACTTTTCCTCTAGATTTGATGGGATTATGACAGCGTTGGAAGGAATAAGAAAGGAATTGGGTGACTGTGTAGAACGAACGGCGCAGATGGAGCTCCGTCTCGCTAGTGCTGAAGATGACGTCACCCGTCTTCAATTAAAGGTGCGCACTTTGGAAAAAAAAAATAAATCTCTGGAAGATAATATTTTGGATTTGGAATCTCGGTCGAGACAGAATAATTTGAGGCTGGTGGGTCTTCCAGAGGAATCAGAAGGTCGAGACGTATGTTCCTTTCTGGAAAAGTGGATTCCGGAGGTGCTGGGCAGCGAGGAGTTGCAATCAGCAGTGGTTCTGGAAAAAGCACATCGTATTGGCCCACGGAGAGATAAGGGACCGCCGAGGACCTTAATTATGAAGTTTCTTAGCAACAGAGACAGGATGAAGATCTTCAACGCTGCACGTGCTAAAGGAGAGATTAAACACCAGGACCAGCAGGTGCGGTTCTACCCAGATTTGGCCACAGGAATCCAGCAATTGAGGAAGCAGTTTGATCCCGTACGTAAGGAGCTGCGCAACCTTGGGATTCGTCATGGTGTAATCTATCCTGCGAGACTGCTGACCACGTATGAGGGCAGAACCCACATCTTCAAGACCCCAGAGGAGGCGCAGGAGTTCATCAAGAAGATCAAAGAAGAAGAAGAGACTGGTGGGAGCTAAGCATGAACAAAATATAAGGTAGAATAATTAAGCATTTGCACAGGCATCTGACTGACTTGAAGTAAATAGTAAGTTTACAAAATATAGATTGTATTATATATTAAAAAAACAAAACAAAAACAAAACAAACAAAAAAAAAAAAACTATGATGTACAAAGTTGTTAAAAATTTTGGAGTTAAGTTGGAAAACTACAGAGGAGAGTTAATGTTACGTCATTAAAAGCAGTAGAGTTAGGGTGATTGGGAGGATGAAGAAGGAGTGGCTTAGGCTGTTCCCCGTGGGTGTGGAACGGTCGATGGCTATATCGGGAGACAGAATTTTTCTTTTGATTTTGGGGGGTTTGCCACAAGTGTGGGAAGGGGAAATTTGTTTGTGTGTAGTTTGTAGGATGAATGTTCAACCACTCATGTTTTTGCTTCTCTGTATGAGCATGTTTACACTGCAAGGTAATCCCAAACTCTCTATTGATCATGGACCAAAGTGTTAATCTTAATTTAACTTCATGGAATTGCAGAGGTCTACAAAATTTAAAAAAACTTAAACAAGTTATGAATAAAATAAAGGACATGGGTTCAAGAATTGTGTTTTTACAAGAAACTCATCTGATAGAGGAGGATGTTAAAAGAATTAGGAGTAGATGGCAGGGAAGTGTATTCACCTCTTCATTTTCATCCCGAGCCAGGGGAGTTATGACTCTCATACATAAATCAGTTCCTTTTCAAGTGAAAAATGTAATTGGAGACAAATTTGGAAGATATGTAATCATTCAAGGTTCTTTGCTATTAGAAAATATAAATCTTGTGAACTTATATGGTCCCAATATAGATGATCAGAAGTTCTTTGCTAATTTATTTCTCATCTTATCATCACTTACAGGGCAACATATAATAGCAGGGGATTTTAATTGTACATTGAATCCAGGTGTGGATAGATCAACAGGACTGGATTGTACGCACATTGGATGTAGGATGACTATTAATCATTTTATGAAAGAATTGAGATTGTTAGATATATGGAGAGAAATGAAACCACAAGTTAAAGCCTATTCTTGTTATTCCAGTACCTACAAGACATTCTCACGTATTGATTATTTTTTGATTTCCACAGAATTAAGGTCCAAGATTCAAAACTGCTTTTATGATAACATCGTGATCTCTGATCATGCACCCTGTTGTCTAATATATGTAGATAAAAAATTGACAAAGGAATCAGGTAGATGGCAATTTCAGCATAAATGGCTTCAGGATGAGGAATTTGTCAAGTATATAGAAAAACAGATAGACGAGTTCTTTGACATCAATACTACACAAACATCAGCATGTGTAAAGTGGGAGGCTTTCAAAGCTTTTATTAGGGGACATATTATTAGTTATACAGGATCAAAATCTAAGAAGACTCGAGAGGAGAGAGCTAAATTGGAACATAAAATAAAAAATCTTCAGGAAAAAGTGTATGCAGGAAGTGACCCAAGGTTGGAGAATGAATTACTGATTTTGAGAGCTGAATACGACAAAAAATCAGCAAATAGAGCTGCCTCGAGTCTTCTAAGATTGAAACAATCTTTTTATGAACAAGGTGAAAAATCAGGAAAATTATTAGCATGGCAGATTAAACAATTGGAAATTAAAACACCAATTACCAGTATTATAAGTAACGGACAGGTAGTTATAGATCCTTTAGAAATTAATAGAGCCTTTAGAGATTACTATGAAAAATTATATGATACCAAAAATGAACCTGATTTAACAAAACTAAATGGGTTTTTGAACGAACTATCTATACCGTGTATTCCAAATGAAAACAGGGAGATATTGGAGTCTAAAATTAGTCAAGAAGAAGTTGGGCTAGCCATTGATAATATGAAATCAGGAAAAAGTGCAGGACCAGATGGTCTTCCAGTTGACCTTTATAAAAAATTTAAGAATAAATTAATAAAACCTTTTTTGGAAATGGTTTTAGAAGCATTTCAAAATAATAATTTACCATCATACATAAATAATGCCTTAATTATACTGCTGCCAAAACCAGGTAAGCCCTCTAATAAATGTGAAAATATGAGACCAATAAGCCTATTAAACGCCGACCTTAAGATAATCTGTAAAATTTTAGCAAGACGAATACAAGAAATTTTACCAAATATTATTAATCGAGATCAGAATGGCTTTATAAAGGGTAGACAAGGCTTCCATAATGTAAGAAGACTATTTAATATTATTTATTTTAATAAAGAAGCACCGGATACAGCTCTCCTATCATTGGACGCCGAAAAGGCCTTTGATAGAGTTGAATGGCCCTTTCTTTTTGAAGTCCTACAAAGGTTTGGACTTGGAAATAATTTCATAAAATGGGTTCAAATAATATACAATAATGCTACAGCAGAAATCCTAACAAATAACAATATTTCAAAACCAATAAAAATCAATAGAGGATGTCGACAAGGCTGTCCACTTTCACCTTTACTGTTTACTATGGCAATTGAACCTTTAGCGATAGCGATACGTTTACATTCACAAATATATGGAATTAAAGTTGGACCAACAGAACATAAAATCTCCCTGTACGCCGATGATATAATTTTGTTTATGTCGAATCTAAAAAAATCAATTCCAACCTTGTTGAATTTAATAAAGAATTTTGGGGAAATATCAGGATATAAAATAAATAAAACTAAATCTTCAATATTAATGCTAAATGAGACCCAGAGAAATTACCCAGCCCCTGAGGTAAATCAATTCAATGTTGTAAATCAGTTTAAATATTTAGGAATCCAAATTATGCCTAAGCTAGAATCAGTCGCCAGTGTCAACTATGAAGCCTTAATGTCAGATATCAGTGAGTTAACTCAGAGATGGATGTCACTACCAATGTCGATGATCGGGAGAATCAATATACTTAAAAGTAATATTTTACCTAAAATACTTTATTTATTTCAATACATTCCCTTATCACCACCTTTAGATCTATTCTCAAGAATAAAAAAAAAGTTAGTGGAATTTATATGGAACAACAGGAGGGCTAGATTACGTTTGTCTTTATTATATTTACCATTTGATCGTGGAGGTCTGAAATGTCCAAATTTTATGTTGTATTATTGGTCGGCACAACTGAGGTCTATGACATATTATTTTTCATCAAATGATCTCCCTCACTGGACTGAAATGGAATCATACAATTTACCTTTACCTCTTCCCATATTCATATACTCAGATTCGGCAAAAAAATTACAAAAACAAGTTAAAAATCCATTTGTAAAGCATATGATCAAAATATGGTGTGAAGCTAAAAACTATTTAAAAGAACCACAGTTATTGTCACAATTTAGTCCAATATGGGGTAATCAATATTTTAAACCAGGGAGAGCGGATGCTGTATTTAAAGTATGGAATTTAAAAGGGATACAAAAGATTCAGGATTTATATTTGCCATGTGCAGATAACATAATGTCTTTTGAAGAGCTGAGGATCAAATTTAATCTCAATAGAACACATTTTTTTAAATATCTTCAACTTAGAAACTTTATTCGATCAAATCAAAATAAAGCTCTCACTCGACCTATTTATTCATCCTTGGAAAAAATGATGATGAAAGATAGTAAAAGAAAGGGTATTATTTCAGAGTTTTATAACTCATTGACACTATCTTCAAGTGAAAATTCACTGAAAAGATTAAACTACTGGAAAGAAGATCTGCAAATTGAAATTTCAGAGGAACAATGGGAATTGGCTTGTACAGAAGCTCAAACCAAATCAATAAATGCACGCCTTAAATTGATACATTTCAAATGGTTAATGCGGATGTATGTTACACCGGAGGAGTTAAATAGATATAACAAAAATATACCAGATACATGCACAAAATGCATGGAAAGTAAAGGAACCCTATTTCATTGTTTATGGGAATGTAGATTAATAAGAATGTTTTGGGAAGAGGTGAGGGTAACAATTGAAAAAATAATCTCAAAACAAATCATATTGAATCCTAAACTGTTTTTGTTGGGTCTGTACCCAGAAAAGCATAATTTTAATAAAAGTGAAATAACATTCATAGACCTCAGTTTGCTTAATGCCAAAAAATGTATTGCACTATTATGGAAAAAGACTCATAGACCAGATGTGACTCAGTGGTTAAGACAGATGTTAACAAACCTTCCATTAGAAAGAATAACATATATACTAAAATCAAAGGAAATTGTGTTTGAGAATATATGGAGACCTTTTATTGATTATGTAAAAAATTTAAACATAACTCTTGAAGAAGAAGGTGAATGATGTGTGTGGACCTTGTAAATTCCAAACTGGTGAACATAATATGTATACTTATGTATTGGATTGTCTAGACTAAACAGAGGAGCATTGTTGAAGACTTGATTTTGTTGGTGGTTGTTGGTGTTTTTAGTGCATTTTTTTTTTTGTAGTACTTTAGTGTTAGTGTTTGATTGTTTGTATCATGTTTGTTAAAAAAAAAAAAAAGGTTCAATAAAGATATTGTGGAAAAAAAAAAAGAGGTCAGGGCCAGACCGACAGGCACGGAGGGACCACGTGCCGATCAGGAACACTGCAGACCAAGCAGAGCTCCTCTGAGAGTTACGGACCTGGCCCGGGCTCGAGAGGAGGGACGTCCACGGCAAGTGCGGGCCAAAAGACAGCCAGAAGGACACCAGGAGCGGCTGTGCATCGTGGCTAAGTAGGGCGCGGCCTACTTTCAGCTGTCAGACGGCTTGTGGAAGCACACCAATGAGCTGCAGTGTGCTTGGGAGGAGGCTTCGGATGGCGGGTCCGGACGAGAGGGGTAGCCGATGGCAAGGAGAAGATGCACGCTCATCTATGAGGTAAGCTGTGGTCCCGAGGGCATGCCGCCTCCAGGGGAGGGACAACTGAGGGGCAGCCCTGGGCCCACGCAAGCTGGTTCTAGTCCCTTTTCCGTCAGAAGGACAGTAGTGTGAGTCAAAAAAAACAAAAAAGAGTTCTAATGTTCATATGTTTGTATGTGTAAAAAAAAAAAATTAAACTGTTATTGTTCTAGGTGTGTTATATTTTAGGAGCACGGCAATGTTCCCAGTTATAAATGGACTTTTGTTTAAGTTTACAGGTGGCAGAATAACCTACCTTGCCGTGTGGGGTGGGACGGGAGTCCATTCATCATCCCTCCTAGCTTAGGTTTGTTGTGTGAATGTGTTTGGCCACTTAGTAATTTCAGTCCTAGTTTTTTTTATTGCGTGATTTTGGTCCTAAATTGGGGAGGGTCTCAACTGTATGTGTGGCTTGGACTTTCTACGGGGGGGGGGAGGGTCTTTCAATAAAGCTGAGTTCTACTGTGCACCTGGCCACATCCTTTAAGGAGGTAGTTTCAGACATAACACCCGCCTACTTCATTTCATTTTCCACAGTTCTTCTCCAAGTGCCCTGTGGCCTGCCCCTCTTCCTTTTCCCAGGTGGTGCCCATCTCAGAGCAGTATTTGGATGTCTGGTGTTGTTCATCCTGAGGACATGGTCAAGCCATCTCCATCAGCGCTGTTTCACTTCCAGGATGATGCTGTTGATGCCTGTCTGTTTACTCATTTATTTGTTGGTGACCCGTTGTTCCCAGTGAATCCTGAGGATCCAGCAGTGACATCTAGTAGATCTTCCCGAATCTACTAGGAGCCCCATATATATTTTTTAAATGTTTAGCATATTTAACATGATGTCTGACAAAATAAACACCAGTATTTATATTAATGGCAAATCAAATCACGAATGTAACGTCCTTCCCCCTTCTCCTCAGACCGTTGGCCTCTACCATGTTGTCTCTGAGACATGTGCATGTGCGTATCGTTGGTTACATTCATTGTAAACAAACCATACAGCCTGTAGAATAGTGACAAAATGAAACGAAGTTATCTGAGCGGTGCAGAGAAATGGAGAAAAAGGGAAGAACACAGAAATTTTTTTTTTTATCAAAACAACCTTTGTCATTTCAACCTCGGAGGAGATTAACCCTCCCAAAAAGCGCTAGAGAGCAACACTGCTTGTACGAGCACACGTGATGCTAATGATGAGCACCTGTTGTTAATGAGGAGGCAGCGGTGACACTGGTTACTGACAGTACAGGTAAACAACAAAAAAAATTTAACTATTTTTTCTAATTGCAAGATTTGCAGAGGCCAAGGCTCACACGATTAAATTTAAATATGACCAACTGTGCTCCCCAGGCATGCACAGGATATCTACAGCCTCACAGCAGATGACATTACATGAGATTGGATCTAGTTTGTTTGTTTTATTAAGCTCCCTATTAGCACATGTATAAAACATTGGCTACACTTCCTGGGGTCTAGCATATATACAGTATTCTTGCTTGTGTCTACGTAGTACAGAGGATGGAGCACAATAGATGCCTCTGCAAAATGGAGCAGTCAGCAGACCGTGAACAGGACCCTGCTGGCAAATATGGGTAAGTCAGTCCCTCCATAATTTCACAGGATGTTTTCATGATTGTTGCGGCCCAAAAAGTCTGAGTTTGTGGGAGCTTTTTAAAAAAAGTTGCAATAAAAGTTGTGATGTTTTGAGAGTTTTTTCACATGAAAAGTTGTGGGAAGAATTACAAGTTTTATAGCAGATGCTTTTTTCCATAGTTTACTGCAATAATTTTCTATATAACACCACAAGAAAAGCACAGGATTGTCAAAAATTTCCTATTAAACAGTGATTTGTAAATTAAACAGAAACTTCTGCTATACAAAAAAAACTGTTTTGTGCAACACCAAATACAGACTTTAACACAACTAAGTGAGACTGAAGTAGCTACTCATAAATTTCTCATAAAAATGACCAACATTGTCGGCTACTCTTGCTGAGAACTTGAATAAAAAGGATGAAAAAAAAATTGTCCATTACAACAGCTAAGTTGCATTGAATGCATGTTAAAGAATACAGATTTAGAAATCATGGCAGCACCTTCATTTGAAAACTCCCTAACCACAGCGGTCCCCAACCACTTGGTACTGAGCGCAGAGAAAAAAGAAATAATTTATTCTGTTGCTCTGTATTGTCTATCGAAGTCTGTATTTTTCTAAAAAAAATTACTGAATATTCTCTGTCTTTCTATGCCTGACTCCTACCTCTCTGTCTATCTGCTGTGCGTCTTGACACACACCTGTTTCATCAGATAATCATCTTTCCTTTACTGGGAGTTTTACCAGAAGGAGGGCTCTCCTTAGGGGTTTGCCGGAGGTGCACGTTGGTCTGTGTCCAAACTGGAGATTCACAGCTTTAAAGCTCATTGACAAGATGTAGTAATGATTTTACCTCTAAAGATGTATAAAATGTTCAAACATGGGTTGTGTGTTAGATTTGCTTGTTTGTTTGTGGTTTTACAACATCTCTCCTCACGTGCGCTTCTGCGTCAGGGTGCTTTTCAGGCAGACGGGACTTTTTTCAACACAAACCCTGCAATTCGTACACACAGTCAAGACAGAGATGTGGGGAGACATCCACCGGCGAACCAGGGGAGACGGAGGAAGGGACGTGTGGGAAAACTCGCGGGTGAGTGTTTTTTTTTCTAAATTGCACACTGTTTTTTGCTGATGTGTTCCATTAACACTCACGGTAAACATGGAAGTGAGCACAATGCAGCAACACATTTGATTGGTTAGACTGAGTGTTTGAGCGCTACTCAGGGACAAATTTGATTGGCGAAATTGGTGGAAGTTGACGAGGATTGGCCAAATTGCGGGAAAGTTGCAGTGATTGGACAAAGTTGCAAGGTCGCTCAAAAGATGTGGCGATGGCCTGATTTTGCGTGAATTGGTGCGATCACAATATCGTGAAATCCTGGAGGAACTGGTAAGTGTGAATAAACAACAGATCTTCCACGTGAATTGTTTTTTTTTTTTTTTATAATAGACAAAAGTCTACGTTCAATTTGTTAAAGTTTGTTTTTCTACAGATGCAACTCCTGATGCCTGAATGATATCATCATTTGAAGACTTCTGAGGACAAGCCCTTTTCCACTAGTCCCCACTTGGCCCTACTCGGCTCTACTCGGCCTGGTTTGTAACCTTTTCCATTAGTACCTGGTACCAGGTACCAGGTACTATTTTAGTACCGACTCAAGGCCAGGGTACAGCCGCGCTGAGTCGAGCTGAAAATGTGACATCAATAGACTGCAGGCCACTGATTGGTCAGGGCGCAACGTCACGAAAGCGTCCGTCTTCTGAAGAATCGCCAAACCGCCATTTGCAAAAGTTCACGGAGTTAACTTGGTCACCGAGTAAACACGATATTAATAGAGATGGCGTTGTAGGTTTCGCGGAAATCTACACCGTGGTCCAATGAAGAGGTGCGGAGTTTTCTGTGCTTGGTGGCAGATATCAGTATCCAGAGCGTCATGGAGCGACCCCGCAACGATACAGATGGCAGCCCAGCATAGAACCGGACTACGGACAAGCTGAAGATGAAAGTGAGAGAACCATCGATGGTGAGTGATTTGTGATATTGTGCATCTTTTTGCTTATTTATCCTGTTGGTGGTAAGCTCACTTTTTTGAGCAGTACAATGCCGTCCTGTGCTGGCTAACAAGTGTTAGCTAGTAGCTAGCTAGCTAGTAGCCAACTGCTGAGTCGCGCTTGCTTTGTCCGAAGTATTCGCTTGTGAGAGCAAAATGATGAAATATGTTAATCCTGGTTAAAGTCCTGGTTTGTGTACATGTTGCACTTTGGTGCTGTGCATTAAGTTGTGTGTAATTTCTTTCTAGAATGTGTTTCCGCATGCCAGGAGTTAGCCGCCCTGGGGAGTGTTGTGTTTTTACAGGTCAAGAGGACCCCAGGATCCAAAATCTCAACATATACATGTGCATTTTCAAACCAGTGATTTATAAAGTGATTCATATAATTCTCGAAAGCGTCAGAATAGACCCACACACTTATTCTGTGGATTTTCCAAAAAAAAAGTGTTGGAACAGTGTTGTCGTGCTGTTTCTGTTCCACCTTAAATCCCTGGATTGAAAATGTACTTGTACCTGTACAGAGTGGATCCTGGGGTGCTCACTGGTCAGGGAAGCGAAGCATTTTTGTCACATCCAACCACTGACTTTCACAGGTGTATTTCCCTAATACAGGTACATCTCCAAAAATTAGAATATCATGAAAAAGTTCAATATTTTTTGTCACTCATTTCAGAAAGTGAAATCCATATATTATATAGATTCATTACACAGACAGTGATATATTTCAAACGTTTATTTATTTTAATTTTGATGATTATGGCTTACAGCCCCTGAAAACCCCAAATTGAGTTTCTCAAAAAATTAGAATATTACATAAAATTAATTTTAAAAAATAGTTTTTAAATAGAAATTTTGGCCGTTGAAATGTTGGTTAACATGGGCTGTAGTCATAATCTTCAAAATTAAAATAAACACTTGCAATATATCACTGTCCGTGTAATGAATCTATATATGGGTTTCACTTTCAGAAATGAGTGACAAAAATATTGAACTTTTTCATGATATTCTAATTTTTTTGAGATGTACCTGTATACAGTACATGTTGAACTTGCTTGAACTAACCACCATCCATTTCTGTCGTTTGTCTAGGCAAGAGGAAAAGAAAGCAGCCACCCCACAACGGACCATGCCACTGTGGAAAGTACTGAAATCCTTTGCTTTTATAGGTAAAGTGCCAAAACTAAAGTAGCACAATTTCCACTTAATATAAAAGGGACTGAACTGAGATTTATTTGACTGTGTGAATATTAATTACAGAATAATTGAAAATGAATGGCACATCAACTGTAAAATAAACGCTTGTTAATGTATTTATTTTTTTTGTCAGATCACTTGTGTTATCCTTTGTGAGTTATGTTCATAATTGTATGTTGCACTTTGGGGAATGGGAGTTGTTCAGTCATCAATATAATTTAGTTTATACACTACTGTTCAAAAGTTTGGGGTCACCCAGACAATTATTTTGTGTTTTCCATGAAAAGTCACACTTATTTACCACCATGAGTTGTAAAATAAATAGAAAATATAGTCAAGACATTGACAAGGTTAGAAATAATGATTTGTATTTGAAATAATAATTTTTTCCAGATACTCAACCTGCTCAAAGGAAGGTCAGTTTTATAGCTTCTCTAACCAGCTAAACTGTTTTCAGCTGTGCTAACATGATTGCACAAGGGTTTTCTAATCATCCATTAGCCTTCTGACGCAATGAGCAAACACATTGTACCATTAGAACACTGGAGTGATAGTTGCTGGAAATGGGCCTCTATACACCTATATAGATATTGCACCAAAAACCAGACATTTGCAGCTAGAATAGTCATTTACCACATTAGCAATGTATATTAGATATTAGAGTGTGTTTCTGATTAGATTAAAGTTATCTTCATTGAAAAAAACAGTGCTTTTCTTTCAAAAATAAGGAAATTTCTAAGTGACCCCAAACTTTTGAACGGTAGTGTATATGTAGTTTATAGTCTATCATCAATAAACTAATGCAGTATTATAATAGCAGGACAAATTACAAATATTTGAGACCCATTGTAGTGCATCCTTTTATATTTTAGCAATACAAGTACAAAACACCGCCCACACTTTAAGCCAGGGCAAGAAGAGACACAGCGGTGACAGAGCGGTGGCTAAACTTTTATTGATAAAAATTCCATATTTTGACTGAGCGATTCCATACTCGGTGATGCACACCCTCAGTTAAAGTACTATATTCCATTTAAGTGAATGTATTAATTCATTCTGATTGCTGAGGCCACAGTAAAAACAAATGATTTTTAACATAACCCAGCTCTTGTAAAATCTACTTTACTGAAGCGCAGCTACATGAAAATTGTGGTTAAATACAACAACAAAGTACTTTATTGTCACATTCCACCACTGGCTTTTAGCAGCAAGTGTATTTCCCAAATATGTTTTAAACTTGCATTAATTAATTTCTGTCTTTTGTCTAGGCAAGAGGGAAACGATCGACCCCAAACCGGACCTTGTGTCATTATTTACAGAGATGCAGGCTGAAGATCTGCTGAACTGGGACCAGCTTGAGCGGCACATCCCAGCTGCTTCTCAGTGAGGCAGTGTGGCTGGCGTGTGTGACCCATTCTAAGTTTTTTTTTTTTTTACAGTTTGAATTTTGCACATTCTGAATAATCTGGAATTTGCTGCTGATTGTAATAAACAATTTAGTGACTTGTGTTTGCATCATGATTTTCTATTTTGTTTGTTAAGACACCGGTGGGAAAAGAGTCAACAGTACAAACCATTTATCGGTGACTTTGAAAATAATGGCTCATTTTTAAGAAAAAGTAACCAAAACAATTACTTTATTTACTGAAGACTGTATTGTTGGATGTGCCACTGCAGAAGACCCTGCACACTTTAGTGACAGTATCAGTATATGGAGGACTTCTGAGCCATATTAGCATCTGTACTTTATCATAATGGGTTTGGGCAGGGGTGTCCTGTGCCATGGAGGGCCAAGACCCTGCAGGCTTTACCTCCAGTGTCTTCAACAGCAGATTCCACTGAATTTCTTCCCACTGATTGCTGATCAGTGAAAACACCTGCTGACGAGACTGGGTAGAATAGAAAACCTGCAGGGTCTTGGCCCTCCATGGCACATGATTGGACACCCCTGGGTTAGGGTTTAACATTTTAACACAAATGTCTTTATGGTTCATAATTCTGTTGACAGACTTACACCAAACCAAAAGTGATTTCTCAAACTGCTGGATTGTTCTTATACAGCTTTTCCAATCTTTTAGTATTTAATTTATGTCACTTGGTGGTAACCTTCACACATAAAACAAAAGTGACACATCTGCCAAAATTTCAAAGGTTTATTGTCAGTGCAATACTACATGAATACATGTATAGTACATTGTTGATGCAGAGAATATATATTTCTACAGTATCTACATGTTGTCACAACCTGAACGCTATCCTTCCCCGTGTTCAGGTTGTCCAGTGCCGCTCCTGCTCCGTGGTAGTCCGTGCCGGGTCTTCCAAGGCCCGTACTTTGACAGCGCCCAGCTGATTCCCAGCTGTCTAGTTCAGCTGCGCTGGGACAGCTGTCTCCCATTATCAATCATCTCCCCCACTTAAGCGAGCAACCGAGAGTTACTCGTCGCTGCGACCTCGCTATGGAAAGACGTGCCCTGTGTTTCCACGGCTGTAGCTCCTAAGCCTAGCTTCAGTCCGCCGTTACCTCGGCGCTACCCCCAAAGTAAGTGCTGCGACTCGGCGTGTGTTTCCTCTCGCCGCCTCTCTAGCCATTCTTTCCGGGTTGTACGTTGTCTTGTGTTCTGTGTGTGTTTTAGCCCCACGTGGCTCTTTTCCTTTCAGTTTGTTGTCTAGTGTTATGTGTGTTATAGCCCCACGAGGCTCTTTACTTTGTGTTCATTCTTTGTGTGTAATTATTAATAAATTATGCAAACTCACTGGTCGCCCTCGCATCTCCTTTCTGGCTCGTGAGAGCCAGGTCATGACAGTAGGTCGCAGCCAGACTGAGACGTCCGCGACCGTGAGTTTGCTGTGGGACTCGTTGTTTTTTCCTTCCTCTGGGTGCAGGCAGGCTTGTATCATGTCTCCCTCCAGGAGGCGTATGCGGCACCCAGGCCACGATCTCTCGGAGGCTCTGGACCTTGTGGATGGAACACTGTTCACCACGGACCTCTACGATTCTCCCAGCGAGATACGCTGGCGTCTGGAGCTTGCCGAGAATATGATTAACAACTTCCCTCGCTACTTCCATCTCCCTGAGGTTAAGGCGAGGAAGGCAGACATCTCTGTGGCCTGGGAGAGACTCCATAGGCTGGAGGAGAACCCCGGCAGGAAGCTGAAGACAGGACACCATCGCTCCTCGCTTCAGAATCCCGCTCCTGCCGCCGATCCAGTCCAGGAGTTCGCCTCACCCAGGGGTAATCCCCAAGATAGAGTGACGTCAACCGGGGTTCCCCCGGAGAAGATGAGGTTAACAGCGATTCGCATTGCGGACCGAGTGGCAGCCGCTTGTTCCGCCGCCTATCCCCCCGTAGCCATGAAGCACGTGATAGCGGCGGTCAGGCTGGTAGAGAAGAACCCTGAGCTGAACGATTATCCGGGATACGCTGACCTGTTGGCTTCGGTCTCCGTACAGGAGCGGCGTTTTCCCGACTTTACGTTCAGAAGACGCCGCTCCCAAATTCCCCGTTCATCTCAGCGAGAGCCCCGTCCGGATCCCGCTCCAGGAAACCACATGAATTCTGCCTCCCAGCCTGCTGTTGCTCCTGTGTCTTGCCGAAGAAGCGAATCAGCTGCTCCCGCTCCTGGGCCCGCTCTCCCCACTGTCCCGTCAGCTTTGGGCCCCCGGTTCTCCTCAGCTGTTTCTCCCCCATCTTCATCATTCACTCCGGCTGCTGAGAACGGCGCGAATTTGCCTCCAGGTGTTCCCGGTCCCGATCCGGTGCTAGTGGCACCACCTCGTCTGTCCGGGGGGTCCTCCACTTCTATCCGGCTGGGAGAGGAAAGACTCAAGTTCCTTGCAGCGGATTCCACCGGCCCTCCGGGAATCAGGCAAGTGTCCTTTCATTCTCCTCCCATTATGAGTGAATTGCCTTGTTTGATTCCTGGGGGAGGAGTTCAGGGTTCACAGTCCCCTGAGCTCTCTCCTCCCGCTGCAAAAGTTGAATATGAACCTGCATCCTCTGTGTCTCTTCCCCCTGAGTGTGCCCCGGTGCCAGGTGTGCACCACCGCACGAGGAGGAGGCCTGCGGCCCTGGAAGGTTTTGCCCCAGCCCCGCAGCCACGTCATGGGCAGAGGAGAAGGTCGAACTACCTGTTGGAGCCAGCGCCGACGATTAAGCGTCCCCGGGTCTCCACGGAGGAATGGTTCGGCCCAGCAGAGCCCAGATCTCCTGCCTCCACGCCATGCGGGCTGTCGACGCGGTCTTCGGCGCTTGGAGGTCGTTTGACTGTGGAAACCATCATGCCAGCTGCGGAGCCATTCGCAGTCGAGTTGAAGCCGGAGGACGGAGTCCTGTACGCTGAACCCGGAGCATCGAAGTCCTGGATGGCGGTAGAACCCGAGATCAGGCGAGTGCTCTATTTTCCTTCTTTCATTCATTTTCTGGAGCATTATCGCCTGTCTCTCGGGGGGGTGGGCCGGGTGCAGCCTTCTGCTGCGCTCGAGCCTGTCTCACCGGGCTCTGCCGCTGCCGGTGATCCTAATCCCGGTTCCTTTTTTCCCTCTGAGCCTCTCCCCAGGGTCACTGGAGACGAACCTGCCCCGGGTGCCACCTCGGAGGTTCCGGTTCTCCGTACGGTGTTCGCCTCAGATGCTGCGCCCGGAGGTGCTTCGCCGGTCCAGTTGGGGTCCACCGGGAGTGCTGTTCCGGCCCAGTTGGGGTCCACCGGGAGTGCTGTTCCGGCCCAGTCGGGGTCCACCGGGAGTGCTGTTCCGGTCCAGCTGGGGTCCACCGGGGGTGCTGTTCCGGCCCAGTCGGGGTCCACCGGGAGTGCTGTTCGGGCCCGATCGGGGTCCACCGGGAGTGCTGTTCGGGCCCAGTCGGGGTCCACCGGGAGTGCTGTTCGGGCCCAGTCGAGGTCCACTGGGAGTGCTGTTCCGGCCCAGTCGGGGTCCACCGGGAGTGCTGTTCCGGCCCGATCGGGGTCTACCGGGAGTGTTTCGCCGGCCCGATCGGGGTCCACCGGGGGTGCTGCGCCGGCCTGATCGGGGTCCACCGGGGGTGCTGCGCCGGCCCAGGTAAAGGTCAGTGAGGGAGCTGGAGGATTGTGTTCGCCTGACGTCAGGCTGACTTCGCCCCTTGCCTCCATCGTTTCTCCTCCTGCCGTTGTTGGGATTCCTCTCATCCGGGCCAGTTTCCCCCTGCCCTTGTTCTCATTAGATGTCAGGCTGACTTTGCCCCTTGCCTCCATCTCCTCTCCCCCTACTACTGTTGGGGTTTTTCTCACCTGGGTCAGTTTCCTCCTGCCTTTTCCCTCAGGGAGGAAGCTGCACCAAGACTTCTCCCTCTGCTCTCCGTGGTCTGAGGTCACGGGACGACCGCCTGAGGAGCCATCTGGCTGGTTCGGTGATCTGGGTCGGCCTCCGGAGAAATTGTGTCTCTTAGCCTGGGACTCTGGTAGGCCGCCCGAACTGGTGTTGTGGTTCCTGGCCTGGTAGAGTTCGGGTCACCCGCCGGACAAGCTGTCACCGCCTGCCTCGCTCTACCTGCTGACGTTCCTGAAAGATTGACTGACTGTTCATAGCCTTGTGTTTGTTTGCCCTTCATTATTTAATTCCATTCAGGACATCGAGGAACTTTCTGCCCTAGAGTTCTTATTGTGGTGTCATTATAACTAAGATTCCTTAGACCATTTTCTATGTTTATGTTCCCAGTATGATCTCCTATTTCTGTTAGCCCTTTAAGTAGCTTTTGCCTCACATTGCCTGGCCTTATTCAGAGTAGTTTTTGTTCATCTGCATTTATATCCTCCTCCAGACTGTTTGATTTTCTGTGTTGTGCTAATTCGTGTTTGAGGAGTTGATTTTTTTTGTATCTTTATGCCAGTTAGCGGCCTCAGGCTTTATTTTTAGGTCTTATGCCCGGATTGTTTCCTTTATATATTCTGTTTTTGGCCAGGGTTACATGTGTAAATCTTCTGCAACCTTATGTTCACAGAGTTTTGTAGTTTTTTTGGTCTTCGGGACATGAGTTTTGCATTGTCCTCGCCCTAAGTTATTGTGAACCTTTTTTTTCCCATGACTATGTCGCTATATTTCTGCAGTTTGATCTCTCCACCTCCTGTGGTCACCTGCATAGACCGTCTGGCCTCTGCAGAGGAGGGGGTGATGGTTTTTTTTTTCCTGTTTTTGAAACTATTATTATGGTATCTGATCCTATGCTGTTACCTGGGTTTTTTTTTTTTTTCTTCCCTGCCTCCCTTTCCTTGTCCCTCACTTTCCCCGAGACCTGGCCCCACCGCCCTCCCTGGTCTTCCCTCGGGGGGGGGGTTAGCCTGCACCAGGAGGCGCGGCTCGGGGGAGGAGTACTGTCACAACCTGAACGCTATCCTTCCCCGCGTTCAGGTTGTCCAGTGCCGCTCCTGCTCCGTGGTAGTCCGTGCCGGGTCTTCCAAGGCCCGTACTTTGACAGCGCCCAGCTGATTCCCAGCTGTCTAGTTCAGCTGCGCTGGGACAGCTGTCTCCCATTATCAATCATCTCCCCCACTTAAGCGAGCAGCCGAGAGTTACTCGTCGCTGCGACCTCGCTATGGAAAGACGTGCCCTGTGTTTCCACGGCTGTAGCTCCTAAGCCTAGCTTCAGTCCGCCGTTACCTCGGCGCTACCCCCAAAGTAAGTGCTGCGACTCGGCGTGTGTTTCCTCTCGCCGCCTCTCTAGCCATTCTTTCCGGGTTGTACGTTGTCTTGTGTTCTGTGTGTGTTTTAGCCCCACGTGGCTCTTTTCCTTTCAGTTTGTTGTCTAGTGTTATGTGTGTTATAGCCCCACGAGGCTCTTTACTTTGTGTTCATTCTTTGTGTGTAATTATTAATAAATTACGCAAACTCACTGGTTGCCCTCGCATCTCCTTTCTGGCTCGTGAGAGCCAGGTCATGACACATGTATCTAGTAAATCAAGTATTTCTCCATGTAACCTTGTGACTGCATTATTTTAGTTTAGTTTATTTGAAAAGGGACAATGCAATTTCATAAAACACATGATTACACATGGTTAAAAAAGCCAGAATTAGCCAAAAGGCTAGTTTTCATCTGTAGTCCCCTGGCCAAGATGTAAAAAAGCAGTAAAATGCATCTACAAGAAAAAAACATGGTTAGACATTTAAGAGGGCACTAATGTAACAAATAATATATACATAACAAACCGTACATTGAAACACAACATCAAACATCACAGCAGACTTATCTTTTAGTGTTGGCAGCTGTAGGTGTTTATAAGCCACATTTTCAATTTTTTTGTGAAGGCCTTGAATGTTGTGAGCAGTTTAACCTCCTCAGGTACTGAGTTCCACTCACTAGCGCTCCTCACTGACCAGGCTGACTTACTGAAAGTGCTCCTGCGCAGAGGAATGAAACAGTCACCTCTGACAGAGCCTCGAGTGACGCGATCAGAGCTGTTTCTTTGGCTGATGAACTCTGCCAGAGGATCTGGAGCCAAATCATGCAGTACTTTATAAGTCAA
The DNA here is from genome assembly GCA_020510985.1 of Pholidichthys leucotaenia. NCBI lineage: Eukaryota > Metazoa > Chordata > Actinopteri > Cichliformes > Pholidichthyidae > Pholidichthys > Pholidichthys leucotaenia. The sequence continues at coordinate 402,035,550 of CM035841.1, read as the reverse complement.
ATTTAAATTTGCAAATGTATGAAGACTATCCCAATTTAAAAGACTGTATTTTTTTAAAATTGCACAATGATGATAATGCCTAGGTTTTTTATCCATAACTTTAACTGCTTGTTTGTACAAAACTTCCAATGGTTTTTTGGCACTCAAACCCGCCTGGGACCAGCTAGTTAGGCAATAGTTGAAGTGACTCAGAATCATTGAATGCAAGTATATTTTTGCAGCTTCAGTTGACATTTCATTTCGAATTGCACGAAAATTTACAAGATTTAACTTGATTTTTTTACACAATTTAGCAATATGGGCTTTAAAGGAAAGCTGTGAATCTATTATTAACCCAAGATATTTATATTGGCTAACAATTTGTATTTTTCCTCCATTAACATGTATGTCAGGGTCAGGTGACACTCTATTTATTTTAGTGAAATACATGCCTACAGTTTTAGAAACATTTAACTGTAGACAGCACTCCTGCAACCAAGTTGTGACACAGGACATTGTTTTACTAAGTTTAGCAGCAACAGTGTCTTTGGAGCGACCATGAACAAAAAAAACCGTGTCGTCTGCATACATTAACTAACTAACTAACTAACTAACCTGCACTTATATAGCGCTTTTATTAAGCATTCAGCTTCAGAACAAACAGTGGGCAAATCATTAATATAAAGACTAAATAAAAGGGGGCCTAATATTGATCCCTGAGGGACTCCAGAAGTTAGCCTAAGAGAATCAGATCTGCAGTTGTTAACTGATACACATTGTGTTTGATCATGCAGATATGATTCAATCCAGCTCACAGCATTGTGAGAAAAGTTAAATTTAAAGAGCTTGGTAAGAAGAACAGAGTGATTTACTGTATCGAATGCTTTCCTGAGGTCCAAAAACACCGCCCCTACAACTCCACCCTTATCAAGAAAAGATTTTATTTTCTCAATGAAAAGGCATGTAGCCATTTCAGTGGAATGCTTGGATCTGAAACCAAACTGCATGGCATGGAGAGAGGGGGAACTACTGTTTAAATAATGGACAATCTGTTCTGCCACCCATTTTTCTGCAATTTTGGAAATGGCCGGAAGAATGCTTATTGGTCGGTAGTTATGCAGAAGAGTTGAGTCACCGGATTTAAAAACAGGGGTAACAATAGCAGATTTCCAGGCCTTTGGAAAATGGCCAGATGAAATTGAAAGATTAATGATTGAGGCAATAGGAGTGGCGAGAGCTGAACCTAAATCTTTGAGCATGTTCGTGTCCATTCCAAAAACATCCTTTGCTTTAGATGGTTTGAGTGCTTGAATTAAATCGATAACTTTGGTCTCAGTAATATTTGTAATAGTAAAAGACTGCGATGCAGACAATACAGGGTATTCCTTCCTTTGTTTTACTATAAACTTATCAGAGATTTCTGACACAGATTCAATGAAGTAGTTGTTAAAAGCATCAGCCATCACTTGAGGTTCTGTCAAGATGTTTCCATTCAATTGAATTTGCATTAGTTTTGCTTTGTTTTTCTGGGAATCACCCAATAGTTTTTTAATATATGTCCAGGTTATTTTAGAATTTCCCCTTGCACTATTCAAAACAGTAATGAAAAGTCAGCTTTAGATTTTCTTATTTCTTTCACTACCCTATTTCTCAATGAAATAAATTGGTGCCTGTTTTGTCCTGATTTAACTGACAACTTCAAAAAGTGATCTCGTTCTTTCATCAATTTCAGAATAAATTTGTTTAACCAAGGAAGGCCATTCTTTCTAGCTTTTAGTTTAATTATCCGTGTAAATTGTATAATAATTTGTTGTATTTTGTTGGCAAATTTAGAACAATCCTCATCTAAATTTTTGCCAATGAGTAATTCATCCCAATTTACTTCTTGAATTGAATCTTGAAAATTTTGTTGTTCCTGTTTTGGTATCCTATAGAATTCAGTGGCGGCCAAGGATTTGAAGCGCTTTTTATTTAATTTTCTTGTGACCATTATAAGATTGTGATCAGACAATCCTGTGAGCATATTGTATGACTTCAAGATCCTTTCTGGCCTGTTAGTAAAAGCTAGATCAATCTGAGTGCTAGGAGTTTGTGATTCTCGTAGGGCCATTAATTACCTGAGTCATATCCATGTCATCCATAACCTTTTTCAGATTTTTCCTAACTTTGTTGACTTCCCAATTAACATTTAGGTCACCCATTATTATTACCTCTTTTGCAAAATTAAGTTGTTTCAATAAATTTCCAGCTTTTCATAAAAATCTACATTTGATGAAGGAGGCCTATAAATAACTACAAGAATAAAAGACATTTGCTGTGACAAAGAAACAGTTAGTCCAAGAAATTCCAGTCCATTCTCATCTGTAACATGTATCTCATTACAATTAAAAGTATCCTTGGCATAAATCATAACGCCTCCTCCCTTAGAACCCTGTCTGTCTTTTCTAAACATTTTATAACCAGGTACAGATAGTATTGCTGAGGGCGAAGATTCATGGAGCCATGTCTCAGATAGGCAAAGAAAGTCAATATTTGAATCAATGAGAAGATGATGAACCTGATCACTTTTTGTTAGAATACTTCGTATATTTAAGTGTGCACAAAGAATGCCTTTTGGTTTATGTGCTGAGTCCCATATTAATTTAGAGTTATTAACAGTTTGAAACACCCTGAATTTCCGGTGTTTTAATATTGCAGGATTTGGCAGCCTCCTGTTTCTTTTATTGGCAATGTTTGCACATAGTGAAGGCCTGGCTGATGTTGGTGAAGATTCAGTTAGAGGTGATGATGACTCAAATATCAACGGAAGTGGCCCGGCTATTATTGAAGGTGATTCGACTGGCTGCAATGTAGGTCCAGCTGGCTGTGTTGTTAGCCCAGGTCCAAACCCAGCTGGCAGGGGTGAGAACCCAGCTAGCAAAGTTGGAAGCCCAGTTGGCAGAGATGGAGATCCAGCTAGCAGAGGTGGAGGCCCAGCTTGCAGAGGTGGAAGCCCAGCTAGCAAAGTTGGCAGCCCAGTTGGCAGAGATGGAGATCCAGCTAGCAGAGGTGGAGATCCAGCTAGCAGAGGTGGAGGCCCAGCTGGCAAAGTTGGAAGCCCAGTTGGCAGAGGTGGAGATCCAGCTAGCAGAGGTGGAGCCCCAGCTAGCAGAGGTGGAAGCCCAGCTAGCAAAGTTGGAAGCCCAGTTGGCAGAGACGGAGATCCAGCTAGCAGAGGTGGAGGCCCAGCTGGCAAAGTTGGAAGCCCAGTTGGCAGAGATAGAAATCCAGCTAGCAGAGGTGGAGATCCAGCTAGCAGAGGTGGAGGCCCAGCTAGCAGAGATGGAGCTCCAGCTAGCAAAGGTGGAGGCCCAGCTAGCAAAGTTGGAAGCCCAGTTGGCAGAGACGGAGATGCAGCTAGCAGAGGTGGAGATCCAGCTAGCAGAGATGGAGGCCCAGCTTGCAATGATGTTAGCCCAGCTAGCATAGGTGGAGGCACAGCTAATGATGGTGTTGGCCCAGCTAGCAATGGTGTTAGCCCAGCCAGCAGAGGTGGAAGCCCAGCTTGCAATGATGTTAGTCCAGCTAGCAGAGGTGGAGGCACAGCTAATGATGGTGTTGGCCCAGGTAGCAATGGTAAAGGCCCAGATAGCAGAGGTGGAGACCCAGCTAGCAAAGGTGGAGGCCCAGCTGGCACTGGCCCAGGGTTTAATTCAACATCACCAGCCAAAAGAAGTATCAGCAAGAGATTAAAAACACCCAGGAGTGGTTTGCCTGTAACAGCCTGTTCCTGCTCACCTGGGGGTGGCCTGGCATGGCCATAGTCCAGTACCCTTGTGAATAGCATGTGCTGACTCCATCTGGCTGGATACAAGGTTAGAGTGTCCCTTTTTCTTGGACAGGTTGAACTTAGCAGAAGAAAGAGAATTATCCAAACAACAGAGGAGTACATTGATATCACAATCCACGGTCCAATTTGCTCTTTAGATGACTTTTTAAGCAAACACACAGGACTTGCCAAACTGTGTGTCTGCACCAGCCATTTTGTTTCTCCTATAGTTCTGCCAGCCATTTTAATTGATTTTAATCCTAGATCAAGTTTGTTTTGGCCTAAAATGCATCATAATTGTCAAATATATCTTATTATACCTAACTCAGTGCTGTTTACCTGTTGAATATATATTTAGTGGCTAATATACCCCATAACTACAACCTGGCGATCAAGTTGTGTCAGCTGAACACTTTTTGCCACACCACTAGATTCAGTGCTGCTGGAGCAGCTACTGTACATCCCATGATGTCTCAACAGTCTCTCCATGATTTTCACACAGATCAGAGCAATTTGTTGTACAGGAAGCTAAACATTTCTACAGACATGCTTAAGCTCTATAACCACTGATCGTTTGTGAAACTGGGGTGACATCAGTGACAGGCTGTGTTGAACACCCAGACCCACGGTTTGAAGCGGTAATTTTCCCACAACAGAGCCATCTGAAACACACACACACAGCATACATATTTTAGTACCTAATAGCGATAACTTGCAGACATTACAGTGTAGTATGACGTACTTAAAGCAAACTAGCATTAGCAATCATTAGCTTACCGTTACATGTGATCTAATTCATATCCTCACGTCTTCGGCTCTATGGCTTCCAAGACGCTCCAGTTCTTTTCCAGAGTGTTTTGTCTCGCTGCCTGTACCCTTGTCTGGTGGTCCTTTTTGGCCTTTACAGTGACAAAAAGCTAGAGACCGAGGAATCGCCTTGTACAGCCGCAATGTTATGTTTTGCTTGGGTGGCGTGTTTTACGTCACGGGAGTGTGGCACCGCCTTGCTGTAAAAAAAATCCCACCCACCCCAGGCGTACCCAGCTGTAATGGAAATATAGCCGAGCTGAACCGAGTAGAGCCGAGTAGTGTAGAATAAGGCCGACTGGGTACTAGTGGAAAAGGGCCATAAGTTTCAAGTAGGATTCCAATAAGGCCTGAAATGAAAGTGTAGAACAAAGAAAAAGTAGGGCCCCATTTCTGTCTTTGCCTTGGGCCCCAAATGGACTAAGTCCGCCCCTGCATGAAAGAAGCTTTTTTTTTTTTTTTTTTCCAAATTTTTGTCTAAAAAGCCACATTATTTTGACCATGATTTCATTTTATAAAGCAATAAAAGGTTGAAACATCCAAGGGGAGTGAATACTTTTAATAGGCATCGTATTCTATCTGTTCCTGCTAGACAGACAGATTTTAGCTTATTTTATCGTATTGTGGTGACACAAAGGAGATGACATTCCACCCAGTACTTTGGGGTGTTGGGGGTGCTAGCCAGAGGCACCAGAGCACCAGGGGGTATGTAGTAAATAAAGATGTGCCTTTGGCCCCTGCTGTGCCAGGCTCACACCTGAGGATGCAGGGGTACGAATGTGTTAATGTGGATGTGGCTGTGTGTTCACACTTGGTAACTGGTATGTAAATGTGTTTACCCTGAGCGCCAGAGGTGGGAAGAAAATCTATAAAGCAGTTCGCTTTGGCACTCAGGGACAGTCTGTTCTGCTGTTTGGAGGAAATAAAGTTGTGTGTCATCAGCTCATGTCTTGTCTGATTCCTTTCCTCCACATTGGTGACCCTGAGACGTGAAAATGGAAGACAGACTGAGCACCTCCGTGGAAACATCCGCGCTTGGGGTTCCCCCCACAACGCTCGCTGTGGCGGTCAAACTCCTGGACTTTTGGCTCCACGACCCGGCCGCTTGGTTCATTCACGTGGAAGCCCAGTTCACTCTCTGTGGAGTCTCAGAGGATGACACAAAGTATCATTACATGGTGGCTTCACTGGACCCACGTGCCATTCGGCGTGCAATGAGCCTGCTTCGTGCTCCCCCTGCCCAGGGCAAATACAACGCTCTCAAACGGCTGCTGCTGCGGTGTCTGCGGTCCCCTCCACCGGAGAGAGAGCAGAGAAGCTCCTCTCACACACGGAATTAGGAGACAGATTGGCTGTGGAGTTAATGGAGAGTATGCTGTTTTTGCTGGGCGCAGATGACAGATCTTTCCTCTTTGCCCTGAAGAAGCTACCAGCTTTGGCGAGGTCAATCCTGGTCAACTTGCCGCTGCTGGCAACCAAGGACCACCGAGCGCTGGCAGAAGAAGCAGACCGCATCATCCTGGCTAACAGGAGTTTCGGCATTCAGGCAGTGAGACCCAGATCGTCGGCGGAGTCCAACGATGTCGAGGAGCCGCAGGTGGTGGCCGGGACGTCCCCTCAGAAATGCAGGAACGAGACAGCGCATTTTCATCATCAGCATTTTGGCGCCGACGCTCAATGTTGTCTTCTGCCATGCCATTTCCAGAGGACACAGAAATGGACCAGCCAGCAGTCAGTAGCAGCTATGGCTGCTGGCGACAGGGAAAAGCTGCTTTTCATCACGGATACATGTTTGGCGAGACGTTTTCTGGTAGACTCTAGCTAGTTCCCAGAAGAGCCTCATTTTGCCAGTCAGCGCAGACAGGCTGGCAGAAGGTTGTGGGTCATCTTTAATGGCTGCAAACGGAACCAACATCAGGACGTTCGGAGAAAGGACGGTCACTGTATGTTAACATGGACGCAATTACCAGTGGGACATGTGGTAGCTGCATGTTCGGTCCCCATCTTAGGTGCTGATTTTCTGTGTGCTCATGGACTACTTGTTGATGTTGTCAACAGGCGTTTAGTGGACACTGTATCTTTTTCCTCCTTGCCCTGCACAGCTCAGGGAGTTTGGCCACCAACACACGCAAATATTCTAGCTCCAGGGGGTAAGTACCAGTGTTTACTTTCTGAGTTCCCAGCACTCACGGTGCCCGCTTTTTCCACTACGGTAACCAAGCATGAGGTCGAGCATTTTATCACCACGAGAGGTCTGCGGGTGTTTGCGTGCCCTCGCCGCCTGGATGTGGCTAAACTAGCCATCACGGGCGAGGAGTTTTCTAATTTAGAATGCTTAGGCATCGTTAGGCACTCCTATAGCCCTTGGGCATCCCCGCTGCACATGGTGCCCAAGTCCGATGGGTTGTGGCGGCCGTGCGTGCGATTTCCAATGCTTAAACAATGCCATGGAACACGATCGTTACCCTATCCCACACAGCCAGGATTTTTATGTGCACCTGGCCGGGATGCACATTTTTTCAAAAGTGGATCTGGTCCGCAGTTACCACCAGGTCCCGGTGCGTGCAGAGGATGTCCCCAAAATGGCAGCAATAACCCCCCTCAGTCTTTTTGAGTTTTTGCACATGCCGTTCGGGTTAAAGGGCGCAGCACAAACTTTCTAAAGAACGATGGATGTGGTGCTCTGGGACTTGCCGTTCATTTTTGTAGACTTGGATGACATTTTGGTGGCTAGCGCATCAGAGGAGCACCTCGCCCATCTCAAACAATTTTTCCAACATTTGGAAGTGCATGGGCTGATCGTTAACCCAGCGAAGTGTTAGTTCGGGCTGCCAGTAATCAACTTTTTGGGCCACCACATCTCGCCATATGGCACAATCTCGCTGCCGGATAAAGTGCGTGCTGTGCCGGATTTTCCGCGTTCACAGACTGTGAGGCCGCTACAGGAAATTTTTGGGGATAGTCAATTTTTACAACCGCTTCCTCCCCCATGCAGCCCAGCTGCTGCAGTTGCTCTATGGTGCGTTCAAGAAAAGAAGCCAGTGGATAGCATTGACTGGACCCCTGAGCAGATCCAGGCACTCACAAATGCCAAAATGACACTCGCTAATGCAGCTTTGCTGGCCCACCCAGCCCCGTCAGCACAGATAGCACTTACCACAGACGCGTTTGACGTCACGGTAGGAGCCGTAGTGAAACAGTATGTCTCCGGTTCGTGGCAGCCCCTCGCCTTTTCAACCGTACTTTGTACTACAACGAGAGTAACTATTGCGCTTTCGGCAAAGAGTTGTTGGCTCTCCACCTTGCTACATGTCATTTTCAGTTCTGGCTCAAGGGTCACGAATTTACCGCATTTGTCAATCACAAAACACTGACCTCCACAATGTCTGAAGTCTCAGAACTGTGGTCAGCTTGGCAACAATGGCACTTGGCCGCAATTTCGGGGTTCACAACCGACATCCAACATGTAGCTGGTAAACTGAATGTTGTGGCAGACTGCTTGTCATGCGTGCTGGTCTCTCCGATATACATGGGCATCGATTTTTCCCCAATGGCCGCCGACCAAACCGGAGAAGCAGACATTTGTGCGCTCCAGTCCGCAACTACCGGATTAAAACTTGAGAGCAGGGTGGTACAAGAAGGGTGCCCCCCTTGCTCTGCAACATCTCCACCGGCCACACCCGTCCCGTGGTTCCGAGCTCTTGGTGCCACTGTGTTTTTGAGTCCATCCACTCCCTTTCACATCCCGGCGTGCAAGCCTCAGTTAAACTAGCGGGGTCCAAATTCGTTTGGCCTCACTTACACAGGGATATGAAAGAATGGGCTGCAGCGTGCGTTGCGTGCCAAGGGGGTAAGGTGCACAAACACACCAAAGCCCCCCTCGAGCCTTTTCAAATTCCAGCCAGGAGGTTTGGCCACGTACACGTGGACTTAGTGGGTCCCCTTCTGCCGTCGCAGGGGTTCACACACCTTTTAACGATCGTGGACCGCACTATGCGTTGGCCAGAGGTGGTTCTGCTGAGTTCCACCACGTTGGCTGAGGTAGCCCGCGCTTTTTTGTCATCTTGGGTTGCACGGTTCAGATCCCCGTCAGACAATTCTGACAGGGCTCCACAATTTGTTTCAGAACTTTGGTCCGCGATGGCCGACAGCCTAGGGGTCAAAATCCACCGCACCACCACGTACAACCCATGGGCTAACGGTTTGTGCTAGTGTTTTCACAGGTCGCTTTAAGCAGCACTCAGAGCCTCGCTAATGGATGCAAATTGGGTCAACCACCTGCCTTGGGTCCTATTGGGGTTGCGCTCTGTACTTAAGGAAGATTTGGCAGCTTCCCCAGCAGAACTCATTTTTTCTCAGCCGTTGCGGATCCCCGGGGAATTTTTGTCAGAGGGCCCCGCGCCCGGAACCGAACCGCCCACTCACTCTTTTTCTGGTACAGGGGCTGCCAGTGTTCCGGAACCAGCACAGTGCTGTTTTCCCCGCACTTTTGTTCCAAGGCACTTAGAGAATGCCAAATTTGTTTTTGTCACGCTCGATGCCCACAGAACCCCGCTGCGTCCGCCGTATGACGGCCCGTTCAGAGAGCTGGAAACTGTGGAGAAACATTTTGTGTAAGATTTGGGGGGGTGTAAGGAAACTGTCTGCATAGATAGGCTGAAGCCCGCTCTAGTGTTGGCAGACGAGCAGGTGGTGTTGGCTCAAGCTCCCCAGCACGGATGCCCTCCTACAGTGGGTCCGCAGGTTAGTGTTCCCCTGACAGAGGACTGTTTTCAAGAAGCTACCTTTTTCTCCTCCCCACCCTTTCCCCCTCCAGAGACCAAGCCTTTCTCCTACCCGCCTTGACAGGAAGGTGCTTCCACCGGCCCACATTACAGCCGCTACAGGCACTTGCTCAAGCCCAAAGGTCTGGAGGGTTATGACCCTTTCTGGGTGTTCGGGGGGGTGGGGCGCTGTGTGATGACACAAAGGAGATGACACTCCCCCTAGTACTTCGGGGTGTTTGGGGTGCTAGCCAGGGGCGGCAGATCACAGGGGCATATGCAGTAAATAAAGATGTGCCTTTGGCCCCCGCTGTGCCAGGCTCACACCTGAGGACGCAGGGGCGCAAATGTGTTAATGTGTATGTGGATGTGTGTTCACACTTGGTAACTGGTATGTAAATGCCATATTTTTGGGACTATAAGGCACACCGGATTATAAGGTACAATATCAAAGAACGGTCTATTTGATGGTCTGTTTTCCTACATAAGGCGCATTAAGTCGTTTGAATGGAATCATTTTGACATACGCACGTCGACATTTCGACATTCCAAAAATAGTAGAAGAAGCAACTTCCGGTGTTAGTAAGCCCCGCTTCGTGTCGAAATGGACCTGTATTGTGTTATTCAGACTGTACTTTTGCTTCTGCTGGTCTCCGTAATGAAGCTACAAGTACATACTTCTGCATATGACGAACAGAGAGAGACAGCAGGACGATACAGACCAGTTTTGTTTTACTCCCGCTATGTTTTCCGCGACCTGCTGCTAAGGCGGAAATACGTCAAGTCGACGTGTGGCTGGTGTATAGACATGCGCAGTAAACATATTTTCTGCCCTACATTCCGCAGTGTTTTCATGCGCACCATTCCGATTAACAATTGGCATAACCCACCCCTCTCAATCGTAATGAAATTTTGATCCGAATGAGCGTGATCGGGTTAGAATATTCAGATTGCCATGTTTACATGAAGCATTTTTATTCCAATCAGGCTTTTAATCCGGTTACTTGTGTCCATGTAAACATAGCTGAATTTAACAGTTGGGCGATTTCGGCATCAAGCACGCCTGGATCCCTCTCGTCATTATCCGAGTCAGTCTCATTGCTATTATTTAGCTGTTCAGTGATGATTCTGGCCTTCGTGAAAGCTCGGACGACACTTGAGACTGATACCTTAACCCAGGCATCCACGATCCATTGGCAGATAGTGACGTAACTCGCTAGCAATTTAACTTTGAACGACCTGTTGACACCAATATCTAGAGGTTGGAGTTCTTTGGTTAATCCACCCGGAATGATGGCAAGCTCCAAATTAGTTTGCTTCACTTGGGTTTTGACAGTATCGGTGAGATGGGCGCGCATGGAGTGGCAGATCAATAGGGACGGAGATTTGTGGAAAAAGCCATCCGGCCATTATGTTGAAGCACATATTACTCCACGAGGCTCCTGACTACCGTAATGCTCTGACAATCCATCAAGCGGTTCGGCTTCGGAGCTTACCAAAGTCATACTAAAACATTTTTGACAGATTTTTGAGCGCCGTGTACCACATAAAATCAGTTCGAGGTCAGTAAGCACAACCAGAATTAATACATAAGGCGCACCGGATTATAAAGCGCACTGTCGATTTTTGAGAAAATTAAAGGATTTTAAGTGCGCCTTATAGTCCAAAAAATACGGTATGTTTACCCTGAGTGCCAGAGGTGGGAAGAAATCTATAAAGCAGTTTGCTTTGGCACTCAGGGACAGTCTGTTCTACTGGTTGGAGGAAATAAAGTTGTGTGTCATCAATTCGTGTCTCGTCTGATTATTTTCCTCCACACTGGTGACCCTGAGACGTGAAAATGGAAGACGGACCGAGCACCTCCGTGGAAACATCCGCGCTTGGGGTTCCCCCCGTGACGCTCGCTGTGGTGGTCAAACTCCCGGACTTTTGGCTCCACGATCCGGCCGCTTGGTTTAATCATGTGGAAGCCCAGTTTGCTCTCCACGGAGTCTCGGAGGATGACACAAAGTGTCATTACATGGTGGCTTCACTGGACCCACGCGCCATTCGGCGTGCAATGAGCCTGCTTTGTGCTCCCCCAGCCCAGGGCAAATACGACGCTCTCAAATGGCTGCTGCTGCGGTGTTACGTCCCCTCCACCGGAGAGAGAGCAGAGAAGTTCCTCTCACACACGGAATTAGGAGACGCATTGGCCGTGGAATTAATAGAGAGTTTGCTGTTTTTGCTGGGTGCAGATGACGGATATTTCCTCTTCACCCACCTCTTCCTGAAGAAGCTACCAGCTTTGGCGAGGTCAATCCTGGCCATCTTGCCGCTGCTGGCAACGAAGGACCACTGAGTGCTGGCAGAAGAAGCAGACCGCATCATCCTGGCTAACAGGAGTTTCGGCATCCAGGCAGTGAGACCCAGATCGTTGGCGAAGTCCAACGAGGTCGAGGAGCTGCTGGTGGTGGCTGGGACGGCCTCTCAGAAATGCACAAACGAGACATTTCATCATCAGCATTTTGGCGCCGACGCGCAACATTGTCTGCCACCGTGCTGTTTCCAGAGGACACAGAAAGGAACCAGCCAGCAGTCAGTAGCAGCTACAGCCACTGGCGACAGGGAAAAGCTGCTTTTCATCACGGACACATGTTCGGCAAGACGTTTTCTGGTAGACTCTAGCTCCCAGAAGAGCCTCATTTTGCCAGTCAGTGCAGAAGGTTGTGGGGCATCTTTAATTGCTGCAAATGGATCCCACATCAGGACGTTTAGAGAAAGGATGGTCACTGTATGTTAACATGGATGCAATTACCAGTGGGACTTTGTGGTAGCTGCATGTTTGGTCCCCATCTTAGGTGCTGATTTTCTGTGTGCTCATGGACTACTTGTTGATGTTGCCAATAGGCGTTTAGTGGACGCTGTATCTTTTTCCTCCTTGCCTTGCACAGCTCGGGGAGTTTGGCCACCAACACACGCAAATATTCTAGCTCCAGGGGGTAAGTACCAGTGTTTACTTTCCGAGTTCCCAGCACTCACGGTGCCTACTTTTTCTGCTGTGGTAACCAAGCATGGGGTCGAGCATTTTATCACCCACACAGCCACGATTTTTCCGTGCACCTGGCCGGGACACGCAGTTTTTCAAAAGTGGATCCAGTCCGCGGTTACCACCAGGTCCCGGTGCGTGCAGAGGACGTCCCCAAAACGGTGGTAGTAACCCCCTTCGGTCTTTTTGAGTTTTTGCACATGCCATTCGGGTTAAAGGGCGAAGCACAAACTTTCCAAAGGACAATGGACGCAGTGCTCTGGGGCTTGCCATTGGTTTTTGTCTACTTGGACGACATTTTGGTGGCTAGCGCGTCAGAGGAGGAACACCTTGCCCATCTCAAACAATTTTTCCAACATTTGGAAGTGCACGGGCTGATCGTTAACCCAGCGAAGTTTTAGTTCGGGCTGCCGATAATCGACTTTTTGGGCCACTGCATCTCGCCAGATGGTGCGATCCATGTTGGAAAATTGAATATATGGTTATCATTTTCATCGTTTTCATTTCTATCATTTGTGAGGTTATATTTCAGACTTCTGACATAGCTGGTGCCGAAACCCGGGACAGCTGAGATCCAGGTGGAGCGGGAAGGGATGTGTGTCCTGCAGGTTGAAAATTGGAAACCCGACTTGAGGGAACGCTGCCAGAGACTCTCCTTCTCCCGGCTCTAATCTGGTGACAGCTGTCCTTACTGATGGAGCCTAAAAAGTAAGTTACAAATTTTTCCCTTTTCAGATTGACTGTAGTAGACGTATATGAAGAATAACCGAGCCTCACAATTCACAATTTCCCATTTTTAAAGAACCACGGGTCAGCTGACGAGCGAGTAATGGTAGTACAAGGCGGCGTCCTGTACTTTTCCTTGTGGTTAAAAACCGCTGCAGGAATGCAGTGGTCTTAGGAAGTAACGTGACGGCGATTCACGGTTACTGACCGGTCAGGTTTTAAAATAAAGAGGGGTGCAGGAGACAGAGTGACGGCGATTCACAACTGTTTGGTGGTCAGGTTTTAAAATAAGTAGGGTGAAGGAATTCACCCCAAATTGGGCGGTAATAGTGTTGCAGTCGGCGTACTGTTCAACGTTCCTGACCACGAACCCACCTCAAAAATTGGGCGGTAATAGTGTTGCAGTCGGCGTACTGTTCAACGTTCCTGGCCATCTAAAAATGGGGAATTGTGTTAGAAAACCGGATAGGCAGACGAATAAACAGAAGAAAAAACAGGACATAGCGCGCGCAGCTGTAAAAATTACAATAACGGACAAAATGAAAAGGGAAAAATAAAGGATCCAGAAAAATACTTAAATAAATGGAAAAAAGGATTTCTCATTCAAGCCCACGTTGAACGTAGATGAATGCCAGGCATTGTTAACAACCATTAAAATGACGTCTAATAAACCTGTTAAAACAGCCAAACCCAGTGCGGAGCTCCAATGTGCCATCTTGTGGTCACAAGCGGCAGAGGCTTCCCAACGGAGAGCTGATGAAGCCAGAAAAAAGCAGAAACAAATGAAAACTCAAACTAGACTGTTAGTACAGCCCCACTATTGGAAAATCCACCCCCATACCCCAAACCGGGACCTAAGGCGGGCCCGTATTCCACTCTTTCACAAGAAGCCCAAGAGGTTGGGAAAAGGAGGAAGCAAATAAAATCATAATTAAATGGCAGCAAAACTGGATAACGTTAAAATGGACAATGAGAACGTTGTTTTATCTATTATCTATTCTGTGTGTGTGTGGTTGATCTGTGAAGAAAGTGGTCTAAATATGGGTGTACTTTTACAAAGTTTTGGGTTTTTATTTTTTCAATTTAACTCTGTGGGGTCTTGATTAATGTTGTGTACGTGATAAACTGTTTACATATTTAAAAAAAAAGGAAAAAAAGCAATTTTGACGCATTACTGACCTTTGTCCTTGACTGAAATATGACACAATATGCACTTTATAGGAAAAAAAGGACTGACGTGTGACAATGTGACTACAGGCCATACTATGATCATATTATGATGTCATTTAATAATGCCTAATCACTGAAGATTTTATGTTTACCCTATATCACATGATTTAGAGCACAGAGGATCAAAACAGATTGATAATTAATGTGTCTGTGCATATGATCTGCCAGAGGCTGTGGATTATCAGACAAAGGTCTTGGAGAAAGAATCACTTTTTGAAGCCAAGTATGACTTTGTATGACATTGTAGATAACATAAGATGTACTGATTCAAATGACTTTGACTTTACAAATGTAATGTTTATATGATTTTATACTGATATTACTCACCACATAATGGTGCGGTAACAATATATTTCAGAAATGTGACAGCAATGAGGGATGTGCTTCTCCTGATTCAGCGGTGGCCAAGCTGGGTCAGGGTGAACTACATTGCACTTCATAATTTACCAAGGAATGTATGAAATAGGGACATTCCTTGTAAAACATTAAATCGAATTCTAAATTAGGCAAAACGTCTGCCTTTCCTTTGACTGAAAGAATGTGACACAATATTATTTCAAGAGATGTCAAATAATTAGCAATCCTCAGAAAAATAGATAATGCATAAAAATTATCAATAAATGCAATTTTATTTACATAAGTGCTTTTCATTTCATTTTCTGTAGTGCCCAGGATAAACATATGGCTGCAGTTATAACTCAAATACAGGCTGGGCAATACAGACCACCTTTTTATTATTTATGGGATAATACAAATAATAAGATCATGCCCTCTATTATCCTACACATTTCCCATGTTGTGAAGGAGGGCGTGAACAGCAACACTCTCTCTCTGTCTACTTAGCAAAGGAAGAAGCGAGCGACAGGCTTGCTCTGTAAAAAATAGAAGTTAACTTATCTGTATTCTGTACAGATAGTAAATATGCTTATAGCACATGCCACCTGCATAACGCTACTCACTGTGCTGCTATTGGTCTTTTAGGAACCGTCAGTCTCATTAATAATGTTGATGTTTTAAAAGACTGTCAAAATAATATGGACCTTCCTCCTGTTTCATGTGTAAATAATTAGATATACATTTGGCTTGTCTGATGAAAATTTGCTCTGCCACCCACATTATACAGATGAGCTGTCCTGGTGGCACATGGCCAATCATGTGCCAACAGGAGGAAATCAATGATGAGGATGTTGGGAAAAACTGTCCTAATATTTTGAAAGAAGTAACAAAAACATGCCAAAAGTGCATCATTTGTTTATAAAATAATGCTCAAGGAGCAATGGAAAGCTACAATATTGCTTGGTGTTGATTGACACCTTCACAAGGTGGACAGGAATTCATCACACATCCCCAGCAAATGCCGCATCTGTGTGTGTGTGAAACTCTATTGAATGATGCTCTTTCCGTTTTTGGGGTTCCAGAACTGATTTATGCAGATAATGGAACTCATTTTACAGCACAAACAGTTCAAGACTTAATCAAAGCTGTAAGAAGTAAGATCAAATTTCATAGTATCGGTACAATCAAACAAATGCTGGCAAAAACCACACATGGAAAGGGTGTTACTTGGCCAGAAGCTCTGAAATTAGTCAGACTAACCATTAACTCTATACTAGACCCAAAGACAGGATTATCACCTTTTGAATGTGTTTTTTCACCATCCTTATGTATTACCTGACCTCTCACCACTAACCACACCTAACAAATACACAGATCTTGGTGAACATCTCAGGGAATGTTTTGATTCTGTCAGAAGCTCTGCTCCACAGAAAGAAACGGATAAAGAACCACCACCGACAACACTAGACACTCCCACTCCCACTGCAGTACGTATTGCTGAATGACCATCTGGGATTCACCTTTCACACGCTAAAAGACTACGGGTGCCTGTAAGTGAACTAACTAACTTGTTTCCCTGAGTAAGTCCAGTACAAAGGGGGCATGTCCTTTTAAGGACAAGGCCGTCTCAACCCTGGTGAAGAAAGAGGCCCGGAGGGGTACTCTCTCAGGTGGAAGCATGGCACCAAAACTATTGATGACTCTGTGTTCAGCACTTCTCCTGGCAGTAGGGTGGTAATCTCTTTCTGATTCAAGGACAAGGAACCCACGAAGCACGGACAATGAACAATACGCATAACCTATGGTACCAGACAATGGTGGTTTCGGTGAGAGGACTGGGAATCGATACTTCTTGCTATGTGTGTTCATTGCTACCCCATTTACACAAGACTGCAATACCCATGATTGACTACAATACCCATGATCCCTGTTCCACTGAGTGAAGAGAAAACGCCCGGAGCGACAATAGCGATGAACTCTCGTCTCAGTCTGTTTAATACAAGCAATAAAGTTGGACATTGGATGGTGGGGAATTTGTCAGAAAGGTATCTTAATAGATTGAATGTCACTATTACTGATTACACTGGGTCCAAGATTAGAATATTTAATATTATTAGGATTGGAACTTCTTTGCTTGCAGTTAAGAAGCATTTAATGAAAGTAAATCCTACACTGTTTACTTCACCAAACTGCTTTCACAAAAATTGTAGTAAAAACAGTTTCAACCTGGGTATTTCACAAAGATGCAATGATACTAAGGAAGTGACCTGTGAAGTGTCATATTATGATTCTGTCTGTAGAAATGTATTTCACTTTCCCTATATTGCTGCTGGAAAATTCACCTTAAAGAGGAAAAATTGTACTTTTAACTGTAGCAATAATCCTACTGGTTTTTTTTGGCCAAATGATGATGGGTATGGATTCTTGGAAAACCAATGGGTACTTTTTTTCCAATGTATGGCAGTGCTCTAGCTATACACCACATAAATGCATTAGCATGGACAATAGAAAATCTGACTATATTAATGGAGCAAGGATTCACAACTTTAAATGAAGAACAAAAATTAGCCATTTGAATGATATTTTACACTTACAGCATGGGTTAGATGAAGATAAAGGTTGGGGCTCCTGGGATTGGTTTCAAAGTAGAACTTGGTGGCAGATTTTGCTCAAATGGCTGACCCCAGTTATTATAATTTTAGTGCTTTTCTGTGTATTGTCCATGTGTGTCATTCCCTGCATCAGATCAATGATCACACATGCATTGACTCAACACACTTTCATGCTACAGCAGTCATTCTTGTCCAATCATGTTCAAGGCCCGTATATGCCACTCTCCCAAAAGGATGAAAATCTTTTGAAGTTACATTATACTGATAATTGCATATGATTAAAAAGATTAATAAAATAATAAACAGGAGGAAAATGTTGGAAAATTGAATATATGGTTATCATTTTATTAATAACTCATGAAATGAAGATTGATATTCTTATATGTATGATGCTTTTTCTTAGTCATAAAATACAACTTGTGCCTCTTCTTATAATCACTGTTAGTGACTAAGCTGCATCACCCTTCTGTTTATTCATATGATGTGTGATAAAAGAGTGTTGACATATGCAAATCTTTATGCTGTATCAAGACTTGTCCCCTGTACACCCTGTGCATCTTATTTTTTCTGCAAAAGACTGTTGTATGTTATCATCTGTTAACTATGACCGGAAGCACTGGTTTGTTGCAGGCCCATATATGGAGTTGTTTCCCCCTCTCTGCCTTTGCTGAGTGGAGAAGCAGATGTTCTCCCCGCGATGAGTGTTCATGCGATTTATCTCCTACACACACTTGTAGACGTACAGAGCGTACTTTTGCTTATGTGGTAATTCCGTTGTTCTGCTTTTGCTGAGTTTGTCACATGCACCATGTACTATCATCATGGCACTATCATTGTATATAAAGAAGGCGCTACGGGATTGCCCCCCAGCATTTTCATCTTCACACTGCCTGTGTGTGTGATTGCTCCTTGCATTGCTCCTTGTGCAAGTAAAACTTCTAATTTCTAAAAGGCTCTGCGTGTCTTAAGTCTGATCTTTGATTCAGTCTAATACCTTTTTGTACTCTGTATTTGTGAGGTTATATTTCAGACTTCTGACAATCCCGCTGCCGGATAAAATGAACGCAGTGTCAGATTTTCCATGTCCACAGACTGTGAGGGCACTGCAGGAATTTTTGGGGATAGTCAATTTTTACAACCGCTTCCTCCCTTGCGCAGCCTAGCTGCTGCAGCTGCACTATGGTGCGTTCAAAAAAATGAAGCCAGTGAATAGCATTGACTGGACCCCTGAGCAGATCCAGGCATTCACAAATGCCAAAATGACACTCGCTAATGCAGCTTTGCTGGCCCACCCAGCCTCGTCAGCGCGGATAGTGCTCACCACAGATGCATCTGACGTCGCGGTAGGAGCCGTAGTGGAAGAGTATGTCTCCGGTTTGTGGCAGCCCCTTGCCTTTTTTAGCTGTACATTGCGTGACAACGAATGTAAGTATAGCACTTTCAACAAAGACTTATTGGCTCTCCACCTCGCTACACGTCATTTTCAGTTCTGGCTCAAGGGTCACGAGTTTACAGTGCTTGTCGATCATAAACGACTGACCTACATGATGTCCAAAGTCTCAGAACCGTGGTCAGCTCGGCAACAACAGCACTTGGTCGCAATTTCGGAGTTCACGACCGACATCCAACATGTAGCCGGTAAATTGAGCATCGTGGCAGAATGCTTGTCACGCGTGCTGGTCTCGCTGGTATACATGGGCATCGATTTTTCTGCAATGGCCGCCGACCAAACCGGAGAAGCAGACATTTGCGCGCTCCAGTCCGCAGCTACCGGATTAAAACTTGAGAGCAGGGAGGTACAAGAAAGGTTCCCCCTTGCGCTGCAACATCTCCATCGGCCGCACCCGTCCCGTGGTTCCGAGCTCCTGGTGCCGCTGCATTTTCGAGTCCGTCCACTCCCTTTCACATCCCTGCATGTGAGCCTCAGTTAAACTAGTTGGGCCCCTCCCCACCCTTTCCCCCTACAGAGACCAAGCCTTTCTCCTACCCGCCTTGACAGGATGGTGCTTCGATCGGCCCACATTACAGCCGCTATGGGCGCTTGCTCAAGCCCAAAGGTCCGGAGGTTTAGGACCCCTTCTGGGTGTTCGGGTGTGTGTGTGTGATGACACAAAGGAGATGACACTTCACCTAGTACTTCGGGGTGTTGGGGGTGCTAGCCAGGGGCGCCAGAGCACCGGAGGGTATGTAGTAAATAAAGATGTGCCTTTTGCCCCCGCTGTGCCAGGCTCACACCTGAGGACGCGGGGGTGCGAATGTGTTATTGTGTATGTGGATGTGTGTTCACACTTGGTAACTGGTATATAAATGTCTTTACCCTGAGTGCCAGAAGCGGGAAGAAAATGTATAAAGTAGTTCGCTTTGGCACTCAGGGACAGTCTGTTCTGCTGTTTGGAGGAAATAAAGTTGTGTGTCGTCAGCTCGTGTCTCATCTGATTCCTTTCCTCCACAGTAGCTTATTATACTCTGGACCAGATACCTCCTCGACTGGCATCAGTTAGCTACCATTGCAGAGATAGCCCTTCACTCAGTCAGGGTTGTTTCTGGGCTTATTACACTCCAGAAACTGGTTATATGCTATCAACCACTCAAACCACACACCCCTGTCTCTGATAATTCAAAAGATTCAAAAGAGATTTTTATCTGTCAATACTTCTATACATACAGGATATACAGGAGAATTGAAATGCCGTTTCTCTCTCTCTCTTCGTGATGTGTGCAATATATAAAAGAAGGAATAAGGATGAAAAAGCAACAGCAGTCTATATACAGTAATACTACCTGTAGTGCAAATAAAGATAAATGATAAAACCCAGCAATCCTATATATGGAAAAAGTAGAGCTGTAATACCCGTAATTGCAAGTTCAATGCGGCAGTGTAGGTGCAGACAGTGACAGATTGGACTGCATGTGATCAGGACTGCAATAACAGACAGCAGCAGGTATGGCATTTGTGCAAATGGTTGCAGTAAGGTGCAGAGACATACATCAGCAGATGTAATTACTGTTGATGTGCCAAGTCTTTCTGTGTAAACAGCTGAAGTAGTTATTGTGTGGGTGTGGGTGTTATGGTCCAGGGGTGGGGGGGGGAGGGGGAGGCGACAGAGTTCAGTGTCCTGATGGCCTGGTAAACAATGCTGTTTAGCAGTCTTATGGAGCGGGTCCAGAGGCTCTGGTACCTTTTCCCCGAGGGCAGGGGGCTGAAGAGGGAGTGTAAGGGGTGGGAGATGTCACCTGCAATGTTGATGGCTTTGCGGGTGAGGTGGGTGTTGTAGATGTCCGAGAGAGGGGGCAGAGGTGCACCGATGATCTTGCGGGCTGCTTTCACTGTGTGTTGTAGAGTCTTCCGGCAGGAGGAGGTGCAGCTTCCGTACCACACTGTGATGCAGCTGGTGAGGATGCTGTCAATGGGAATCCCATAGAATGAACACATGATGGGGGGGGTGGGACTCGTGCTCTCCTCAGTTGGCAGAGGAAATAGAGGTGAGTTTGAGCCTTCTTGGGTAGTGATGTGGTGTTGTTGGACCAGGAGAGGTTCTCAGAGATATGCACCCCAGGAACTTGGTGCTGCTCACCCTCTCCACAGCTGCTCCATCGATGATTAGAGGGGGATGCAGTATGTGTCCTCTCCTGAAGTCAACCACAATCTCCTTGGTTTTTCCCACGTTTAGGAAGAGATTATTGCCTTTACACCACTGGTGTTGGCTCACCTAATTTCTGTAGATGGCCTCTTCATTGTTGGTGATGAGGCCCACCACCGTTATGTCGTGTAATCATGATGTATTTCCTTTAAAATCTAACATGCAGTCAGTATTTGTCAGTAAGTTACTAAGTCCAACAATGGAAGCTAAATGCTAATGATAGCTTCAAACATGGAGTCATCATCAAAACAGAGATCTTAAGGAAACACAAAAGAAGAAGAGTGGGGTGAACTGGGGCTCATTAGCATTTAAAGGTAAAGCTAGTTTTATTGTCATTCAATCCATACAGCCAATAATGTACAGTAGAACAAAATTACGTTTCTCTTATCTACATTGTTAATCACATCTAGAATCAGAGGGGTCGCTGTCATGCAAGGCGCTGCCACAAATTTCCCTCCTCTGTTCCATTATTGCTGAGCACCAAACTGGATGGCAGGAAGTTCCACTTCAATATGTTCTTTGGCATGACCCGGCTGAGATTTGAACCCTGGCCTCCTGGGTGTGGGATGGATGCTCTACCAACTAGGCCACCACTCTGGTGCTCTATATGCCATAAAAAAGCCTGCTTTGTGGAAAGTTCCTTTCTTGTGTGTAAAAGGGTACTACTGTACATTAATTAAACCCTGAGGTGTTTTGAACAAAGTATGTCACACATTTCATTAACACCTCTGAGCTATGTCAGCGTGGAAAAAAGAGCTTAATAGGGGCCATTGAAGGTACTAAAATAAATCTGATTTTCATTTTTAAGTCAACCCTAAACTTTTTTCTTTTTTAAGGATATTTTCCAACAACAACATGTTTTTGGGGAAAAGTGCATAAAATCCCAATTAGTGGTTTAAGTTAATGAACAAGTAAATTAGTTTACACAGACTTAATGATACTGAGAACACATAATCCATGAGCAAATGTCATTGGTGTCATCTATATTTCCCATGTATAACAGATGAATCCCCAATTAATTAAAACAACAAGCAGAAATATTTAGAAATGTCAAATCAAGGCCTGCGTAAACTCAATTTGGCAATAAACTTGATTAAAACAAACTGTGAACAGGTTTTACAAACAACACCCCTCCCTCCTCCCTACACACACACAGAGTACAGCACAACACAGAAATATGGATGCATAAAAGGATAGAGGCAAACAGCTGAAGCACCCATCTGAGCTAAATTACGCCAGAAATCTAAAGTCCCGTAAATACGTTTCATCTTCAAACAGAGCCGTTAAACCCATGCGATGGAAAGTGGATTCATACAAGAGCAGAAGCACAATAGATTTAGAAGTAATGAACATAAATATGAGAGCAGCTTGAGGAATGTTCAAGGTGTTTCAAGTACCCACAGCCCATTTCAAGGGCCAGACAGCAGAGGAAAAACCATTCTTTCCAATTGCTTTGCTGTCCACAAAAAAAAAATATAAGGGTAGAGGCTGTTGTTCAAGCACTATTTAGCTGATAGAGGCTGGTGGAAGCTGAAAATCACAATAGTAAAAATGAGGTTCACAGTTTCATTGAAAACCTATTGTGCTGAAGTGCAGAACTGCTGCAATCCAACAGGAAATGCATCACAGCTGAATGAGATGTCTAATTTCTCTAAATACTGTATATCATTGTAGTTGGCTTCAGCTTGTGTCCGAGCATTGGTTTCGTCTTAGTTTTCAGGACGTTGCCATCTGTGATTGATGTTGATGGCGGATGTGGCTCTGAAGGCCCAGCCTATGATAGAACTGTCGTGGGCAGAAGTCACATTTTATTGTGGGTGGGGGACATGGTTGGTTTTGTTTTTCTTGTCTTCGTTTGTTTTTATCATCATCCTGTTGTTTTCTGAGCCTCTCAAATGAGTCTGTGCCTTCCCAAGTTCTTCTTCTCCAGGCTGCTCTGTTGGTGGCAAGTTGTTCCCAAGATCTTTTGTTATGTTGGCTTTCTTCAGGGAACATTTTAGCTGGTCCTTGAAGCGCAGTTTTGGCCTACCATGTGGTCTTTTTCCTGTCTCAAGCTCCCCCTGCAGCATGATTCATGGTAGTCTGGTGGGGTCCATTCGTACGACATGTCCTGTCCATCGAAGGCGGTGCTGCAAGATGGTAGCTTCCACACTAGGCAGTAGAGCACGCTTGAGAATCTCATTGTTTGAAAGTCGATCCTCCCAACGAATGCCAAGTATTTGTCTGAGCTTTCTCTGTTGGAAGTTCTCAAGGCGCTTGATATCGCGACGAGACAAGGTCCAGGCTTCACAGGCGTAAAGAAGGGTGGAGAGAACAACAGCCTGAAAAACCATGATTTTGGTGCGGATGGTTATCACATGATTATTGAAGACTCGATGACAAAGGTGTCCATATGCGGAGTGTGCAGCTTTTATGCGGTTTTCGATATCCTTTGCACAAGTTGGTATTTTTGAGAGGATGCTACCAAGGTAAGAGAAATGCTCCACTTCATCGACAGGATTTCCGTTAATCTTAAGGTTGGTCCTTGAGGAAGTTTGACCAGGTGCTGGTTGGTTGAGGATTTTGATTTTGTCAGTGTTAACTTCCATTCCAAAATGCTCATAAGAGTCATTATAAATGGTAGCTATCCTCTGGAGGTCATCAACAGTCTGAGCTGGTGTGGCATTATCGTCTGCAAACTGCAATTCATGAACACTGATGACCGAGGTTTTGGATTTTGCGCGAAAGTGAGCAAGATTTAAAAGCCCCCATCCAAGCGGTATCACAGATTGATACCAGGGGTTGTTGGTGGTATTTCATTTAGCATTTCAGCCATATACAGCGAAAAGCAGGTTGGAGCAAGGACACATCCTTGCTTGAAACCACTAGTGATGGGAAAAGGGTCTGAGAGGGTATTTTGGTGGCAAACCCTACCAACCATGCCATTGTGGAGAGCACGAACGAGAGCAATGAAATCATCTGGACATCCAAAATGAGGAAGAACAGCCCACATAGCAGGGCGAGGAACTCGATCAAAGGCCTTCTTGAGGTCCCAGAAGATGAACATGAGTGGTTGTTGTTGTTCTTGGCTCTTTTCCTGGAGTTGTTGATTTAGGTTTTAGATTTTTTTTTAGATTTAGTATACTTTATTGATCCCCAGAGGGGAAATTGAGGGCATCCACCACCTGGATGGATGAAGCAGCCACGATACGGCGCTATCCCTTAACCATTCACACACACATTCACACCTAGGGCCACTTTAGAGTCTCCAATTAACCTAACCTGCATGTTTTTGGCATGTGGGAGGAAACCGGAGAAATCCCGGAGTAAACCCACGCAAACACGGGGAGAACATGCAAACTCCACACAGATCACTGTTGGTCGGGGGCTGGGATCGAACCCACGATCCCACGATCCTCCTGCCAAGGGTAAACTGTGTCCGACTGTGCACAGCTGCCGCAGTGCTAACCACTGCGCCACCATGCAGCCCAGAGTGTCTTGAGAGTGTCTTGAGCACAGAATGTCATAGCTACTGTACCACGAGAGGGTCTAAAGCCACACCGGGACTCAGGAAGTACATCCTCGGCTACTACAAGAAGACGGTTGAGAAAGATACGAGCAAAGATCTTGCTTGCAATGCTCAGTAGTGAGATGCTGTGGTAGTTACTGCAGTTCTCTCTATCTCCCTTCTTGAAAATGGTGACTATATTTGCATTTTTAAAGTCACTTGGTAACGTCTTGGTTTCCCATATTTTAAGTAGAAGCTGCATTAAATAGTTTTTCACCTCGGGACCTCCATGAAGATAGAACTCCAGTGGGATGTTATCTGGTCCTGGTGCTTTGCCTGTCTTCATGTGCTTTATAGCTTTATTTAGCTCATGTAGTGAAGGTGGTGTAGACATCCCACTCACGTGTGGGGTGTTGCGGGGTCTTGCAGAGGAGATCACTAGAGGTGCAAAAGTGACTATTTAACAGACTCTCAAAGTGGGACTTCCAACAGTCAAGGATCCCCTTGGTGTCTGTGATAATGGTGGAGCCATTTGCATCTTTTAGGCTGCTCACAGATGATCGGGTGGGGCCAAAGATCTCCTTCGTTGCAGCATAAAAACGGCGCATATCCCGTTGGTCGGCATATTTTTGCAAATCTTCTGCTTTTTGCTGCCACCAAGTGTTTTGGGCTTTACAAATCCCTCTCTGGCATGCCGCTTTTGCTTGCTGGTGTTTCTGTTGATTCTTTGCAGACGGATCATTTTCAAATGCAAGACGTGCATGGCGTTTAGCCTATGAGGTCAGTGATTGTTTCATCATTCTCGTTGAACCAGTCTTCGTTTTTCTTGTGTTTGTGACCAATCGTTTCTTTGGCGGCAGCAGTCAATGCATCACGGAGAGTGGTCCATTGGTCTTCAACTGAGGCATTATCTGGAAGGCTCAGTTCATTCATGTTTCTACCAGTGGCCTCTCTAAAGGACTGCAACATTTGGGAATCGCAGAGCTTGTCACAGTCAAAGCGACGGTGAGGAACGTTTGCCAAAATGCGCTTTGGTGGTCTCTGGATCGTAATATTGAGTCGGGAGATCAGCAGGTGGTGGTCTGTCCAGCAGTCATCTGCTCCAGGCATGGATGGCGTGATGTGGACATCATTTCGGTCTCTTGTTTTTGTGAGGACATAGTCGAGGGTGTGCCACTTTTTGGAGCGAGGGTATTTCCCGGTCGTCTTCTGGCGATGGAGGAGTTGGAAAAGGGTGTTTGTTACAATAAGATTGTGTTTGGCACAAAGACCCAGTAAAAGTTCCCCATTTGCATTGCATTTTCCCATACCATGGTGGCCTATGATGCCTTTCCACAGCTGGTGGTCACTGCCAACTCTGGCATTGAAGTCACCCAGAATAACAAGCTTGTTGGATTCTGGGACTGTCAGAATGGTATGTGTGAGCTGTTCATAGAAGGAGGTCTTGCTTTTATCTTCAGATGTAAAGTGTAGGTGCATACACAGAGATCAGAGTGAGGAAACATTTTTGGGTGAACGGGATTTGGATGGTCATTATTCGCTCATTGATTGCAGTTGGGACAAGGTTGTGTTGGTCCACAAGCTGGGATCGGATGGCAAAGCCTACACCATGGATACGTGGATCTTCTGTATCCTTTCCCTTCCAGAAAATGGTGTAGTTTGATCCAGTTTCCTTGATGTTGCCTTCCTCAGCAAGTCTAGTCTCACTTAGAGCTGCTATGTTGATGTTAAAGTGTGCAAGTTCTTTATATACCAGAGCTGTACGATGTTCTGGGCGCTCGCTGCTCCTTGTGTCCTGCAGTGTGCGGATGTTCCAAGCACCCAGGATGAAGGGTTTTGTAATGAGAGATCCAATCGGTGGTTGAGAATCCAGGCGGTGGTCGAGAGCGGTTGAGTTTGAGTTTTTATGGTTTTGATTTGTAGGTCGACTGCTGTGATGGGTAATCTGCCAGCCGCGGCATGCTAGCCAGATAAGTCTGCAGTGTCCGATGTTTGCCCCACCTTTTCTAGGGGCCTCCCCATATGGGGTGGGCTGTGGGAGTCCTAAATAGGCCAGCCCAGTCGCGGATCCAGCTACCGAAATCCAATGTCACCACAGAGTTCATTGGAAGGCGATCATCTTAGATACGCCACCAATGTGTGATTGCGAGCTAGAAGCTTCTAGTCATACCAATCCTGCCCATGTTACTCGCAGTTCCATCGCCACTGGGCTTGAAGGGATCGTCCGAGTTGAAGACGAAGGCCAATCGATGAAAATCACAATGTTAAAAATGAGGTTCACAGTTTCATTGAAAACCTATTGTGTTGAAGTGCAGAACTGCTGAAATCCAACAGGAAATGCATCACAGCTGAACTTATTTAATGTCAGGAATGAGATGTCTAATTTCTCTAAATACTGTATATGATAGTGTGTTAAAATCTGGTGGGTAAAATCACACATTTACAAGGAAAATGCGCCAATTTACGAGGAAAAATTGCACATAAGCAAGGAAAATGTTGAAAAATTATCAGAAATTTTGAAGATTTGTGAGGAGAAATAAGAAAAGGTGCAAGGGTTCCGGCCACTCTGCGGTTCTGCTCTCCCTCTCCTCCTCTAATTAGTGCCCGCCCGACTACTTTGATCACCACCTGTAGCTAATCAGAGAGACTCCTCAAATAGGATGCTCTCCCACACTCTGTTTGGTCACGTTAAACTCTACCTGCTATTCCTTGCCAAGCATTGCATTTTGAACTTTGTTGTTTGCTGTGTTTGACCTTGTGCTTGCCCGAGACCCTGCGCCAGTCTCACATCTTGGAATTTTGCCTGTCCTGGGTTTGCCTGCCATGCTCTGACCCCTGCCTGCCCCTGGACTTCCTATCTGCCTATCCCCAGCATCACCCCTGCAGCAATTTCCCCAGCTCCACAAACGCAGAAGAAACTCCCTCTGGATAATCTGCTCCCCAGCCCTCGAGGATCATCCCCCTGATCCTGGCTTCTCTCTCCAGATTACTCTGTAAGCATTAAGTAATATTTGCCCCAAATTATTATTGAAACATTAATACTCACCCTTGTCTTTGCTCTCCTCCTCAGGGTTGCCAGATCCTTGCTGCACATTACCTTTTTGTTGCATCTTTATTTGTAAGTAAAAGATCATTGTAAATTTCCACATATTGTCTCCACCTGTCTTGCTTTTGGGTCTTGGTCTCAGTCCCTTTGTCAGCACATGGCCAGCAGTTAAGACCCAGCAAATGGGGTGAAGGCAATTACAGTGGTGTAAAAAAGTGTCTCCTTCCTGATTTCTCATTTTTTTGTACGTTTGTCACACTTAAATGTTTTAGATCATCAGACAAATTTAAATATTAGATAAAGATAACACAAGTAAACACAAAATGCAGTTTTTAAATGAAGGTGTTTATTATTAAGAGAAAAAAAAAATCCAAACCTAAATGGCCCTGTGTGAAAAAGTGATTGCCCCAAAACCTAATAACTGGTTGTTCCACACTTAGCAGCAACAACTGCAATCAAGCGTTTGCCATAACTGGCAATGAGTCTTTTACAGCGCTGTGGAGGAATTTTGGCCCATTCATCTTTGCAGAATTGTTGTAATTCAGCCACACTGAAGGTTTTTTTTTTTTTGATTTTGTATACTTTATTGATCCCCAGAGGGGAAATTGAGGACATCCACCTGGATGGATGAAGCAGCCACAGTACGGCGCTATCCCTTAACCATTCACACACACATTCACACCTTGGGCCACTTTAGAGTCTTCAATTAACCTAACCTGCATGTTTTTGGCCTGAGGTTTTCGAGCATGAACCACCTTTTTAAGGTCATGCCACAGCATCTCAATTGGATTCAGGTCAGGACTTTGACTAGGCCACTCCAAAGTCTTCATTTTGTTTTTCTTAAGCCACTCAGAGGTGGACTTGCTGGTGTGTTTTGGATCATTGTCCTGCTGCAGAACTCAAGTGTGCTTCAGCTTGAGGTCACAAACAGATGGGCGGACATTGTCCTTCAGGGATTTTTGGTAAACAGCAGAATTCATGGTTCCATTTACCACAGCAAGTCTTCCAGGTCCTGAAGCAGCAAAACAGCCCAAGACCATCACACTACCACCACCATATTTTACTGCTGGTATGATGTTCCTTTTCTGAAATGCTGTGTTACTTTTACGCCGGATGTAATGGGACACACACCTTCCAAAAACTTGTTTTTGTCTCATCAGTTCACAGAGTATTTTCTCAAAAGTCTTGGGGATCATCAAGATGTTTTTTGGCAAAACTGAGACAAGCCTTTATGTTCTTTTTGCTCAGCAGTGGTTTTCGTCTTGAAACTCTGCCATGCAGGCCATTTTTGCGCAGTCTCTTTCTTACAGTGGAGTCATGAACACTAACCTTAACTGAGGCAAGTGAGACCTGCAGTTCTTTGGATGTTCTTGTGGGTCTTTTGTGACCTCTTGTCTGTGTCGTTGCTGCGCTCTTGGGGTAATTTTGGTCGGCCGGCCACTCCTGGGAAGGTTCACCACTGTTCCATGTTTTCGCCATTTGTGGATAATGGCTCTCACTGTGGTTCTCTGGACTCCCAAAACTTTAGAAATGGCTTTATAACCTTTTCCAGACTGATGGAGCTCAATTACTTTGTTTCTCATTTGTTCCTGAATTTTTTTGGATCACATTATGATGTCTAACTTTTGAGGACCTTTTGGTCTACTTCACTTTGTCAGGCAGGTCCTATTTAAGTGATTTCGTAATTGAGAACAGGTGTGGCAGTAATCAGGCCTGGGTGTGGCTAGAGAAATTGAACTCAGCTTTCCAAAGGTGTGATAAACCACAGTTAATTTGTTTTAGGGGGGGGGGTCACTTTTTCACATAGGGCCATGGAGGTTTGGATTTTTTTCCCCTTAATAATAAATACCTTCATTTAAAAACTGCATTTTGTGTTTACTTGTGTTATCTTTGTCTAATATTTAAATTAGTTTGATGATCTGAAACATTTAAGTGTGACAAACATACAAAAAAATGAGAAATCAGGAAGGGGCAAACACTTTTTCATACCACTGTATGTCTCATCTCAGTGTTCTTGAGCAGTGCTCTGACCAAATGGCTTATCAGAATCAGGCAATGTTAAGGAAATTGGTAAAGATCTCTGAGTGTATCACAAAGTTAGAGGAGACTGTTCAGAGCCTGGTTTCTGTTGCACCCTCCATTTCCTCTCCGGCGGTTGTGCAGCCCACAGTCTGTTCAGGACGTTCCCTGCTGGTCCCCACTCCTCCCTGGTAAGGGCGTAGGCTGGGGGAGGCCAGTGGCTTTTTGTTACAGTGTGATGGAAAAATTCTATGTTACACTTAGTTATATGAATTTTCATGAATATGATTTTTTCTTTATAAAACTTAATGTGTATACCTAGGAAATCCTGTTACCATATTTGGAGTTGTTGAGTAGTGGAAAAAACAGATTGAAGGATGCTGATGTGACTGTGAATGTTCATTTCTATCACTGACTGTTCAGCTTATCATAAGTGTTTTCTGCGTGGACATGAATGGATACAGTCTTAGGCATGAATGAAATAATCAAGAGGCTCACCAAACCTTATCACAATGAGTCATGAATAAACTTATCAAGAAGAGACCCCACCCCGATGGTCGCTTGGATATATATTAGCCAGAAACACTCTGTTAGTTAAGCCAATGCACTGCAGCAGTCTGTGAAAGCTGTACTCTGTATTGTCTTCTGCTGATCAGTACATATTAAATTTGTTGAAACGTTGATCCTGTCTGTTTCTTGACTACTGGTTGAAGAGACTTTTCTAACAAGTGTAAACTCGTGTTTGATAGTATTCATGACAACTTTTCCACTGACTGGAGTTGGATCAGTTTTTTAATGGGCCTGCTCAATGGACATGCCCTCTCCTGGGCTCAAGTGATCATTCAGGGTCCAGATTATCACTTGTACACCTACGAGCGCTTCACGAGCGAGTTCTCTCACGTATTTGATCATTCCAGCGGGGCATGGGGGGGCACATCCACCTGCTTGATGAACATCCACCAGGGACAGAGGTCCACAGCTGAGCACGCTGTCGAGTTCTGTGTCCTCGCGGCAGAGGCGGGGTGGGATGACATAACCTTGTGGTCTGTATTTAGCCACAGTTTAAATGCCACACTCCGTGATGAGCTCACCCATCCTCCGGGACGAGCCACAATCCCTTGACGAGCTGATTTCCTTAGTCATTAAGTTAGATAATAGACTCCGTCAGCGCTCCAGGGAGTGCCAGTCCAACTTCGGAGCACCCCCCGCTCCATGTCATATCACCCACAGCTGCTTGTGCTCCCATCTGCCGTTGCCTCTTCCGACTCGCCCGAGCCCATGGTGCTGGGTTGATCTGAGATCGCTCCCACCGAAAGGCAAGAGCGAGTTGAGGAGGGCCTGTGTTTTTATTGTGGCAAAGTGGGTCACGCCGTCACTTCGTGCCCTAGCAACCCAAAAGATTTGGTCCGTCAATACTGTAGGGGGATTGTTGGGCGGGATGGTTAACCCCTCACGTAACTGGTTCTCTTTACCCATTCGTTTTTTGCTCGAGTCCACTGAATACTCTGCTTTGATTGACTCGGGAGCCAAGCAAAATTTTATTTCTGAAGACCTGGCAACCCAGTTTAACATCCCCTGTCTCGAATTGCCTCAGCCTTTAAAAATTATCACCCTCTTCGGCCAGCCCCTTTGCAGAGTCTCCAAACAAACTGGTCCCCTTGCTCTGCTTGCATTTGGTAACCACCATGAACATTTGTCCTTCCTGGTCCTTCCATTGTCCACGTCCTCATATCGTATCGTGTTAGGTTTTCCCTGGCTTAGGTCTCACAACCCTGTTGTTAATTAGGAAAGGGGAGGTCATCACTTCTTGGAACCCTCATTGCATGTCAACCTGCCTCCGATCGGCTGCCTGCTCCCCTTCCGTCCCCATGCAGCCCTCTGCCGCCAAGCCTCACGACCTGTTCAGTGTTCCCCCAGACTACCATGATTTGGCTCTCGTATTCAGCAAGGTGAAAGCCATGTTGCTACCCCCACACTGGCCGTACGACTGCGCCATTGAGCTTCAGCTAGGGACCCACCTCCCCTCTAGCTGACTGTACAGCCTATCAGCCTCCGAGAGGGAGGCCATGGACAAGTATATTAAAGAGTGCCTTAATGCTAGCATCATCCATCCCTCATCTTCTGCTGTGGGTGTAGGTTTTTTTTGTGGGTAAGGAGAATGGCTTGCTATGCCTCTGCATTGACTATTGGGAGCTGAATAATATTTCCATTAAGGATAAGTACGCATTCCCCCTCATCAATTTGACATTTGATCAGCTCCAAGGGTCAGTTATCTACACCAAATTAGACCTCCACAATGCCTATCACTTCATCAGGATATGGAGGGGTGATGAGTGGAAGACTGGATTCCTTACCCCTAGTGGCCACTTTGAATATTGCTTCATGCCTTTTGGTCTTACTAATGCCCCTGCCATGTTTCAGCATCTCATTAATGACATCCTAAGGGATTTTTTGGTGGGTTTGTTTGTGTTTGTTTACCTTGATGACATTTTGGTTCTCTTCCGATCCCTAGCTGAGCACAAGACACATGACCTGATGTCCTGATGTCCTGACTACAAACTGGCATCATGCCATCATGGCGGCGGCAGCGGCGCACATAGTTGCAGCAGCTCAGTGTTTTACCGGTTGGAGCCTTGTATGGCTGTTAATGCTTTTTTTTTTTTGTTTTGTGTGTTTTCTGTCAGGCGAATTTCATTTACAACAGGCACGATCTTCTGAAGATTGGGCTTTGTCTTGAGCAGAGGGTTACAGAGGATTTTATCTTCACACACAGGATTCAGGTGGACATAGCGAGGAGCCCTGGCTCTCCATGGATTATTATTCCGGAGGGGAGGAGACGAAAACGGCATAGAGAAAGGAGGCAGAAGAGAGGATGTAGAGCTGGTGCGGTAGATAGGCTACGGAGACAGCCATTTAAACCACCGCTCCCCAGCCTGTTTCTTATGAATTCCAGATCTCTTGCTAACAAGATGGATGAACTGAGGCTAGAGATCATAGCGAACAAGGCCGTAAAGGACAGCTGTATCGTGTTGATCATAGAGACTTGACTTCATCCATCCATTCCAAACTCTGCTATTGATTTAGCAGGTTACACAGTACAGCGTCATGACAGGACTGCGGACTCTGGTAAGAACAGAGGAGGGGTTCTCTGTGTGTACGTGAATAACAGCAGGTATACTAACACAATGATTGTAGACAGTCACTGCTCCCCAGACCTGGAGTATGTGACTGTTAGATGCAGGCCTTTTTTTTTTATCTCCCAAGAGAGTTTACTGCGGTGATGATATATGCTGTTTACTTTGCACCGAATGCTAATGCTAACTCGGCCATAAGACTTTTGCATGATAGCATTAGCAACCAGCAGAGCACACATCCTGATGCTGTGTACATCATAGCAGGGGACTTTAATCATGCGGATTTAAAGGAAGCACTCCCTAAATTCCATCAGCATGTAAAGTGTGTTACCCGAGGAGCGAATATTTTGGACAGTGTTTACTCATACATCAAGCTAGCCTATAGGGTCAGACCACTGCCACACTTGGGTCAGTCTGACCATTTGTCCCTGCTCTTAATTCCTGCGTATACTCCCCTCAGGAAAACTGCTCCTGTCATGACAAAGACTGTTACAATTTGGCCTAGGGGTGCCTCTCAGCAGTTGCAGGACTGTTTTGACAGGACCACTTGGGATGTTTTTGAACATCAGGACTTGGAGGTGTTCACAGGCAGTGTACTATGTTACATTAAGAACTGCATGGACACTGTCACAGTGGATAAACATATCCGGGTCTACCCCAATCAGAAGCCCTGGATGACTTGGGAGGTCCGACGGCTGTTAAAGGGCCTATATCATGCTATTTTAAGCCTTTCAGAGTAAACTATATGCATGTATGTGATAGTATATTTATTACCTTTGGTACACTGGAGAATGAATTTCTTATGAAATATGAGTTATTTTCACGAGCCTGGAAGTAAGATGCCTCGATCTCTGAGGCTCTGCCTCTCCTTCTTGTGGCTGCCGCCCATTTCATGACATAACCCCTGAGCCAGCTGCTGCAGCATGTCGCTGGGTTCCGCCCACGAAAACAAGGAAGGCTGAACAAACTCCTAAATCTCTCACAGCCAAAGACACATTTACGCCACTTAGAAGACAATGTTTTACATAAAAAGGCAAACAGTTGTTGTCACTGAGCAGATTAGGTGAGAGAGGAACTACTTCTTCACAGTGTCAATGCTAAAGTGAAAGAGTTTTGCCGATCACCGCTCTGTTAGCTGCGCGGAGAAAGTGGGTGTGTGCGTTAGCCTTGGGGGGGGGGGTGCTGGCAGCACAGGCACTTCCTGGAGTGGGCGGCTCACCCACGTTCATACGTATGAACGTGGGGACTCAATCATTATCAGGGACAGGGCGGAGCAGCAGCTCAGAGAGCAGGATTGAGGAGGAATACTCAGAGATGCGTGAATGGAGCAAAATATCACTTTGGGGGTATTTTTGGTGAGGAATTAACATTATAACATGCTTAAAAGCTCAAAAAAGTCGATTTTGCATGATATAGGCCCTTTAAAGAAGAAGGATATCACTTTCAGGTCTGGCGATAGGGCTCTCTATGGTATGGCACGTACCAAACTGAAGAGAGGCATTAGGGAGGCCAAATCTAATTACAGGAGGAAGATGGAGGATCATCTGGGCAGTAACAACAGCAGGCAGGTGTGGCAGGAAGTTCAGCATCTTACCAACTACAAGACCAGCATCTTACCAACTACAAGACCAGCCTCGGAGCTGCTGAGGATGATGCCTCGTTGGCAGAGGAGTTAAATCTCTTCTTTGCCCGCTTTGAGGTGAAACCCTCAGAGACAGCCATATTACATCCTAAGGCCCACAGCAGCTTAAACTTCCAAGTAGAGGAGTATGAGATGAGGCGTACGCTGCGGGCCGTTAACCCGAGGAAGGCTGCTGGACCCGATGGCATTCCTGGACGTGTACTGAGGGACTGCACCAATCAGCTGGTTGGAGTTTTTACTAGGATTTTCAATCAGTCCTTGGCTCAGTCCTTTGTACCACCCTGTCTGAAATCCTCTACCATAGTCCCTCTGCCCAAAAAGTCCCACATTTCTAGCCTAAATGACTATCGGCCAGCCGCACTCACTCCTGTGGTGATGAAATGTTTTGAAAAACTGGTTCCGGGTCACATCACATCATGTCTGCCCTGAAGGTTTGATCCTTACCAGTTTGCTTATAGAATGAACCGATCCACGGAGGATGCTGTAGTTATGGCTTTGCATGCTGCATTGTCCCATCTAGAGCAGTGGGAGAGCTATGTGCGGATGCTCTTTGTGGACTACAGTTCTGCATTTAACACCAATATTCCACACAGATTGATGGCTAAATTGAAGGACCTGGGGTTCTCACATTCCATCTGTACGTGGATCAACATTTTCCTGACAGGTCGCAGTCAGAGGGTTAGGGTGGGCCATTATACATCGACGGCCCTCAGCCTCAACATCGGCTCTCCCCAGTGTTGTGTGCTGAGTCCCTTGCTCTATATCCTCTATACATTTGACTGTACCCATGCACACCATAGTAATACTATTGTATAGTTTGCTGATGACACCACGGTGGTGGAGCTCATCTCTGGGGGGATGATTTATCCCCCCTTATCATAGACTACAGGAGGAAGAAAATGTACACTCCACCGTTAATTATTGGCGGGGATTGTGTGGAGAGGGTGTCAGACTTCCGCTTTTTGGGAGTTTACATTGAAGAGGGCCTGACCTGGAGTGTAAATACCACTGAGCTGCTGAAAAGGGCACAGCAAAGACTGTATTTCCTGAGGGTTCTCAGGAAGAACAACATTACCCAGAGACTGCTGGTGTCCTTCTACAGATACACTATCGAGAGTTTAATGACTTACTGTATGTGCGTGTGGTACACCAGCTGTACAGCAGCTCAGAGAAAAACACTCCAGAAAATCATTAGGACGGCTCAGAAGATCATTGGCTGCCCCCTCCCCACATTGGAAGACCTACACAGTTCCCATTGTCTCAAAAAAGCTCGGAATATAATAAAGGACACTTCCCACCCTGGCCACTCCTTGTTTGAACTACTGCCATCAGGCAGACGATACAGACAAATTAAAACAAGGACAAGCAGATTCAAAAACAGTTTTTTTCCAAATGCAATAAATGTAATAAATGCAGTTGGATGTTGAAGGTGCATGAGGGGACTGTGTAATGGAAGAAATGTGTGTTTGGAGGTGTGCATTGTGTGGACTGTATGTGTGTATGTTTGTATGTTTATGCTGTTTTTATACATTTTATACATACATTTTGAGTTTACATATTTATGAATGATGCTCTGACTGGTTGGGCATTTTTAAATTTCATTGTTTATGTGACAATGACAATAAAGCTTATTCTATTCTATTCTATTTGATTCTATTCGATTTTATGTTTGAATGGTTTTCCAGCACCTTCTCGAGAACCAACTCTATGTAAAAGCTGAGAAGTGTGAGTTTCATACCATCGCCACTGCTTTCTTAGGTTTCATTATCTCCAAGGGCCAAATCAAACCCAATCAGAAGAAGATTCAAACAGTCACCGAGTGGCCAGTTCCCTCCTCACACAAACAGCTTCAACAATTCCTGGGATTTGCAAACTTCTACAGACGCTTCATCAGAAATTACAGCACCATTGCCCACCCACTCACTGCCCTCACATCTGTTAAGACCCCCTTCCGCTGGACCCCGGAGACCAATGAGGCTTTTTCCCTGCTGAAATCCAAATTCAGTGAGTCCCCTATTCTGAACCAGCCCCACCCTACTAGCCAGTTTGTTGTGGAGGTGGATGTTGGGGTGGGAGCTGTGCTGTCACAATGCTTGGCCGCCGATGATAAGTTACACCCCTGTGCGTATTTCTCTCAGTGTTTGTCCCCAGCTGAGAGAAATTATGGCATCAGTGACCGAGAGCTGCTAGCTGTCAAACTAGTCTTGGAGGAGTGTCGCCACTGTCTGGAGGGGACTGCCCACCTGTTCCTGGTTTGGACTGACCATAAGAATTTGGATTACATCAGGTCTGCCAAATGAATGAATTCCTGACAGATCAGATGGCCCATGTTTTTTTTTTTTTTTTTTTTTTTTTTTTTACCAGGTTTCGCTTCTTGCTTACATATCAACCTGGATCCAAGAACACGAAATCTGACACCCTCTCCTGCCGGTTCCCCACCGACTCTTCAGTCCTTGGGCAGGACACCATAGTACCTGAGGATGTGGTAGTGGGGTCACTCACCTGGGACATCCAGCGACGCATCAGGGAGGCACAGGTCTCCAACCTGGATCCTGGGGGAGGGGGGTCTACAAGGTCGGCTGTATGTTCCTGCGGCAGTGAAGGGGGAGGGCATTCACTGGATCCATTCATCCAAACTTTCCTGCCATCTGGGGGTCACTAGGATTCTCTCTTTGCTTCGCCACACCTTCTGGTGGCCCTCCATGGATAGCAACGTGCACAACTACATCAGGGCATGCCCTCAGTGCTCCATGGGGAAGACCCCCCCACCCCTTCCTCCACCAGCCTGCTTCATTCCTTTCCAGTCCCCGGCTGGCCATGGTTCCACATCGCCCTTGATTTTGTTACTGGATTACCCCCTTCTAATGGGCACACGGCCATCCTCATGGTGGTAGACAGGTTCTCCAAGGCTGCGCACTTTGTGCCCCTGAAGAGACTCTCGTTGGCCTTGGAGACAGCTCAGCTCCTGTCAGTCCATGTAGTCAGGCTGCATGGCATTCCCTTGGAAACTGTCTCCGACCGTGGTCCCCAATTCATCTCCAAGGTGTGACGAGCCTTTTCTAGATCCATCGGGGCCATGGTCAGCCTGTTGTCTGGTTTTCACCCTCAGAGAAATGGGCAGTGCGAGCGGGCTAACCAGGAACTCCAATCTATGCTGTGCTATGTCACAGCTTCGGACCCCTCATTGTGGAGCTCTTTTCTACCATGGGTTGAATACGCCCACAACTCGGCCACCTCTGCTGCCACCGGGTTCTCCCCCTTTGAGGCCCCCCTCGGGTATAACCTGCCCCTTCTCCCCATCACCAAGGAGGAAATATCAATCCTGTACATCTTGCTGCACATTACATGGTCCAAGCGCTTCTGGAGGGACACGAAGGCGGTCCTGCTTCAGACTACGGAGGAGAATGCCAGGTGAGCTAGCAGGAAAAAGCGTCCTGCCCCAGCATACAAGGTTGGGCAGAGGGTGTGCTTGTCCACTAAGAACTTCCCACTTGCTCTGCGATTTGTGGGTCCCTTCACCATCAAGACCATCATCAACCCTGTGTCTGTGGCGCTTGACATACCCGCTTCCCCTTAAGGTCCAGCCATCATTTCACGTGTCCCATATTAAGCCAGTATTTGCCAGCTATCTTTGCCCCCCATCCAACCCCCCCCCCCCCCCCACGAAGATAGTCGTTGGAGGACTAGTCTATAAGGTGACATGCATTCTTGATGCCCGCAGCTGGGTGCATGGGGTCCAGTTTCTAGTGGATTGGAAGTGTTATGGCCCTGCAGAATGTTCATGGATTCCTTGATCCTTTATTATGGACAGCTCTTTGATGAAGGAATTCTATTGACGTCACTGTTATTTCTGCAATAATGGAGACCGGACTCTGTTTATGCCAAGCAACGAACTGACCTTTATTAAGGGACACACAGAACTTTATACAGTGGTGCTGCAGCCCTCCTGACGTCATCCTGCAGGCGGGTACAGCAAGGCACACACACTACATTCTACACACAACATTCCCCTCCCCCTTACAAAAGTCCAAAACACATTCACACAATTCAGACCCACTCCAATTTCGGACCCGAATCATGCACTAAGAAAATAACAGGAACAGTGAACTGAAATGGCCTAACACATTCACCCAAAAACAAACTAAAACTACCGTCTCTACACTGAATACACAAAATAATCCCATACCACAACATACACTGATGCAAACCTATAAGCATATTGACAATACAGTGTTCATGTTATCCCACTGTCCTCAGGCAGCCAAGGGTAAAACCAGCTTGGGGGCCCAGGGCAGCCCCATGGCATGCATGGATGGTTGAAGCTGACCTCCCCGGTGAGAATGTTCCCTCTCACCACCGACTGCTTCTCTTGTCTGGACCCGTAGTGCTGCTGCCCAGCACGCAGTCCCCCCATGCCTGTTGGTCCACCCCCGACTGTCTTCAAAACTGGTGCAGCTGCTGCTGTTGTAGCCCCAGAACTCTGGCCCCCTGTGGCCGAGCTCCGGGGAAAACTGTTGCCTGCTCGTCGACATTGCTTATCAACCAAGGCGCCTCGCCGCTACGGCCAGCACCCTCGTCCATGACGCTCCGCTGCGCTGTCTCTGCGCCCGGCTGTTGCTGCTCTCTCCCGGGGCTCTCAGCATCACTCTCATTGGCATCACTTGTCACTTGTCCTTTTAGACCTTAGTGCAGCTTTTAATACTACTGATCATAATATTGTACTTGATAGATTAGAACATCATGTTGGACTTAATGGAACTTTGTTGCAGTGGTTTAGATCTTATTTATCTGATCAGTTCCAGTTTGTTCATGTCAATAATGAGTTTTCTTCCAACTCAAAACTCAGTCACGGAGTTCCACAGGGATCGGTGCTAGACCCTATTCTTTTTAGTTTATATATGCTTCTGTTAGGCAACATTATTAGAAAGCTCTGTATACATTTTCATTGTTATGCAGATGACACACAATTATGTGTCAATGAAGCCAGATGATAGTAATCAATTAGCCAAGTTAGAGGCCTGTCTAAGGAAATCAAAACATGGATGACTTGTAATTTCCTGCTGTTAAATTCAGATAAGACTGGAGTCATTCTAGTTGGTCCAAAAAAACCCCTTAGAAATACCTTTCCAAATCAAACTCTTAGTTTGGATGTGGTTACTCTTTCTTTTAATAGTTCTGTGAGGAACCTTGGAGTTATTTTTGATCAAGATCTGTTTTTTAATTCACATATTAAACTTATTTCTAAGACTGCTTTCTATCATTTGCGTAATCTTACCAAGATTAGGGGCATCTTGTTTCAGAGTGATGGTGAGAAACTAATCCACGCTTTTGTTAGCTCTAAATTAGATTATTATAACTCTTTATTATCAGGTTGTCCTAAAACATTTTTAAAAAGTCTTCAGCTGATCCAAAATGCTGCAGCAGGAGTTTTAACAGTTACTAGAAAGAGAGATCATATCTCTCCGGTTTTGGCCACCCTTCATTGACTTCCCATAGAGTTTAGAATTACGTTTAAAATCCTTCTTCCCCTTACAAAGCTCTAAATAATCAGGCCCCTTTTTATTTAAAATATCTAACACTACCCTATTATCCTAACAGAGGACTACACTCCCAAAATGCAGGATTACTTGTAATACCGAGAATCTCCAAAAGTACAATGGGAGGCAAAGCCTTAAGTTATCAAGCTCCTCTCCTGTAGAACCAGCTGCCAATCTGGATTCGGGAGTCAGACTTTATCTCTGTTTTTAAGAACAGGGTTAAAACCTTCCTTTTTGATATAGCCTATAATTAGGGAGGGATCATGTGCCTTTGAACCCTCCCTTAAGTTATGCTGCTAATAGGTTTAGACAGCCGAGGGACCTCCAACAATACACTGGGCTTCACTCCTTCCTTCACTCTCAATGAAATATTTTTGCTAGTCATTAACATCTGTTTGTTCTCTCCCATAGATTGAGTTCCCGTTGTGCTGTTTGCTCTCTACATGTCTGTTCTTTTATTCTTCTTCTTCTCTATCCCCTCACCCCCCAGCCAGTCGCAGCAGATGACTGCCCCTCCCTGAGCCTGGTTCTGCTGGAGTTTTCTTCCTGTTAAAAGGGAGTTTTTCCTCTACACCGTTGCCAAGTGCTTGCTCACAGGGGATCGCCTGATTGCTGGGGTCTTTCTGCAATTGTGGGGGTTTCCCCTACAGTTGAAAGTGCTATGAGATGACTGTTGTTGTGAATGGCGCTATATAAATAAAGTTGAATTGAACTGAATTGAATTGAATTGTGCCCCCTCTCCCGCTGCCTTGACTCCAGCTGTGGGGAAAACTCATTCGACTCCGGTCGCTGCTCTCCCTCCATGCTGTCTTGGCGCACCGCAAAAGTCTTCACCACCAGCGCTATGGTCACATACCATACTGAGCTCCTCAGCTAGCTTGCCATCTCCAGTGACCAGGGGCTCCGGTTCCCCCTTGATACCCAGCTGG
Source organism: Pholidichthys leucotaenia (assembly GCA_020510985.1). Classification (NCBI taxonomy): domain Eukaryota; kingdom Metazoa; phylum Chordata; class Actinopteri; order Cichliformes; family Pholidichthyidae; genus Pholidichthys; species Pholidichthys leucotaenia. Next base: position 401,994,826 of record CM035841.1, on the reverse strand, counting down.
TAGCTTGTAGCTTGGTTTTGGCTCGCACCTAGCTTTGTGGCTAACCTCGCCGTTGCCACAGACTGAGCCTTTAGCTCCTCCGAGCTAACTAGCTTAGCTCCTCTTGGCCCCAACAGCTTCACCACCCACAGCTTCTTGCCCCTTGTATGTTCGGCAAAATCTCCAGCCAGCCACCCGACAGCATTCGCATAAGCCTCCGTCTCTCCCAACATGCAGAGAATTCTCCGACCCTCTACGCCAAAACGGCGGACCAGGAGCGTTCGTCCTCGGTCCCCGCCAAGTCTACCCAGGCCCAGCTCAGCAACGTATCCCCCAAGCATGGCCACCCAGTCCGGCCACAGGATCACTGGCTCTCCTGGACACTCCAGAAATGGCGGTAGAGGTGAAGGTAGCCCACACGCCTCCATGGTTTATTCTCGTCACCAAAATGTTATGTCTGCAATAACTGAGACCAGACTCTGCTTATCTAACTAACTAACTTGCACTTATATAGCGCTTTTCTAGTCACAAAGACCACTCAAAGCGCTTTCATTAATACTAACCCTCTATTCTAAGGGCCTATAGGAAACAGATATCTAGGGACAATTTAGAACAGCCAATTAACCTAACATGCATGTTTTTGGCATGTGGGAGGAAACCGGAGAAATCCCGGAGTAAACCCACGCAACACGGGGAGAACATGCAAACTCCACACAGATCACTGTTGGTCGGGGGCTGGGATCGAACCCACGATCCCACGATCCCCCGGCTAAGGGTAAACTGTGCTGCCGCAGTGCTAACCACTGCGCCACTGTGCAGCTTATGCCAAGCAATGAACTGACCTTTATTAAGGAACAGACATAACTATATACAGTGGTGCCACAGCCCACCTGACGTCATCCCGCAGGCGGGTATGGCAAGACACACACACCACATTCTACACACGACAGTCATCCTGACAAGCCCCGTATTACGCCAGGAGGTGTTCATTGGGGGGCGGGGGGTAGTGTAATTGTTCTGGGCACTCTATGCTCCTGCTCTCCCTCTCCTCCTCCAAATTATTATTGAACCATTAATACTCACCCCTGTCTCTGCTCTCCTCCTCAAGGTTGCCAGATCCTTGTCGCACATTACCTTTTTGCACACCTTTATTTGTAAATAAAAGATCATTGTAAATTTCCACATATTGTCTCCACCCGTCTTGCTTTTGGGTCTTGGTCTCAGTCCCCTTGTCAAAAGGAAACACATTTTCAATAAAAAGCATGCAAATGTTAAAATTTTTTTTTGCAAAATCATGAACAAATTTTGCACATTTTTAAAGAGAAATTACCAAATTTCTGAGGCAAAAACTCAAATAAAAAAAGGCAAAATTGTAAGGAACTTTTTGCAAAATGATGAGAAACTATATTTTGAATTTTTAAGGAGAAATTAGCAACGTTTTGAAGAAAAAGTTACGAATTTGAAAAGAAAAACTTACCAATTTATGAGAAAAAAGCAAAGTTACAAGAAAAATATTGCAGAATTATCAGAAAAGTTTGAAGATTTGTGAGGAGAAATTAGCAACTTTCTGAGCAATAAAGTCAGTGTTAAACATTCAAATTTGCAAGAAAAAGCAAAATTACAAGGAAAATATCTGGTAAAGAGAAATGATCAGCTTTAAAGAAAACACATTTACAAGGAAAAATTTCTAAATTAGAATAAGAGATATTGCAAATTTGGGAAGAGAAATTAACTTTCTAAAGGGAAAAGTCACATTGGATTGGAAGTTATCTCCTGCATGTACAGATGTGGACAAAATTGTTGGTACCCCTCTGTTAATGAAAGAAAAACCCACACTGGTCACAGAAATAACTTGAATCTGACAAATGTGGTAATAAATAAAAATTCTATGAAAATTAACCAATGAAAATCAGACAATGCTTTTGAATTGTGGTTCAACAGAATTATTTTAAAAAACAAACTCATGAAACAGGCCTGGACAAAAATGATGGTACCCTTAACTTAATATTTTGTTGCACAACCTTTTGAGGCAATCACTGCAATCAAACCATTTCTGTAACTGTCAATGAGACTTCTGCACCTCTCAGCAGGTATTGTGGCCCACTCCTCATGAGCAAACTGCTCCAGTTGTCTCAGGTTTGAAGGGTGCCTTCTCCAGACGGCATGTTTCAGCTCCTTCCACAGATGTTCAATAGGATTTAGATCAGGGCTCATAGAAGGCCACTTTAGAATAGTCCAATGTTTCGCTCTTAGCCATTCTTGGGTGTTTTTAGCTGTGTGTTTTGGGTCATTATCCTGTTGCAAGACCCATGACCTGCGACTGAGACCAAGCTGTCTGACACTGGGCAGCACATTTCTCTCTAGAATACCTTGATAGTCTTGAGATTTCATTGTACCCTGCACACATTCAAGACACCCTGTGCCAGATGCAGCAAAGCAGCCCCAAAACATAACAGAACCTCCTCCATGTTTCACAGTAGGGACAATGTTCTTTTCTTGGTATGCTTCATTTTTGCGTCTGTGAACATAGAGCTGATGTGCCTTGCCAAAAAGTTCCAGTTTTGTCTCGTCTGTCCATAGGACATTCTCCCAGAAGCTTTGTGGCTTGTCATCATGCAGTTTGGCAAATTCCAATCTGGCTTTTTTATGATTTGTTTCAACAGTGGTGTCCTCCTTGGTCGTCTCCCATGAAGTCCACTTTGGCTCAAACAACGACGGATGGTGCAATCTGACACTGATGTACCTTTTTTTTTTTTTTTTTTTTTTTTTTTTTTTTTGTTACTTATTTGTACCCGTAGGTAGACTTGGTTTGCAGTCTGGTGACAAGCCACCGGCTGCTGGTCGCTGCGTGTGCGAGCGCCCTAAACCTACATGTTTTTGGTGTGTGGGAGGAAACCGGAGAAATCCCGGAGTAAACCCGCGTAACACGGGGAGAACATGCAAACTCCACACAGCTCACTGTTGGTCGGGGGCTGGGATCGAACCCATGATCTCATGATCCCCGCGATCCCCCGGCCGAGGGTAAAACTGTGCTGCCACAGTGCTAAACCACTGCGCCACCGTGCAACCTTGACCTTGGAGTTCACCATGGATGTGTTTAGAGGTTGTTCTGGGCTCTTTTGTTACCATTCGTATTATCCGTCTCCTCCTGCGGCCACGTCCAGGGAGGTTGGCTACAGTCCCGTGGATCTTAAATTTCTGAATAATATGTGCAACTGTAGTCACAGGAAAATCAAGCTGCTTGGAGATGGTCTTATAGCCTTTACCTTTAACATGCTTGTCTATAATTTTCTTTCTAATCTCCTGAGACAACTCTCTCCTTTGCTTCCTCTGGTCCATGTTTAGTGTGGTTCACACCATGTCACCAAACAGCACAGTCACTACTTGTCACCCTTTAAATAGGCCGACTGACTGATTACAAGTTTGTAGACACCTGTGATGTTAATTAGAGGACACATCTTGGTTGAACATGTCCCTGTGGTCACATTATTTTCAATCTTTTCTAGGGGTACCATCATTTTTGTCCAGGCCTATTTAATGAGTTTGTTTTTTTAAAATAATTCTGTTGAACCACAATTCAAAAGTATTGTCTGATTTTCATTGGTTAATTTTCATAGAATTTTTTATTTATTACCACTTTTGTCAGATTCAAGTTATTTCTGTGACCATTGTGGGTTTTTCTTTCGTTAACAGAGGGGTACCAACAATTTTGTCCACGTCTGTATGTGGGGTCATTCCTAAATATGTTTTTTTTTTTTTTGTAAAAATGACTTCAATCACACTCAAGCATTCTTGTAGCTCCTCTTAGGCCATTCTCACATCTGAAAGTCTGCACCAAGGTTCATATTTTTGTTATTACATTGTCTACATCTGGTCCAGTTAGATTTGGTTTCACACTGCTCCTTATCCAAGCGAACTAAACAACTTCACATGACGGACCTACTTCTTCTTGTCACGATGACACCCTGTTGTCACGACAACGACTGTGCTGTTTAGCACAGACCGGTAGTTAGGAAAAACGTGCTACTCACCCTCCAATATGTTTTCTGCAGGTCTGGACGCATCGGTAATCACACTTTAAGATGAAAATGGGGAAGAATCCATCATATTAGTTGGTGAACTCATTGAGGCAGGCTACAATTAGGGATGCACAACAGTAGAATTTTTGCTGATAACGATACGTAACAGTCAATAAAAGCATTCCTACTTGGCTTGCCAAGTGGGTGGACCCTCTTCGTGACACAGGTAGAGTGCTGGACTCTGGAGCTGGAGGTTGTGGGTTTGAACCCCTGGTTGGACCCCACCAGTTGGGCTTAACCACCCGTCCCCTTGACTACAATTGCCATTTGTTGGCAGGACTTAGTGGTGGTGCATTGGTCTTATTCCTCAGATACCGCCAGTGTGTCGGTCCCACAAGTTGTGCTTGGTCCCCACCACAAGAGGTGTTGCTGGTAGGACTCAGTGGCGTTGACATAGTCAGAAGGCAGACACCTTTAAAGCTTAAATGCACCTCTGATATCGGGACAATGTCAAAATCTGAGGAGGAATATGTAACAGAGTCAACTAGAAAAGCACTCGGAGAGCGCAGACTCTCAAATATGTGTAAAAAATTACACATATATGCTGCTTGGTATTACCATAGAATTTGGATGTATGATGAAATATTTCCATCCATCTATCCACTAATGCTTAATCCTTTTTTGGGTTGCGGGGTGGGGTGGGGGTGGGGGGCTGGAGCCTATCCCAGCGTCTTTGAGCAAGAGGCAGGGTACGCTCTGGGCAGATCACCAGTCCATCACAGGGCTGGTGAAATATTTCAGAAGTAAAAAAAATACTTGAATCCACTTGACTTGACTGAGCTTTTAAACAACATACTTACACCTGGATGACTGAGAATCTTCATCAAATTAAGAAACTGAATTAATTTTGTATTCATTTTAAGTCTTAATTATTTTTGTTATAATTAAATTGGATTTCATTTTATTTTTATCTACTTTACTCATTGTTCCATTTTATTATCATTTTATAAGAATTTCTTTCAAGTATTTGTGTTCATGAGTTTTATTCATATTGCCCTTGCAATAAAGTTGTTAATGAAACTGCAATCATGTGATTTTCCTTTAAGGGGCAAAAAGTATCGGTATCTAAGAAAAAGTCCTATAAATTAATGGTATCGTATCGAAAGAAAAATGCTAGCATCGCCCATCCCTAAATCCGAGGCGTAGCTATGGGTGTTTCTGGCTGGTATCTGCCCACCCACTTCTCAGTCTTGCCCACCCAATCCGAAGGCTTTCTTTGTGATTGCTCACCCCAACTGCCAATCAGAATGTGAGCAGCCCATTGCCCTCCCTTATCTTCAGGTGTCTGGAGGATTATGCAGTCCTGCACGCAATCAAGCAACAGCCGCTATTCACTGTTTATTTTGTAATTAAAAAAGTTTCAGCGAGGAGCTGGTAGGTGTTTCCACTGTGTTCTCAGCAGCCCAGTCTCACAAAAAAAAAAAAAAAAAGTAAAATTGCACGTTTTTGCACTCATTTCTTTATGTGCAGTGGATACATGGCATTTACAGCTTTGAGAAATGTGTCTCCCGACACACTAACATTTGTCTGCCACTTTCTCTTTGTTTCTTTTTCATTCTCAGTAACCGTCAGAGGTGACAACTCACCAAAACATTTTTCTAACCCAAAGCACTACAGGAGGTGACATTAGTGGAGTAAAAACAAATGGACAAAGAAAAAAAGTCACTCACAGATCAGCATGAGATTCGAACTCACGTCTGCATCCCCCCAAGTCTAACTCGAAATGTTGAACGGGCCATCGTAGGGCGGGCGCAACGGGGTCTGGTGGGCGTCGTACCTGACAAACACGAACGACGCATCCTTCAAAGTCCTTGGGACAAAAACGCTGGGAAAACGGTGGGCCGGGCCCGGTACCATCCCTGCCTCTGCTCTATGTAGTGAAGGTGGGGATGGGATGGTGTTTGGTGTGGGGTTGTCAGGCAAAAATTCACCAGGGAGCCACAGTGGCTGGGAAAAAAAAGAAGTTCTGCTGGGGAGGCAGCCAAATCCTCCTTCAGTACGGAACGCAACCCTAACAGAACCCACGGCAACTGGTTCACCCAATTTGCATCCGTAAGCAAAGTCCTGAGCGCTGCTTTAAGTGACCTATGGAAATGCTCGCATAACCCGTTGGCCTGGGGCTTGTATGCGGTTGTGCGATGAATGGTGACGCCCAGGCTCCGGGCCATCGCGGACCAGAGGTCGGAAACGAACTGCGCGCCCCTGTCGGATATGATGTCCGAAGGGGCGCCGAAGAGTGCCACCCATATTGCCAAAAAAGCACATGCGACTTCTGTAGACGTGGTGGAAGCTAGTGACGCCGCTTCGGGCCAGCGCGTGGTGCGGTCCACCACTGTCAGGAGATGCGTAAACCCGTGCAATGACGGGAGGGGCCCCACGAGGTCCACGTGAACGTGGTCGAATCTCTTAGCCGGGACGTGGAACTGCTCGAGGGAGGCCTTTGTGTGCCTGTGCACCTTGGCTTGTTGGCACGCTACACAGGCTGCAGCCCACTCTTTCATTTGTTTATACAGGCGTGGCCAGACGGAGTTTGCTCTCACCATTTTTACTGACACGAGCACTCCCGGGTGCGCCAGGGAGTGAACCGAGTTGAGAACATGGCGGCGCCAAGCGCGTGGAACCACCAGGCGCAGGTGGCCTGTGGAAACGTCACAGAGTAGGGGGGTCCCCCGTCTTGCAGTACTCTGCTCTCCAGCCTTAACCCTGTTGGTCCAGACTGGAGCACGCAAACGTCCGCGTCGTTGACTTGCTCTGCGGCCATGGCCGTGTAATCTATCCCTACGTAGACTGGGGCCACTAATGCACGTGAGAGGCAGTCTGCCACCACGTTGAGTTTACCGGCCACATGCTGAGTGTCAGTCGTAAACTCCGAGATAGCGGCCAGCTGTCTCTGCTGCCAGGCCGACCATGGTTCCGAAACCTTGGCCATAGCATACATTAGCGGCTTGTGGTCTACAAACACAGTGAAGCTGCGCCCTTCCAGCCAGAAGTGGAAGTGGCGTATGGCCAGGTGGAGAGCCAGTAACTCTTTGTCAAACGCGCTGTATTTACGCTCATTGTCACGCAAAGACCTGCTGAAAAAGGCGAGCGGCTGCCAAGAACCGGCGATGCACTGCTCCACGGCGGCCCCTATGGCCATGTCTGATGCGTCGGTAGTGAGCGCTATCCGAGCCGCCAGGTCCAGGTGCGCCAGAAGTGTAGCGTTCGCTAGGGCTGTTTTGGCATCGGAAAACGCCTGCTCCCTCTTGGGGATCCAGTCGATGCTGTCCGCCGGTTTCCATTTCTTAAGCACGGCGTACAACGGCTGCATGAGCTGGGCTGCGTGGGGGAGGAGGCGGTTGTAAAAGTTAACCATCCCTAAAAACTCCTGCAGCGCCCTGACCGTCTGAGGCCGGGGAAAATCTACCACTGCGCGCACTTTGTCCGGTAAGGGTATCGCTCCCTCCGGTGAGATGTGGTGGCCCAAAAAGTCGATTACTGTAACCCCGAACTGGCACTTCACTGGGTTGATGATTAACCCGTGCTCCTCCAACCTCTGGAAGACCTTCCTGAGGTGGGCTATGTGCTCGTCCTCGGATGCGCTGGCCACCAGGATGTCGTCCAGGTAGACAAACACAAAAAACAGATTGCGCAGCACAGTGTCCATGATGCGTTGGAAGGTCTGCGCTGCGCCTTTTAACCCAAAAGGCATGTGTAGGAACTCAAAAAGACCGAATGGGGTTATTACTGCCGTTTTGGGTATGTCTTCTACATGCACTGGGACCTGGTGGTACCTGCGGACCAGTTCCACCTTGGAAAAAATGCATGCCCCGGTGAAGTGGGTGGAAAAATCTTGAATATGGGGGATTAGGTAGCGATTCTGCGCTGTGGCGTTGTTTAATCTGCGGAAATCGCTACATGGTCACCATGATCCCTCGACTTTAGGCACCATGTGTAGCGGGGACGCCCATGGGCTGTTTGAGCGTCTGATGATGTCCAACCTTTTCAAGTTGGCAAACTCCCCGTGAGTGCTGGCCAGTTTAGCTGCATCCAGGCGCCGAGGTTGTGTGAAAACAGGTGGCCCCGTGGTGGTAATGAAGTGCTCTACCCCATGCTTAGTGACGGCCGCTGAAAACATCGGAACCGTGAGTGCTGGGAACTGGGTGAGTAATGTGTGGAACTTACCACCTGGAGCTGTGACGCTGGCCAGTGTTGTGGACCCGGCTCCTCAAGCTGTACAGGGCAGAGAATCAAAAGGCATAGTGTTAATCAGGCGTCTGTTAGACACATCGACTAATAGCCCGTGTGCACACAGGAAATCTGCACCCAAATTGGGGGAGTTACATACCGCTATGATGAAGGACCATTGATAGTTACAGCCGTGCAAACATATGGTCAGTGTCCTCTCACCAAAAATCTTAATGTCTGAGCCGTTTGCGGCTGCGAGCTCGGGGCCGCTACTTCCAGCCAGCTGGTCTGCGTAGGACGGCAGGATGAGGCTCTTTTGGGAGCCGGAGTCCACGAGGAACTGTCTCCCTGAGCTTGAGTCCGTCACATAGAGCAGCTTGGTTGTGTCACCAGCGGTCGCAGCTGCTACCAACTGCCGGTCCTGGCATTTCCCGAGTGCTTGAACTGGCACGGTGGCATGCATCGCTGTGCGTTTTCTCCGAAGCAGCGGTGGCAGAAGCAGAGCATGCCCCTCCAGTGCTTCTTGTCCTCCGTGGCAGCCACCATCGATGGCTCCTTGCCCTCGCTGGCTGTCTCTCTGGGTTCTGGGGCCACTGCGTTCACAACGAAGCTTCTGGTCGCCAGGATAATCCAGTCCACCTTTTGTGCCAGTGCCCGGTAGTTCTGCGTGGCCAGCAGCGGTGAATTGGTGAGGACCGCTCTGGCTGCTGTCGAGAGGTTCCGGAGGAAAAGGTGGGCAAACAGGAACGGCTCGCCATCTGTGCCCATCAATGCCAACATTTTCTCCATTAATTCGACCGCTGACCCGTCTCCCAACTCAGAGCGTGTGAGGAGCCTTTCTGCTCTCTCGCAGTCCGAGAGCGTGTAGCGCTGGGTCAGCGCTGTCTTGAGAGTGTCATATTTGCCGTGGGCTGGGGGCTATTGGAGCAGGCTCGCCACCTGCTGTGTTGTGCGTGCGTCCAGCGCTGCAACCACGTAGTAGTACTTGGTGTCATCCGCTGTCACTCCACGGAGCGCGAACTGGGCCTTGGTGTGGAGGAACCAAGCCGTCGGGTCGTGCAGCCAAAAGTCTGGGAGCTTGACTGAAACGGCACATGCAGTGCTGGCACTTCCAGTCCGGGCCGTCTCCAGGATGTTTGCCTCAAATTCCATTCTACGTCAAAGGTCACCAGTGTAGAGAGAAATGAGCAGGCGAGGCACTGAGCTGGATCACCGTGGACTTTTTCTCTCTACCCTCAAGTCAACAAGAATGAACCCAGGTCGCGGGGCATCTCTCTTTTATATGTTACATGCCTTGCCTAGCGACCTGGGGACTCACACCACAATACACTTTATCACAATGCTTGTCGGCGCATTAACATACAGTCCTTTAGCGCCTGTCCTGTCTCAACCCCTCGTCGGCTTCTCTCCTCCTGTGCTCTTCAGTGTGAGTGGAGAATGTGACGTCTAGGTCCCCCACAGTACGACCATTTCAATATGCAGATCGGTATTTATAAATTTGAACATGATCATACGGTGCACTCACATCCAAACGACAGCTCTGTGGTTGTGTACGCAAATTTTCAAGTCACTGTAAACTTGCAGTGCAGCAGAGAAACCTGGTTGAGTGGGAGAATTATTTGATTATGTCAAATTACAATGAGCAGTGCAACCTTTCAGGTGATATGTTTGCCTTGTGTGAGAGATTTGACGATTCTCCTGTGTGAGAACAGTGTTAAAATACTATTCTAAAAAGTATTTCTTTAAGTTTTCTGTTTTATACAGTGGTGTGAAAAAGTGTTCGCCCCCTTCCTGATTTCTCACTTTTTTGAATGTTTGTCACACTTAAATGTTTCAAATCATCAAACAAATTTAAATATTAGATAAAGATAACACAAGTAAACACAAAATGCAGTTTTTAAATGAAGGTGTTTATTATTAAGGGAGAAAAAATCCAAACCTCCATGGCCCTGTGTGAAAAAGTGATTGCCCCCTAAACCTAATAACTGGTTGGGCCACCTTTAGCAGCAACAGCTGCAATCAAGCTTTTGCGATAGCTGGCAATGAGTCTTTTACAGCGCTGTGGAGGAATTTTAGCCACTCATCTTAGCAGAATTGTTGTAATTCAACCACATTGGAGGGTTTTTGAGCATGAACCACCTTTTAAAGGTCATGCCACAGCATTTCAATCAGATTCAGGTCAGGACTTTGATTAGGCCACTCCAACGTCTTCATTTTGTTTTTCTTAAGCCATTCAGAGGTGGACTTGCTGGTGTGTTTTGGATCATTGTCCTGCTGCAGAACACAAGTGTGCTTCAGCTTGAGGTCACGAACAGATAGCAGGACATTGTCCTTCAGGATTTTTTTTGTAGACAGCAGAATTCATAGTTCCATTTACCACAGCAAGTCTTCCAGGTCCTGAAGCAGCAAAACCATCATGCCATCACGAGACCATCACACTACCATCACACTACCACCACACTACCACTACCATATTTTACTGTTGGTATGATGTTCCTTTTCTGAAATGCTGTATTACTTTTACACCGGTTGTAATGGGACACACACCTTCCAAAAAGTTCAACTTTTGTCTCGTCAGTCCACCGAGTGTCTTATCAGAAGTCTTGGGGATCATCAAGATGTTTTCTGGCCAAACTGAGACGAGCCTTTATGTTCTTTTTGCTCAGCAGTGATTTTCGTCTTGGAACTCTGCCATACAGGCCATTTTTGCCCAATCTTTTTATTATGCTGGAGTCAAGAACACTGACGTTAACTGAGGCAAGTGAGGCCTGCAGTTCTTTGAATGTTGTTGTCGGGTCTTTTGTGACCTCTTGGATGAGTTGTCGCTGTGCTCTTGGGGTAATTTTGGATGGACGGCCACTCCTGGGAAGGTTCACCACTGTTCCATGTTTTCACCATTTGTGGATAATGGCTGTCACTGTGGTTCGCTGGAGTCCCAAAGCTTTAGAAATGGCTAGAAAATTGAACTCAGCTTTCAAAGATAAGATAAGATAAGATAAGATAAGCCTTTATTAGTCCCACAATGGGGAAATTCCAGGATTGCAACAGCACAGGGATAGCAACACTCAGAGCAACAATCAAGAAGACAAGAAAAACAAAAGTAGCGAATATACATATGTACATATAAATATATAAATATATAAACACACAGTGCGGAGCATTGTAGCTAGATGGAATAAATATATAAATATATACAGTATACACACAGTGCGGAGCATTGTAGCTAGATGGAATAAACAGCATAACCGTCTACTTAGTTATCCTACATAGTATGAATATGTACCCATACATATTGTCATCCTCCGTAGCGACCAATATTGTCCTAGTTGTATACTGGAGGGGACCATTGTGTAAGTCTATTGCGTCTTTTGCATTCAATACTATTAGGTCGTCACGTTTTTTTGCTATCTCTGTGAGCAGCCCTGCTTAGGTTATACAGTCTGACAGCCGTAGGTAGGAAGGACCTGCGAAACCTCTCGGTTGCGCACCTAGGATGATGTAGTCTGCTGCTAAATGAGCTCCTCAGTGCGTTCAGTATGTCCTGCATAGGGTGGGACTCAGACTCCAGCAGAGATGACAGCTTAGCCACCATCCTCCTCTCTTCTATCTCCTACACTGGGTCAAGACGTCGCCCCAGAACAGAGCTAGCTTTCTTGATGAGTTTGTTCAGTCTCTTCCTATCGGCTGCTGTAATGCCACTGCCCCAGCAGACCACTCCAAAAGTGATGGCTGATGCCACCACCGTGTCATAGAATGCCTTCAGCAGCGCCCCTTGTACACCAAAAGACCTGAGTCTCCTCAGTAGGAACAACCTGCGCTGTCCCTTCTTGTAGAGTGCGTCGGTATTGTGTGACCAGTCTAGTTTATTGTTTAGATGAACACCCAGGCACTTGTAGGATGTCACCATCTCAATGTCTGTTCCCTGTATGTTTACTGGTGCTGTGAGGGGTTGTCCCTGCCTGCGGCAGTCCACCCCCAGCTCCTTAGTTTTCCTCACATTGATCTGGAGGCAGTTCCGATGGCACCAGTCCACGAAGTCCTGGATAAGTCCTCTGCACTCAGCTTCATCTCCGTTGGAGATGAGGCCGATGATCGCAGAGTCGTCAGAGAATTTCTGTAGATGGCAGTGTGTTGTGTTGTGTGAGAAGTCCGCAGTATAAAGGGTGAACAGGAAGGGAGTCAAAACCGTTCCCTGGGGGGCCCCCGTGCTACCTATGATCGTGTTGGACACACAGTCCCGGGTTCTCACAAACTGAGGCCGGTTCGTGAGGTAGTCCAGGATCCATGATGACAGGTGCTGGTCCACCCCTGCGCGCAGCAGCTTGTCCTTCAGGATCATCGGTTGGATGGTGTTGAAAGCACTGGAGAAGTCAAAGAACATGATCCTCACCACATTCCCGGACTTCTCCAGGTGGGACAGAGAACGGTGAAGGAGGAAGATCACTGCTTCCTCCACCCCAATGCCATGCTGGTAGGCGAACTGGAGTGGATCCATCGCTGGTCCCACCAGGGGGCGGAGGTGAGCAAGGAGCAGTCTCTCCAGGGTCTTCATCATGTGAGACGTCAGGGCCACTGGTCTGTAGCTGTTCAGGTCTTTGGGGTGGGAAGTCTTTGGTACAGGTACCACACAAGATGTTTTCCACAACTGTGGTACCCTCCCCAGCTTCAGGCTCAGGTTGAAGATGAGCTCCACAATCCCACACAGCTGGTCTGCACAGGACTTGAGGAGCTTTGTGCTGATGCCGTCTGGTCCCGACGCCTTCCTCGCCTTGATCTTCCTCAGCTCCGTCCTCACCTGGGTCTTAGTGAGGGTCATGTTGGGGGCCTGTGTGTTGGGAGTGGGGGGGTGTTGGTGGAGTGGGGTGTGGGCAGCAGGACTCGATGTCTTTAGAAGCAGCAGTGGTTGTTGTGCAGTCGGGGGGGAGGGCGGTTGGTCAAATCTATTAAAAAACAGGTTCAGATTGTCCGCCCACTCCCTGCCCCCGTGGCCTGGGGGGAGGTATTCTGGAGCCCAGAGATGGTTTTAAGGTTTCTCCAGACCCCACCGATGTCACTCTGTTGCAGCTTGTCCTCCATCTTCTTCCTGAAGCTGTCCTTGCCTTCTCTGATCTTTCTCCTCAGCTCCCTCTGTATGGACTTCAGCATCTCCCTATTCCCCGACCTGAAGATCCTCTTCTTCTCTCTCAGAAGTGTTTTTATCTCAGGGTTGATCCAGGGTTTGTTGTTCGAGTATGGTCTTGGTGGGTACGGTGTTGTCCACACAGAAGCTGATGTAGTCCGTGATGGTGTGAGTGAGGCCATCGATGTCCTCACCATGTGGATTGCAGAGCTGCTTCCAGGCAGTGGTTTCAAAACAGTTCTTTAGAGCGTCCATTGCCTCCTCAGACCATAACTTCACTGTGCGCATGACCGGAGGTTGTCTGTGCACTAGGGGTTTGTACACTGGCAGGAGATGAACCAAGTTGTGATCCGATCTCCCGAGTGGGGGGAGTGGCGATGAGGTGTATGCCTCCTTAGTATTTGCATAAAATAAGTCCAGTGTTTTATTGTCTCTAGTGTGGCATGTGACATACTGGGTGAACGTGGGTAGAATGGGAGACAGTGAAATAAGAGAAGATAAGATAAGCCTTTCAACCAAATATGGTTGAAATCGCCTGAGATGAGGAGAAGAGCATCTGGGTGTTCTGTCTGCAGCCTGCCAGTTACTGTGTGGATGACGTCACGCGCTGTCCCAGCATTCGTCGTCGGATTTGCATAAATAACAATGCAGACAACGTGTGAGTATTCCCTCGGGAGATATGTAGGCCGCATGCTAACAGCTAGCAACTCCATGTCTTTGTTGCAGTGTTGTTGTTTAACCGTGATATGTCCCGGTCTACACCAGTTGTTATTGACATACATCATCACTCCTCCGCCCCTTGCTTTCCCACTGTCTGGTGTCCGGTCTGTCCGTATTGCGTGGAAACCCTCCAGTTAGATGTTAGCATTTGTTGCTAGTTCTGTTAGCCATGTCTCGGTAAGCAGCATCAAGCTACTCTCTCTGTACACGGTCTCGTAGCAGGAGATAGCCGCTAGCTCATCTGTTTTTCTGAGTAGTGATCGTTCATTCCCTATAATAACGGATGGGAGGGCGGGACTGTACCTTATATTCCTCGCCCGCCGTCTTATTCCAGCACGACATCCACACCGTTCCCGTCTTATTTCTCGCGGTATGTCGAGTTTTTGCGTTAGCATTGTGGGCTGGTTAAGTGCTAAAAGCTAGTCTCTATTGTACTGCCTCCTGCAAGAAACAGTGGCTCCGTCCGCTGGCTCAGGCGACATTTGGGCGATCTACGTGTCTGTGATGGATCAAGGTGTTGCCAAAACAGAAAGATTAGCAAGAGAGCCAGATAGTAAATAGAAATAGGAAGAAATTGATCCGCTGTTGCAAAAAGGCAGCCTGAACTCAGCTTTCCAAAGATGTGATAAACACAGTTAATTTATGTTTTAACAGGGGGACAATCACTTTTTCCACACCGGGCCATGTAGGTTTGAATTTTTTTTACCCTTAATAATAAACACCTTCAATTAAAAACTGTATTTTGTGCTTTCTTGTGTTATCTTTGTCAAACATTTAAATTTGTTTGATGATCTGAAACATTTAAGTGTGACAAACATACAAAAAAAGGAGAAATCAGGAAGGGGGCAAACACTTTTTCACACCACTGTAGTACAGTATCTCATAATAGTTGTCCCTTTCAAATTATCCATTAACTAAACATAACACAGCTTTATGCACACAAGTGCCTAGCCAAGGTGATCCGTTGCATCTTGTCATAAATGCCCTTTTGGGGTGAGAAGATGAGACCCATGCGCTGAACTGTGAGCTTGGCCAACAGACAAGAAACTCAACACAGGCTCAGAACACAAAAACAAGCGAAGGAGAAAAAACTTACAAATTTTACACACCAGAGCAAGGCAGGGCTCTGGTGGAGACGAGACGAATCCAAATCAAGACAGTGGCAGTGGGAAATGAAAATAACTCGCTTTATATAGGGGATCAAACCCTTTACGTAATTAATAACCTATGTGGGTATCCGAACGGGCAGGAGAAAGCAATGACAAATAATTCGGACCAGCTGGGAATAAAGAGGAAGTCATCAGAGCTGACAGCTGACAGAGTCACACCCATGCAGAGCAAAACCCCTGAAAACCATTGACAGTTGTCAGCCCCTAGGGAAAGAACACACAGAATACAAATATAACGATATAACAAAAAATGGAGACAGGTAAACTCAAAAATACAATAAACAGACTATAAGGAACATAAACGGGAAAATAAATCATACTGAGAAACAAAATAGGATAAGTGACAACTCAAAAATAACAACACAGTACAAATATGAAAAAAGGCAGACAACCTGACCCCGGTGGAATCCCTCCGCGCTCAGAACGTGACACATCTGGGTTAAAAAAAAAAAAAAAACTGCTCCGGATTAACAAGAGAAATTCTGAATAGCACAGAAGATGTGGGGAAATTATTTGATTTTGCCCTGTGCGTTTCTACACATTATTGAGAGATGACAGACAGCTGTGGCTGAGCTGCAGCCAATGCGCACAGCACACATAAGACAGCTGCATCTGGAGAGGGGACGTCTTTCCGCACTTCTAAATAGTAAGTAATAAATTCTCACATTTGACAAGTATGCCTTAAAATGACAAAATGGACGTTTAGTCAAACAGTCATCTACTGTAAATCAAACAACAGGCTACAGATGTATTTTATAATCTTCAACTGTAGAGGACTATAAAATGATCTCCTGGATTACCAACTACCTAACAGACAAGCCACAGTTTGTCCGGCTGGGCAGTGCGTTGTCTGATGTGGTGGTTAGTGATACGGGAGCTCCACAGGGGACTGTACTTTCTCCTTTTCTCTTCACCTTATACACCACCAACTTTCAGTACAACACTGAGTCCTGCCACCTGCAGAAATTCTCTGATGACTCGGCTGTCGTTGGGTGTACAAAAGGGGGACAGGAGGGGGAAAGGAAGGGGAGAACAGGGCACTCGTAGACAGATTTGTGGACTGGACTGAGCAGAATCACCTTAGACTGAACGTCAGCAAGACCAGAGAGATGGTGATTGACTTCAGGAAGAAGAGGATGTCTTCACAGCCATTGCAGATTAGGGGGCAGGTTGTGGCGTAGTGGAGGACTTCAAATACCTGGGTGTCGCGATCAGCAGTGGACTGGACTGGAAATCTAACACCAATGCTGTGAAACAAGAAGGGGATGAGCAGCCTCTACTTTCTGAGGAAGTTGAGATCCTTCAACGTATGCAACAAGATGTTGGAGCTTTTTTATCAGACCATTGTTGCCAGCACCATCTTCTTTGCTGCTGTCGTTGGGTAGTAGTGTCAGAGCCAGTGACACCAATAGACTTGACAAGATTATCAAGAAGGCTGGCTCTGTGATTGGTCTCAGGCTTGAGACCTTTGAATCTGTAGTGGAAAGGAGGACACTGAACAAACTGCAATCCATCATAGACAATCCTGATTTCTGACAATCCTTTCCCCCCTACTCTTCTCCCTTTATACCAACTCCTGCACCTCCAGCCATCAGTCTGTCAAGTTGATCAAGTTTGCGGACGACACCACCCTCATCGGGCTCATCTCCAACGGCAACGAGTCCGCCTGCAGGAGAGAGGTGGCCCAGCTGGCGTCCTGGTGCAACAACAACAACCTGCAGCTGAACGCTCTGAAGACAGTGGAGATGATTGTGAACTTCAGGAAAGTCACAACCCCTCTGCCCCCCCTCACCCTCACAGGCTCTCCCATCACCACTGCTGATTCCTTCCGCTTCCTAGGCACCACCATCACCAGGGACCTCAAGTGGGAGCCGACCATCAGCTCCCTCATCAAAAAGGCCCAGCAGAGGATGTTCTTCCTGCGGCAGCTGAGGAAGCTCAAGCTACCCACCAAGATGTTAGTGCAGTTCTACACAGCCATCATCGAGTCCATCCTCACCACCTCCATAACCGTGTGGTACGCAGGAGCCACTGCCAGGGACAGACTAAGGCTGCAGCGCGTCGTGCGCACTGCTGAGAAGGTGATCGGCTGCAAGCTCCCATCTCTCCAGGATCTGTACATCTCCAGGACCCGGAGGCGTGCTGGCCGGATCATAGCCGATCCCTCACACCCTGGTCACGTACTGTTTGCCCCCCTCCCCTCAGGTAGAAGACTTCGGTCCATCCAGACTAAAACCTCCCATCACATGAACAGCTTCTTCCCCTCTGCCATCAGACTGCTGAACACTAAGTGACTTATTGACTCTCGTGCACTATGTACAGCAGCTCAGCCAGACTCATGTCAATCATCACTGTTTTCAAATCAAATCAAATCAAACTTTATTGTCATATTGCTGTACATACAACTGTAGTGCAGGCAAGATGAAATTGCGTTTCTCTCGGCATCCATATAAGAAGCAGCATGATTAAGACACACTCCCACATAGCTCCCACCCCCCCATCCATTCACACATCCCTGAGACATACTTGGGGAAAAAGAATAACTAACTATAATATACAAAATGTCCATAGGTGCAGTAGTGTGTATGTGAGATTCCGGGTCAGCTGTTCAGCATCCTGACAGCTTGTGGGAGGAAGCTGTTGATCAGTCTGGTGGTTCTGCCTCTGATGCTCCGGAATCGTTTACCAGATGGAAGAAGTTCAAAGTGTTTATGCAGAGGGTGAGAACGGTCCTTGACAATGTTCAGTGCCCTGCTCCTACAACGGTTCTGAAAAAGTTCTTGGACAGAGGGGAGGGAGACTCCAATTACCCTCTCCGCCCCCTTGACTATCCTCTGCAGGGCTTTTTTGTCTGACATACTGGAGCTGGAGTACCATGTAGCAATGCAGTACGTCAGAACACTCTCCACCACACCTCTGTAGAAGGTCCTGAGGATGCAGATGGGGAGAGAGGCCTGTTTGAGTTTCCTCAAGAAGTGTAGTCTCTGCTGAGCTCGCTTCCTGATCTCCAAGGAATTCTTGCTCCAGGTCAGGTCCTGCGAGATCTGCACTCCGAGGAACTTGATGTTCTCTACTCTCTCCACTAAACGGCCACCGATGCTGAGGGGGACGTGTTCAGGCTGTGACCGCCGGAAGTCGATAATCATCTCCTTTGTTTTGTCCACGTTGAGCACCAGATTGTTCTCCCTGCACCAGCCCTCCAGGTCTCTCACTTCTTCCCTGTACATTGATTCCTCATCCCTCTGAATAAGTCCCACCACCGTGGTGTCATCTGCAAACTTAATAATCTGGTTCCCCTCGTGTTTGGATACACAGTCATGTGTTAGAAGTGTAAACAACAGTGGACTGAGTACACAGCCTTGAGGGGTTCCGGTACTCAGCGTGACAGAGTTGGAGATGTTGTTTCCAACCCGGACAGACTGAGGTCTCTCAGTCAGGAAATCCAGGATCCAGAGACATGTGGCGGTGTTCAGACCGAGAAGGAGTAATTTCTCTATCAGTCTCTGGGGAATAATGGTGTTGAATGCTGAACTGAAATCAATGTACAGGAGTCTGGCGTAGGTGTCTTTCTGGTCCAGGTGGGTGATGACAGAGTGTAGGGTGGTGACTATAGCATCCTCCGTGGAGCGGTTTGAACGATATGCAAACTGGAGCGGGTCGTGTGATGCAGGGAGGCAGGCTGTGATGTGTGGTTTGACAAGCCGTTCAAAACACTTCATCACAATTGGTGTAAGTGCAACAGGACGATAGTCATTCAAACATGACACCACTGGTTTCTTTGCCACCGGTACAATGATAGAGGTCTTGAAGCATCTGGGAACGATGGCCTGACTCAGGGAGATGTTATAAATGTCAGTCAGGACATCCGCCAACTCGCTCGCGCAGTCTCGGAGCACACGTCCCGGAATGTTGTCTGGACCTGCAGCTTTGCGTGGGTTGATTCTGGATAGGGTCCTCCGTGTGTCCGCTGTGTTAATGGTAAAAGCTGGTCCGACCGATGGTGGGAGTGGGCCGGCCCTCCCTCTGATTGTCGAGTTTGATGCTTCAAAACGTGCAAAGAAGTCGTTAAGCCTGTCTGGAAGCGAAGCGTCGTCATCATCGACCCTCTGCCTAGACTTAAAGCCCGTCAGTGTCCGAACTCCCTGCCACATCTGCTTGGTGTTCCTAGTGTCACAGAGGTGTCCCTGGATTTTCTCCGCATAGGCGCGCTTTGCCACCTTAATTCCCTTTGAAAGCGCAGACCTGGCTGAGCGGAGGGCAATCCTGTCCTTCGCTCTGAACGCTGCATCTCTGGCTTTAAGCAGCGAGCGCACCTCTGCAGTCATCCAGGGCTTATGATTACCCCACATAGTGATGGTCTTCACTGTAGTGACATCCTCTGTGCACTTCGCGATGTAGCTGGTGACCGAATCAGCATACTCCTCCACATCTGTCCTGTCTTCCTGGGAGGCTGCTATTTTGAAGATAGATAAGATTCTTCCTGCATTACCGACTGCACTATATGGTTCTCCACATTATCTGCTGCTCGCTAATATATTTTAACTGCTGACCAGTATTACTCACTCTTATTCTACACTTTATTGCATGTATAGTTTATTTCTTTTATTTTATCATGTTTAATGTTGCAGCATTGCACCGAGACAAATTCCTAGTTTGTGTACTACATGAACAATGGCAATAAATCTGATTCTGATTCTGATTCTGATCACCCCCTCCACCACACACTGGACAGTCAGCGGAGCATTTTCTCCAGCAGACTGCTACAGCTTTGCTGCTGAACGGTTAGGTACAGGAAATCTAAGATAAGATAAGATAAGATAAGCCTTTATTAGTCCCACAACGGGGAAATTCCAGGATTGCAACAGCACAGGGATAGCAACACTCAGAGCAACAATCAGAAGGCAAGAAAAAAAAAAGAAAAAAAAGCAAGCAAGCAAGAGCAGCTAATATACATATGTACCTATTACTATAAGATATATACTGTATATACACACACACAGACACACAGTGCAGAGCATTGTAGCTGGATGGAATAAATATATGAATATATAAACACACAGTGCGGAGCATTGTAGCTAGATGGAATAAATATGTAGATATATAAACACCCACAGTACGGAGCATTGCAGCTAGGTGGAATAAATATGTAAATATATAAACACACACAGTGTGGAGCAATGTAGCTAGATGGAATAATATGTAGATATATAAACACACAGTGCGGAGCATTGTAGCTAGATGGAATAAATATATAGATATATAAATATAAACACACCCAGTGCGGAGTATTGTAGCTAGATGGAATAAATATGTAAATATATAAACACACACAGTGCAGAGCATTGTTGCTAGATGGGATGAAACAGCACAACCATCTACTTAGTTATCCTTAGTTATCTATTAGTTATCCTAATATGTATGTGCCCATACATATTCTCACCCTCCATAGCGACCGGTATTTTCCTGGTTGTATGCCGGAGGGGACCATTGTGTAAGTCTATTGCATCTTTTGCATTCAAAAAACTATTAGTTTGTTACGTCTTTTTGCTATCTCTGCGAGCAGCCCTGCTTAGGTTGTACAGTCTGACAGCCGTTGGTAGGAAGGACCTGCGAAACCTCTCGGTTGTGCACCTGGGATGATGTAGTCTGCTGCTAAATGAGCTCCTCAGTGCATTCAGTATGTCCTGCATAGGGTGGAACTCGGACTCCAGCAGAGATGACAGTTTAGCCACCGTCCTTCTCTCTCCTATCTCCTCCACCGGATCAAGGCGCTGCCCCAGGACAGAGCTAGCTTTCTTGATCAGTTTGTTCAGTCTCTTCCTATCGGCTGCAGTAATGCCACTGCCCCAGCAGACCACTCCAAAAGTGATGGCTGATGCCACCACCGTGTCATAGAATGTCTTCAGCAACACCCCTTGTACACCAAAAGACCTGAGTCTCCTCAGCAGGAACAGCCTGCGTTGTCCCTTCTTGTAGAGTGCGTCAGTATTGTGTGACCAGTCTAGTTTATTGTTCAGATGAACACCCAGGTACTTATAGGATGTCACCATCTCGATGTCTGTTCCCTGTATATTTACTGGTGCTGTGAGGGGTTTCCCATGCCTGCGGCAATCCACCACCAGCTCCTTAGTTTTCCTCGCGTTGATCTGGAGGCAGTTCCGATGGCACCAGTCCACGAAGTCCTGGATAAGCCCTCTGTACTCAGCTTCATCTCCATTGGAGATGAGGCCAACGATCACAGAGTCATCAGAGAACTTCTGTAGATGGCAGTGTGTTGTGTTGTGTGAGAAGTCCGCAGTATAAAGAGTGAACAGGAAGGGAGTCAGCACCGTTCCCTGGGGGGCCCCCGTGCTACCGATGATCGTGTCGGACACACAGTCCCGGGTTCTCACAAACTGAGGCCGGTTCGTGAGGTAGTCCAGGATCCATGATGACAGGTGCTGGTCCACCCCTGCGCGCAGCAGCTTGTCCTTCAGGATCATCGGTTGGATGGTGTTGAAAGCACTGGAGAAGTCAAAGAACATGATCCTCACCATATTCCCGGGCTTCTCCAGGTGGGACAGAGAACGGTGAAGGAGGAAGATCACCGCATCCTCCACCCCAGTGCCATGCTGGTAGGCGAACTGGAGTGGATCCATCGCTGGTTCCACAAGGGGGCGGAGGTGAGCAAGGAGCAGTCTCTCCAGGGTCTTCATCAAGTGGGACGTCAAGGCCACCGGTCTGTAGCTGTTCAGGTCTTTGGGGTGGGAAGTTTTTGGTACTGGTACCACACAAGATGTTTTCCACAGCTGTGGTACCCTCCCCAGCTTCAGGCTCAGGTTGAAGATGTACGTCACAATCCCACACAGCTGGTCTGCACAGGACTTGAGGAGCTTTGCGCTGATGCCGTCTGGTCCCGACGCCTTCCTCGCCTTGATCCTCCTCAGCTCCGTCCTCACCTGGGTCCTGGTCAGGGTCAGGATGGGGGGCTGTGTGTTGGGAGTGGGGGGGTGTTGGTGGAGTGGGGAGTGGGCAGCAGGACTTGATTTCTTTAGAGGCAGCAGTGGTTGTTGTGCAGTCAGGGGGGAGGGCGGTTGGTCAAACCTATTGAAAAACAGATTCAGGTTGTTCGCCCACTCCCTGCCCCCCGTGGCCTGGGGGGAGGTATTCTGGAGCCCAGAGATGGTTTTGAGGTTTCTCCAGACCCCGCTGATGTCGCTCTGTTGCAGCTTGTCCTCCATCTTCTTCCTGAAGCTGTCCTTGCCTTCTCTGCTCTTTCTCCTCAGCTCCCTCTGTACGGACTTCAGCATCTCCCTATTCCCCGACCTGAAGATCCTCTTCTTCTCTCTCAGAAGTGTTTTTATCTCAGGGTTGATCCAGGGTTTGTTGTTTGAGCAACACCATACGGTGTTGCTCAAACACATCTTTTCTGCCACATACCATTTCACTGTACAATAACTTACTCTGATGTTGAATTTTGGTCATAACAATGTTGCCATACTGCACCTTACAGTATAACTGGTATCTTGTATTTCACCCTGTGTCTTATAATCCTTCTCTGTACAGTCAGTACTATCCTTGACTCATAAGGATCATCTGGGGCTGCACGGTGGCGCAGTGGTTTAGCACTGTGGCAGCACAGTTTTACCCTCGGCCGGGGGATCGCGGGGATCGTGGGTTCGATTCCAGCCCCCGACCAACAGTGAGCTGTGTGGAGTTTGCATGTTCTCCCCGTGTTGCGCGGGTTTACTCCGGGATTTCTCCGGTTTCCTCCCGCATACCAAAAACATGTAGGTTTAGGGCGCTCGCGCACGCAGCGACCAGCAGCCGGTGGCTTGTCACCAGACTGCAAACCGAATCTACCTACGGGTACAAATAAGTAACAAAAAAAAAAAAAAAAAAAAAAAAAAAAAAAAAAAAAAATCTATTTAACCTAGTAGTAGCCTATGTTGTATATAAAGCTATCTAAGCTTTTTTTTTTTTTTACTTTACTTCCCTGGGTAACCCCTTGTCTGTTATGCTGTGTGGTTTTTTTCTGCTAGCTGGGTTGTCTTTGTCGTGCTGCTGTTACACTGTAATTTCCCAGTCTGGGATTAATAAAGTCAGTCTATCTATCTATCTATCAGAGTCAAATCAACGGTGTTGCGCGATCTCCCCCACTACGTGGTTCTTTTGCATTTAAAGCAAGTTTCAAGGTTAACAGACTATATTATGTAATTATTTTTCACTTTTCTTACAATATAGTCAACTTCTGAAAAGTTTCTCTTTTTGCAGGCTCATGTTCTGTCATGTTCCTGGGGCACAGGTTAGAGCCGTGCCCAGGTTCTCGGCCCAGTGAGCATTTTTCTGTTTGGTTATTGTTATCTATTAGATTATTATGGGTTTTGAGTTCTGTTGTGTTTGTATTTTTATGTTTCTGGTTTGTTTATTTTGACAGCGCTGTGCAGCTTCCAGGTGTCAATTCCTTCGGGGCTGCACAGCTGTTGCCAATTTTGCTGCTCATGGATTACACCTGTCTTTGATTGTGTGTATTTAAGGGATACGACAACATCTGCCGTTGCCGTGTCCTTCTTCTCTTCTGTGTATTCCTGCCCGCTGTCTGCTATCGTGGGTTAAGGTCGCGCTGTTGAGGTGAGTTGGTGTGCTCCGTCTCGGTGCCTTTCTTTCTGTCTTCTCTCAGCCGTCAAGCCCCATTGCCTTCGGGGTCCTCCGGCTGAGCTTCCCTGGTCAGGCGTTCCCTGACTCCGTACCTCTGACGTTGAGCCCCACTCTCCTCCAGTGTCTATATTTATGTCTCCTTATTCTGTCATTACACTTTTATTTGTTGTATTAGTTTGAATTATTCTTGTTTGTGTTTTTGTTAATAAATGTGCCAACCTACAGCAAGCGTTTGGTGTCCTATTTTGCGCCTGTGATACAAGCACATTATGACATGTTCCCTTGTGTCACAAATTCTGGGGCAAGACATGGGCGTGGAATTCAAATGACGCTTGGATCCATCTGTCAGATTTATCAATGAGTGAACGATCATATGATGAAATTGACAAGATATGCACGATTTCATACTTCGTAGACATTTTCGTATGATCATCTTTACACCTACGTGTGCTGATTTCTACGCACTTTTGATAAATGAGGGCCATTGGTTGAAACTGCAAATAACTAAATGTTGGCCATCCCCCACCCACGAACCAAATAAGTGTTGGAAGACTACCTAAAACAGGTGTTGTTCTGCTCATGCACAGTGAGGACAGTGTGTTTTTTTGTGTGTGTGCATTTATACATGTGCAGTGAGTGAATGCATGGACTCCGTTTGTAAAACGTATCCAGGTATTTTTTTTCATTTTCTGTACAAATGTATATTTTTGAGGGGTGGAAAATGTCCATTAATTATGCTTTTTAATTGAGATTGGGTTGTTCTCAGAGTTAATATAGGAGTCTGACATACTAATGTAATGCTGGCTTCAAATATTTCCATTAACAGCTCCTCTCCTCCTGCTAAAGTCTCTTTTCCCTGCATGTCGGAATCCATGCTCAGATCCCTGACAGAGGTGGGTGACATAGAAATTGTGCTCAATAAAAGTAGGGCTACCTTGTGACATTAATAGCAAGACAGTATCTACTAAATGGTGGAGTGTCCATCGAGGGTTGATGAGGACCATCCTTGTCATTCAGCTGAGAGAGGATGGGGGAAGGGAGGTCATAATGATGAGTGCCCAGATGGTTGTAGAGCCCGATCTGTGCACAGAAGGTATGCTGACAGTGAGGGCAGACGACCAGGGGGACATCATCTGGGAGACTGTTCACCCGCGATTTCCTGGCCTGTCTCTTCTGTTCAGCAACAGCAGTCCTGTTGGCCTTGCACAGCTCTGCGCCTTTGTGTATTGCTGAGCACCATTTTCTTCGGTCCAGTGCAGATTCCTCCCAGGAGTCAGGATTGATGTCAAACGATTTCAGGGATGTGCTCAAAGTGTCTTTGAAGTGTTTCTCCTGACTTCTGCGAGTTCTCTTCCCATGTTGCAGCTCGCCATAGAAGAGCCTTTTTGGGCAGCCAATGGTCTGGCATGCGAGCAACATGGCCAGCCCAGCATAGCTGGGATTGCATCAGGATGGTAAAGATGCTGGGAAGGGCTACTCGCGGGAGCATCTTCGTGTCTGGAATCTTGTCTTGCCACCTGATGCTCATTAGCTTTCTGAGGCATGCAGTGTGGAAATAGTTCAGTTTCTTGGTGTGGCACTGGCACACTGTCCAGGTTTCATAGGCGTAGAGCAACATAGGGAGCACAGCTGCCCTGTAGACCTTCAGCTTTGTCTTTAGGCTAATCCCTCTTTTGTTCCAGACATTGGTGTGTAGTCTGCCAAAGGTAGCACTGGCTCTCGCAATCCTGACGTTTACTTCGTGACAATGTACTGCCTAGATAGGTACGTATATAGATCAGAATCAGAATCAGAATGAGCTTTATTGCCAAGCACATTTACAAGTAAACATACAAGTAAACATACGAGGAATTTGACTTGACATTGGGCGCGCACAATAGGCGCATCCCAATGACGCGGCAGCCATGCAAAGGCGCCTGTCATACAGTGGAGGGTAAAGAGGGGAAGGGGGGAGGGGGGAAACACATTGGGCGGAGAGAAAAAACATAGTTATCAAAATAAAGCTCGTATAAAGCTCGTAAATGGAGCTTCAGTAAATGGTGTTCAGTTATTGGACTTCTGTGCTAACCACAGTCTGTCTATAACGAACACCATCTTCAAGCATAAGGGTGTCCATATGTGCACCTGGCACCAGGACACCCTAGGCCGCAGGTCGATGATCGATTTTGTTATCGTATCATCAGACCTGCGACCGTATGTCTTGGACACCCGAGTAAAGAGAGGTGCAGAGCTGTCAACTGATCACCACCTGGTGGTGAGTTGGATCCGATGGCAGGGGAGGAAGCCATTCAGACCTGGTAGACCCAAACGTATAGTGAGGGTGTGCTGGGAGCGTCTGGCTGAGGCCCCTGTCCGGGAGGTCTTCAACTCCCACCTCCGGAAGAACTTCAACCACATTCCGAGGGAGTCTGGAGACATGGAGTCTGAATGGGCCATGTTCTCCACCTCTGTTGTTGAAGCGGCAGCCCAGAGCTGCGGCCGCAAGGTGGTCGGTGCATCTCGTGGTGGCAACCCCCGAACCAAGTGGTGGACACCAGTGGTGAGGGGGGCCATTAAGCTGAAGAAGGAGTCCTATCAAGCTTGGTTGGCTTGTGGGACTCCCGAAGCAGCTGAGGTGTACCGGCAGGCCAAGCGGAGTGCAGCTCGGGTGGTTGCTGAAGCAAAAACCCGGGTATGGGAGGAGTTCGGTGAGGCCATGGAACAAGACTTTCGGTCGGCTTCGAAGAGATTCTGGCAAACTGTTCGGCGGCTCAGGAGGGGAAAGCAGCTCCCCGTCCACACTGTGTATGGTGCGGATGGGACACTGTTGACTTCAACTGGGGATATCGTCGGGCGGTGGAAGGAATACTTCGAGGATCTCCTCAATCCCACTGATACGCCTTCCACAGAGGAAGCAGGGTTTGGGGACGAGGGGGATGACTCGCCTATCACAGGGGCTGAGGTCGCCAAGGTGGTTAAAAATCTCCTTGGTGGCCGGGCCCCGGGGGTGGACGAGATTCGCCCCGAGTACCTCAAGGCCCTGGATGTTGTTGGGTTGTCATGGTTGACACGCCTCTGCAACATTGCGTGGAGGTCGGGGGCAGTGCCTTTGGCATGGCAAACCGGGGTGGTGGTTCCTCTCTTCAAAAAAGGGGACCGGAGGGTGTGCTCCAACTTTAGAGGGATCACACTCCTCAGCCTCCCTGGGAAGGTCTATGCCAAGGTACTGGAGAGGAGAGTCCGGCCGTTGGTCAAACCTCGGATTCAGGAGGAGCAATGTGGTTTTCGTCCTGGCCGTGGCACATCGGACCAGCTCTTTACCCTCTCGAGAATTCTTGAGGGTTCGTGGGAGTTTGCCCAACCAGTTTACATGTGTTTTGTGGACTTGGAGAAGGCATTTGACCGCGTCCCTCGTGGATTTTTGTGGGGGGTGCTTCGGGAGTATGGGGTATCGGGCTTGTTGTTACGAGCTATTCGGTCTCTGTACGACCGTTGTGAGAGTTTAGTTCGCATTGCCAACACTCGGTCGGAGTCATTCCCAGTGAGAGTTGGACTCCGCCAGGGCTGCCCTTTGTCACCGGTCCTGTTCATAATTTTTATGGACAGGATTTCTAGGCGCAGCCAGGGAATGGAGGGTGTCATGCTTGGTGACCACAGGATCTCATCTCTGTTGTTTGCAGATGATGTTGTCCTGTTGGCTTCATCCAGCAATGACCTACAGCTCTTGCTGGGACGGTTTGCCGCTGAGTGTGAAGCGGCTGGGATGAGAATCAGCACCTCCAAGTCCGAGTCCATGGTCCTCAGCCGGAAAAAGGTGGATTGTCCTCTCCGGGTTGGGGACAGGCTCCTGCCCCAAGTGGAGGAGTTTAAGTATCTTGGGGTCTTGTTCACGAGTGAGGGGAAAATGGAGCGAGAGATCGACAGACGGATTGGAGCAGCATCTGCAGTGATGCGGACGTTGTACCGGTCTGTTGTGGTGAAGAGGGAGCTTAGTTCTAAGGCAAAGCTGTCGATTTACCAGTCAATCTACGTTCCTACTCTCACCTATGGTCACGAGCTTTGGGTAATGACCGAAAGAACGAGATCGCGGATACAAGCGGCTGAAATGAGCTTTCTCCGTAGGATTGCTGGACTCACCCTCAGAGATAGGGTGAGGAGCTCAGTCATCCGGGAGAGGCTCAGAGTAGAACCGCTGCTCCTCCACATTGAAAGGAGTCAGTTGAGGTGGTATGGGCATCTGATTAGGATGCCTCCTGGACGCCTCCCACTTGAGGTGTTTCAGGCACGTCCCACTGGGAGGAGACCCCGGGGCAGACCCAGGACTCGGTGGAGAGACTATGTCTCCCAGCTAGTCTGGGAACGCCTTGGTATCCCCTCTGAAGAGCTGGAGCAGGTGGCTGGGGAGAGGGAAGTCTGGGCTTCTCTGCTTGAACTGCTGCCTCCGCGACCCGGACCTCCGGAAAAGCGGTAGAAGATGGATGGATGGATGGATGGAAAGCTCGTAAAAAGCTCGTATGAGCAAAATTGTGATTACTTAGAAAAAAAAACACTCATGCACAAATAGCAGACAATAGATCACACATTAACAAAGCAGCGCAAGTTGAGAGAGACAGTGTGAGTGTATGTGTGTCAGTGTATGTGTATCAGTCATGTGATGTTGTGTGCAGTGTGTGTGTCAGTTACTGGTGTACAGCAAAAATCCTCTCTCAGCAACTGGATGTTATGTCTTTAGTGTCTGAGACTTAGATAGCATGTCCACAAGAGATCAACTCTCAGTGCATGTCCGATGGTAATTCCTAAGCCAGTCACATGGCACTGTCCTTGAGAGTTCAGATTACTGTACGCCAGATTGTTTGTGTTGGGGAGAAGTCAAGAAGCCAGCCACCTCTTCTGCCTTATCTTCATCGAGGAGGAATGTAAACAGGGCACCACAACAAGGTCAAATCTGCACAGTGCACACAGAGAATAGAATTTTCCTCTCTCATGCGATTCTGTGCTTCATAATTTCCATATACAGGCTTAAAAACATTCCCTGGAGAGCACTAGCGACTCAAGATGTATTCCACCATCTGAATCAGTTACCATTCAGTTCACCATGCCGCTATTCGTGCACTCCCCAACTGGTCGAATTTGATGAAGGAGCTTTGCCTGGGTCCGCATTTTGAACAGCTCTCCCACTTTCCACAATTTCTGATACATCAGGAAACTCCAAAGCCAAAGTAGAAGTCCTGTGATCATAGCCAATAGATGTCTTCCGTATCGCCAGTCGAATCACACAGACACATGAGTTCCCAATGTCCATGAGTCTCCCCCCTTCGGTTCCCCCTAACCCGATCTTCTTTTAAAGTGGTGTCAATCGCATTTAAGCCGCTTTCCAGATCCATAATTTCCGTTTGGATTAAGATTCAGCCAGAAGAAGAGCGACAAACACACAGACAAAAACGCAACATTGCAAGCTGGGATCAGAAGGGAGTAGGATTAGGAAGGAGAGGAGGGAGAAAAGCGTCTGCTCTCTCTGAATGCCGGAAGAAAGAAAAAAGAAAAAAAAAGGGATAAGGGATGACTGATGACTTGCACAATGAATTTGTTTAAAGTGAAGAGGAGTTACGCGGCGTCGACCTCACTCTCTCGTCCAAGTCTATCGATTTCCAGCAGCAAGACTAAGTTGAGATGACTGGAGGATGAATACGAATGCAGTGGATGAACAAGATGTTCCTTTTTGCCTCAACTTGTTCTTTGCACTCCACAGTGAATTGCTGTAACTGCCTTTCTCTTAGCTGAAACATGAAGGTTTCTTCTGCAGAGTCTACCAGGTCATCCTCACCAGGTTTTGCTGGCCAGTCGAAGCTGTTGCCTGGGGTATGGTCGCTGTTGCACGCACACAGCTACGAGGAGCTACTGGTGAGAGCTGAGTGTCAGGTAGGGACCAAAGCAGATGAACTACTCCAAAGAGCACGATATGCCCCCCGTCAGAGGTACTACTTCTCCTTGACACCTCATATACCCCATCTACTAAATACAGTCTAATTAATAGACAAAAAAATAATAATAGAATCACAGATGTAGAAGAAAAATCTTCTAAATTAGTTGTCTGTTGATTAGATCTACTAAGATCCAAGAGACTCAGGTTTTTTTTGGAGTGCAAGGGGCACTCCTGAAGACCTTCTATGATTTGGTGGTGGCATCAGCCATCACATTTGGAGTGGTCTGCTGGTGGTCAAGCTACCCACCAAGATGTTGGTGCAGTTTTACACGGCCATCATCGAGTCCATCCTCACCACCTCCATCACCATGTGGTACGCAGGAGCCACCGCCAGGGACAGACTAAGACTGCAGCGCGTTGTGCGCGCTGCTGAGAAGGTGATCGGCTGCAAGCTCCCATCCCTCCAGGACCTGTACATCTCCAGGACCCGAAGGCGTGCAGGTCGGATCATAGCCGACCCTTCACACCCTGGACACGCACTGTTTGCCCCCCTCCCCTCAGGCAGAAGACTTCGGTCCATTCAGACTAAAACCTCCCACTACATGAATAGCTTCTTCCCCTCTGCCATTAGACTGCTGAACACTAAGTGACTTATTACACTCTCGTGCACTACGTACAGCAGCTCAACCGGACTCATGATAATTATCACTGTTCTCTT
Source organism: Pholidichthys leucotaenia (assembly GCA_020510985.1). NCBI lineage: Eukaryota > Metazoa > Chordata > Actinopteri > Cichliformes > Pholidichthyidae > Pholidichthys > Pholidichthys leucotaenia. The sequence continues at coordinate 401,964,336 of CM035841.1, read as the reverse complement.
TTGCACTACCGACTGCACTATGTGGAACTCCACAATATCTGCTGCTTGTTAATATATTTAAAAATTGCATAGATTAGTATTACTCATTCATATTCTACATTTTATTGTATGCATAGTTTTTTATTTTTATCTTTAGTGCTACTCCATGTTTAATGTTGCAGCATTGCACCGAGACAAATTCCTAGTTTGTGTACTACAGTACATGAACAATGGCAATAAATCTCATTTTGATTCTGATTCTGATTCTGGGGCAGCGGCATCACGGCAGCCGACAGGAAGCGACTGAACAGGCTGATCAAAAAAGCTAGCTCTGTTCTGGGGCGACGTCTTGACCCAGTGTAGGAGATAGAAGAGAGGAGGATGGTGGCTAAGCTGTCATCTCTGCTGGAGTCTGAGTCCCATCCCATGCAGGACACGCGGAACGCACTGAGGAGCTCATTTAGCAGTAGGCTGTGCCATCCTAGGTGCATGGCGGAGAGGATCCGCAGGTCCTTCCTACCTACAGCTGTCAGACTGTATAACCTAACCAGGGCTGCTCACAGAGATCGTATTAAACGTACTAAACATAACAGCTTTGCATAATAGAGCTCGTCCCCTCCAGTACACGACTAGGACAATAACAATCATTACCGAGGGTGGCAACAACACTGTTGATTCAAATGTGAAATATACTGTCTGGGTACATATTCATATTCTGCAGGGTAATTTATCAAATCGTAATGCTGTTGATACCATCTAGCTGCAATGCTCCTGCACTGTGTATTTAACTGTGTACATATGTATATTTATTTACTGCTTTGGCTGACCAGTTCTTATTATCTTATTAACTATTGCTCTGACTGCTGCTATCCCTTTGCTGCTGCAATCCTGGAATTTTCCCACTGTGGGACTAATAATGGCTTATCTTATTGTAGAACAGCACCGAAGGCGTTATTTCACAAATGTTTTTATTCAGCGATGCAGGAAGAAAGCAGGTGTACATACCAGTAGTCCTGGCTCCGTGTGTGTGTGTGTGTGTGTGTGTCACGTACGTGACGTGACGACGTGATGACATCATTCTACATCCCCCTTCTTTAGTATAGAACTCTGGTACAAAGAGAACACTATTGACTCTTGGATTGGTATGAGAAAACATGTCACATTCCTGTGAGAGTGAGTATACTGTGACGAATAAACAACTAGTAAAATAACTTTCAATGGCACCACATAACATACCTATCTTGAAAATAAACTAATGCCTGGCTTGCAAATAAAATAAATTCCCGTGACACAACATAACTGATCTAATTTGAAAATGAACTTATGCCTGGCTTGTAAATATGTCTATATTTCAACACGAAACTACAAAAACATCAGCTTCAGTAAATGTCACAATCAGTCTGTATTGTACTTGGGATTAGGCTTCAGGAGTCTACCAAACCTGGAACGGGCCAGGGGGGTCTCGGTGACTTGTGGGAGCGATGGCTCTCCGAGGAGGCCAGGCGTGTGGTCAGTGTGCGCAGCAGGAAGCCTGGGAGGAGCGTGCACAGCGGCCTGCCTGGGGGAAGTGTGCACGGCATCATGCCTGGGAGGAGATGCGGGTGGACTGGGCACAGTCTCACTGCTGGTCTTCTGTGTTGGTGAGTCTGCCGGTGAGGCTGGATCTGGTTCTGGTTCTGTTGGTGGTGGTTCTGTGACTGGCAGCAGGTGTCGCCGGTTCCGGCGGTATTCTTTTCCTCCTGATTCCACCACGTAAGACCGTGGCTCTGCTGCAATTCTTTTGATGATGCCAATTTTGTCATGTCCTTTCTCTGTTTGCAGGCGTACTACTTGGGAGCTTTGGAGCGGGGGAAGTGGCCGGCTGCCACGATTGTAGAATCCTTTTTGTGCTTGCCTCTTCTTTGACAGGTGGGCGTGGATCGACTCTGGATTCTTGGACATTGGCTTAAGCAGGTGCCTGCTGATGGGAATATTTGTGCGTGTCTCTCTGGACATCAGTCTTTGTGCAGGTGAGCCCAGCGTGCCGTCTCGTGGGACATTTCTGATGCTCAGAAGATTGAGGAATAGGTCAGTACCGTCTCTTTTGGATGTTTCCAACAGTCGTTTTGCACTCCGTACGGCTCTCTCTGCCAGCCCGTTTGCTTGATGATACTCAGGGCTGCTGGTGACATGAGTGAAATCCCAGCTTTTCGCAAAGTCTTGGAACATCTGACTAGTGAATTGTGTTCCACAGTCTGACAGCAGCTTGTGGGGGACTCCGTGGACTGAGAAGTGACGTTTCAGCTTGTTAATTACACATTGTGATGTGATTTTCTTGACTGGATCCAGTTCATACCATCCTGAATAGGAGTCTACCAGGACCAGGTAGTGCTGGCTGTTCCATTCGAACAGATCTGTTGCCACTGTTGACCACGGGAGCTCTGGGACTGTGTGTGGTTGCATTGGCTCCTTTTGCTGATGTGGTTTAAGGGCATTGCAAGTGCTGCATGACTGTACAAAATTGTCAATGTCTCTCGTCATTGTGGTCCAATAGACTATGTTGCGTGCTCGCCGCTTGGTGGCTTCAGCACCGGGGTGTCCTTTATGGAGCAGCAGGAGATATTCTTTGTGCAGCGTTTGTGGAATTGTTGCTCTTGTACCTTTCATGATTATTCCATCTTCCACACAGAGCTCATCGCGGAACGGGAAGAATTCTTTCACTGTGTTGGGTACTTTGCTCAACCTATCTGGCCATCCATGCTTGATGATGTTGCTCAGGGCCTGGAGGGCGGTGTCTTTCGCTGTATGTGTGCGGAGTTCTTCCTGACGACTGGATGAGATGTGCTGCACCGTCATTACCTCGAAGTCCTCACGTTCAGTGGCATGTGAGGCTATGGCGTTGCTCGGTGCACGGGACAGCATGTCTGCCAAGTGCAATTCCTTTCCTTTCTTGTAAACTAGCGTGAGGTTGAACTTGTGCAGCTTCAGCATCATGCGTTGTAAACGCGCAGGTGCTGTGTGGAGAGGTTTCTTCAGGATGGAGACCAGGGGCTGATGGTCTGTCTCCACGATCACTGGTTTTCCGTATATGTAGTCATAGAATTTGAAACAGGTGAAAACGACAGCAAGCAGCTCTTTTTCAATTTGTGCATATTTTCTTTCTGTTTCAGTAAGAGTGCGAGAGGCATATGCGACAGGACTGCCATTCTGGAGACATGCACCACCAAGGCCATACTGCGAGGCGTCACATGTCAGAGTGACTGGTGTTTGTACGTCATAGTACCGGAGTACTGGAGGTGACGTCACACACTGTTTCAGAGTGTCAAATGCATTTTGTTGTTGTTCAGTCCAAGTCCATGCTGTGTCTTTATGCAGGAGCTGGTGGAGAGGTGCTGCAATGTTGCTGTGGTTTGGAATGAACTTGCCCAGGTAATTTATCGTACCCAGGAAGCGTTGTAGAGCAGCTTTGTCCTGGGGGGCCTGGATGTCAGTGATCGCTTGGATCTTTGCTGGATCGGGTTTCAACCCTTGTTCAGTGAAGACATGGCCCACGTAGCTGACTTCCTTTAGCTGGAATCTGCATTTTTGGGGGTTCAGCCTCAATTTCACGTTCCTTGCCCTGTTGAGCACTTTTTGAAGGTTCTCGTCGTGCTCTTTAAGATTTCTTCCACCGATTATGATGTCATCAACAATTATTGCGCAAGGGAGGCCGGCAAATATTTGCTCCATGGATCTCTGGAAGACCTCAGACGCTGCATTGATACCATATGGCATTCTCAGGTATCGATATCACCCAAATGGAGTGGCGAAAGTGGTGAGGAATGATGACGTTTGGTCCAGTTTGACCTGCCAAAAGGAGCTCTTGGCATCAAGCACAGAAAACACGGTTGCGCCTGCCATTTGTGCAGCAACTTCCTCGACTGTGCGCATGGGATGATGGGGGCGCATAATTGCTTCATTTAGGTCTCTTGGGTCGATGCACACACGGATCTTGTCAGTGTCCTTTTTGTGTGTCGCTACCATTGAGGATACCCATTCAGTGGGTTCTGAAATGGGTGTGATGACTCCTTGCTGCACCATGTTTTCCAGTTCTGCTTTCACTTTGTCCATCATGGCAACTGGAATGCGGCGAGGGGGCCGGATGACGGGTGTCACATTCTGGTCCAGTTTCATGTGGTAGGTTACTGGGAGTGAACCTAGTTCGCCATTGAAAAGCTCAGCATAGTTATTAAACCACTTTTGAGAGGAGCTCGGTTCGGTCACGTTCACCTGGAAAACCTGGTCTTTCAGAGTCATCAGGTCCATCTTCATGCAGTCCGGGAGCCCTAGCAGTGGTTGCACTTTGCCGTTTACTACATGGAAACGCAGGCTGTAGGATCTTTGGTCACTGGTCTGGCACTTGAACAACACAGTCCCCTCCGTGTTTATCACCGTGCCTCCATAAGTGATGAGCCTGGCCTTGTTGTCTTTGTTTATTTTTTCTGTGTTTCTCACATACCTGAATGCATCCAGGGAGATTACGTTACACTTTGCGCCAGTGTCTACTTTCAGTTTGAGTGTCTTGCCATTGAGTTTTACATTGCAGTGTAGTTCTTCTTTCACATCATCAGTAGACAGTGTGTTTATCTTATTTGCGGCTGGTGACAGCCCGTTGATGTCGAATGATTCAGAGTCCTCGCCGTCACTGTCGGAGTCTGCTTGGGCTATTTGGTTGACAGGTTTGTACTGCTTGTTTCTTGCTGCCGATCTGCAGTAGTTTTTGAAATGGTTGGGCTTTTTGCAGTAATTGCATTGCTTCCCATATGCCAGACAGAGTTCCTTCTTCGCTGGATGTTCATGTCCACAGTTGGTACAGCTTATGTAGTCTGATTTGGGACTGTAATGTTCTTTGTACTGCTTGTGGCGAACTGTTTTTTGCATTCTGCGGTCTTGGCGTATTGCATCCACATTTGTTGAACTACGTGGTGTTGTTGCTAGAGTTTTAGTATGTTGTTCTGTTTGTTCATTGATTTGGCATATTTTGATGGCCTTTAGTAGTGTTAAATCGCTCTCTCTCAGTAGTATTTTCCTCACGCTATCGGAGCTGATACCAACGACCAGCCGGTCACGAATTAAGTCGTCATGCAATGCTCCAAAGTCACACGTTTTAGCCTTGTTTCGGAGTGCGCTTACATAAGCCTCTATGGTCTCACCGGGTTTTTGGTTCCTTGTGTTGAATGCATGTCTCTCCATTGTGATGTTTGTCTGTGGACTGCAGAGGTATCTGAACTTTCTTTTTAGGCATTCTGGATCCTCCCGTGACTCTGCCGGACGGATCTCTTCCCCCTCGTTATTCAGTTGAGCTGGTGCATAGGTGAACGTGCGTTCCCTTTCAATAGCCTCGCTACCTGCCAAATTGAGGAGTATGTAGGCTTTGGTTCGGTCGGGCTTGTCGTTGTGGGCAGCCGCGATGAAAATGTCGTATTCTTGTTCGAACACTCGCCAGTTTTCTGCAATTTTGTCGTTGAACACAAGCGGGTCCGGACGGCGGAATCCATCAGCCATGCTAGCGTTAGCTGGGGGAGGCACGCGTGTACCACAGAATACGCTTCTAACGTCTGACTAAATAATTAGTTGACTTACTGGGTCTATGTAGAGTTCGGCAGGAAAATTAGTTTCCGCTGCTTTACTTCTGACACCATGTAGAACAGCACCGAAGGCGTTATTTCACAAATGTTTTTATTCAGCGATGCAGGAAGAAAGCAGGTGTACATACCAGTAGTCCTGGCTGTGTGTGTGTGTGTGTGTGTGTGTCACGTACGTGACGTGACGACGTGATGACATCATTCTACACTTATCTTAAATGCAGTCTAATCAACAAACTAATATGGAAGATTTTTCTCCTACATCTGACTCTTCATTTTTTTCCTCACCCATTTAGGACCTGTTTCTAATGAATCCATATAAAACTATTTCCTAGTATACTGTATATAAAATTTTCCCACAAATGAGATTTTTATGACAGAAAATTTTCTGTCATTTTTTATGACAGAAATTTGCAACTTCTGCTCATAAAATTATTTTTTCCTCATAAATTTTTAACTTTTTTGTATATCTCTGACCCTTTTTGAGACTGTTTTTGATAATATTTAGACTTCTTCACATAAATTTGAAACTTTTTACTCAGAATTTTGCAATGTTTTTCTCATAAATTTAACTCTTTCCAAGTTACAAAGCTATTATTATAATTTACTCCTGAGTCTAAATAGAGGAACCATATTAACACCAAACTCAATCAAACAAGATGATTAATTTCCTAAAATTATTGAAGATACAGCCATTTCTGGTGAGAATATTACAGTATAAACTATAGCTGATTTCTTATATAAATCCACCATTATAGTATCAGTGCTGACAGACAAGCTGAACTCTGTCCCTGTTCTCCTTTAGAAAAGATCTGATTAAATTGATTGACTAAACAAATCATCATTGCAGTGTTCAACACCATGCCTCATCATCTCTGACTGTAATCATCAAATGTAAGTCATTTTTGGACTTTGAAGTCTATTTCACGTGTTGTGGCCACTGACCCAGCTTTATAAAATAAGCCCTTTTTGGACTGTTGGTTGTCTTCATGTGTGGTTTAGATGGCAGCCTGGTCTGCTTTTATCAAAGCTGCTTTTTTTGACTGGTAAACGTGTGTAGTTTATGTGGCTGTGCTGAGCCCAAGGTATATTAAAGTATTTTTCTTTTACATAGACCGTTGAGCAGCGTGTAGCCTATTATGGGTGATGCTTGTTTGTGTGTTTCCTCTGTCAGAAGTTCTGTGTGGCGGCTGTGCCAGCACAATGTTGTACCTGTAAGACTGCAGCTGTAATACTGTTGATGATGATAAGGCTGATGGTTAATTGAATCTGTGGTGCATTCAAGCAGGTATAGTTGGCTTATTTGGTAGTCTGTGTTATGGGTTTTGCCCAGCTGATTTTCTCTCTGCCCACCCACTTTTTCATTTCTGGCTACACTGGTACAAATGCATGTTTTTTTGAAGGGGTGGAAAATACTCATTTGGTATGTTTTTTAGTGAGACCGGGTTGCATTTTCACTCTTATCAGCTGCCTTATCTCCCTGTGCTTGTTCTGAATGTGTGAACCTTTCTGAAAATTGCTTTCACATTCTAAAACCATACCAAGGTTCAGTATGAGCCAGACTGAGGCCACCTGTTTTTGCTGGACCAAATTTGGGCTCTTTGGTCCGGGCCGTGGTTTGGGGAGGTTTCACACCTTAAATTTAGTCTGAAAGTTCAGACCAAAACACTCTTAAATTTAAATGCTTTGTTTCAGGCTGTACTAGTGTTGTATAAACCCACTTCCCATGCATATTTTTAACATCTCTGTTTGAAGATATAGGTATAGAAATACCCATTACGGCACCCACAGGTGATACAATAAGCAAAAACACTGCTATAAAAGACTCCATTTTCATAAAGAACACAGACGAGAGAGAGGTCATTGAAATTGTTAAATCGTTTAAAAGTAAAACATCTACGTACTGTGATGGTATTGACATGCTCTTAGTCAAAACTATTATTGAATGCTTAGTGAAACCATTGACGTATATCTGTAACCTGTCTCTCCAAACAGGTATATTTCCCAATGCAATGAAAATAGCTAAAGTAATTCTGATATACAAGACAGGTGACAGAGGGGAACTTTCAAACTATAGACCAATTTCACTATTGCCGCAATTTTCCAAGATACTTGAAAAAATATTCTATGATAGAACTGACAACTTCATACTGAAGAATAATTTATTGTGTGAGCAGCAGACACAAGAGGACAACTGCATTTGCTCTAATGGAATTTATAGAAAAAATATCAACTGCCGTTGAAAATAAAGAGTATTCAGTTGGGGTATTCCTGGATCTTAAAAAAAGCACTTGATACAGTGGATCATAATTTATTATTAAAGAAACTACAAAATTGTGGTATATTAGGGGGGTAGCACTGTCCTGGTTATGTAGTTACTTAAAGAATAGATATCAGTATGTATGTATTGGTAACAAAAACTCACAGTTACTGAAGGCTACTTGTGGAGTCCCACAGGGTTCAGTTTTGGGGCCATTGTTATTCAATATGTATATAAATGATATATGTAAAGTTTCAGAAAAAATGGATTTAATATTGTTTGCCAATGACACAAATTTATTATGCAGTGGAAGCAATTTGGAACAACTTTTGGATACACTCGGAAAGGAATTAGGAAAGCTTAAACTGTGGTTTGAGTCAAACAAATTAACGCTCAATTTAAGTAAGACAAAATTTATAGTTTTTAACAACCATCACAACAACTTAGTATCTAAACTCAGGGTAAATGGTATAGAGATTGAAAGGGTATCCGAAACTAAATTTCTTGGAGTAATAATTGATAATAAACTGTGTTGGAAGTCACATATTAATTATATTAAAGGTAAAATATCCAAATCAATTGCAATACTACACAGAGTGAAATATTTGCTGAATCAACCCACACTATATACCTTGTATCATTCATTAATACTCCCACACATGGCATATTGTACTGAAGTATGGGGAAATACATATAAAACAAACATATATCCAGTCTTTATGCTTCAGAAGAGAGCTATTAGAATAATAAATAAAGCTGCTTACAGGGAACCAACAAACCCACTTTTTCTTAAATTAAAAGCTCTCAAGTTGAAAGAGCTGGTTGACTTTAAAACTGCAGTAATAATGTTTAAAGTGAAGAATCTATCACTGCCCTCAAATATTCAAAAGTTGTTCCAAATAAGGGAGAAACAATATCATTTCAGAGGAACATGTATATTTCAAAAACCTTCAGTGAGAACTACCACCAAGCAACACTGTGTTTCAGTGCAAGGAGTCAGATTATGGAACGATTTTGGACCTGAATTAAAATCATGTACAACGCTTAGACAATTTAAACAAAAACTAAAGGAAGAAATACTCCAGACATATATACAAGATGACATATAAAATCACATACGGATTGTCATATCCAGTCTGCGTTGTGTTGCTGCCTAGTTTTTTTGGTCACATTTTGTCTTAGCTTTGTTCTGAACTGTAATTGCTCTTGTTTTGTTTTTCTTTTGAATTCTTGGATGGAATATGGGTGGGCAATATAAGCTGCGGCTTCAGCCATCACCCATTTCGGATAACTTATGTTGAACTGTATAATCAGAGGAGTTATTGTCTAATTTGACCTTATTGGATTTTCTTCCCCCTTTGTTATATTATTCTGTTTCTTTTAATCTGTGCTTTTAATCTATCTGAAATAAAGATTGATTGATTGATTGATTGATTGATTGATTGTTTGAAGATAAAATGTATTTACAGGACTGAAGGGTTGGGGCCTCTCAGGACATGGCTTTAGTCCATGTCAATGCTTTATGTTCATTTTGATGTCATTGTGTTTTCCCTAGTCATTATTATTTTGCATTATTTGCCTTCTGTGTTTCCCCTGAGTCCTCTGTGATTGTCCTTTGTGCTCCCCTGTCGTGTTGTCCCCGTTGTCCCTGTTGTGGCTGTCTTTTGTGTCCTCCCTTGGTCTTCTGTGCAAGTCTCATGTATGTCCCCTGTATTTGTTTACCTGTTGTTCCCAGTCCCTTGTGTGTTCCATACCCATAGCCACTATCCCTCACGTGTGTTGCTGTTTAGCCCCTGATTATCTCCCAGCTGTCCATGTAGTTACCCTATATACTGTATGTCTGTCTGAGTTTGTGTTCTGGTGTGGCGTCATTGTCTGTTTCCCCTCCAGTTCATCATGTCATGTTAATTGATCCTTGTGAGTATTTAGCTTCAAACAATTTCCTAGTGCTACAGCCCCCATGCTGTTTGTTCCTTTGTGTTTCTTTGAGCTAATAAATCATGATTCTCTTGAGCTCTGCCTGCACGTTTGAGTCCTCTTACTCCCACATAGCTCATGACAGGGCCACCTGAACCAGATGGGCGATTCAGCTGTTTGTCTCCATCCTTTAATGCACCGTGTTTCTCTGTGTGTGAGTGTATTCAAGATTCATTTAATCAAACAAGGGGAAAAGTGTAAAAGTTAATTCACAAGAAAGAACAATGTGCTTATGAAGAGAAAAATAACTGCAAGTACACGAGAAAAGATTTGCAAAATTACAGGAAAAACTGAAAATTTGTGAGAGGAAACTTACGAGTTTAAGAGGAAATGTATCAGGAATTCTCCCTTGCACCTCTCTTGTATTTCTTTTTTTTTAAAGAAAGAAAAAGTAAAAGAAGTAGTTCAGAGCCGCAGTACGTGTGAAAATGGCTTTTCTACATGTAATAGAGACCTGAGGCACCAGATCATTGAAATTCATGGTGAAGCCTGATCATTTTCAAAGCACACTCTACATGAAGAAACCAATGTCTTGCTGTCCAAAGTTCAGATGGGCAAAGGACACTGAACTTCTCAGCTGCATATCAAAAATATATTTTAAAACTTCTTACCTAGAATAAAAAGGGCAAAGCTACAAAGCTGGACCCCTACTGAAAGAATACACAATACAAGCTCTTTATCTCCTGCTGTCTAATGTGCTGCATGGCTGATGAGAAGGAGGGAGAGGCGCTTGACAATTACGATAAAAATCCAATTATTTTCGACATTTTTCAAAAACAATGCCACTGGTTTGTGGAGAGTCATCAGCTGTTATTCAAGTAGTCATTCACAAAATGATGGACTTTTCCCTCTGCTAAAAAACAAATTGGGGTTTCAGTCAGATCAGAGGATGTGTCACATTTCCCACAATAATCTATCTATAAATTCACGAAATCTCTGTCTGTGTGGTGTGATTGTGTCTGTCTGTCTGACTGTTCCACACATATCTCTCGAACCATTTGTCAGACTGGCCTCAGATTTTAAACATTGTTTCCTGAGGTTACAAGGGTGTTACTTAGTTAGTTAGTTAGGCCCATCGCTCCTCCTGGAGCATAGGCCGCCGACAACAGTCCGCCAGAGTGCTTTGTCCTGGGCTGCTCTCTCCAGTTGTCTCCAGGTCTTTCCCATCTTCTTGATGTCAGCATCGAGGTCTCGTCGCCAGGTGTTTCTGTGCATCCCCAAATATGGAGTCACTCAGTCAAAATATGTAATTTTTATCAATAAAAGTTTAGCCACCGCTGTGTCTCATGCCCAGGCTTCTAGAAGTGTGGGCGGGGTTTGGTTTCGGATTGACTCCACCACAGCGCTCCATGTGCAAAACAAGGAAGCGAAACACGACAAATTTGACTAGAAAAAGATAATACTGAAGATTTAATGCTTGAAAAATTATACCATAAAGTTGCTGTGATTGCATAGGTCTAATGGATAATTCGGCATGGGGAACATGGAGTCGCTCAGTCAAAATATGTAATTTTTATCGGCTTAACTCCACCACAGTGCTCAGTGTGCAAAACAAGGAAGCGAAACACATCAAATTTGAATAGAAAAAGATAATACTTAAGATTTAATGCTTAAAAAATTATACCATAAAGTTGCTGCGATTGCATAGGTCTAATGGATAATTTGGCATGGAGAACATGTGGTGCTGCTTGGAAAGGGGGGGGGCAGCAACTGAATCACTGGCACCATGGGTGAACTCCGTGTGCAAAACAAGGAAGTGAAACGTGACAAATTTGATCAATAAAAAACAAACCGCTTACAACAGAGCCGCAGCGCTCACATTGTAATTTGCAAGTTATTTTCAATAAAGTGAAAAAAAGATAATGCATGACGTATGCTTTTTCTCTGAGGCTGATTTATCATGGAAAACAGCTGAGCTCTGTGGTTCCAGTGATCATCTAATTGGATCCACTTTTTTTTTTTTACCAAAGGTAAAAAAAAACAACATGGGGGAAGACCCTACAAACTTTGCTCCACGACATATCAACCATATGCTGGATAAATTTTCAGCATGAGACGCATGTTTTTTCCAGTTTACAAAATTTTTCACTGGATCTGAGGTGTGTGTGAAAAAAATGTGTTTTGGCTAATGTTTAGGGGGTCAAAATGCCATCGTTTAGGCATAATAATAATAATAATAAATAATCTTCTCACATCAATAAAAAACAAACACTTACAATAGAGTGATGGCTCTCAGTCTTTGTCAGTCACGCCCTCAAGGTTCAGATCATTATTTGGCCTCAGTATCGCCCCAGCGCAACGATATAAGCACCACCTCAATCTTAGCATTAAAGTTTTAAAAACCTTTTAATAACATAATATTGCTAAAATATAAAATGATGCGCTACAATGAGTCTCAAATATTTGTAAATGTGTCTTGTTATAGTACTGCATGAGTTTATTGACGATACACAGAAGAAATTCAATATTACACTGAACTCCATCACTGAACAGTGATATGAACTAAAATAATTATAATGGTGACTGAACAACTCCCATTCCCCAAAGTGCAGATACACTATTATGAATATAAGTGATAAAAGATCACACAAATAAGAGATCTGACAAACAAATAAACAAGGGATCTGAAACAGTCGCTAATATTGGATGTCCCTGTAGGGAGCTCAGAATGAAGAAGCGATATGATTTTATAAACCAAAGTTTAATATCAGCTTCACTTCCCTAACATGTCTCATCTCGGTGCAGAAGCAGAATAAGAGGTCGAGCGCAGTCAGACCTTCATACTTATACTCACACTCAACAAAAGACATTGCATATCAAAGCTGACATCCCGCATTAACATAATCCCCCCTCCATTGTCCTCCGTCTCCTCCACCTGACCCTGGGTGGTCAGGGAGATCGATCCGGTCTCCACCGCTGCGACTCTGTCTGCTCTTTGATCCTCGCTGGCGGTTGAGACCTCTTGTCCTGTTCATAGGCGTGAGGTCATTCCACATATGTAATCACTAAACATTCTAATATGTCTATACATATGTAGGCATGGAATATATGATTAATATAAGCCACAGTCCCACTCATTTTCAATCTTTAGGCATTCTGTAATTAATATTCACACAATCAAATAAATCGCCATTTACCCCCTTTTATATTTGTCAAAGTCTAACATGTGACTACCTACACATAGGCTACACCTCTTTGCATTCCATTTTCAAACACAGCCTACATTTGGGCCTGTAAAGCCTGATTGAGATACCTGTTTCAGACAAGAATACTTGCATTCTATGGGCATGCGCTAGTATACTGTAAGGGAAAAGAGATATTGTACCTGGGGGACGGATCATTATTCCGAAGGTCCATTGGTCCGAAAATTAGGTCTAAGGTAATAAACTATTTTTTTTAGTCAGATATTTATTAACATTTAAAAAAAAGCCACACAACAACAATGAGAACAAAACATAGATATAGACTATTTTTCTTTGAAAATTAAGGTTGCGTTTATGTCTTAACCATCATGAAGATGCATTAGTTCATTTAACATGATATTTATGGCAGACATAACAAGAAAAGACTACTGACAGCACGGTGGTGCAGTGGTTAGCACTGTTGCCTTACAGCTAGAAGGTTCCAGGTTCAAATCCCCAGGCTGGCAGGGGTAGGAGCTTTTCTGTGTGGAGTTTGCATGTTCTCCCTGTGCTGCGTGGGTTTACTCCGGGGGCTCTGGTTTCCTCCCACAATCCAAAGACATGCATGTTAGGTTAATTGGTTGTTCTAAATTGTCCCTAGATATCTGTCTCCTATAGGCCCTTAGAATAGAGAGTTAGCACTAGTGAAGCGCTTTGAGTGGTCTTTGAGACTAGAAAAGCGCTATATAAGTACAGGTCCTTATCCCTCATATTATTAAAGTGACACGCCACCAAAAATCAAGTTTTTTCTTTTGTTAACATGTCTGTAACGTGTTTCTGTGACTTACAAAACATACCAAGAGCAAAATCAGTCCCACGTTTCAAGCCTGTGTTTTTCACCTGTGAATTTCCAGTTAAGCCCCCCCCCCCCGCCCCCAAAAAAGACGAGCGTTTGGACAGAGCGTTTCTAGCTACGCAAGCATTCCTGCTTAGATAGATAGATAGATAGATAGATAGATAGATAGATAGAGGTACTTTATTGATCCCAAACTGGGAAATTACAGTGTAACAGCAGCATGACACAGACAACCCAACTAGCAGAAAAAAACACACACAGCATAATAGAAAAGGAGTTACCCAGGGAAGTAAAGTAAAAAAGCTTAGATAACTTTATATTAAACAAAGGCTACTACTAGGTTAAATAGATGATCCTTATGAGTCAATGGATAGTACTGACTGTACAGAGAAGGATTATAAGGCACAGGCTGAAATACGAGATGCCGATTATACTGTAAGGTGCAGTGTGGCAGTATTGTTATGACCAGAATTCAACATTAGAGTGAGTTATTGTGCAGTGAAATAGTATGTGGTAGAAAAGATTTCCTGTACCTAACCGTTCAGCAACAAAGCTGTAGCAGTCTGCTGGAGAAAGTGCTCCGCTGACTGTCCAGTGTGTGGTGGAGGTGGTGATCAGGATCGTTTATGACGGATTGCAGTTTGTTTAGTGTCCTCCTCTTCATCACAGATTCAAAGGTCTCAAGCCTGAGACCAATTACAGAGCCAGCCTTCTTGATAATCTTGTCAAGTCTATTATGTCACTGGCTCTGATACTACTACCCCAACAGACAGCAGCAAAGAAGATGGCGCTGGCAACAGCGACCTGGTAGAAAAGCTCCAACATCTTGTTGCACACATTGAAGGATCTCAACTTCCTCAGAAAGTAGGGTCTGCTCATCCCCTTCTTGTACACAGCATCAGTGTTAGATTTCCAGTCCAGTCCACTGTTGATCGTGACACCCAGGTATTTGTAGTCCTCCACTACCCCCACAACCCCCCCCCCCCCCCGTCTGCAATGGCTATGAAGGTGTCCTCTTCTTCCTGAAGTCAATCACCATCTCTCTGGTCTTGCTGATGTTCAGTCTCAGGTGATTCTGCTTGGTCCACTCCACAAATCTGTCTACCAGTGCCCTGTTCTTCCCCTCCTCTCCCCCTCTCATACACCCAACAACAGCCGAGTCATCAGAGAATTTCTGCAGGTGGCATGACTCAGTGTTGTACTGAAAGTCGGTGGTGTATAAGGTGAGGAGAAAAGGAGAAAGCACGGTCCTCTGTGGAGCTCCCGTATCACTAACCACCACATCAGACAAGACACTACCCAGCCTGACAAACTGTGGCCTGCCTGTCAGGTAGTCGGTAATCCAGGAGATCACAGAGCTGTCAAGCCCCATCACCCGCAGCTTCTCAACCAGCAGCGGTGGCTGAATGGTTTTAAATGCACTGGAGAAATCAAAGGATGGGATTCTCACAGTGTCTCCTCCTCCATCCAGGTGCAAGTGAGCTTGTTGCAGCAGGTAGATGACGGTGTCTTCAACTCCTAGATGGGGATGATATGCAAACTGCAGAGGGTCCAGCCACATCTTCACTTGCGGCCTCGGGTGGGCTAAAACAAGTCTCTCCAGGACCTTCATTACATGATGTGAGGGCAACTGGTCAATAATCATTCAAGTCCAATGGAGACGACTTCTTGGGGACAGGAACCAGGCAGGATGTCTTCCACAGCACCGGTACTCTCTCCAGGCTCAGGCTGAGGTTGTACAGGTGTTTCAGTACCAGAGCTAGCTGGTTGGCACAAGTCCTCAGGATCCAGGTGGAGATGCCATCAGGGCCTGCAGTCTTCTGCTGGTGAAGTGTCTTCAGCTGTTTCCTCACCTGACCTGTAGTCACAGTGATGCAGGGGTTGGTGCTGATGTCATCAGTGGGGAGGAGGGGGGCTGAGGGAAGAGGGAGGTGCTGCACAGGGGTGTGAGAGGGAGGGGTGTGTGTGGGTCTGGCTGTGTTGTGGGGGTAACAGACGGTGAGTTGAACCTATTAAAAAACAAATTCAGCTCATTGGCTCTCTCATGGCTCCCCGCTGTCTGTCCCTCCCTTTACACCCAGTGATGTTTTTCATTCTAGACCACACCTCTCTCATATTATTCCGCTGTAGTTTATCCTCCAACTTCCTCCTGTAATTGTCTTTACACCTCCTCAGCATCTCTCTCAGTTCACGCTGCATTCTCCTCAGTTCCTCCCTGTCTTCAGACCTAAAAGCCCTCTTCTTCTTGCTAAGAAGTGCTTTCAGGTCACTGGTGATCCATGGTTGGTTGTTGGGGAAACAGTGCTCGGTCTGAGCTGGCATGGCTGTGTTTTCACAGAATCTGACGTATTCTGTGATGCAGTCAGTCATGTTGTCTATGTCCTTTCGGTGTGGCCTACAGAGTACATCCCAGTTTGTTGTCTTGAAGCAGTCCTGTAGTGCATCAGCAGCCTCGTGTGTCCACCTCCTCACAGTCCGTGTGTGAGCAGACCACCTTTGCACAAGAGGAATGTACTTGGGTGATAACAGAACCATGTTGTCATCCAATTTGCCCAGGAAGGGGGGGGGGGGAGAGCTGTGGCACTGTATGCATCTCTGACATTAGCATACAGTAGATCCAGTATTTTATTTTCTCTGGTGGGACAGTCAACAAACTGGTGGAAGTTTGGTAATGTTTTGTCCAGTGAGATGTGATTAAAATCTCCCGTGATGGCCATGAATGCATCAAGATGCTGGGCCAATAGAGTGGCAGCAGTGGAGCTGATGACATCACATGCCGCCGCTGCATCAGCTGAATGTAAACAGTGATTACAACGGCGCACGTGAGCTCTCTCGGCATGTAATTGGGTCACATACTCACAGTGAGCAGTTCAATGTCCAGGCTGCAGAGGTGTTCTTTCACATAAATATGTCCGGGATTACACCATTTTTCATTCACAAAAAGCGCAATTCCTCCTTCCTTCCTTTTACCGCTCCCTATAGCATCCCTGTTCACCTGTATAGTCTTGAAGCCAGGTAGCGCAACGTTGTTGTCAGGAATGTGTGAGCGAAGCCACGTCTCTGTAAAACACATGCTGCTGCTCTCCCTGTATTCTCTCTGCGTCCTGATCAGTGCTGTGAGGTCATCCATCTTATTTCCCAGAGACCTCATGTTACCCGTGATTAACACTGGTACGGTTGGTTTAAATTTTCTCATCCTCATTCTAACCTTTCTTCCAGCTCTTCACTCCCGGCGACTCTGTTATGTCCATAACAAAGAACCAATAATGAGACTGGAGGTGCAGCAGAACACAACTTTATTATTGCACTCACTGTACAGCATAGACGCTCCCGTCAGGCAGAGGTGAGGTCAAGGAGACCGTCCCTCTTCCGCACAGCCCTCTTATACCCCGGGTGGCGGTGAAACTGGAAAGGTGGAGCCACCACCCGTGTCACACAATAATATGTCATCTGAACAATATGTACAACATTACACCCCTCCCCCCCAAACAGGTCCAAAATGCACACATACAGTCAAGACCCTCCCGACTTTAGAGCCCAAATCACACTCTAATAACAAACAGAAATAATCAGGGCCTAGCCATGCACACAAACAACTAAAGCTAGGGGGGAGACAGGTGGACTACCGTCCCACCCCCACACGGCCAGATGGATTATTCTTCTCTATTACGATATAGTCCATTAAATGAAAAAAACTGTTGTGTTCCTAGGGTAAAATACAAAGCAACCCCTCAATGTAACATATATACAAACAGGCCATTGTCATTACCACACCAAACATGCAAATCAATTACTACTCATGTCAACCCCATGTAATGAACACATTGATATAATCACTATGTTGCCTGGGCAATTCACATATTAACATCATAGCTTAAACACATTGCCCCCCACTACTGTTCAGTCCCAGTGGAGAAACCACCTCCCGGGAACCCGTCCGGCGGGTCCCGTCCAGAGCTTCTTCTCTTTGCGCCTGGAGATGACCCATGTCGGAGCCCCGACACCTCCTTCTCCTCATTGGCACGCTGAAGCTCATTGGGGTGTCTCCTTGAGCCATCAGACAGCTGAAGGTATCCGTCCTCCCGAACAGCCACCACCTGCAGCCGCCCCTGGTCCTCCTGGCGTTTCCGCTTGCCACAAGCCCCTCTCAGCCGAGCCTCCTCTCTTGGTCGAACTACATCAGCGACCCCCAGAGGAGCCCAACTCGGCTTCCAGTGTCCTTGACTTCTCAACCAGGCCTTCTCTCTGGGTCGAACCACATCAGTGACCCCCCAAGGAGCCCGACTCGGCTTCCAGCATTCCTGAATGGCACGTCGGTTTACCGTGCCAGCTGGTCCTGCCCCACTCGCTTTCATTTTCAATGCCGGCGAAGCCGTTGTAGCCCCTTGCTTCTCGGCACCTCCCAGCTGAACTCCAGAAGCAGAGTGGGCCATCCACTCGGCTCCACCTGCCGTCAGGGGCGTCCCACCGTGCCGCCCAGTTCCCTCAGCTAGGGTAACTTGGGCCCTGGCACCGGAACCCTCCCGTGATGGCCCTGGGTGGGGTTGGTCCTGTTCATCCTCCAGAATACTAGGCCAAGATTCGTCCCATAATGCATCGTCCATCACTTGTGGAACTGGCCGGTCCCACAAACGGCCAGTTTGTGGCACCGGCCTGGTCTGGTCAGGCCTGACCGGCTTGACCTGACCAGGCCTGTTTCATGAGTTTGTTTTTTAAAATAATTCTGTTGAACCACAATTCAAAAGCATTGTCTGATTTTCATTGGTTAATTTTCATAGAATTTTTATTTATTACCACTTTTGTCAGATTCAAGTTATTTCTGTGACCATTGTGGGTTTTTCTTTCATTGACAGAGGGGTACCAACAATTTTGTCCACTTGTGTAATTGTTACCCCAGACCTCTATACAATAGGCCAAGTATGGAAGTACTAATGAACAATACAAGCTATGAAGTTTGTAATCCAGGACTTGCTTAATTTTGTTTATAATTGCAATATTTTTTTGCAACTTTGTTTTGTATGTATCTGACGTGTGGTTTCCAACTAATTTTATCATCTAGTATTACACCCCAAAATTTGATCTCCTTAACATTTTCAATAATTACATTATCTATATGAATATGTATACCTTCTTTATTTTTACAATTACCAGATATCATTATCTTAGTTTTATCTATATTTAATGATAATTTATTACAATCCATCCATTTTTTAAGCTTATTTAATTCATTATTTAGAGCATGGATTAGTTGATTATAATTATTTCCAGAATAAAATATATTAGTATCATCAGCAAATAATATTATTTTTAATAATTTAAAAACTTGGAATATATCATTTATATATATGTTAAATAATTTGGGGCCCAATACTGACCCCTGGGGGACTCCACAGGCAATTCTCATACATCCAGACAGATATTCTTCCATCTTCACAAACTGTTGTCTCTCAGATAAATAACTTGTAACCCAATTCAGTGCCACTCCCATAATACCATACATTTGCAGTTTATCAATAAGTATTGAATAATTTATTGTATCAAATGCTTTTGATACAATAAAAGCATTTGATTATTATTAATTAATTAATTAATTAATTGGTGTATCTATAAATACACCAATTGCATATTTTTCCTTGATCTAATGCATTTATTTCCTCTGTTGCTTCCATTATTGCCAGCGATGTTGTACTCTTTGCTCTAAATCCATATTGATTCTGATTAAGCACATCGTGTTTATTTAAAAAGTCCTCTAATCTGTTGTTGAAAAGTTTTTCCAGAATTTTTGAAGATTGTGGGAGGAGCAATACTGGTCTTTAGTTTGTGTAGTAATGTTTATTTCCTTGCATGAATAATGGTATTACTTTTGCTATTTTCATTTTCTGCAGGAATGAGCCAGTTTGAAATGATAGATTACAAGTATATGTAAATGGTTTTAATATGCCATCAACAGTTCTTTTTACTAGTGCCATATCAATACCATCACAATCAGTAGATAATTTATTTTTACACTTTTCAACAACAGATTTTACCTCTAGTTCATCCACCACTGAGAGAAAGATTGACCGAGGGTTATTTCCAATCAATGTCTCACTCATGGTGTCTCTTCCTTGGTTTGGAATTTTTGCTGCCAACTCTGGTCCAACATTTACAAAAAAATTATTCATTTTATTTACTACCATGTTGTTATCATAATTATCACCACATTTATCAGTAAAATACTCTGGACACATCGTTTTCTTAGTTCCATTTTTCCATAATTTATTTAATATATCCCAGACTCTTTTTATATAATTTTTATTTTCATTTAACATTTTCCAATAGTATAATTTTTTACTAGTTCGTATTATTTCAGTTAATTTATTTTTATATGTTTTATATCTTTTATTCTGATTCTTTGGTTCTTAATTTAATGAAATTTTTATAGAGATAATTTTTCTTTTTACAAGCATTTTGTAGCCCCCTGGTTAACCACGGGCAATTTTTGTATCTATGTTTTTTATTAATTTCTTTAATTGGACAGTTTTTAATCATGTAATGATTTAAATATATCAATAAATTTATCGTATGCCAAGTCCACTTCTTTCTGTCTATAGACAACATCCCAATTCTGTAACATTAAGTCATCTTTTAAAGCACTGGTTGTATCTTCTGTTTGTATTCTTTTATAAATAATCTTTTTACATGGTTTATTATTATTATTATTACTCTCATTAACCCCATAATTAACATATGAAGAAACAAATACAGGCAGGTGGTCACTAATATCATTTATTAGTATAGCACTCTAACTAACTAACTAACCTGCACTTATATAGCGCTTTTCTAGTCACAAAGACCACTCAAAGCGCTTTCACTAATACTAACCCTCTATTCTAAGGGCCTATAGGAAACAAATATCTAGGGACAATTTTAGAACAGCCAATTAACCTAACATGCATGTCTTTGGATTGTGGGAGGAAACCGGAGCCCCCGGAGTAAACCTATGCAGCACAGGGAGAACATGCAAACTCCATACAGAAAGGTTCCAACCCCTGCCAACCTGGGGATTCGACACTCACCATATTATATTCAATAACATTGGTAAAAATGTTGTCTATCAAGGTAGCACAGTGTGTCGTTATTCTCGTAGGTTTTGTAATCTTTGAAAATAAGGTTAAGCTATACATTGTATCTAAGAAATCTTCAGTTGGTTTATGTTGTTTTGTTTTCATTAAATCTATATTAAAGTCACCACAAATAAAGATATCTCTTTGTCTTATTTTTGTATACATCTTTTCCATACCATTTCTAAAATTTTCCATATCAGATCCCGGTGCTCTATATATACAACTTACTATTATGTTTTTTCTATTTTCCATCGTAATTTCGATTGTTAAACATTCCATACTTTGATTCACTGTTGATGTCATGCTGTCCACTTTTTACTTTTTAATTTTCTGTCAACATACAGTGCTACCCCACCACCACTTTTACATTTCCTATTTTGTGTGTACATCTCATATCCACGTAGTTCAAAATTTACATCTTTTTCTTCATTAATCCATGTTTCACTTATTTCTCTAATCCTAAATTGAAGATGGAAAAAACTTGCTTTTAATTAACGTTCACCCCTGGGCTAGTGAAAATGTTTAATTTTTTTTTTTAAATTCTGGAAAACGATGTCGATCCTGTGAACTGTGGGACTGAAGAATTTATTGGAGACATGAATTTGTCGGATCCGCTCCAGTCCAGCAGTGGTTAAAGCAATAAAACATTTATTCTTTTGTTTATATGTATAAACATATAAACAATATATTTCTCATTGTCTTATATGTTTCTCACACTTAAATGTTTCAGATCATCAAACAAATTTAAATATTAGACAAAGATAACACAAGTAAACAAAATGCAGTTTTTAAATGAAGGTGTTTGTTATTAAGGGAAAAAAAATCCAAACCTACATGGCCCTGTGTGAAAAAATGATTGCCCCCTAAACCTAATAACTGGTTGGGCCACCATTAGCAGCAAGGTTTTGTCTCGTCAGTCTACAGAGTATTTTCCCAAAAGTCTTGGGGATCATCAAGATGTTTTCTGGCAAAACGGAGACAAGCCTTTATGTTCTTTTTGCTAAGCAGTGGTTTTCGTCTTGGAACTCTTTCATGCAGGCCATTTTTGCCCAGTCTCTTTCTTATGGTGGAGATATGAATACTGACTTTAACTGAGGCAAGTGAGGCCTGCAGTTCTCTGGCTGTTGTTGTGGGGTCTTTTGTGACCCCTTGCATGAGTTGTTGCTGTGCTCTTGGGGTAATTTTGGTCAGCTGGCCATACCTGGGAAGGTTCACCACTGTTCCATGTTTTTGCCATTTGTGGATAATGGTTCTCACTGTGGTTTGCTGGAGTCCCAAAGCTTTAAAAATGGCTTTGTTGTCATAAACCTCCCCGTGCGCTGTGGAATAGCGCACGGAGGAAGAGAAGGAGGAATGAGGATTTACACGCAGGGTAACACCAAACACACATTTATCGACATCAACAGTTCAAAAAGTAATGACATACAGAAATGAAACAGATGTGCACATAAAGGCTGACACTTTCATCTCTCGGCGCCACACCAGTCGGCTGCCTTTTGCAACAGCGGCTCGATTCCGAGTTTTTTTTTCCCTTCCTCTCTCTTTTGATCACTTTTTTTTTTTCACCCCACTTATATCACGGACACACAGATCGTCCCAAATGTCTCCTGAGCCGGTGGACGGAGCCACTGTTTATAGCAGGATTCGATACAACAGGGAAGAGCTGCTAGCATTTAACCGCCACCCGGTCCCACTGGAAAAACTCGACATACCGAGAGAACTGAGGCGAAAACGCCGCGGCTGCCGGGCTGGAGTAAGGCGGAGGACAAAAAATATAAGGTACAGACCCTCCCTTCCATCTGTTGTCATGGGAAATGTACGGTCGATACTGGGAAAGTTAGATGAGCTAGCGGCTATCTCCCGTTATGATAGCACTTACCGGGAGTGCTCTCTCCTTTTGTTTACTGAGACGTGGCTAACTGAACTAGCAGCAGATGCTAACATTGAGCTGGAGGGTTTTCACATGATACGAGCTGACCGAACACCAGAGAGTGGCAAAACTAGGGGCGGTGGAGTGATAATGTATGTTAACAACAACTGGTGCAGACCGGGACATATCACTGTTAAACAACGACACTGCAGCAAAGACATTGAGTTGCTAGCTGTTAGCATGAGGCCTACATATCTCCCGAGAGAACACTCACACGTGATCTGCATTGTTGTTTATGCAAATCCGACGGCGAACGCTGGGACAGCGCGTGACGTCATCCATTCAGTAACCAGCAGGCTGCAGACAGAACACCCAGATGCTCTTCTTCTCATCTCAGGCGATTTCAACCACGTTTCACTGTCTCCCATTCTGCCCACTTTCACCCAGTATGTCACATGCCACACTAGAGACAATAAAACACTGGATTTGTTCTACGCAAACACTAAGGAGGCGTACACCTCATCACAACTCCCCCCACTTGGGAGATCGGATCACAACTTGGTTCATCTCCAACCGGTGTACAAACCCCTAGTGCACAGACAACCTCCGGCCATGCACACTGTGGAGTTATGGTCTGAGGAGACAATGGACACTCTAAAGGACTGTTTTGAAGCCACTGCCTGGAAGCAGCTCTGCGATCCACATGGTGAGGACATCGATGGCCTCATTCACACCTTCACGGGCTACCTCAGCTTCTGTGTGGACAAATCCGTTCCCACCAAGACCATACGGCGTCACTCAAACAACAAACCCTGGATCAACCCTGAGATAAAAACACTTCTGAGAGAGAAGAAGAGGATCTTCAGGTCGGGGAACAGGGAGATGCTGAAGTCCGTACAGAGGGAGCTGAGGAGAAAGATCAGAGAAGGCAAGGACAGCTTCAGGAAGAAGATGGAGGACAAGCTGCAACAGAGCGACATCAGCGGGGTCTGGAGAAACCTCAAAACCATCTCTGGGCTCCAGAATACCTCCCCCCAGGCCACGGGGGGCAGGGAGTGGGCGAACAACCTGAATCTGTTTTTCAATAGATTTGACCAACCGCCCTCCCCCCTGTCTGCACAACAACCACTGCTGCCTCTAAGAAATCAAGTCCTGCTACCCACTCCCCACTCCACCGACACCCCCCCCACTCCCAACACACAGCCCCCCATCCTGACCCTGACCAAGACCCAGGTGAGGACGGAGCTGAGGAAGATCAAGGCGAGGAAGGCGTCGGGACCGGACGGCATCAGCGCAAAGCTCCTCAAGTCCTGTGCAGACCAGCTGTGTGGGATTGTGACATATATCTTCAACATGAGCCTGAAACTGGGGAGGGTACCACAGCTGTGGAAAACATCTTGTGTGGTACCTGTACCAAAAACTTCCCACCCCAAAGACCTGAACAGCTTCAGACCGGTGGCCTTGACGTCCCACTTGATGAAGACCCTGGAGAGACTGCTCCTTGCTCATCTCCGCCCCCTGGTGGAACCAGCGATGGATCCACTCCAGTTCGCCTACCAGCATGGCATTGGGGTGGAGGATGCAGTGATCTTCCTCCTTCACCGTTCTCTGTCCCACCTGGAGAAGCCCGGGAATATGGTGAGGATCATGTTCTTTGACTTCTCCAGTGCTTTCAACACCATCCAACCGATGATCCTGAAGGACAAGCTGCTGCGCGCAGGGGTGGACCAGCACCTGTCATCATGGATCCTGGACTACCTCACGAACCGGCCTCAGTTTGTGAGAACCCGGGACTGTGTTTCCGACACGATCATCAGTAGCACGGGGGCCCCCCAGGGAACGGTGCTGGCTCCCTTTCCTGTTCACTCTTTATACTGCGGACTTCTCACACAACACAACACATTGCCATCTACAGAAGTTCTCTGATGACTCTGCGATCGTTGGTCTCATCTCCAGCGGAGATGAAGCTGAGTACAGAGGGCTTATCCAGGACTTTGTGGACTGGTGCCATCGGAACTGCCTCCAGATCAACGCGAGGAAAACTAAGGAGTTGGTGGTGGACTGCCGCAGGCATGGGCAGCCCCTCACAGCACCAGTAAATATACAGGGAACAGACATCGAGATGGTGACATCCTACAAGTACCTGGGTATTCATCTGAACAATAAACTAGACTGGTCACACAATACTGACGCACTCTACAAGAAGGGACAGCGCAGGCTGTTCCTGCTGAGGAGACTCAGGTTTTTTGGTGTACAAGGGGCGCTGCTGAAGTCATTCTATGACACGGTGGTGGCATCAGCCATCACTTTTGGAGTGGTCTGCTGGGGCAGTGGCATTACTGCAGCCGATAGGAAGAGACTGAACAAACTGATTAAGAAAGCTAGCTCTGTCCTGGGGCAACGCCTTGATCCGATGGAGGAGATAGGAGAGAGAAGGACGGTGGCTAAACTGTCATCTCTGCTGGAGTCCGAGTTCCACCCTATGCAGGACATACTGGATGCACTGAGGAGCTCATTTAGCAGCAGACTACATCATCCCAGGTGCACAACCGAGAGGTTTCGTAGGTCCTTCCTACCAACGGCTGTCAGACTGTACAACCTAAGCAGGGCTGCTCGCAGAGATAGCAAAAAGACGTAACAAACTAATAGTTTTTTGAATGCAAAAGATGCAATAGACTTACACAATGGTCCTCTCCGGCATACAACTAGGAACATACCGGTCGCTATGGAGGGTGAGAATATGTATGGGCACATAATCATACCATGTAGGATAACTAAATAGACGGTTATGCTGTTTCATCCCACCTAGCAACAATGCTCTGCACTGTGTGTGTTTATATATTTACATATTTATTCCATCTAGCTACAATGCTCTGCACTGGGTGTGTTTATATTTATATATCTATATATTTATTCCATCTAGCTACAATGCTCAGCACTGGGTGTGTTTATATTTATATATCTATATATTTATTCCATCTAGCTACAATGCTCCGCACTGTGTTTTTATATATCTACATATTATTCCATCTAGCTACATTGCTCCGCACTGTGTGTGTTTATATACTTGCATATTTATTCCACCTAGCTGCAATGCTCCGTACTGTGGGTGTTTATATATTTACATATTTATTCCATCTAGCTACAATGCTCTGCACTGTGTGTTCATATATTCATATATTTATTCCATCCAGCTACAATGCTCTGCACTGTGTGTCTGTGTGTGTGTGTGTGTATATATATATTTTATAGTAATATGTACATATGTATATTAGCTGCTCTTGCTTGCTTGTTTTTTTTCTTGCCTTCTGATTGTTGCTCTGAGTGTTGCTATCCCTGTGCTGTTGCAATCCTGGAATTTCCCCGTTGTGGGACTAATAAAGGCTTATCTTATCTTATCTTATCTTACTAGTAGCATACAGCAGGCAGACCACTGTGCACCACGGCCACAAAAACTGACAAGACAAAAATGCTCGTGTACACTTAAAGTTCTCAAGGATGCTTGACTGGCACGGGAGAAGAGCTGGGCAGCAGTGTCCGAGCGTAGCAGTTGTGCTGCAAGAGAAAATGCTACAGACAAGCGTCACAGCACAACTGCAAACAGAAACGCAGAAAAGCTCTTACTCACCATGCAGGAGCAGTCCGAGTTGTCCAAGGCAGACAACGAGCACAAACACAAAAGATCCTTCGGGACGTGACGGTTAGACGGTGGAGAACAGTCGTCCATTGCGTACAATGGTCCAGCAGTGTTTGTCTAGCAAAGAGACGCTTAAATACAAACACCACTGGCCACACAAATTGGGCTCACCAGGGCGAGGCGTGGGAAAGAAAATTACCGGGGCTGGGAACAGCTGATGGAATACAGAGGGAGAACGAGGGGGCATGGCTGGACCGACAGATTGTCAGCAGCGTGGGAGAAAGTAGGTCACTGATGCTAACAGCTGCCGGTCAGGCAGTGGCTATGGATATGGAAATAAATACAAGAATACACAATGCACATAAACAATAAAACCAAAACCCACAAAGAGATGGAGGCCAAGCCAGGGAAAGCCAGGCCGGCCTGGCTCGTGACATTTGTAACTTTTTGCAGACTGATAAATCTCAGTTACTTTGTTTCTCATTTATTCCTGAATATCTTTGGACTGCAGCATGATGTCTAGCTTTTGAGGATGTTTTGGGCTACTTCACTTTGTTAGGCAGGTCCTATTTAAGTGATTTCTTAATTGAGAACAGGTGCGGCAGTAATCAGGCCTGGGTGTGGCTAGAGAAATTGAACTCAGCTTTCCAAAGATGTGATAAACCACAGTTAATTTATGTTTTAACGGGTTGGGCAATCGCTTTTTCACACAGGCCATGTAGGTTTGGATTCTTTTTTTTACCCTTAATAATCAACACCTTTATTTAAAAACTCCATTTTGTGTTTACTTGTGTTATCTTAGTCTAGTATTTAAATTTGTTTGGTGATCTGAAACATTTGTGTGACAAACATACAAAAAAATGAGAAATCAGGAAGGGGGCAAACACTTTTTCACACCACTGTAACTGAAACTATAGATAATGTGACCAAGGGGACAGGCAGTGAAGCAAATTTGATGACGTCCAAATGGGGGGTTGTATTCACAACCTCCCACTCCAGAGTCCAGCACTCTACCTGTGTCACCAAGAGGGTTAGCCCACTTGGCAAGCCAAGTAGGAATGCTTTTATCGACTCCATAACAACACAACAACTTATTCTTACAACTGCATCTTTATTCATTTTAGTGATTTTATTGTTTTACTTTATCCAAATAAGTGTGACCATTGTTCTTCTATTCTGGCTGAGAAAACATTACATTTATTGTTATTTCTTCTACTCAAGCAGCTGGGAATCCTTTCAATCCAACATTTATCATTTGAGAAAGTTAGCGTGCAAGCTAACGCAGTTGTGTGGCGTTGTGGTATGGAGGTCTCAGATTTGAATCTTGCCAGGGATGCCTTATTCTTCTGAAGAGCAGCATGGCTCTCCTGTGTATTTTAAAGCGCTGTTGCTAAACAAAGCAAAACCTTGAAGTCTACACCTGTTAGGAACCCAATGATGGCCACTTGCTGCTATATTTTTATTTGGTCTTGTATGACCCATCTGTGGCACAAACCCATAACCTTCCAGCTGTGGGCCAGATGCTGTACCACAAGGCCAACATTCCTTTGTGCTTTGCTTCCTTGTGAACAATTTCTGGCTACTCTACCCACCTCTAGTAGAAAAAAATAATAGTTTTGGTCTGCCAGAATGATCTTCTTCTTCTTTTGGCTGCTCCCTTTAGGGGTCACCACAGTGGATCGTCTGCCTCCATCTTACCCTATCCCTTGCATATTCCTCTGTAACACCAACCCTCTCCATGTCCTCCTTCACAACATCCATGAATCTTCTCTGTGGTCTTCCTCTTTTCTTCTTGTCTGGCAACTCCATCTTCAACATCCTTTGTCCAATATCCACTATTCCTCTTCTGCACATGTCCAAACCATCTCAGCCTGGCCTCTCTTACTTTATCTCTAAACCGCTCCACCTCAGCTGTCCCTCTGATATACTCATTTCTAATCTTGTCCCTCCTAGTCACTCCCAGTGAAAATCTCAGCATCTTCAACTGTGCCATCTCCAGCTCCATTTCCTGTCTTTTTTTCAGCGCCACCATCTCCAAACCATACATCATCACAGATCTCACTACCGTCTTGCAAATCTTCCCTTTCACTCTTGCTGCTACGCTTTTGTCACAAATCACCCCTGACACTCGTCCCCACCCACTTCACCCTGCCTGCACTTTTTTCTTCACCTATCTTGTGCATTTTCCATTGCTTTGGATGGTTGACCACAGGTATTTAAACTCATCTACTTTCACTGCCGCTACTCCTTCCATCTTCACCGTTACACCTGCGTCCCTCTCATTCACACTCATGTATTCTGTCTTGCTTCTACTGATTTTCATTCCTCTTCTCTCCAAAGCATACCTCCACCTCTCCAGGTTCTCTTCCATCTGCTCCCTACTCTCTACATATCACAGTGTCGTCTGCAAACATCATGGTCCACGGAGATTCCTGCCTGACCCAGTCTGTCAGCCTGTCCATCACCATGGCAAACAAGAAGCGATCCCTTATGTAATCCCACCCCCACCTTGAACTCATCTATCACTCCTACAGTGCACTTCACCACCGTCTCGCCGTCCTCATACATGTCCTGCACCACCCTCACATACTTTTCTGCCACTCCTGGCTTTCTCATACAGTACCACACTTCCTCTCTTTGCACCCTATCATATGCTTTCTCTAGATCCACAAAGACACGGTGCAACTCCTTCTGACCTTCTCTATACTTCTCCATCACCACTCTAAGAGCAAACATTGCATCTATAGTATTCTTTCTTGGCATGAAACCGTACTGCTGCTCACTGACTGTCACCTCTCCTCTTAACCTGGCTTCAACAACTCTTTCCCATATATTCATAGTGTGGCTGATCAACTTTATGCCTCTGTAGTTACTACAGCTCTGAGCATCACCTTTGTTCTTGAAAATTGGGACCAAAACACATCTTCTCCACTTCTCGGGCATCCTCTCACTCTCCAAGATTGTGTTAAACAATGTGGTTAAAAAGTCCACTGCCATCTCTCCTAAACATCTTCACACCTCCACAGGTACAGTGGTGTGAGAAAGTGTTTGCTCCCTTCCTGTTTTCTCATTTTTTACCTCCGCCAAGGAGGTTATGTTTTCATCGGCGTTGGTTTGTCTGTCTGTCTGTCTGTCTGTCTGTTTGTTTGTTAGCAAGATAACTCAAAAAATTATGGACGGATTTTCATGAAATTTTCACAGATTGTCAGAAATGGGGTATCCTACAGATGATTAGATTTTGGTGGTCATCCGGATCACCGTCCAGAAGAAAACCGCCATTACGGAAAATGTGATTTTCGTGAATAACTACTGAACCACTAATCCTATCATTGTCAATCCAATTGCTAGTCATATGTTTTCATGGTCAAGGAATCTGAAAACGTACACACAAACACTGTATGGGGGGGAACTGTGGCGCTTGGCGGAGGTCTGCGCTCTCCGAGTGCTTTTCTAGTTCTCATTTGTTTTCTCATTTTTTAAAACATAAATTAACTGTGGTTTATCACATCTTTGGAAAGCTGAGTTCAATTTCTCTAGCCGCACCCAGGCCTGATTACTGCCACACCTGTTCTCAATCAAGAAATCACTTAAATAGGACCTGCCTGACAAAGTGAAGTAGACCAAATGATCTTCAAAAGCTAGACATCATGCTGTGATCTAAAGAAAATAAGGAACAAATGAGAAACAAAGTAATTGAGATCTATTAGTCTGGAAAAGGTTATAAAGCCATTTCTAAAGCTTTGGGACTCCAGCAAACCACAGTGAGAGCCATTATCCACAAATGGCGAAAACATGGAACAGTGGTGAACCTTCCCAGGAGTGGCTGGACGACCAAAATTACCTCAAAAGTGCAGTGACAACTCATCCAAGAGGTCACAAAAGACCCCACAACAACATTCAAAGAACTGCAGGCCTCACTTGCCTCAGTTAAGGTAAGTGTTCATGACGCCACCATAGGAAAGAGACTGGGCAAAAATG
This sequence comes from Pholidichthys leucotaenia, assembly GCA_020510985.1. Taxonomy (NCBI): domain Eukaryota; kingdom Metazoa; phylum Chordata; class Actinopteri; order Cichliformes; family Pholidichthyidae; genus Pholidichthys; species Pholidichthys leucotaenia. The sequence goes on along the minus strand of CM035841.1, from coordinate 401,933,948 downwards.
GCCTGCATGGCAGAGTTCCAAGACGGAAGCCACTGCTGAGCAAAAAGAACATAAAGGCCCATCTCAGTTTTGTCAGAAAACATCTTGATGATGTCCAAGACTTTTGGGAAAATACTCTTGTGGACTGACGAGACAAAAGTTGAACTTTTTGGAAGGTGTGTGTCCCATTACATCCAGCGTAAAAGTAACACAGCATTTCAGAAAAGAAACATCATACTCACAGTAAAATATGGTGGTGGTATTGTGATGGTCTGGGGCTGTTTTGCTGTTTCAGGACCTGGAAGACTTGCTGTGGTAAATGGAACCATGAATTCTGCTGTCTTCCAAAAAATCCTGAAGGAGAATGTCCGGCCATCTGTTCGTGACCTCAGGCTGAAGCGCACTTGGGTTCTGCAGCAGGACAATGATCCAAAACACACCAGCACGTCCACTGTGAATGGCTTAAGAAAAACAAAACGAAGACTTTGGAGTGGCCTAGTCAAAGTCCTGACCTGAATCCGATTGAGATGCTGTGGCATGACCTTAAAAAGACGGTTCATGCTCAAAAACCCTCCAATGTGGCTGAATTACAACAATTCTGCAAAGATGAGTGGGCCAAAATTCCTCCACAGCGCTGTAAAAGACTCACTGCCAGTTATTGCAAATGCTTGATTGTAGTTGTTGCTGCTAAGGGTGGCCCAACCAATTATTAGGTTTAGGGGGCAATCACTTTTTCACACAGGGCCATGTAGGTTTGGACTTTTTTCCCTCAATAATAAACACCTTCATTTAAAAACTGCATTTTATGTTTACTTGTGTTATCTTTGTCTAATATATAAATTTGTTTGATGATCTGTCACATTTAAGTGTGACAAACATACCAAAAAAAAAAAAAAAGATTAATCAGGAAGGGGGGGAACACTTTTTCACACCAGTCTATGTAAAACTTATTTACTGCTTTTTAGTTCTTTTCTTATTTTCTTATTTACTATTGCTCTGAGTGTTGCTATCCCTTTGCTGCTGCAATCATGGAATTTCCCCATTGTGGGACTAATAAAGGCTTATCTTATCTTATCTTATCTTATCTTATCTTCTTATTAACATTTACAATGCTTGAGTGGTGACTTACAACTCAGCCACACTGAATTGGTTTAATGATAAACCATCAGGCCTCTAAATCTGCAGGAAGAGTCACCTACACTAAATGGTTGCATTGGTGCATGCATGCAAGTAAGAATGCATATTTCAAGGCATTTACAGTCATATGGATTCCACATATTTGCCGTCCACCTCCATCTATCTGTTTGTCTGGACTGTAACTTGAGAAAACGTCACCAAACTTGGTATGCAGGTGAACATCGAGTTTAGCCTGTGTTGCTATGTTTTAGAGGTCACAAGGTCAAAGGTCAAGGTCACAGGGTCACAAAAGGTCAAAATTTACTATTAGTCAGATTTTGGACAACAGTGACTTTATTATTAGAGCGAAGGGCACAAATTTTGTACACATATTAGAACGCTGCCTTGGCCATATAGCAAATATCAATTAACCTTGACCTGGGAGTGGATATCGCCACTCTCCAGGAAACACGGTTAGCTGATGCAGGCACACTGAGAGAGAAGGACTACACGTTCTACTGGCAGGGAAAGGGCAGTGACGAACACAGGGAACACGGAGTGGGCTTCGCAGTGAAGAACACTTTGCTGAAGATGGTGGAACCGGGCAGCACTGGCTCTGCACGACTCCTCACCCTCCGCCTGAACACCACTGAAGGCCCAGTCACCCTCGTCAGTGTGTATGCCCCAACACAGACAGCCACACCAGAGGCAAAAGACGAGTTCTACGAGAATCTCGCAACAACTGTCAGGATCATCCCCAACTCTGAACAACTCATTCTCCTTGGAGACTTCAATGCCAGAGTGGGTGCTGACCACGACTCCTGGCCCTCCTGTCTTGGACCTTTTGGCGTGGGCAGAATGAACGACAACGGACAGCGGCTGCTCGAGTTCTGCACATATCACGATCTGTGCATCACAAACTCGTTCTTCAAGACCAAGCCCCAACACAAGGTTTCCTGGCAACATCCGCGCTCAAAGCACTGGCACCAGCTAGACTTGATCCTGACCAGGCGCACCTCACTGAAGAACGTGCTAATCACCCGTTCGTTCCAGAGTGCAGATTGCGACACAGACCATTCATTGGTGTGTTGCAAGGTCAAGCTGCAGCTGAAGAAATTCCATCATGCTAGACAACCTGGAAAGGCACGGATTGACACCAGCAAGATGGCCCAACCAGAACTTGTTGAGCAGTTTGCCACCACCTTTGAGAAGGAACTTGGTGTACCACAAGGAGGAGAATCTGCAGAGCAGAAGTGGGAAGAGCTGCGAAACACCATCTACCGCACAGCCTTGGCTACCTTTGGGAGTAAGACCTCGAAGTCACAGGACTGGTTTGATGCCAAGTTGACCGAGATGACCCCCGTCATTGAAGCCAAGCGCTCAGCACTTGCTGAGTACAAGAAGTACCCAAACGAGAAGAATCTCCAGATTCTCAGGGCTGCGAGAAGCAAAGTTCAGCAGACTGCTCGGCGCTGTGCCAACGAGTACTGGACTCAGCTCAGCCAAGACATTCAAACCGCTGCCATAACAGGGAACATCCGTGGTATGTACGATGGCATCAAGAAAGCACTTGGTCCGGCTCAGAGCAAGACGGCCCCCCTCAAATCTTCCACTGGGGAGATGATCACAGAGAAGAACAAGCAGATGGAGAGATGGGTGGAACACTACTCCGACCTCTACTCTAGACAGAACACCGTGACACCGTCAGCCCTTGATGCCATCGACTGCCTGCCATCCATGGACGAACTTGACGCCGAGCCAACCATCGACGAACTCAGTAAGGCCATTGATAGCTTGGCCGCTGGCAAGGCACCCGGCAACGACGGCATACCCCCTGACCTGATCAAGCACTGCAAGACCGCCCTACTGCTGCCATTGCATGACGTCCTCTGCCAGTGCTGGAAGGAAGGTGCCGTACCACAGGACATGAGGGATGCCAAGATCATCACCCTCTACAAAAACAAAGGGGAGAGAAGCGACTGCAACAACTACAGGGGCATTTCCCTCCTCAGCGTTGTTGGCAAAGTCTACGCACGAGTTGTTCTCGTTTGTCTACAGAAGCTTGCCGAACGTGTCTACCCCGAGTCTCAGTGTGGCTTCCGCGCTGAGCGATCGACGGTAGACATGATATTCTCCATCCGCCAACTCCAGGAGAAATGCAGAGAACAGAACATGCCTCTGTACGTCGCCTTCGTCGACCTCATCAAAGCGTTCGATCTGGTCAGCAGAGAGGGCCTTTTCAAGATCCTGCCAAAGATAGGATGCCCACCAAAGTTGTAAAGCCTCATCGAATCATTTCACACCAACATGCAGGGGATAGTGCAGCACGATGGCAACGTCTCAGAGCCATTCAACATACGCAGCGGAGTGAAACAGGGCTGTGTACTTGCGCCAACCCTCTTTGGGATTTTCTTTGCTATGCTCCTGAGGCATGCCTTCAGCACAGCAACAGAGGGAATCTACCTGCACACAAGATCTGACGGCAGGCTTTTCAACCTCGCCCGCCTGAAAGCCAGAACCAAAGTACGCGAGGCTCTAATCAGAGACATGGTGTTCGCAGACGACGCTGCAGTCGCAACCCACACACAGCAGGAGCTTCAGACCCTGATGGACCGCTTCTCCCAGGCATGCAAGGACTTCGGGCTTACCATCAGCCTGAAGAAGACTAACGTCTTGGCGCAAGGCACGGAAGCACCACCAACCATCACCATTGATGACTACAAGCTGGAGGTCGTGAATCAGTTCACGTACCTGGGGTCCACGATCAGCAACAACCTCTCCCTTGATACAGAGATCAACAAGAGGATTGGAAAATCAGCCTTCACACTCGCTCGCCTCACCACACGAGTGTGGGAGAATCCCAAACTCTCTGTCAAGACGAAGATGGCAGTGTACAACGCCTGCGTCATCAGCACATTGCTCTATGGGAGTGAGACGTGGACAACATACGCCCGGCAGGAAAAGAGACTGAACTCCTTCCACTTGCGCTGCATTCGCCACATCCTGGACATATCCTGGCAGGACAAAGTGCCCAACACAGAAGTTCTGTCCCGCGCCGGCCTTCCCTCCATGTTCACTCTACTCAGGCAGCGCAGGCTCCGCTGGCTAGGCCACGTTCACCGTATGGAGGTTGGCAGAATCCCAAAAGACGTCCTCTATGGAGAACTGGCAACTGGCAGGAGAGACGTTGGCCGCCCACAGCTGCGCTTTAGAGATGTCTGCAAGAGAGACATGAAGGCCCTGGATATCAACACAGAGCGCTGGGAGGACCTTGCAATGGACCGCTCCAAATGGAGAGGCACCCTGACCAGACAGCTCAAGGCGGGTGAAGAGAGACTGACTGCTGCAGCAGATGAAAAAAGGACCCGCAGGAAGAACCGCCACAGACCCAGCAGCACGGAGACCACCCACAAGTGTGACCTGTGTGACAGGGACTGTCATTCGCGCATCGGCCTGTTCAGCCACAGGCGGTGCTGTTCCAGCAGAGTAGACGTTTAGGATTCTCTTCCATGGTCATCATAGACCGACGGAGGCCGACGATTTGACCTTAGTTTTGACCTTGAGGATTGATAGGGTCTGAAGTTAGGTCACTAGATCTCCAAGTTTCAAATTTACATTCTGGCTTCTAAACTTTAAACTTGCCATATGGTGCCTTTATTATCAGATTTAGTGCATATTGATATATTGAATATATCCATCCAAATATGAAATGGCCTGCAGATTAGATTAGATTAGATTAGGGTCTAATTTCTAGTTAATCTAGACATTCCCATGATGGTAGGGAGTGAGATACGTAGAATTTACCATCGACTTCCACCCCAAATGGGATATGACTCCAGGTTGTGGGCCCGCTCCTCTGTTAAGTGTAATTCTAGTTTGGTAAGTGTTGACTGTATAATGTCCAGTTTAGCTGTTGTTATTTGTTGATTTATTTTTCTGTTCCCAGTTGATCTGACAGCTGACTGTGACAGCACAAGTGTGGTTGAATGCCACAGCTCTTTAATTAGGTACAGAAAGGAAAAAAATGTTGTAATTAATAAATGATTATTTTTTTTATTAATCCCCAGAGGGAAACTACAGGGCATCCACCTGGATGGATCAGGCAGCCACGGTACGGCACCAATCCCTTCACCATTCACACCTCCGGCCACTTTAGAGTCTCCAGTTAACCTAACTTGCATGTTTTTGGCCTGTGGGAGGAAATCGGAGTACCCTTGGTAAACCCATGCAGACATGGGAAGAACATGCAAACTCCGCATAGAAGGGTCACCGATGGTCAGGGGGTGGGATCGAACCCATGATTGTCAGGGGTGGAAATGATCCTGTGACCTTCTTACTGTGCTGCCACAGTGCTACACACTGCGCCACCGAGCTGGTCTTTTTGTATTTTTTTTTTTTTTTTGTATTTTTTATACTTTTATTAATCCCCAGAGGGAAAATGTTGGGCAAAATTATAGAATATCCCCTGAAGAAGTAACCAGATTATCACAGGCCTATACAGCTCTGTAATGCTGTCTTATAAAAGTCACTGTTATGATAGAGTACATTTAAATCCAAAGCAAACCTCCTCAAGCCACAACCAAAACCAAACCAGCAAGTGAGAATTAAAGTAAAAAGAGAGTGACCACTAATTCAACTAGAATTGCACTCAACAGAGATGCAGCCCTAGTTCCCACACATACAGTTTAAAAAAAAAAATGAAATCACTATGGGCCAAAACTGATTTTGACCTTGTATGACCTTTGACACAGAGTAAAACATGCTCCTGTACACCAAGTTTGGTGACCCTAGCTTCATTCTTTCTCAAGTTACAGTCCGGACAAACAAACGGAGGTGACCACCCTACCCATGCCTCAACTCTGTCAACATGTACAATTTTTTTTTCATTTGGTAGATTATTGACATGCATGTAAACACATAAAATCAGTTTATTACTATTATCTGACTATTGCCAGTTATCGGTTTATTAGTGACCATCTAAACAGGGTCATTGGCATCTTTTCTCTTACACTACTAAATACAGCAGAGCACCTTGGCTATTCTGATGCAGTGAGCCTGTCCTCCAAGAGAAAACAACCATACAGGACAATATACCTGCAGGAATGATGGCTTATAGTATGTATAAACATCAAGACATATGCCTTTGAAAAAAAAAAGCCCTCTAGTGGCTGTGAAAAATAATTACATACAATGAGTTGAAAGAGGGTGAGAGCTGCAGTGTGGATAAGATTTCTAACATTTGAAAGCCTTGTCCCCTCACCCCCACCTGCCCCCCAACCTTAAACTTTTCCCTTTTTCTTAGTTTCCGTGGCACACCCTAACCATAACTGTAATGTTAAGAATATTTACAAATTAATAAGTAAAAGAAGTGAATCAGGAAGTAAAGCAAAAATGAAAGGGTTTCTGCTGGTTTTGAACCCTGGTCATCACCTGCTTGCAAATTGATTTTTTAGTACTGCCATCCAACCCCCACCCCCCGCCAGCAGTGATTTTGCATTTTGACAGTAAGCATATGAGCTGGAGGACAGGTTGGAAGTAGCACTAATCAGAATGCAATGGTTGATAGATGGACAAATGTTAATAGGCAGAATTAAATCAGTTATGTGTGTGTTTAAATTTTCATGTGTGGAGCTGTGAAACTTTATAATCATACCTCATAATGTAGTTCAAGGTATCCTGATGTAAAAAAAAAAAAAAAGGAAACAGACCCAATAGAGTAAATGCCATTCCAGTTTACATCAAGATGTCCCTTTCCACATCCATGATTAAATTGTAATATAACATGTTATGAATTATTGTGTATAGGACTCATGCTGTGAGTGCTTGGTGGCAGCCAAAATTAACATTTTTATAGATTATATCATATTATATTATACAAAATTATAACACATTATATTATATTATATTATCATTAAAATGCATCATCTGTCTTGACTGTGTGATTGGTCGTCTCTCACTGATAAGCTTGTTCACACATACCAAGTGTTCAAACACTCTGGATACAACCTGAAGTTGTCATATAATGAAACACACCGATAATTGGTTTGATCACGTGTCAAAGCTATAATCCAGTGCCCACTTTAACTTGAAGATTAGAAGCAGTTTATAAGAAGAATGAAGAATTGAGCAGTTTGATTCTCCAGAATTTCCTCTGCAGCCTATTTTTTTCTTCATCTAACATGGAAAAACACTTTAAAACAATGGATTTCACATGGCTGCTTTAACCTGCAAGGAAACCCTTGGCTAACAAACAACAAAAGCTGCTCGTCCCCACTGATCTTCTCATTTCTCATACTGAGTACTGTGTATCTGAGAGCAATTAGCAACTACTTTGCCCCTATTTAAGTTTAATTGCATTTAGTGAAATAAGCTATGGGCTCAAAAGGGAAGATAAAGAAATGCCATCAAACTTAAACTTTTAAATCTTCTACAAAGTTCAGACAAATGTGTTCCCCTTAGGGCCTGGAGCCCTGGTGTGTTGGTAGTTCAGCCTTTATCCTAGTTGAAACAGGGTGGATAATAACAGATGAACTCACTCTCTTAAAATGATATGAGTAATTAATGAGCAGCCCCAAAATACCAAGACTCTCAGTGCTGTATTTTCAAAACACCAGAATTTAGAACTCAGAGACAAAAATAGTTCTGTCAGACCAAGCTGTCATTCATCCGTTTTATGTCCCTTATCCTGCTCCATTTTGTTCAGGAACAAGGGTGACATTCAGAGCTGTAGTAATTACAGAGGCATAAAGTTGATCAGCCACACTATGAAGATATGGGGAAAAGTTGTTGAATCCAGGTTAAGAAGACAGATAATGTTCAGTGAGCAGCAGTATGGTTTCATGTCAAGAAAGAGTACTACAGATGCAATGTCTGCTTTAAGATTGTTGATGGAGAAGTATAGAGAAGGTCAGGAGGAGTTGCACTGCGTCTTTGTGGATCTAGTTGAAGCATACTGTATGATAGGGTGCCAAGAGAGGAAGTATAGTACTGTGTGAGGAAGTCAGGAGTGACAGAAGTATGTGAGGGTGGTGCAGCACATGTACAGTATGTGGACAGCGAGATGGTGGTGAGGTGTGCTGTAAGAATGACAGATGGATTCAAGGTGGTGGTGGGGATTACATCAGGCATGGACTCTGAGAAGAAGAAGACAACGACGAGGAAGAAAAAGGTGGCCCTGTCCCATTTTGCTGAGACATCAGACTAAACTGAGTTGTCCAGAATTTTATTTCCCCAAGATACCAAGCCAGATGGATTATCTACTCTTGCCTGCATGTGCTGGATCTGTGTTAGTAACTCCTTTATGCTCAGTTAAATACATTTAACTACTACAACTCCTTCAACTGATATCTGTTTGGATGAGTTTACTCCAACTGACCTTTTAGAGTTAGATAAAATAATTTCCTCATCCAAGCCTTCAACTTGTCTTTTAGACCCTATTCCTACCAGGTTATTTAAAGAAGTTTTCCCATTTATTGGTAGCTCTATTCTTCATATAATCAATTCTTCATTTACATTAGGCTATGTACCACAGGCTTTTAAAATTGCTGTAATTAAACCCTTACTCAAAAAGCCAACGCTGGATCCAGGAGTTTTAGCTAACTATAGACCAATCTCTAATCTGCCTTTCATTTCAAAAATCTTAGAAAGAGTTGTTGCTACGCAATTATTTGACCACTTACAGGGAAATGGTTCATTTGAAGAGTTTCAATCTGGGTTTAGAATCATAGTACTGAAACAGCTTTAGTGAAGGTCACTAATAACCTCCTTATCGCATCTGACAATGGACTTGTTTCTGTACTTGTCCTTTTAGACCTTAGTGCAGCTTTTGATACTATTGATCAAAATATTCTACTTGATAGATTATGTTGGACTTAATGGAACTTTGTTGTGGTGGTTTAGATCTTATTTATCTGACAGGTTCCAGTTTGTTCATATCAATAATGAGTTTTCTTCCAACTCAGAGCTCAGTCACGGAGTTCCACAGGGATCTGTGCTAGGCCCTATTCTTTTTAGTTTATATATGCTTCTGTTAGGCAACATTATTAGAAAGCACTGTATACATTTTCATTGTTATGCAGATGACACACAATTATACCTGTCAATGAAGCCAGATGACAGTAATCAATTAGCCAAGTTAGAGGCCTGTCTTAAGGAAATCAAAGCTTGGATGACTTGTAATTTTATGCTGTTAAATTCAGATAAGACTGAAGTCATTCTAGTTGGTCCAGAAAACCTTAGAAATACCTTTCCAAACCAAACTCTTAGTTTGGATGTGGTTACTCTTTCTCTTAATAATTCTGTGAGGAACCTGAGAGTTATTTTTGATCAAGATCTGTTTTTTCATTCCCATATTAAACTTGTTTCTAAGACTGCCTTCTATCATTTGTGTAATCTTGCCAAGATTAGGAGCATCTTGTCTCAGAGTGATGGTGAGAAACTAATCCATGCTTTTGTTAGCTCTAGATTAGATTATTGTAACTCTTTATTATCAGGGTGTTCTAAAACATCTTTAAAAAGTCTTAAGCTGATCCAAAATGCTACAGCAAGAGTTTTAACAGGTACTAGAAGGGGAGATCATATCTCTCCAGTTCTGGCCTCCCTTCATTGGCTTCCCATAGAGTTTAGAATTAAGTTTAAAATCCTTCTTCTCACTTACAAAGCTCTAAATAATCAGGCCCCTTTTTATTTAAAAGATCTGATACTACTCTATTATCCTAACAGAGCACTACGCTCCCAAAATGCAGGATTACTTGTAATACCGAGAATCTCCAAAAATACAATGGGAGGCAGAGCCTTCAGTTATCAAGCTCCTCTCCTGTGGAACCAACTGCCATTCTGGATTCAGGAGTCAGACTTGATCTCTGTTTTTAAGAGTAGGGTTAAAACCTTCCTTGTTGACATAGCCTATATTTAGGGAGGGATCATGTGCCCCTGAACCCTCCCATAGTTTTGCTGCTAATAGGTTTAGACAGCTGGGGGATCTCCAACAGTGCACTGGGCCTCACTCCTTTCTTCACTCTCAATGAAATATTTTTGCTGGTCATTAACATCTGTTTGTTCTTTCCCATAGATTGAGTCCCCATTGTGCTGTTTGCTTTCTACATGTCTGTTCTTTTTTGTTCTTCTCAATCCCTCACCCCCCAGCCAGTCGCAGCAGATGACAGCCCCTCCCTGAGCCTGGTTCTGGAGGTTTCTTCCTGTTAAAAGGGAGTTTTTCCTCTCCACCGTCGCCAAGCGCTTGCTCACAGGAGATTGCCTGATTGCTTGGTTCTTTCTGCAATTGTGGGGGTTTCCCCTACAGTTGAAAGTGCTACGTGACATATTTACTAGACCCAGGGAACACACACACAGGCTCGAGTGAATTCAATAATCTTTATTTGTAACGTGTGAGTGTATGAGTGCGTGTATGTGTGGTGTATGTAGTGATAGCTGTGATGTCGTGGCCGGGGGAGAGCAGAGTGCCGTTCAACCTGGCAACCCTATAATAGAACCAAAGCACAGATGTTAGCGCTGCCCACCAATGAATGAACGAGATAATGACTGGGGCTTACTTTGTAGGTGGATGAGGAATGCTCAGGTTGGCCTGGAGGCTACAGCCAGGGAGACAACGTCTGCTGCACACACCAGAGATGGACAGGTGGTCCCATTGGAGCGATGAGAGCTCGTTCCGCCGCCAAGGGGAACAGATTCCGCCACCGGAGGAATCCACCTGTGCACAGGGGAAGAGGCTGGAAAGGTGAGTAGCAATGGGCTTACTTGCACTGATGAGACGGTCCTTGTCAGGAGAGAAGAGGCCTGGACGTAGGCAGTAAGACGAGAGACGTGACTCTGTAGAAAGGACGACAGGCGGCTCCGTGCCAAATCCCAGGCAGAGCAGGCTATAAAGCCCGTGGGAGATTGGGAGCAGGTGTGCGTGCAGCTGTAGCAGGTAATGGCTCAGAGGGAGCCATGACAGTACTCCCCCTCCAAGAGGTGCCTCCCGGCACCTGATCCAGCCTACCTGGGTGCGTCCGGTGGAAGTCCCTGATGAGGTGTTTATCTAACACGAAGGACGGACGTACCCAGGATCTCCACTCGGGGCCATCCCCCTCCCAGTCCACCAGGTACTGCAGACCGCGACCCCAGCGGCGGACGTCCAGGATGGTGTTGACTTTCCAAGCCGGGTCGCCGTCAATCAACACCAGTGGGGGTGGAGCCTTGGGAGGGGGACAGAGAGGGCTGGAACAGAAGGGCTTGACCTGGGAGACATGAAACGTAGGACAGATACGGAGGGAGGGGGGGAGAGCCAGGCGCACAGCCACAGGGTTTACAAAACGCACAATAGGGAAGGGGCCAATAAAACGCTGGGCCAACTTCCTCCTCTCAGCCTTCAGAGCAATATGCTGAGTTGACAACCAAACCTGCTGACCCACCTGGTATTGAGGAGCTGGTCTTCTGCGGCGGTTCACGGTCCTGGAGTTGCGTTCGGCCCTGTGAAGAAGGGCCTTACGGGTAGCTGTCCAGAGCTGGCAACAGCGCCTCAGGTGGGCGTGGATGGATGGTACAGCCACGTCCCTCTCCTCCTCGGGGAAAAGCGGAGGGTTTGGCTCAGTCTCCTGCGCCCTCAGGACCCTCTCCCTGATGCCCCACGAGAGGGCGCCATCGACACAAGAGGCAGGGAGAATGGTGTGCTCATGCTCCTCCGCCACATCTGAAGCGAACTGCCTGGAAAGGGCATCTGGTTTGGCGTTCTTAGCCCCGGGGCAATAAGTAATAGTGAAATTGAAACTCCAGAAGAACAGGGACCAATGGGCCTGACGGGCATTCAGGCGCTTCGCAGTCCTCAGGTATTCCAAATTTTTATAGTCAGTCCACACAATAAAAGGTTGAGCGGCCCCCTCCAACCAGTGATGCCACTCCTCCAGGGTGAGCTTCACCGCCAGGATCTCCCTGTCACCAATGTCATAATTCCTCTCTGCCAGGGACAGATGACGGGAGAAGAAGGCGCAGGGACGGATCACCCCGTCCACTGGGGAGCGCTCAGAGAGGACCGCCCCCACCCCGGAATCAGAAGCGTCCACCTCGACCAGGCACTGGATAGAGAGATCCACCTGCGTCAGGACACGAGAGGACGAGAACTTCGTCTTGAGAACGGTGAACGCCGCTGCAGCCTCCTCCGTCCACCAGAAAGCCACCTTGGGGGAAATGAAGACGGGTCAAGAGGAGGGCGATCACGCTGTAATTAGGGACAAACAGGTGGTAGAAATTGGCGAACCCAAGGAACTGCTGAAGTTGCTTCCTCGACGAGGGGGTGGGCCAATCCATCACTGCCTTAACCTTGTTGGGGTCGGGGATAATCTGGTTGTGAGAGATGATGAAGCCGAGAAATGAGGTTGTGTTGGCGTGGAACTCACACTTCTCGGCCTTCACAAACAATTTGTCCTCCAGGAGCCGTTGGAGGACCCGTTTCACGTAGACCCGGTGTTCATCTAATGACTGGGAGAAGATAAGGATGTCGTCCAGGTACATGAAGACAAACGACCCAAGGAAGTCCTGGAGAACGTCATTAATGAAGCGCTGGAAGACGGCTGGAGCGTTGGTCAACCCAAACGTCATCACGAGGTACTTGAAGTGGCCGCTTGGGGTCCGGAACCCCGTCTTCCACTCGTCCCCCTCCCTGATCCGCACGAGATGGTAGGCGTTGCGGAGATCTAGCTTGGTGAACCAGGAGGCCCCCTGGAGGGAGTCAAACGCCGTGTGCATGAGTGGGAGGGTATACTTATCCTTCACAGTAATGTCATTGAGGGCCCTGAAGTCAATACATGGCCGCAGGGAGCCATCCTTCTTACCAACAAAGAAACCCCCCGCCCCCACCTCCGAAGAAGAGGGCCGGATGATGCCAGAGCTGAGAGACTCCTTGATGTAGGTATCCATCGCTTCCCGCTCCGGAGCCGAAAGGCTGTAAAGACAGCTCGACGGCAGTGGAGCACCAGCCCGGAGATTGATGGCACAGTTGTAAGGGTGGTGGTGGGGGAGGGACAGTGCCTGCAATTTGCTAAATACAGCCCCCAGGTCGTGGTATTCAGCCGGCACCCTGGACAGGTCGGGGGGGGGGGTGGCGGGAGGGGACAGGGGCACAGATGGAGAGCATGCTGCGGACTGCAAGCACGCACTGAGGCAGAAAGAGCTCCACGAGATGACACTCCCCGTACGCCAATCAAAGGTAGGGTTGTGGAGCCAGAGCCAGGAGTAGCCCAGAATGACAGGTGAAGAAGAAGTGAGTAAGACAAACAGGCACAGGTCCTCCCGATGGTTGCTGGAAATGATGACTGACACCTAGGCAGTTTCTTGCGACACCATCGCCAGAGGGCTTTGGACAGGGCAACAAGCTTTAGGGGGGACTGAAGAGGATGGCAGGGCAGCCCCAGTCGGGTTGCCAGTTCCCCCGAGATGAAGCTCTCCTCAGCCGATCGAATACCTCGTTGAAATCAGAAACGAACTGCCGATAGGTTAAGTTAGTGTAGCTTGGCTTAGCCATCACGGCGTATGCCCAAGCTAGTGCTCGGCCCTCCAATAGGTTAGCTACTTAGCCTATGCGACTATGATCAGTGGGAAAATCCCCCGGAACCCGCTGGAAGACTGTCTCACACTGGAGTATAAACCCACGGGCCTCCCCGAACTTACCACTGAAACCAGCAGGCGTGGGAACTGGTGTGAGCCGGGCCAAGGGGACCTGACTAGCCTGGCTAGGAGGGGAGCTAGCAGGAGCCGGCACCCTTCTGGATACCGGAGGAAACGCCTGTTGCCCATCCAGACGATCCAACCGGCTGTTAATCTGAGCTAACTGACTGAGGATGACCTGCTGCTGGTAAGCTATTTGGTCCTCCCTGAGCCTCTAAGTTGTTAATCTGGTGTGCTAGCATGCTGTTCGCTGGGTCATTCTGACGGAGTCGTATTGACATATTTACTAGACCCAAGGAACACACACACACACAGGATCAAGTGAATTCAGTAATCTTTATTTGTAACGTGTGAGTGTATGAGTGCATGTATGTGTGGTGTATGTAGTGATAGCTGTGATGTTGTGGCCGCGGGAGAGCAGAGTGCCGTTCAGCCTGGCAACGCTATAATAGAACCAAAGCACAGATGTTAGCGCTGCCCACCAATGAATGAACGAGATAATGACTGGGGCTTACTTTGGAGGTGGACAAGGAATGCTCAGGTTGGCCTGGAGGCTACAGCCAGAAAGACAGCGTCCGCTGCACACACCAGAGATGGACAGGTGGCCCCGTTGGAGCAATGAGAGCTCGTTCCGCCACCAAGGGGAACAGATTCTGCCGCCGGAGGAATCCACCTGTGCATAGGGTAAGAGGCTGGAAAGGTGAGTAGCAATAGGCTTACTTGCAATGATGAGATGGTTCTTGTCAGGAGAGAAGAGGCCTGGACGTAGGCAGTAAGACGAGAGACATGACTCTGTAGAAAGGACGACAGGCAGCTCCGTGCCAAATCCCAGGCAGACCATGCTATAAAGCCCGTGGGAGATTGGGAGCAGGTGTGCGCGCAGCTGTAGCAGGTGATGGCCCAGAGGGAGCCATGACACTATGAGATGACTGTTGTTGTGAAATGGTGCTATATCAGTAAAGTTTAATTGAACTGAATTGAATTGAAGCTCTTTCTTTACTACAATTAGTGTCTTGGTCACATGTGAACTCAACTCTGGGTTTTGTCCTACTACATTTGAGGCAGAAACCCACCCCAACCTTGACTCTGCAATCCGCTGTTTAAGCTGAGAAGTATCAATATATTCTTATCTGGGCAAATGCTACATTGGCATTTGGTTAGGGCCCCTTTTGTCATGACCCGAGCACTATGCCTTGGTGCTCGGGTTATTCTTGTCAGGGTTTGACAGCGGCGTTATGATTCTAGCTCTCCGAGCTCTTATTGTGATAGTGCTCGGGGAGGCTTCCGCTGAGCTGTCAAACCCTCAACAGCTGTGCTGCATTTGTGGTCGTTAGCGCTCAGGCTACTTTAACCCGCGCTGGCGGCCGCATCGGCGCAGCAGTGTCTGTTAACTCTCCGTCACGTTACGGATGCTTAGGATTTATTCCTACCACGTCTGCTTGGTTTGACCGTCGTGCCCCTGGACTAGTAAGTGTGCTGTATAGCCTTACCCCTCCCGGTGTGTATCGATCTTTGTGAGTCTCTGCCTTAGCAGCCGGTGTTATTATTATCACCAACCTCGTCTGTCTGTACTTGACTGTCTCCTCCTCTGGACCTGTAGAGCTGTTTAGCCTATGCCTCCTGTTGTGAGTAGACTTATGTGTCCTTGTCTCAGCAGCTTGTGTTGTCACTATTTTCACCGTTAATAAAACTCTCAATAACTCTCTGGTGACTGTGTGGCGTCTTATGGTGGCTCGCGAGAGCCACCCGTGACAGTACACTGCTGCCAAAACGGCGTTTACGGTGACACCAACCTGAGACGCAATTCACCAGGGAGTTTTGAGTTCTTTGGACGCTGCTGAAGACGTCCTTCGTCATCTCTCTTCCCGCTGGGCCGACCACCCGGAAGTTGACGCGAGGAGGGAAGATATCGCCGCACAAGGCGAGATTTTCCTGATGCTGGAGGAGGAATGTGGCGCAAGGCAGGAGAGGAGGCACTCCTGCTCTTGGCCTACGGATCTTGATCCCGTCCTTAATCCAGTCCGGGAGTTCGCACCATCTGGGGCCCGTCGGAGGCGTCGACGCTGCGGTCGAGCACGTCTTCAGCAAGCTCCTGCTCCGGATCCAGTTCTGGGCCACCAGAATGACCCGCTCTATCAGCCAGCTGCTGAGAGTGAGCTGAGTCCTGTGCCGGTGAGCTCCGTCCATGGGTCCTGGGTTACCATCCAGTGAGCGAGGGAAGGAGCAACGTCCTCTACCGCTGGCACCATCTTCCCTGCAGGAGACAGGTAAGTTCAATTTCACTTACCGATCCATCATAGTGATCTGTCTTGTCTGACTCCTGGGGGTGAAGCTCGGGGTTCGCAGCTCCCCGAGTTTCCTTCTCCAGCTGTAGCCAGTAATACTGACCCTGCTGCCTCTGTGTTTCCTCCTGCGGAGCGGTCCTCAGCGTCAGTCCCACGCCGTCGAACGAGGGGGAGGCCTGCGGCTCTGGGAGATATCCCGGCCCTGCAACCTTGTGTTGGACAGAGGAGGAGAACAGACTGCGGTGAGGAGCCAGAGCCGACGAGTGAGCGTCCCCAGGGTTCCTCAGAGATGCAGCCCGAGTCAGCAGGTCGAGGGTCCTCTGCCCCCATGCCATACAGGTTATTGGCGTGGACGTCAGCACGAGAGGATCCAGCTGCAGAGACCATCAGGCCGGCTGTGGAACCTGACGCAGCCGAGTGGGAGCCCGACGACGAGCGTCTGTCTGAACCTGGATTGACGAAGTCCTGGACGGCTCCAGAGCCCGAGTGCAGGCAAGTGCTCTTCCTTGTTTTTCTTTATGGTGTGTTAGAGCATTTTTGCCTGCCTCATGGGGAGGCGAGCGAGGGGCAGCAGTCTGCTGCACCCGAGCTCGTCTCGCTGGGCTCTGGCACTGCCGGTGGAACTGATCCCGGTCCTCTCTTGTTCTCTGAGCCTCTCCACAGCGTCACTAGTCTGGAATCTGTCAAGGTCACGGGACTGGAGGTTCCAGGTTCGGGGATGGAGGTCGTCGCCGAGGTGACCCAGTCGGGGTCCGATGCGTGGGCCGAGGTGACCCAGTCGGGGTCCGACTCAGGTGTGGCTGTGACCCAATCGGGGTCCGACGAGGTCCAGTCGGGGTCCGACGTGGGTGCAGCGGTGACCTAATCGGGGTCCGACGTGGGTGCAGCGGTGACCCAATCGGGGTCCAACGAGGTCCAGTGGGGGTCCGACTCAGGTGTGGCTGCGACCCAATCGGGGTCCGACGAGGTCCAGTGGGGGTCCAGCTCAGGTGTGGCTGTGACCCAGTCGGGGTCCGACGTGGGTGCAGTAGTGACCCAATCGGGGTCCGACGAGGTCCAGTGGGGGTCCAGCGCAGGTGCGGCTGCGACCCAATCAGGATTCGAGGGGGTCCAATTTCGTGATTGTTCCCCTCTCAGGAGCCACCAGCTGGGGACCGTTGGAGGTTTTTGTCTGGGAGTCTGGCGCTCGCATGTCTGGTCTTCATTAGGCGGACGGTGGCATGCAATTCCTCCACGGTCCTGGTGGTTGTGGGATGCGGGTCGGCCACCCGAGGAATTGCTTTGTGCGTTCGGCATCTTGGGTTGGTCGCCCGATAAACTGTGGATGCTACTGGGTGACCTGGTTCGGCCACCAGAGGACTTGTTTCTGGGGGCCTGGGACTGGGGCAGGCCGCCTGGCCATGTACTGTTTTGTGGGACTATCCGTGGGCCATTGGAAGCAGGGAGGTCGCTGGAGCTCTGCCTGGGGGGCGTTGGATCTCCGCCGATCATCTTTTTTGTTTTGGCCCATACGGTATCAGGGTTATGTCAAGTTACGTAGAGCAATTTTGATTGCCTCATGGGTTTTGAAAGCCATAGTCAAGTCATGTCAGGTTATGTTAAGCAATTTTTATTGCCTCATGTGTGTGTTTTGAAATCCATTGTCTAGTCATGTCAAGTTATGTAAAGTTATTTTCATTGCCTCATGTGTTTTGAAAGCCATAGTCATGTCATGTCAAGTTATGCAAAGCAATTTTTTTTATTGCCTCATGTATGTTTACAGTCCATAGTTATGTCAAGTTATGTTTAGCAATTTAGATTGCCTCATGTGTGTTTATAGTCCATAGTCTGGGTTTTGTTTTTTTTGTTTTGTCCTCCCCTCTTCCTTTTGAGGGGCTATGGTCATGTTTTGCTTTTTGTTTTGTTCTCCCCTTTTTCTTTTGAGGGGCCATAGTTTGGTGTTCTCGTTTCTTAGTTTCCAGGTGTGTGCATTTATTTCTTGTTTCTCTTTCATAGTTACCATGTGTTAGTGTGCATTTTTTTTCTTGGTCATAGTCATGTGTTTGCATTTACGTCTTGTTTTTTTTTTTTTCCATAGTTATCATGTTTGCATTTATTTCTTGTTTCGGTTTCCAGGGTCATTGTGTGTTTGGGTTAGGTTATGTACATTGGAGTTAGACGGGTTGTCTGTGGTCTCGGAGGGAAAACTTTCAGTGTCAGGTGCTTTTTTTTTTGCTTTGTTTGTTTTTCCCTTGTATTGTAGTCATGTTTTGTTTTGTTTTTTCTCTGTTTTTTTTTCCTCTCGTCATTGTTCTCAGATATTCCATACCTACATTGGTTAGAGCATGTGGAAATGTTTGGGACAACATATACAAAGGAACTTCACACCTCTGAAAGAACAAAGGAATCTCACCGCCGTGTGAAGACCCATGACATCACAGGACGCCATGGCAACAGACTCGACACCTTCACCCCTGAGGGAGGAGAAGGTTTTCCCATCACCTCCCAAGGCGAAGGGAGGAGTTAACAGGACTAATAGGGGGTTTAGATAACGGGGAGATGTTACCTTTTTCAATGAGTGGACTCTGACATCAGCTGTTTCAATGAGTGGTGCTATGTGTACTGTATTTAACCAGCGAGCGAAGCAGAGATCTCTCGCTTGCCTTCTGCCAAGCTCTGCACCTGATGAGATTTGATAGAGGAGCTATTCATTAAAAACCCTGTTTTTAATTCAAAGCCACCTCGTTATTTCAGCTCCACTACAGTTCTCCCCTTTTTCTTTTGAGGGGCCATAGTTTGGTGTTCTCGTTTCTTAGTTTCCAGGTGTGTGCATTTATTTCTTGTTTCTCTTTCATAGTTACCATGTGTTAGTGTGCATTTTTTTTCTTGGTCATAGTCATGTGTTTGCATTTACGTCTTGTTTTTTTTTTTCCATAGTTATCATGTTTGCATTTATTTCTTGTTTCGGTTTCCAGGGTCATTGTGTGTTTGGGTTAGGTTATGTACATTGGAGTTAGACGGGTTGTCTGTGGTCTCGGAGGGAAAACTTTCAGTGTCAGGTGCTTTTTTTTTGCTTTGTTTGTTTTTCCCTTGTATTGTAGTCATGTTTTGTTTTGTTTTTTCTCTGTTTTTTTTTCCTCTCGTCATTGTTCTGGGATGGATATGTCAGGTGATGTATTCTTTTCCTTTTCTGTTTAGGGTTTTGTTAGGTTTTGTTTGGCTCCCTCCTTGCCTGTTCCTCAATCCACTCGCCCTGTGGTTGGGGGGGGGGGGCAGGTGTTACTAGACGTTCGGAGCCCGTCATGGAGGGGGGCCTACTGTCATGACCCGAGCACTATGCCTTGGTGCTCGGGTTATTCTTGTCAGGGTTTGACAGCGGCGCTATGATTCTAGCTCTCCGAGCTCTTATTGTGATAGTGCTCGGGGAGGCTTCCGCTGAGCTGTCAAACCCTCAACAGCTGTGCTGCATTTGTGGTCGTTAGCGCTCAGGCTACTTTAACCCGCGCTGGCGGCCGCATCGGCGCAGCAGTGTCTGTTAACTCTCCGTCACGTTACGGATGCTTAGGATTTATTCCTACCACGTCTGCTTGGTTTGACCGTCGTGCCCCTGGACTAGTAAGTGTGCTGTATAGCCTTACCCCTCCCGGTGTGTATCGATCTTTGTGAGTCTCTGCCTTAGCAGCCGGTGTTATTATTATCACCAACCTCGTCTGTCTGTACTTGACCGTCTCCTCCTCTGGATCTGTAGAGCTGTTTAGCCTATGCCTCCTGTTGTGAGTAGACTTATGTGTCCTTGTCTCAGCAGCTTGTGTTGTCACTATTTTCACCGTTAATAAAACTCTCACTAAACTCTCTGGTGACTGTGTGGCGTCTTATGGTGGCTCGCGAGAGCCACCCGTGACACCTTTTGTGTCACATGACTGATAGAGGGCACTCTTCTGTCTAGGACATCTGACCGTTTGGGACAATAATACACTACAATGCAAAGCTGGAGATGAGGATGCTAAAGGGTTTCAAAAAGTTCTTGTAAGAAAACATGCAGATAACTAGAAAAGCACTCGGAGAGCACAGACCTCTGCCAAGCGCCACAGTTCCCCCCCATACAGTGTTTGTGTGTACGTTTTGAGATTCCTTGACCATGAAAACATATGACTAGCAATTGGATTCACAATGATAGGATTAGTGGTTCAGTAGTAAAAGCATTACCTCCTTGGCGGAGGTAATAAACTGAAGAGTTGCTGTTGTGTCCATCTCCTGCATCTGCAAAGTGCCAGGCTGCGACCTGTGAAGGCATACCTCATGCCTCCCTTATTGGGGGGGCTTTCACACCTGTACTGACCTCATGCCTCCCTTATTGGGGGGGGGGCTTTCACACCTGTACTGAGTACTTAAAAACTGTATTTATCGGCAGATGAAAGAAAACTGAAGCAAAAACAAACAAACAAACAAACAAAAACTAAACAAACAGCAACTGCAACATGAACTATTTCAAACATATTTATTCAAATGTACACATATGGACACAATCTTGAGCCATAACTTTTTGGTAATGTGAAAATAATAAGCCAAGTAGCACAAAGAAATTGAGTGCTCTTGCTGTCAGGAAGCAATGTTGGCACCAAATCACCGAAGTGATCTGCCACCAATGGGGTTAGATTGTGCTCTGCCACAAAATGACAAAACATCACTTCTGCTAGTGATGCATTGGATTTGGAAGGCGTCGGTTCTGTCACTGGCTGAAAATGTTCATCCATCGATCGAATTTGGCTACACAGTTTTTGTGGCCCTGTGTAGCAAAGTGCGACTTCAGGTCGAAAATCCCTGATGCAGTCACTTTTAGCATTAGAGTCACACATATCAGGCGCAGCATTACTGGCGCCGGGATTCCTCTCTGTTCCGGAGCTGCAGGACAAAAGAAGGTGTGATAATGGTTGCCGTGGGTTTTAGTGGGTTTGCGCTCCGCGGAAAAAAAGAGGATTTGGAAGCTTCCCTGGCAGAGAGCTGGTTTTTGCGCAGCCCCTATGGCTGGCCGGGGAATTTCTGCCAAATAATCCGGTGCCGGACAGCTGCCCGTCTCAGCTTTTGCAGCGTAGCGCAAACACAGGCACTCTGGCGGGCCCTGCCCACCACAGTTTTCCGCGTGCTTTTGTGCCTAAAACTTTGAAGAACGCGGAGTTTGTGTTCGTCAGACACGACGACCAGCGCCCTCTATTGCCCCTGCACACATGTTGAAAATGGCCGTATCTCACAATGTTAAAGAATCCTTTAAAAAATTCCTGTATCCAGACGGTGATCTGGATCATCCCCAAAATTTAATCAGTTCTTCCTTGTACCATTTCCAACAAGGCCTGAAAGTTTCATTGAAATCCGTCCAAAACTTTTTGAGTTATCTTGCTAACCAACAGACAAACAGACAAACAAACAGACAGACAAACGCTAGCAAAAACATAACCGCCTGGCCTTCGGCCTGGCAGAGGTAACAGGCAGTGGTTTCTCATGTTGGAGACATGAGTTTGTCTTTTTTCTTTTTATTCTATTTTTCCTGCGTTCAGTTCGACTCTCAGGTAGCATGGGGCATTACATCAACACTTTTTTAGATTTTCGCATGAAACTACTTCCTTAGGGTTCTAGTTTTGGCCACCAGTGCGGCCTAATGGTTAGGGATGTGGACTGATGAATGGAAGGTCACCAGTTCAATCCCAGGACTGGCAGGATCAGATCTGGGTGGGACAGATGACATAGCAGTGTTTGCCCCAGCCTCATTAACCCCACTATGGTGCCCTTGAGCAAAGCCCTTAACCATAGCTGCTTAGTGGCCATAGTTTTAGTTATTTCTCAGGGACCATGCACAGAAAAAAATATTAAACACAGGGTAAAGATGCTCTGTACCAGATTATAGCATTCTCACTCATTTCCATCTGTAGTCCCTGAGGCAGACAGGAAGATATTAAAAGAAAAACAGGCCAGCCAATGGTTGTGCTGTGCTGCTTCCAGATGTGGTTCAGTGGTTAGAACTGTTGCCTTACAGCAAAAAGGTTCTGGGTTCAAACTCAAGACCTGGCCAGCTGGAGACCTATCTGTGTGGAGTTTGGGTTCTTGCAGAGTGCTCCGGTTTCTTCCCACAGCCCCCAAACAAGCACATTAGGTTAATTGACATCATTTGGGGGAAAAATTAGACAATTTATCCCCAAACTAGAGTGCACTCAGAGAGCGCATACCTCCGCCAAGGCTCCCTCCCTCCCGTTGTCTGTCCATATCGCCATCCATCTATACATTGTGAGATAGGGCCTTGGCAGAGGTATGCACTCACGGATCACTTCTAACATGTGATGAGTTCATCTTTGGGCTAAAGGCCACCTCTGGTGAAAATGTCATCCAAATCCATCAATGAGCTTTTGTGTGATCCTGTTAACAGACAGAGAAATGGCAGTGAAAGCAACTAGAAAAGCACTTGGAGAGCGCAGACCTCTGGCAAGCAGCTCATTTCCCCCAAATGACATTGTTAGAAATGCAGCAGTTTTCTAAATGCAGCATTTCTGTATTTGATATTGATGAAAAATGCTAATTCAAGTTTCCTTCTATAAGATTTATTGAAATAACAAATAAATAGTATTAGGTAACTTAGCTACAGAAATTCTGGTGTACCAGCAAAAGTAAAATTTAACCAAGCTGATACTGATTTTTCCTAAAAATTCCTGGATCCAGGTGGTGATCCGGATCACCACAAAAATGTAATGATCCATTCCCCATGCCATTACACATATTTCCTGAAAATTTAATCAAAACCATTCATAAATTTTGGAGTAATGTTACTAAGAGACAGACAGATAAAGCAATGGTGGTGTTGTGGAAAAAAGTGATTAGCTGCCAAAAATTGATCACCATGAGCCATGTTGCAGTTAAGGGGTTATATCAGCTGTAAAATATATACAGTGGTGTGAAAAAGTGTTTGACCCCTTTCTGATTTCTCTTTTTTTGTATATTTGTCACACTTTAATGTTTCAAATCATCAAACAAATTTAAAAATTAGACAAAGATAACACACGTAAACACAAAATGCAGTTTTTAAATGAAGGTGTTTATTTTTAAGGGTAAAAAAAAATCCAAACCTACATGGCCCCGTGTGAAAAAATGACCCCCCCCCCGTTAAAACATAAATTAACTGTGGTTTATCACATCTTTTGAAAGCTGAGTTCAATTTCTCTAGCTGCACCCATGCCTGATTACTGCCACACCTGTTTTCAATCAAGAAATCACTTAAATAGGACCTGCCTGACAAAGTGAAGTAGACCAAAATATCCTCAAAAGCTAGACATCATGCTGTGATCCAAAGATATTCAGGAACAAATGAGAAACAAAGTAACTGAGATCGATCAGTCTGAAAAGGTTATAAAGCCATTTCCATGGATGGATTTTCGACCCTGGTTTCCGCTGGACCTGTTTCAACCAAAAAAAAAAAATCGTGGTTATTGTGCCTTACCAGCACTTGAACGTGATCCAGATGGAGCTGGTGATGTGGCTGACATCGGAGCCGATCCAGCTGGCACTCAGCCAGACGCACACGCAGCGCCAGGAGAGTCCGCTGTGTCTGTCCACTGAGGTGGACCCCTGTGATATGAACTACGATTCTAGAAAGAAAATGCACGCAATTTAAAACTTAACACCAAAGTGCAACATGTACACAACACTCTCAAGTTTTTAACCGGAATACAATAAGCGTAATTCAGCGTTTTGTTCGCGCTAATACTTAACACAAAGCAAGCGTGAATCTGCAGTTGGCTGCAAAACAATAGGCAAGCCTCAGTAACAACCATTACCCACAATCTAACAACCTTCCTATTTCTTAAAAACAGTGAGCTTGGCACAGAAAGGATAAAGTGGCGAAAAGATGCGCAATATCAAAACAACACTCACCATCCACGGTTTCCAAGGCCGTGACCGTGACTGTGGCCGTGTCGAGCCCAATGTCTCAGCGACCCACTTTCACTCCTTCCGAGCTGCTGCACTTCGAGCATTGTGGTCCTTCACTGCTCGGTAATCGCTTTTCAGCTTTTTTAGCTTCTCCCGACACTGTTTGGCAGTACGGATGTGCCCTTGGGAACCCATCTGCTCGGACACCTGCTGGTATATTTTTTCATTTCGAGTAGATCCGTCCAACTCGCGCTGGATGCGATCGTCGGCTAATATAGAAAGAAAATTGCGCACCTCCTAATATATAATATTAGGAGTATATTATTATATAAGTATATTATACAGTATATTAATATAATATACTGTATTAAAGGGGCACACTGTGTTCACTGGCTGAACAACTACAAATGGCTGTCGTGGAGTAAATTCAGCAGAAAAAGTCGCTTTCGTGACGTTACGACCTGACCAATCAGCGGCGACCAGTTTCTTAAAGTCATATCACAGCCATACTCAGCCCTACTCAGCTCGGTTAGACCCTGCCCTGGATCAGGTACTAAAAAAGTACCTGCTAACCGGTGCTGGGGCTAATGGAAAATGCTCAAACACGGGCTGAGTGGTGCGGTGTAGGGCTAAGAGAGGCTAGTGGAAAAGGGCCTTTATAGTACTCTTGCGAGTTTATTTCCATCATGCTAATTACGGTTAGGTAGTCTGGATTAGGGTGAAGGTTAGAAGCTCTGAATGCCTGAATACAACAATGCATGGATAAGGATGTCTCCTTACGTTAAACGATGTTATCTACTGCCTATCCACTGCTTAACATATAGGCCCCATCACCCAGCACACTCATCACAACACAACCACTGCTTGCAGATTTCATATGGTCAACAATCACACACTCAAGGCTAATGGGAGATAACTTACAACCGTACATAGTCAACCACAGATGTAGTGAATAAGGATAAAACGTTACAGGCTCCAGCCATTGTGATGGCAACCCCTCAGGCCATTATTGGTCCTGCCCCGGCCGAGCCCTTTGTATCGGCACTCAAGCAAAGGTGTAGGGCACATGGAAGATGCATGCCGGAGGGCACCAGACCATCACGACTTGTGTCTGCGACGTAGAAAAAGGTCGTAGGGCGAGTGACTGTACGACTTCAGTCCCTAGAAGAAGAATGGACTGGTACCCAAGCGCATCCACTGCACCTCCAGCATCCGGGGTGGAGCCAGGAGCTCGAGCCTTACCAACACCAGCATCTCTACCTCTGTCCAGCGACAGGGGGGTAGCATCCCTGGGACAGCATCACTGAACTGTTCACTGGCTGGACTGGATGTTATCTATCGTCTGCTGCACCCACCAGACTGTTCTATAGACCTCATGGGAAGAGATGAGCCTCTGGGAGCGGGGGCACACAGTTGTTTGGCTTCTAATGGTACCGGTGTGTGTCAACAAGATGGGACTGTGCTCCACAGCTGTGGATACAGGAAGCAGACACAGAGGAAGGTCAAACCCCTGTCACAACTGTGTGATGACGGCAGCCGAATGATGCGAGCCCTGGCAAGGGTCAACTGGTGGACAAAGGTTTCGTGGGCGTCGTGGATTGACAGTTCATCTGGACAAGGCCCTCTTAGACATCGCTGCACCGCACTAGGGTGTCCACAAAGGGGGAGGCAAGGGTAGCAGAACCAATGGTGCAAGCCTCTTGGGTTGACACACAATGTAGGGACCTGCCCACCATCTGTTAATCGCTAGTGTCTCTCACACCATGCATGGTTGACATGATAAAATCATGTCAAAGGGGGGAGTGAAAGGATTAATGGAAAGTTAGAGTGCCAAAATAATAATTCTGTAGGTAATCTACCTTTATGCTCTACACATATTCCATACATATTCTGTTTGCATTCTTATGAACATATATGTTGTTTTAAACTGGAATTAGGCAGAGCAGTGGCGTGATCAGCGCATGGCCTGTTCACGTCAGAGTTAAATTGGCCAATCAGACAGTCACGTACAAGCCCATCCTATTGTACAGGGGGCTGGTCCAACCCACCAACCCAAGAAGATTAATGTAGGCCACACCCAGAAGTCGGGATCAGTCTGACGACGTTCCCAGGGGAACAGCATCAAACTGATCCAGCGCTGCTTACTTTACATGTGACCTCTAAATAAATGTTCTGTAGAGGATGTGCTCAAGGATGAGGCTGAGTTTATTTCGTAGGTTCAGCTTTATTAACAGAACACATACTCTAACAATCTCCAAGCAAGAAAAGAGACAGATCAATATCACATCACTCTTTTATATCCTGGAACATCGAAACTCAAGTCACATGGTGTCTAAGCAAACATACAGTCACATGGTACTTAATCCCAGTCACAATGTAACCCTTTTGATCTTCCACCATTGTCCCTTAGCCTTCGATGGTCCGGAAATCCCTCCAGGGCGTCTCTCTGAGACAAAGGCCAAATCTCACACCTTCTCGATATCTCCTGCAGACTCAGTCCTTTTGTCCCTCGAGATGTGCAGCACACAATAAACATACAGCAATACATTTGTGGAAAATATGTACCCAACATATGTGCCACAGTTCCATCTTTAAATTGAAGAAATCTCCTGCTCGTTCTTGGATCTTTCAATCAAAGAATCGGGTATTTTTCTAACAATCACATGGAAAAATACATAGATTTACTGGGTATATACATGTAGCTACTGTATTTAATACATATTCTATGCATCAACAATGAACAATTACAGTGTACATTGGCATAAACATTACTTCCTCCTCTTGGTGGAGCTATTGAAAATGAAACATTGTCCAGTGCTGTGTGTTTACATACCGTGTGGGTAATCTGCCTCGCAAGACATCCTTAGCTTGTCTGCCAGTACTCTGTTCCTTGTGCCATTACACGCCTTCCCTGAAAATGTCATCAAAATCCGGTCATAAACTGCAGTTTGCTTGCTTTTACTTGGGGTCTTCAGATGAAATAATGTTGACCATCACATACAAGCTACGTTCTGATCCACAGTGTACTTCAACTGTATTCCCTACTCCCTGCTCTGTTCTCAGAGAATATCAGTTAAGTTAACTGCCCTTCACAAATTTTCCCCTTTTGAAACGCCCTGTAACCGTCGGCTCCCTCCTCCGTGCATTACCACGGTAACCATAGACATGTGCTGATACTGTGGTGGATAATTTATATTTCTTAAATAAAATATTAATACAAATACAGTATATGTTTATTACTATCAGTTGATTTAAACAATAACCAGCATCAGTTTAGCTTGTTAATAATGTTAGCAACAAGAGTTTGTTTTACTCGTGTTTGAGGCTGAATGGCTTATGGGTAATCTTCTTTGTCAAGTTACGGTGAAGTGATGTACGTTGTTCACTTCTTCCCTGCTCAGTTCGTAGTTCCCTTTGAACTGAAGACCGTTCACTCCCTTCGGTTTGGAATCTGTTAACATGGTGGAATAACCTGTGCAGTCCACTTCGGCGTATACTACTGGACAATTGGGACACACCCACTGTGTATGGGTGTGGAGGTGAACTTAACTCTGTGGACATATCTTAAAGACATGGACACATCTTAACCACTTGCTCTCCGGGCAATTTTCCTAAAAATGCCCAAAAATAACGTGCCCAAAGTAAATCGAAAGCTGTTATTCAACCCTTTGCAGCATCTTCATGGGGTTGGTCTCATTTAAAAGAAAACACTTTGAATTTTTTGGCAAAAAAAACATAATCTCTCTACGTGCTCCGGCGACTGAGTTACAGTCATCTAAACATACTGAACTTGAAGAAAAAAAAATTGGACACAGTGTTTTTTTGGATACAAATGCTTGTAAATAACACACAGCTGTCCGATCCGGCTGGAAAATGCAACAGAAATGTAGAACCAAGTGTTATCCAGCTGAGATCCAAATTTGGTAACAATACCACAAAAAATGAATATTTTACACAGCTTTGTTCTCAGGCTGTTCCCAGGCGTTTTGGAACTGTGCCGCCAAATGGCACAGTTTGGAAAAACGTCTGTAACTTTTGAATAATTCAATGTAGAATCTTCATTTTAGGCTCTAATGAAAGGTCACACTCAGGGCTGTGTCTGTGTGTGTGTGTGTGGGCGGGGGGTCGTCCCCCCCCCCGCTACCAAGGACCAAATTCGGCCCTCGCTACATGACGGAATACACTCTTTTTTTTTTTTCCTTGCATGTTTTCACAGCGGCTCCCCCCCCCCCCCTCGCTACTGTGTGTGTGTGTGTGTGTGTGTGGGAACCGTGAACGGACCGTGGGGGGGGGGGGCGTTCACGGTCCGAACACGGCAAATGAACCGTTTATCGCGGTGCACGCACTTCGTATTTCGTGCGCAGTACAGCTGTAATTTACCGATCGGTCAAAAGTCATTTTTGGATTACAGTTTTCAGGGATAAATAATAATTTAGCTTATAACACCTTACCTCTTCAAAGCAGCAGAGTCGTGGCGAACAGCTCTTCCCACGCATCAGACGAACGCGACGCTGCTCCGCTCGTGGATCCCGATCAAAACATAATTCCATTATTGCCGTTTTGGCGAATGATTTACGACTTTTGTCGTCGGCCTCCGTCTATTCTGCTGGAATGAGTGCAGGTCCCACTTGTGGGTGTTCTCCATGCTGCTGGGTGAGCCTGGGTCTGTAGGAGATTCGTACAGAGTCCTTCTGCAGCAGTAAATATTGCTTCACCCAGCCAGAATTTCTGTGCTTCAATTGGCTACTGCGTTCACAGTAGGCAGGTCCTCCTTCCTAGATTTTCATTCATTGGTTCTTCAAGGTTTCAGAAACCAATTCAAGGCTCTTATTAGTCGAATGAGAGGTCAATCAGATGAACTAATCTGTTCGCGGCTGTCTCTGCAGTTTTTTTTTGAGTGGCGCTTGGACGCTACTACATCACCATCACCACCATCATGCGTCATGCGCACGAGGGCGCACGAGCGCGCTCTCGCGCGCCCTCGTGCGCCCTCGTGCGTCATAGGACGCAGAGACTTGCCCGCCCGCGGAACAACGGAGCGCAAGTGGTTAAAGGGGAAGCCAATATTATTATTATTTCCCCCCCAAAAAAAATTCCTGCATGCACATCGTGATCTGGTTCACCACCAAAATCTAATCATCTGTTCCCCGTGCCATTACACACCATTCCTGAAAATTCCATTAAAATCTGTTCAGAACTTTTTGAGTAATGTTGCTAAAAGTCAGAGAACCAACCAACCAACCAACCAACCAACCAACCAAACAAACAAGCAAACAAGCAAACAAACAAACAAACTAACAAAACATTACCTCCTCGGCTTGGTGGAGGTAATGATGCCAGTTAACCTGCATGAATGTGAGAGTGAATGGTTGTCTGTCTCTCCAAGTTGGCCCTGCGATGGACTGGCGATCTGTCCAGGGAGTACCCTGCCTCTCGCCCAAAAAGCCACCAGGGCACGGGGGATGCTGTAGGACCACCTGGGTCAAAGCTGGATATTAAGCCTTCTTCTTCATAATGACCTGGATAGTGGACCTTTTTCACCATCAGCTGAGGTAAGCCTCTTTTGATGCTTATATTTGGCCTTTTATGAAAACTGGAGGTCACTGGTGTCACTAATTCAACTTAGTATTTCTGCCAAAGAGTCATCCCGGTTCAAGACCCACTGGGAGCTAGTTTCTGTTTCTGTGGGATACGTCAAACCTCTCCAGCACCTTCTCCCAGAACAGCCCATGTAAAAAATGGCAAATGATCCAAAAAAGGTCTCATAGATTAAAAAGTAAGGTATATTGCCGTGGTCACATATTCCTGGGGTGTTCTCTTCCAGGATTAGAAGAAGATGGCCAAAAAACCTGGAGGGAATAGGCCAATAACCATTATAACCACAACCTCCGGCCATGCGCACAGTGATATTATGGTCTGAGGAGGCAATGGACACTCTAAAGGGCTGCACGGTGGCGCAGTGATTAGCACTGTGGCAGCACAGTTTACCCTTGGCCGGGGGATTGTGGGGATCGTGGGATCGTGGGTTCGATCCCAGCCCCCGACCAACAGTGATCTGTGTGGAGTTTGCATGTTCTCCCCGTGTTGCGTGGGTTTACTCCGGGATTTCTCCGGTTTCCTCCCACATGCCAAAAACATGCATGTTAGGTTAATTGGCTGTTCTAAATTGTCCCTAGATATTTGTTTCCTATAGGCCCTTAGAATAGAGGGTTAGTATTAATGAAAGCGCTTTGAGTGGTCTTTGTGACTAGAAAAGCGCTATATAAGTGCAGGTTAGTTAGTTCGTTAGTTAGTTAGTTTTGAAGCCACCGTCTGGAAGCAGCTCTGCGATCCACATGGTGAGGACATCGATGGCCTCACTCACACCTTCACGGGCTACCTCAGCTTCTGTGTGGACAAATCCGTTCCCACCAAGACCATACAGTGTTGCTCAAACAACAAACCCTGGATCAACCCTGAGATAAAAACACTTCTGAGAGAGAAGAAGAGGATCTTCAGGTCGGGGAACAGGGAGATGCTGAAGTCCGTACAGAGGGAGCTGAGGAGAAAGATCAGAGAAGGCAAGGACAGCTTCAGGAGGAAGATGGAGGACAAGCTGCAACAGAGCGACATCAGCGGGGTCTGGAGAAACCTCAAAACCATCTCTGGGCTCCAGAATACCTCCCCCCAGGCCACGGGGGGCAGGGAGTGGGCGAACAATCTGAATCTGTTTTTCAATAGGTTTGACCAACCGCCCTCCCCCCTGACTGCACAACAACCACTGCTGCCTCTAAAGACATCAAGTCCTGCTGCCCACGCCCCACTCCACCAACACCCCCCCAATCCCAACACACAGCCCCCCATCCTGACCCTGACCAGGACCCAGGTGAGGACGGAGCTGAGGAAGATCAAGGCGAGGAAGGCGTCTCGGGACCGGACGGCATCAGCGCAAAGCTCCTCAAGTCCTGTGCAGACCAGCTGTGTGGGATTGTGACGTACATCTTCAACCTGAGCCTGAAGCTGGGGAGGGTACCACAGCTGTGGTGTCCCACCTGGAGAAGCCCGGGAATGTGGTGAGGATCATGTTCTTTGACTTCTCCAGTGCTTTCAACACCATCCAACCGATGATCCTGAAGGACAAGCTGCTGCGCGCAGGGGTGGACCAGCACCTGTCATCATGGATCCTGGACTACCTCACGAACCGGCCTCAGTTTGTGAGAACCCGGGACTGTGTGTCCGACACGATCATCGGTAGCACAGGGGCCCCCCAGGGAACGGTGTTGGCTCCCTTCCTGTTCACTCTTTATACTGCGGACTTCTCACACAACACAACACACTGCCATCTACAGAAGTTCTCTGATGACTCTGCGATCGTTGGCCTCATCTCCAATGGAGATGAAGCTGAGTACAGAGGGCTTATCCAGGACTTCGTGGACTGGTGCCATCGGAACTGCCTCCAGATCAACGCGAGGAAAACTAAGGAGCTGGTGGTGGACTGCCGCAGGCAAGGACAACCCCTCACAGCACCAGTAAATATACAGGGAACAGACATTGAGATGGTGACATCCTACAAGTACCTGGGTGTTCATCTGAACAATAAACTAGACTGGTCACACAATACTGACGCACTCTACAAGAAGGGACAGCGCAGGCTGTTCCTACTGAGGAGACTCAGGTCTTTTGGTGTACAAGGGGCGCTGCTGAAGACATTCTATGACATGGTGGTGGCATCAGCCATCACTTTTGGAGTGGTCTGCTGGGGCAGTGGCATTACAGCAGCCGATAGGAAGAGACTGAACAAACTGATCAAGAAAGCTAGCTCCGTCCTGGGGCAGCGCCTTGATCCGGTGGAGGAGATAGGAGAGAGAAGGACGGTGGCTAAACTGTCATCTCTGCTAGAGTCCGAGTTCCACCCTATGCAGGACATACTGAATGCACTGAGGAGCTCATTTAGCAGCAGACTACATCATCCCAGGTGCACAACCGAGAGGTTTCGCAGGTCCTTCCTACCAACGGCTGTCAGACTGTACAACCTAAGCAGGGCTGCTCGCAGAGCTAGCAAAAAGACGTAACAACCTAATAGTTTTTTGAATGCAAAAGATGCAATAGACTTACACAATGGTCCCCTCCGGCATACAACTAGGAAAATACCGGTCGCTATGGAGGGTGAGAATATGTATGGGCACATAATCATACCATGTAGGATAACCAAATAGACGGTTGTGCTGTTTCATCCCATCTAGCAACAATGCTCTGCACTGTGTGTGTTTATACATTTACATATTTATTCCATCTAGCTACAATGCTCCGGACTGGGTGTGTTTATGTTTATATTTATAGTTATATATCTATATATTCATTCCATCTAGCTACAATGCTCCGCACTGTGTGTGTTTATATATTTACATATTTATTCCACCTAGCTGCAATGCTCTGTACTGTGGGTGTTTATATATCTACATATTTATTCCATCTAGCTACAATGCTCCGCACTGTGTGTTTATATACTCATATATTTATCCCATCCAGCTACAATGCTCTGCACTGTGTGTCTGTGTGTATATATATATATTTATAGTAATATGTACATATGTATATTAGCTGCTCTTGCTTGCTTTTTTTTTTTTTTTTTTTCTTGCCTTCTGATTGTTGCTCTGAGTGTTGCTATCCCTGTGCTGTTGCAATCCTGGAATTTCCCCATTGTGGGACTAATGAAGGCTTATCTTATTATCTTATCTTATCTTATAAACGCAGCAGATCAGCCAACATTGTTATATAAGAAAATAAGACAAAATACTACATTTTATGCTGTGCAAACAAAGGAAAAAAATATTGTCATATTTACACATACGCACCACTTTCATGGGCAGATTATTTATTTTCTCATTAGAAAAGTACAGTAGTATGCAATGCCTAATCTTCTACTTTATATACTTTCTAACTGATGAATAATGTCTGCTTTCAGAAAAGACTTTCTACTTGGAGCTATTTTTGTGCCACTTAGGACAGCTCTGAGTTTAGGTAAGAGCCCTTTTCAACACGTTTCACAAGTATCCTTGAGTGTGTCCTTTTCTGAATTTAAGTGTGTAAAATCACTTGTCAATGGACTGTCTTTATCCCAATAACACCCGTGAAGAAATGTACTAAAAAAGTGTACATGACACCTTCAATTGCATCTACTCTGACTGCTGCAAAGCTGTCTGTCAGCGTTAATCATTCAGCACTAAAGTTACATGGACACCATGTGAAGCTCCATCAGTTTGAACCTGATTTGAACTGCAGGTGGCCAAATTGGGCTGATATGAATGCGCCTTAGCACTTAAGGACAGAAGACAAAGAGAACGCGTCCGTCACTATCCATTTTCCCCCTGGCTTATTTCACCTCCCTCCTTCTCTCACTTAGAGCTCCCCTTCTAAAAGCCTCCCCATGACTAAATCCAGTATTCATCAGAAGTGCTCTGATGCTGGAAAAGGGGGGACGTTTCCTGGCTGCTGATTCTTGCAGCTTTTACTGGCCCCACCTGAAATCAAATGCAGCTGCTTGAGGTCAGGGAAATTTCTGCATGTCTCCAGGGACTAGAAGCCATCGGGGTCATGCTGTGGACCCTTTGTCAGAACACCAACGTTAAAATCAGGTAGACTTTTGAAAGGGTCACTTAAGTCTAGATGCTGACTCTTTTCAGGTGTTTTCTTTTTCTGGACACTCAGAAATATAGTTTCACCTCTTTGTCACATGTTATTCAAGTGTTCAGGTCAGTATTCAGTTCCACTTTAAATCAGCCATATGTATTAACTGGGTTCTTATTAGCAGGTATAATAGCCCACAAACATGGATTTAACTTAAAACTTTTAACTACACTGAGCACATTATTGCAGCACTATCCTGATCACATCAGGTTTATAACAGTCTGGCAACAGTCTGGTGGAATTGTCTTAAGGTGCATTCACACCAAATGCGAGGCAAATTTTTTGCATATGTTAACTCAGTGTAAACATGTGAATACACACAAACCTGTGCATTCATGTCTGAGAGATTTAGTAGCGATGGCTAGTAACCAGAGTAAAAGTATCAACACTGGACTCATTCACATCCACTCACCTGCAGACAGATGGACTGGGAGCTCTGGAGCTGAAATGGACTGTCTGTTGTTTATCCAACTCCGTACTCCTGCTATGGGTGTGCTAATGAGGGCTAGCAGGCTAGCAGTGTGAACAACTCATCAGCTGGGTGTAGTTTCTAGAGGAGGTGGTGAGATTTTCCCAGCTGTGTGCCCCACCGAATAACGTTGTAAACCTAAACATGACAGAGTTTTGGGGTTTTACACAGCAAAGCAGCTGCAGAAGCTGTGAAGGTCACCCCACCCCTCTGCAACTCGCTCAGGTACGAATTTGCATATATTTGCATGTCTGCATTAAGTTAACATATAATCGCGCCACCCAAAAGATTTGCACTTTGACATTTGATCTGAATGTACCATTAGGGTCTGAGACTCTGCGGCTCTGCCAAAGATGAAAATTGGTTCCATGTAGGGATGTACAGAGCTCCTGCACCTGGATGAATCTGGGATGTTTTCCAGACCAGATGTTGCTCTGTACCGCCACACTGGCAGAAGAGATGTAACAGAAGCTGAAAGTATCGGTAGATTCAGTCTAAGGCCAGCACACAACTTCAGATTGTGATCCTAATTTCTCTTTGACCTTAAGCAGTATAAGTGCAATTTGCAATTAACCCTAATAAAATCAACATGTGGAAGTCACATTACATATTACACATTAAAAACCAGCTCACATTTGCTTGTTTCTGCACCACTTATTGGATACATGGCCCCCAAAAACTGCTGTCTTCCTTTCATCAGAAAATTTGGTGAGTTAAGAATGTGTTTATGACTCAGTGTATGAATGATTTCCCCTTTTCCCTTGATGTTGTATGAGCTAATGAGGCATAAAATATCTTTACGCCTGATCTCCCTTTACGCTAGCGCTCTCTGACTTTATTTTCCTAAGGGAAATTAACTGTTTCCATGCAAAACACAGATTCAGTATGAAAGGGGGGAAAATAAATAAAGAAATGGCATGCAGGAGTACGGCTTCTTTTTTTGTCATCTGCAGCTGAACTCCGACCAGCTCCGCTTTAGTAATTGGAAGTTCTGAACACGCTCAACAAAAGTCTTCCCTTAGAAAAAAAGGTAAATGTTAATGAAATTCAGAGCACTCAATCACTGCAATTTCACTTGATCTTTGCCCCCGACCTGTTCTCTCCTCTTTTTTGTATCTCTCACTTTGAACAGTGCAGGCTGCTCATGTGAATAAGGAGGCATCAGATGCAGGTTCAAGAAAGAGTCTATTCCACTTGAAAGTCTAAGGAGAAAATCTATTATTTCTTACCTACAGAGGGTTGTTAAGCTCAGTGATGAACTGCACATGCAAGGTGTTTTTGTGGCCACTACATCATCATGAAGGGTGCTGAGGTGGGAGGAAATGCAGGAACACAGGATAATCATGAGATGGAGATAAAAATAGATATGCATACATTGCACTGCAGGGCTGGAGAGTGTAAAGTGATGGGTGGCATTTTGACTGAATAAATGAAACAGTGAACAGTGATTGGCCAACAGGTCTGAGTGGTTTTGGGGTAGATAGAAGACAATAGTCTTTATTGTCACTGTACAGTTGTACAGCACAGTAAAACTGTGAGTGCTCCACCAGGCTACTGCACAATGAAGTAAAAGAGAAGGATTAGATAAAACACAGTTAGAGAACACACGATCAAACACACAACTGAAATAAAAATGGCCCAGGATTATGGAAATATACACAGGTATGGTAGTGGTTTCACGGATGGGCCAATATACATAAAAGTGCAGAGTGCAAAGACAGGTGTGTTATTATGATAACTAAAAGGTCCTCAGTTCAGTGCATGTGAGCGTTCAGAGGGAGGGGGGTGGGGCCTCTGACTGTTTGCAGTCCAGATGGCCCATGTCAGTCTGGAGGTGTGGGAACTGATTGGTCTGAACTGTCGTCCAGAGGGAAGCAGGTCAAACAGGTGGTGGGCAGGATGTGAGGGGTCTCCTGTGATGGACTTGATCTTTCTGAGACAGGAGGATCTAGAGATGTCCTCCAGGGAGGGCAGAGGGCCGCTGATGATTTTTTGGGCGGTGTTGATGACCCTCTGCACAGCCTTCCTGTTCTCAGCCATGGAGCCGGCGTACCACACACCCAGACAGTAGGTGAGCGCGCTGTCCACTGAGCTGCGATAGAAGGCCAGCAGCAGCTTCTGGTCCAGGTTGTTCTTCCTCAGGACACGGAGGAAGTGCAGCCGCTGTTGGGCTTTTTCACCAAGGCATTGGTGTTGACAGACCAGGAGAGGTCAGAGAAGATGTGGGTGTGGACAGGAAGCTCACAAGTGTGCAGTCTAGTGCTAATCCATGCTAAACAGTCGTCAAGTCTCTATTTGGTTTGTGCACTATTCTGGTAACCAAGAAAATCCAGTCCACGGAGACAGGGTCTCTCTTCTTTTTGCCAGTAATGAATCTTGTTTCAAAATGTTTAATGGTATTAAAAGAGGTGACCAGACCGTTCTTCAGGCATGAATTAGAATAATTTTGTCTTTCTTCTACAGATGTTCTTTGTCTGTGCTGTTATGTTGTTGGTTATGGCCTGTATTGGGAAAGTTACTCAAAATTAATAGTTACATCTCTTCAAAAGTAACTGTGTTTCTTTACCAATTACTACATAATAAAAGTAATTAGTTACTTGGGAAAGTAATTTTAATGTTACTTTTAAATGCATACCTAAATCATCTTGCACACGTAGCAAGATAAATTTAATTAATAAATTAGATTACGGGCATATTATTATTCATGGCAGGCTAACAAAAGTTTCAGTCAGACATTTTTTTTTATGTTGGTGTTGCTGCGTATGTGTCAACGTGTGGGGACATGAAACTGTCCATATCTGGCTAACAGAACTAGCAACAGATGCTAACATTGAACTGGAGGGTTTCCATGCAATATGGGCAGACCGGACACCAGACAGTGGGAAGACAAGGGGTGGAGGAGCGATGATGTATGTCAATAACAACTGGTGTAAACCGGGACATATCACTGTTAAAGAGCAACACTGCAGCAAAGACATTGAGTTGCTAGCTGTTAGCATGTGGCCTGCTTATCTCATGAGGGAATACTCACACATGAGCTGCATTGTTATTTATGCAAATCAGACGGCGAACGCTGGGACAGCGCGTGACGCCGTTCACTCAGTAACTGGCAGGCTGCTGACACAACATCCAGATGCTCTCCTCCTCATCTCCGGTGATTTCAACCATATTTCACTGTCCCCCATTCTGCCCACATTCACCCAGTATGTCACTTGCCACACTAGAGACAAGAAAACACTTGACTTATTCTATGCAAATACTAAGGAGGCGTACACCTCATCAACACTCCCCCCACTGGGGAGATCGGATCACAACTTGGTTCATCTCCAGCCGGTGTACAAAACCCTAGTACACAGACAACCTCCTGTTATGCGCATGGTGAAAATATGGTCTGAGGAGGCAATAGACGCGCTAAAGAACTGTTTTGAAATCACTGCCTGGGAGCAGCTCTGCGATTCACATGGTGAGGACATCAACGGCCTCACTCACACCATCACGGACTCCATCAACTTCTGTGTGGACAACACAGTACCCACCAAGATCATATGGTGTTGTTCGAACAACAAACCCTGGATCGACCCTGAGATAAAAACACTTCTGAGAGAGAAGAAGAGGATCTTCAGGTCGGGGAACAGGGAGATGCTGAAGTCTGTACAGAGGGAGCTAAGGAGGAAGATGAGAGAAGGCAAGGACAGCTTCAGGAAGAAGATGGAGGACAAGCTGCAATGGAGCGACATCGGTGGGGTCTGGAGAAACCTCAAAACCATCTCTGGGCTCCAGAATACCTCCTCCCAGGCCACAGGGGGCAGGGAGTAGGTAAACAATCTGAACCTGTTTTTTAATAGGTTTGACCAACTGCCCTCCCCCCCGCCTGTACACCAGCCACTGCTGCCTTTACAGTCATCGAGACCTGCTGTCCACACCCCCCTCCACCAACACCCTCCCCCCCACTCCCAGCACACAGCCCCCCAAACTGACCCTCACTAAGACCCAGGTGAGGACGGAGCTGAGGAAGATCAAGGCGAAGAAGGCCTCGGGACCGGATGGCATCAGTCCTGCGCAGACCAACTGTGTGGGATTGTGGAGCACATCTTCAAGCTGAGCCTGAAGCTGGGGAGGGTACCACAGTTGTGGAAAACATCTTGTGTGGTACCTGTACCAAAGACTTCCCACTCCAGAGACCTGAACAGCTACAGGCCAGTGGCCCTGACGTCTCACCTGATGAAGACTCTGGAGAGACTGCTCCTTGCTCACCTCTGCCCCCTGGTGGGACCAGCGATGAATCCACTCCAGTTTGCCTACCAGCATGGCATTGGGGTGGAGGATGCAGTGATCTTCCTTCTCCACTGTTCCCTGTCCCACCTGGAGAAGCCTGGGAACGCGGTGAGGATCATGTTCTTTGACTTCTCCAGTGCTTTCAACACCATCCAACCAATGATCCTGTGGGACAAGCTGCTGTGCGCAGGGGTGGACCAGCACCTGTCATCATGGATCCTGGACTACCTCACAAACTGGCCACAGTTTGTGAGAACCCGGGATTGTGTGTCTGACACGATCATCCGCAGCACGGGGGCCCCCCAGGGAACAGTTTTGGCTCCCTTCCTGTTCACCCTTTATACTGCGGACTTCTCACACAACACAACACACTGCCATCTGCAGAAGTTCTCTGATGACTCTGTGATCGTCGGCCTCATCTCCAACGGAGATGAAGCTGAGTACAGAGGACTTTTCCAGGACTTCGTGGACTGGTGCCATCGGAACTGCCTCCAGATCAATGCGAGGAAAACTAAGGAGCTGGTGGTGGATCGCTGCAGGCAAGGACAACCCCTCACAGCATCAGTAAACATCCAGGGAACAGACATTGAGATGGTGACATCCTGTAAGTACCTGGGTGTTCATTTGAATAATAAACTAGACTGGTCACACAGTACCGACGCACTCTACAAGAAGGGACAGCGCAGGCTGTTCCTACTGAGGAGACTCAGATCTTTTGGTGTACAAAGGGTGCTCCTGGAGACATTCTACGATTCGGTGGTGGCATCAGGCATCACTTTTGAAGTGGTCTGCTGGGGCAGTGGCATTACAGCAGCCGATAGGAAGCGACTGAACAAACTCATCAAGAAAGCTAGCTCTGTCCTGGGGCAGCGCCTTGACCCA
The DNA here is from genome assembly GCA_020510985.1 of Pholidichthys leucotaenia. NCBI lineage: Eukaryota > Metazoa > Chordata > Actinopteri > Cichliformes > Pholidichthyidae > Pholidichthys > Pholidichthys leucotaenia. Next base: position 401,894,726 of record CM035841.1, on the reverse strand, counting down.
GTGGAGGAGATAGGAGAGAGAAGGATGGTGGCTAAGCTGTCATCTCTGCTGGAGTCTGAGTCCAACCCTATGCAGGACATACTGATCGCACTGAGGAGCTCATTTAGCAGTAGGCTACATCATCCTAGGTGCGCGACTGAGAGGTTTCGCAAGTCCTTCCTACCTACAGCTGTCAGACTTTATAACCTAAGCAGGGCTGCGTGCAGAGATAGCAAAAAAATGTGACGACCTGATAGTATTGAATGCAAAAGATGCAACAGACTTACACAAAATGGTCCCCTCCAGTATACAACTAGGACAATATCAATCGCTACGGAGGGTGACAATATGTATGGGTACATATTCATACTATGTGGGGTAACTAAATAGACTGTTACGCTGTTTATTCCATCTAGCTACAATGCTCCGTACTGTGTATATATATTTATATATTTATGTGTACATACAGTATGTATATTCACTGCTCTTATTTTCTTATCTTCTAATTTATTGCTCTGAATGTTGCTATCCCTGTGCTGTTGCAATCCTGGAATTTCCCCATTGTGGGACTAATAAAGGCTTATCTTATCTTATCTTATCTTATTTATCTTACCTTTATGGTGGATTAATCTGATGTGCAGTTATCCAAAGAAAACATTCATTATCCACAGTCCAAATGTCTTTTGTGACAGAGACACGATCCAGTCCCTCAAATGTCTTTTGTAGTTCAAAATCAATCAAAATCCATCCATCCAATTTTTTTTTTCTGCCGTGGGCCAGTGTCTCACAGCCTTAGTTGTCTGAAGGCAATTGACAGTTGACAGTGCAATAGCATCTCTTCACTTTTTAACAACATATCTGGCAATGAGCCAGTTTAACTCTTGCTGCATCACAGACGGTCCAGATCCATACCTGTGTTTGAAATCCAGCCGTGGGTGTTCAGATAAAGTATCTCCACTTCAGTGGTGTTAACGCAGCAAGCCAGTCCTTAGCAACTGGCTTTGTTGGAGCTTGTTGTTGTTTAATCACGAGCTTCTGAAGATTTGAATTACTATTTTTTGATGTGGAGTAGGTCTTCACTGGTACATAGCTTGAAACCCACCTATATATTTCAAATCAAATCAAATCAAATCAAATCAACCTTTATTGTCATGTTGCTGTACATACAACTGTAGTGCAGGCAAAATTAAATTATGTTTCTCTAGGCATCCATATATGTAAAAAAGAACATAATTTAAAACACACTCACTCATCCCCCACTCCAACACAGCCATTCACACATCCCTAAGACACATTTAGTTATTACAGTAATATTAACTTATTACAGTTGCAGTTTAAAGTGATAACTACCTATGTATAAAATAGCAATTAAAGTGGCTGAGTGAGTCAAAGTGGCTACTTGAAACTAACTAGAACTATAATATACATAAATATACATAATGTCCATAAGGTGCAGTAGCATGTATGAAAGATTCCGGCTCAACTGTTCAGTATCCTTACAGCTTGTGGAAGGAAGCTGTTAATCAGTCTGGTGGCTCTGCCTCTGATGCTACAGAATTGTTTGCCAGAAGGCAGCAGTTCAAAGTGTTTATGCAGAGGGTGAGAGTGGTCCTTGACAATGTTCAGTGCCCTGCTCCTACAACGGTTTTGAAAAAATTCTTGGACAGAGGGGAGGGAAACTTCAATTACCCTCTCAGCTCCCTTGACTATCCTCTGCAGGGCTTTTTTGTCTGACATACTGCAAGTGGAGTACCATGTTGCAATGCAGTACGTCAGAACATTCTCCACCACACCTCTGTAGAAGGTCCTGAGGATGCAGATGGGGAGAGAGGCCTGTTTGAGTTTCCTCAAGAAGTGCAGTCTCTGCTGGGCCCGCCTCCTGATCCCTGAGGAATTCTTGCTCCAAGTCAGGTCCTGCGAGATCTGCACTCTGAGGGACTTGATGTTCTCAACTCTCTCCACCGAATGGCTGCTGATGCTGAGGGGGACGTGTTCAGGCCGTGACCACCGGAAGTCGATAATCATCTCCTTTGTTTTGTCCACATTGAGCACCAGCTTGTTCTCCCTGCACCAGCCCTCCAGGTCTCTAACTTCTTTCCTGTACATAGATTTCTCATCCCTCTGAATAAGTCCCACCACTGTGGTGTCGCCTGCAAACTTAATAATCTGGTTCCCCTCGTGTCTGGACACACAGTCATGTGTTAGAAGTGTAAACAACAGTGGACTGAGTACACAGCCTTAAGGGGAGACAGTGCTCAGCGTGATGGAGTTGGAGATGTTGTTTCCAACACGGACAGACTGAGGTCTCTCGGTCAGGAAGTCCAGGATCCAGAGACATGTGGTGGTGTTCAGACCAAGAAGGAGTAATTTCTCCGTCAGTCTCTGGGGAATAATGGTGTTGAATGCTGAACTGAAATCAATGTACAGGAGTCTGGTGTCAGTGTCTTTCTGCTCCAGGTGGGTGATGACAGAGTGCAGGGTGGTGACTATGGCATCCTCTGTGGAGCGATTTGAACGATATGCAAACTGGAGTGGGTCATGTGATGCAGGGAGGCAGGCTGTGATGTGTGGTTTGACAAGCCGTTCAAAACACTTGAATCGGTGAATTCAAAAAGGGCCCAAGTCCACACTTTTTCAAAGGGGACTTGGGCCCCTTTTGAATTCACCGATTCATTTGGTGTCAGTGCGACAGGACGATAGTCATTCACACAAGACACAACTGGTTTCTTTGCCACCGGTACTATGGTAGAGGTCTTAAAGCATCTGGGAACGATGGCCTGGCTCAGGGAGATGTTATAAATGTCAGTCAGGACATCCGCCAACTCACTCGCACAGACTCGGAGCACATGTCCCGGGATGTTGTCCGAACCTGCAGCTTTACATGGGTTGACCCTGATTAGGGTCCCCCGTGTGTCCGCTGCATTGATGGTGATAGCTGGCCCAACAGATGGTGGAGATGGGCCAGCCCTCCCTCTGATTTTCGGGTTTGATGCTTCAAAATGAACAAAGAAGTTGTTGAACCTGTCTGGAAGCGAAGTGTCATCATCATCGACTCCCTGCCTGGACTTATAATCTGTCAGCGCCCGAACTCCCTGCCACATCCGTTTGGTGTTCCCTGTGTCACGGAGGTGTCCCTGGATTTTCTCCGCATAGGCGCGTTTCGCCGTCTTAATTCCCTTTGAGAGCACAGACCTAGCTGAGTGGAGGGCAATCCTGTCCTTCGCTCTGAAGGCTGCATCTTTGGCTGTGAGCAGCGAGCGCACCTCTGCAGTCATCCAGGGTTTATAGTTGCCCGTGCAGTGAAGGTCTTCACTATAATGACATCCTCTGTGCATTTCACGATGTAGCTGGTGACCGTTTCAGCGTACTCCTCCACATCTGTCCTGCCTCCCTGGGAGGCTGCTGTTTTAAAATCCTCCCAGTCTGTATGCAGGAAACAGTCCTGAAGTGCCGAGGCTGCACCCTCTGGCCAAGTCCTGATTCGTTTCTCTGCTGGCCTGCTGCGCTTCAGTAAGGGTTTGTAGGCAGGCACCAGCATCACGGATAGGTGGTCAGAATGGCCGAGGTGGGGGCAAGGTGTTGCCTTGTATGCATCTGGGAAGTTTGTGTACACCAAGTCCAACATATTCTCTCCTCTGGTCTTAAAGTCCACAAATTGTTTGAACTCGTGGAGCACAGTCTTTAAACTGTCGTGATTAAAATCCCCTGCAACCACCACAAAACTGTCCGGGTGTGAAGTTTGAAATTCAATGATAACATCGTGCAGCTCCCCGAGTACCTCGTTAGCATTAGCTTTAGCATTAGCACTAGGAGCTATGTAAACAGCAGCTACAAACACGTTGATGAATCCCCTCGGCAGATAGAATGGCCGGCAATTCACGATAAGGAACTCCGCCAACGGAGACCAGTGTTTAGTTGCTAACGTGGCGTTAACGCACCAGTTCTTGTTAATATAGAAACATAGGCCCCCCCCTCAGCTCTTACCAGAGCTAGCAGCCTCCCTGTCCACCCGGAACGATGTCATCCCGTCCAGCTGAAAGGCCGCGTCAGGGATGTTGTCGTGGAGCCATGTCTCTGTGAACGCAAACACATAGCAGTCCCTCCACTCGCTATGGGTTTCTCTCAGCAGATGCAGCTCGTCCAGCTTGTTGTCGAGGGAGCGGACATCGGAAAGTAGGAGCGACGGTACTGCTGGTCTGGAGGGGTTAGCCTTTAGCTTAGCATGAATTCCGGCTCTCTTTCCTCTCCTTTGTTTGCGTTCATGCCGCTTACGCTTCCTCCTCTCCCGGGTAGCTGCCAGCGAAACCCCTGATAGTATTCCATGCTTGCGTAGAATGTCCAAATCACACCCGAGAGCCGCAATTCTTGCAGCGTACGTTACCTTGATGCTTAATAAGGTCTCTCGGTTGTAAGTTTTACAGAATGTACGTCTGGAATGATTAAAACACCCAAAACTCACACTCACTGATGCCTAGAGGGGCCGCAGCGTCCGTGCGTGCCACCATCATCATGTACCTAATGATAAAACCATGCTCCTTGAGAAAGGAAAAATAAAGTGCGTATTTTCATGAAAAAAAAAAAAGCTGCTGCATCTGTTCCTCCACTCAGATTGATTGACTCACGGCAACAGCTCATACCGAGTGATGGCTGCGTCTCGGCTACAGTAGTGTCAGTTTGTACATGCATTTGTATAAAAAAATTATATATATTTATTTATGTATAAATAAAATGAGTAACCAGTAATGAATCTGTTAAAATATCAGTAACTGTAACACATTATTGCATTTTTAAAGAGTAATTTTGTTACACAACAGGTTACTGCAGAAGTAGTGGTGTTACTCACAACACTGGTTGTGACATTATTGAAATATTCCTATATCATTACAAACACAGCCAGGCCTTAATTTGTGCCAAATATTGACAGTGACATGATGAAATATTCCCAGGCTCAAAAGCAGACACGGATGAGAGCGTTTGAGTAGTTTTTAACAATGATTTATTTATTAAACTGTGCAGGTGAATGGATGTGGCAGAGGTCTGGCAATCTTTGGGAGGGGAAAAGAAATTCAGAGGTGAACATATGAACAAAGGGAATCTAGAGGCTGAATTCTGGGAATTAATGGAGGGATATTTCTTACAGTCTCATCCAGCAGGGAGCAGTGTTGAAGGGTTCTCCTATCCTGGGAGACTGGATGCGAGGTGGGACTCCAGGGAACTGAATCACAAAGCATCCTCCACTGGAGACGCATGGCAGACTGATGAGGTCTGGGTGCTGGGGAGAGGAGTGGAGGAACCGTGGGGGAAAAGGAGGTGAGTCGATTTACAGGTAGTGGAGGGAACGTGTACAACCCGGGAGGCAAAATTGTCCAATCGGTGAGGTAGAAACTGAGGTCAGGCAGGCAAATGTCAGAGCACGGGTATCCAATCTTAATCTCAGGCAAACAAGTCCAAATAGGCTAGGTGGCTCGCGGTCCTAGGGCCAAAGTCAGAGTCAAGACATAGATAGGCAGATATTAGTCACACAGAGCTCAGGTAGGATGCAGGCAGGCTGTCGGAAGTAACCAGACAGAATTATGGGAGAGCGCCCCATATATAGGGCCTCTCTAAATTGGCAACAGGTGATGTAATCAACCGCAGGGAGCAGTGTCTAATCAGAGGGGAAACAGCACAGGATGAACAGGGCAGACAGGAATCCTAACAGACAGGTCTTGTTCCGGTGCCTCCCACGTTAGGACCGGATCCTCTTTAGTGGGATACAGCACCTCTTAGTACAAAAACAACACTTCATATTTCAGTATGGAATAAAACCAGGCGTCAAATGTCATGTTTTTCTGATATGAAGAAATTTCTTAATAGTAGGGATGGGCGATATGTTAATTTATGGGACTTTTTCTCCGATACTGATACCGATTCTTTTTGCCCCTTATAGGAAAATCACATGATTGCAGTTTCATTAACAACTTTTTTGCAAGGGCAATATGAAATACGAATAAAACTCATGAACATAAATACCTGAAAGAAATGTTTATAAAATGATAATAAAATGGAACAATGAGCAAAGTAAATAAAAATAAGATGAAATATAATTTATTTATAATAAAAATAATTAAGACTTAAAATGAATGCAAAATTAATTAAATTTCTTAATATGGTGAAGATTCTCAGTCATCCAGGTGGGTAAGTATGCTGTATTAAAGCTCAGTCAAGTCAACTGGATTCAAGTATTTTTTACTTCTGAAATGTTTCACCATTCATTCAAATTCTATGGTAATACCAAGCAGCATATAGGTGTAATTTTTTCCCAATGCAGTGTTTTTTAAAATTTTTATTTTATTTATTTATTCATTTATTTTATTTTTACACTATTATTTTACAAACTTAAATAGTGCGTATTTTGTTTATTTTTCAAAATTATGCTGCTTGGTATCATCATAGAATTTGGATGAATGGTGTAACATTTCAGAAGTAAGTTTCGGGTACACTAGATATTTATCTCAACATATTTTGACTTATGAGTAACTTGTGAGTCACTTACAAATAACGTGTGTGAACGGCTGCATAACTCCCCTATAACTTATGCCGCGCTTACGCGGGATGTTTAAGCCATACGCTAAAAATTTTCAAAGGAGCTTGCCGTACAATGCTGTATACCAGCGTGCTTCAGCATTCTTCAGCTTGCTCTTAACTTAAACAAAACTAACCCATAACTGATTTGATGTACCCCAGCGTATTCTCCACATTTTTCATACGTTTGGCAAACACTGCCTAAATCATCAAGGTGTGTCACACCTTGACGAGTTAGGCAGTATTTGCCCGACATAAAAAAAAATTGGTCTAAAACGCTGGCATACTCCAAAATTTTCACTTTTGGCCGTGTGCATCATGTATCCATAACGACTTGGACATATACATAACATATTAGTAACTTACATAGAATATTTCCATAACATAAATAACAAACCAACAAATGCTTAGCGTGTTGCCAACATTCACAACTTATACTCAACCATAGTCTAATTTATGCATAACTTATGCATCGCTTATCTTAACATCTGCATAGCACGGTCATGCCAAACTGCCGTTGCCTCCTGAGCCATGAATCCTAGGTGTGCTAGAGATCATCTCTGTTCAGCCGAGATGATTCTCCCCTCCAAAGACCAGGCAGGGGGTGTGACCAACCTGGCAGAGCTGTCAAATCTGTCAGGTCGGTCACACATAAAACAGCTGATGTGACACGTCAGGCACATCAGATGACAGTTTTCACAACCTGGCTCAAAGGCGCATGAACTGATCACAGTAAAAAAAAGTTTATTTTCAATAAAGTGAAAAAAAAACCAAGATAATGCATGGAGTGTGCTTCTGCCGGGATGCACAGCCAACAGCAAAGTGTGATTTATCATGGAAAACAGCTGAGCTCTGGCTTTGGGCGATCAGCTGATTGGATCCCCCTCCTCCGGTGTTCTGATATTTTGGCATATCTATCAGAACAACACTGGACAGCTGATGGTACAGACGGCAGTCAAAGGTAAAAAAAAACATGGGGGGAGGACTAAACAGTGATTTGGATCTTTGTCAGTGTTGGAGCTAGACTTTTATAATGGGGGTTGCCAGAGGGTGGGCAAGACTTTATCAGAGGGGCCATATACTAAGAAAGAAAATTATTGTGTTCCTCTCTCTAACACACACACTCACATACACTACTGAACTACTGTGATCACTGTGGTCACATTAGAGAAGCATGGGACATAAAATAGCTTTATATTAAGGTTAACCTTCCTCTTGTGTTAGGGTCGGTGCTGACCCTAACACAAGAGGAAGGTTAATAATCTGGGTCATCAAGTGAAAATATTTTCAACAAGTAAAGCTCAAGTAGGAGATTTTTGTATGAAATACTTTGCATGGTTTACTTAACATAATTTGTGTTACACAAATGAACAGAATATTACACAGTATGCATCCAAATGCTGAGGCAAAATAATATAAATAATGATAAAAAATAGGAATATAATAATAAAAATAACAATGATTCAACATCAAAACTGAACATTGGTGCTCCCAAGTGGTAAATAATATGTTTTCTCATTAGAACAAAGTGCAACCATGCATAGTGCAAGTGGTTTAACCTTTACCAGACATACAGACACAGCTTGATACTATTACTTTAGATATACAGTATGCACCACCAAGTGCAAAACAATTTTTGGTTACATTCATAATAACATAATCCTTTGGTACTGGTGAGACACGGCAAAATGTTTGACAAAGGCATCCATGTTGAGGGCACATGCTCTCCTTGACTCAACACTTAGAATGCTGAGGTGACTTAACTTGTCATCAGTCATTGTTGTTCTGGGGTGTTTTTTTAAATCAGTTTCAGAACAGAGAAACTTCTCTCGCACGATGCAGTGCTGACTAGAATGACCACAGAAACTGAGACAATCAAGTATTTTATAGAAGCTGGCTCTGTTAAAGCCCTCATCTTCACTCTGGTCATCATTTCTCTGTCCTACAGTGCTCATTACAAGCGTGTCAAAAAATCTGAAACTTGCTTTAGGCTGCCTCTTACTGACTGTCTGGGTACTGATTTTGCAGTGCTCCACAAGCTCTTCTCCCTCTTTTCATAGCTCACCAAAATAAGCATAATTTCTGTAGCCCTCCAATGTGTCTGTAAGGGCACCAATTATATCCACAGCCCTTGCCAGGTCAAGACTGCTGGATTGGAACATGTCAGAAAGGCTTTTAACATCACCAATAACTTTACAAAAGGAAACCACAAGCCCTATGAACTTTAAATCTATCTGAGCCAGAAGACCCCTTGCTATATGAAGAAAGAAGACTGCTTTATCACCAATATTTTCAAGTGAAATCTCCTGGAGCAATCTCAGAATTGCTGGAAGCCTGTCCCTAAGATTACAACATGCAAGGTATCTGCATGCCCACCTAACATCGGTAAGTCTCTGTAGTTCCCTAGGCTTCTGCCCTGGATACCAGTCTTTCTGAACAGCATGCCACTTGATATGAATAGCAGAACCAGATACAAACTTATAAATGTTTTGCAGAAGTGAGAAAAAACTCATCAGCTTCAGGCACTGACTTAACCGCATCAACAAGAACTAAGTTCAAACAGTGTGCATTGCAGTGCACATAAAATGCAAATTTATCATTGCTCTTAATACGTGCAGACACACCAGAATGCTTTCCACTCATGACGGAAGCACCATCATAGCCTTGCCCGACAAGACTATTTTTGTAGTCCAGACCATGTTTCTCTAGACACTCCACAATCATTTTAGTGAGACCCTCTGCATCCAGACTTTCTGCCAACTGAAAATGCAGGAAGCTTTCATGGATGGCACCACGATAATAGTAATGAACAACTAAAGATATCTGTTCCTTTTTTGTAAGTCTTTTGTTTCATCAGCCAACACACTAAACACCTCACTCTCCTTCACTTCTGCGATGATTTCTCTTTGAACCATTTCAGCTAGGCTCTTGTTGTGAACCCCCGTGTGCTTTTACGCAGCACACGGAGGATAGGGAATAAAAACCCATGTGCAAGGATAAGTTTTGCGTATTTATTGACAGACGTGATATAGCAGTCCAAAAACAAAAGATGTGAGGCACAGGATATACAAGGAATACTTCTAGAACGCTCTACAGAACACAGGTGAGTACTAACCGGGAGAAATTGTTCCAAAGCGCAGGCAGGCGGAACTGCAGCGGGGGAACGGAAGAGAGAGCCCAGGAAAGAACCTCCAGAAGGGACTGGATGGCAGAGGCGAAGGAGATTGTACTCACGAGGCTGGAGCAGTCCGAGTAAGTCCAAGCAATAGTCCCAGCGAAACAAAAACTAGCAGCAGAAAATGATAAACGCCACACAGAGTGATGCGGTGCCGATAAACAGGCAGGGCATCTAGTCATGTTGTTATGTTTGCCCCTTGCAGGGCAAAGATGAGGCGCCAGAAGCCAGCAGTGAGTTGGTTATTTTATTAACAAAAGTGACAAAATAATGTGCCACGAGGGGCAAAACACAAACAACTATACATACAACCCCGACGGGTGAATCACAGGAGAAATAAAGAGTCAAAATACAACACTTACATGAGTATAGCGAGGGTGAAACCTAACGCTGAAAAGGACTGGCTTCAGGGGTAGGGAAACTAGTCTGGAAAGGGCAAGGTTGCAGCGAGGAGTGAGCCTCAACTGCGATCTTAAATAGCACACAAAACTAATCACAAACAGGTGAGGAGACAAGGTAATGAATTAAACATGAACAGCTGTGACAGGCTGCGAGCCGGCTGATAGGTGGAAGTCTTGCCATGGCACTGTCAAAATAAAAGCACAAATAAACACCATCATAACATGCCCAAATCAAGATACAAAAGGAGAAAATAATAAGTGACTCGAGCGTGGAGCAGACCTGCGCGCGGGATAACTACACATGTGCGACGTAGCACAAACACAGAGTTGAATAAACACAGTGAAGGACAATGATCCGGCAATCTCTTCCAGCGGACACAGAGCTTAAATAATGCCGAACCTAATGAGGAAAGAAATTGCCGGTGTGTGTAGTGAGAGTGAGCGTGAAAACCAATAATGAGACACAGCTGATCACACTGACAGGAGAGGGAAGCGTGGCTGAGCTGTCAGGGAGCCGGGCAACCCCAGAGGCTCTCTGAAAGCGCCTGATGGAAATTAGGACACAAAATACACAAAAGAACAAGCAGCCACCACGACATAGAACTGGGCTTGAAACATCAACCCCAGTTCATGACAGAGCCTCCCCCTCAAGGGGTGGTGGACCCAGACACCCCAATAGCAAAAAAAGAAAAACATTCACCCCCCCCCCCCCCCCGGGAATTACCACAACATGCCAGTGGAAGGTGGGGGAAACAGGTCAGGAGGGAAACAACAAATAATATTAATAATAATAATAATAATAATAATAATGCATAAAATTTATATAGCACTTTATCATAGACACTCAAAGACGCTTTTACAAGTAGATACATTATTCATTCACTTCAGACAGACAATGGTAGTAGCAAGCTACTACTGTAGCCACAGCTGCCCTGGGGTAGGCTGACGGAAACACGACTGCCAATCCGCTCCAACGGCCTCTCCGGCCACTACCAAACATTTATACCCAGTGTTATTGACACTGGAGGCAAGGTGGGTAAAGTGTCTTGCCCAGAGACACAATGGCAGGATATCTGGGGAGAGCGGGATTCGAACTGCCAACCATCCTGTTACTGGACGACCTGCTCTACCTCCTGAGCCACCGCCGTCCCATAAATACAATAACACAGGAATATCATACACCAAAGCACAGTGAATTTCAACCCCACGAAACCCAGGACAAAGCCCCCAAGGCCAGAGACTTCAAAAGTTCAGGGGGCCGACCAAAGTTCCTGGGCCACAGGGCGAGCGGAGACCGTTCAGGTGGTCTGTCCACATCCGAACCCAGCTGGACTGCCCGGGAGAGCAGGTCAGGTGGTCGGCCAGGGAAACTGGGCCACCTAGCCCCATAGCACAGTGTACCTGGCGGACGGCCTGGGTCCTTAAGCCACTAGTCCAACAGAGGTGGCCCGGGAGGTGGTCTCCCCATGGGAAAACTCAAAACAGGGAGAGGAAGCCGGGAAGGGGGAACCCTGATGTTGTCGGACAGCGATGAGAGGGGGACCGCCCTGCTCCCTGTAGCCTCGGGCTGGCGAACAGCTGCACTCGCGGTGGTCCCGGTCTGGGACAAAGTTACACCCGCGGAGGCTCCAGGCTGAAGCTTCATGGCACCCGCAGTGGACTCCGACCGGGCCATGGCAGCAACCTTGATGGCCCCGACTTGCGACCGCGTTGCACCCTTGGTGGATCCTGGCTGAACCAGCGATGCACCTGCTGCGGCTCCAGACTGGAGCTCAGCAGCACCTGTGGTGGGCTCCGGCTAGAGCTCTCCAGCACCCGCGGTGGGTTCCGGCTGGAGCTCTGCAACCCCCGCGGTAGAGCAGCTGACAGCGGGGGTAGCTGGAACCTCCGGCAGCAGACCTAGATCCTCTGAGGCCTCTGGCGGTGCTGACTCCTCTCCGACAACCCTGGGAGTAAGCTCAGAGATGGCAGAAAAGGAAGAGGGGTCAGGGTTGCCAGCAGCGGCGGAGCCCAGTGAGGCAAGCTCAGGTGCGGCAGGTGGCTGCACCCAGCTCTCCTCGCCAACAGCCAGGCAAGGATGCTCAGACACAGGGGAAAGAGAAATAAGCGAGAGCACTTGCCTGGGCTCAAGCTCCCCGCCATCCAGGACGCCGACATTCCAGATGGAGACGGTTTGTCCAGCTGCAAGGTTGTTGCACCCAGGGAGGTCCTGGGTTGAGACGGATTCTCTGTGATGACCTCCACCGGGAAAGCTGGACCTGCGGCATCCAAAGATGGTGTGCCCGGATCCACGGAGGCCTCAGGCTGGAACGGATCCTCCCAGACAACCCTGGAATGAGGCTCAAAAACAACAGGGGAAGAGACATGGTCAGGGTCGCCGGCAGCGGCGGAGCCCGGTGAGGTGAGATCAAGTGCAGCTGCCAGCTGCACCCGACTCTCCTCACCGAGAGCCAGGCAAGTCTGCTCAGATGCAAAAGAGAGAGAGACAGGAGACAGCGCTTGCCTGGGCTCTAGCTCCACCACCGTCCAGGACTCTGTCGATCCTGATGATGGCGTTGTGGGCCCGGCCTGGCGTAGATTCTACTCTGATGTGGACTCTGCTGCGGTGGCGTCCGCAGCAGGCATGATGATCTTGGCAGTCCTGGTTACCTCCAGTTCCAGCGCAGGTGACCTCCCCAGCATGGATCCTGGAGGCGGTGTTGCTGGACCCGAGGAGACTGAAGCCAGAGGACACTCCTTCATTGGTGCGGGCTTCAGATTGGTCACAGCGCCCTCCCTTCGATTGTAATGATGCTGTGGGGCTGGGGTGGAGCCCTCCAGCACCGCGGATTCCTCCATCATCCGGCGATCGAGCTCCAGGGCCAATGGACACTAAGCAGCAGATGATGGAGACATGGAGTAAATGGGAGAATTAATTACTTTAGCAGCAGGGGGAGAGAACTCAGGCAACTGCCTAGTCTGAGGCTCTCTCCTGGAGGACAAACAAGGTTTATCATTGCTAACAGAGATAGAATGAAAACACGCTTGCCTAACCTCCCAGGTCTTGGTGTTGACTGCTGTGGACAGTGTGCTGTCATCCTTCTCCGTGTTAGTGGTTCTTCTGGGCCCTTCAGAGGTTGGTGGAGGAGCCGGCTTGAACGACACGGGAGTGGGCGTGTCAGGAGAAGCTCTGGTGGTTCCTTCAACGGCAGGAGAGGACGGCCCGACAACGGAGGCTGTGGCTGAAGCAGAGGAGGCGCTGGTTGGCGTGACAGCTGGCACAGAGGAGGGCTTTGCCACAGAAATGGTTGGGCATGATGTCTGGGATTTGGCTGCCAATGAGGTGATGGGCTTCTTCTGGCAATTAGACACAGGATGATGCTTACGCCGTGTGGTTAGCTCCTCCGAGACCTCTGGCTCCCCCTGCATTCCTCGACCTCCTCCCGGGACCGGCAAAGAGTTAGGAGACAGAGAGACAGGTGATGGAGGAGAGGTTACAGCAGTTGATTGGGGAGCCCCAGCGGATTGTAAAAGCTGGAGCTCCTCCACAGGAATCAGGCTAATCACTTCAGGGGAGAGAGCTAATGAACGGAGAAGGGCTTGCCTGAATTCCTGCTTGGTGATGGTGTCAGCTGCTGCCTCTGTGTCTCGCTCCGTCCTCCCAGGAGTAAGATGGGACATCTGGCGGGAAGAGGAGGGCACCGGCTGGGGAGGTGAATGGCGGGCTCTGGGCTTCCTGGAGTGTTTCGTGGGTTGCCGTGGTTGTGCTCTGAAGGTCCTTCCTGCAACCTCCTTGAAACCCTGTTGTGACTCAACGATCTGGGTGAGCAGCGGCGTCAACCCTGAATATTTCCATAGACCGGGGCACGTCTAGGACACCCTGACCACGATGTCCAACAAACAAAAGTTTATTTCCGGGGAGTTGGTGGCGGGAGTTCTAGAAACAAAGTCCACTGCCCGGTTCGTCAATGTGCACTCCTTGGGGCTCAGTCCATAAACCGAAAAGTCCATGGTTCACTGGCTGGAGAAAACACAGAAGAGGGGGAAAAAAAAAGGAAAACACACACGCACAACCTCCTCGCTGGGCTTTACACAGGCTGGATCATTCTGTTGTGAACCCCTGTGCCCTTTTACACAGCGCACGGAGGATAGGGAATAAAAACCCACATGCGGGGATAAGTTATGCGTATTTATTGACAATCATGATATAACAGTCCAAAACAACAGATGTGAGGCACAGGACATACAAGGAATACTTCTAGGATGTTCTACAGAACACAGGTGAGTACTAACCCGGAGAAATTGTTCCAAAGCACAGGCAGATGGAACTGCAGCGGGGGAACGGAAGAGAGAGCCCAGGAAAGAACCTCCAGATGGGACTGGATGGCAGGGCCGAAGGAGATTGTACTCACGAGGCTGGAGCAGTCCAAGTAAGTTCAAGCAATAGTCCCAGCGAAACAAAAACTAGCAGCAGAAAATGATAAACGCTACACAGAGTGATGTGGTACCGATAAACAGGCAGGGCATGTAGTCATGTGCGACGTAGCACAAACACAGAGTTGAACTAAAAAAGCACTCATAGAGCGCATACCTCCGCCAAGGCTCCTTCCGTTTCTCATGGATCACCTCCAAAATGTAATGGGTTTGTGTGTAGGCCTATAGCCACTTGTGGTGAAAATTGCATCAAAGTCTGTCCATCAGTTTTGGAGTATTGTTGCTAACACACTGTGAGAAGATAAGAGCCTTGGCTGAGGTATGCATTCTCAGATCATCACCAAAATATAATGGGTTCCTCTCAAACCCAAGAACCACCTCTGGTGAAAATTTCATCCGAATCCATCCAGTAGTTTTTGTGTAATCCTGCTGCACAAATACAAACAAAGCCCTTGGTGGAGGTATGCACTCTCAGATCATCACCAAAATCTAATCATCTGTTCCCCATGCCATTACACATCTTTCCTGAAAATCTCATCAAAATCTGTTCATAACTTTTGGAGTATTGTTGCTAACACACTGTGAGAAGATAAGAGCCTTGGCTGAGGTATGCATTCTCAGATCATCACCAAAATATAATGGGTTCCTCTCTAACCCAAGAACCACCTCTGGTGAAAATTTCATCCGAATCCATCCAGTAGTTTTTGTGTAATCCTGCTGCACAAATACAAACAAAGCACTTGGTGGAGGTATGCACTCTCAGATCATCACCAAAATCTAATCATCTGTTCCCCATGCCATTACACACCTTTTCTGAAAATCTCATCAAAATCTGTTCATAACTTTTGGAGTATTGTTGCTAACACACTGTGAGAAGATAAGAGCCTTGGCTGAGGTATGCATTCTCAGATCATCAGCAAAATACAATGGGTTCCTCTTTCAGCCAAGAACCACCTCTGGTGAAAATTTCATCCAAATCCATCCAGTAGTTTTTGTGTAATCCTGCTGCACAAATACAAACAAAGCCCTTGGTGGAGGTATGCACTCTCAGGTCATCAGCAAAATCTAATCATCTGTTCCTGTGCCATTACACACCTTTCCTGAAAATTTCGTCAAAATCCGTTTATAATTTTTTGAGTTATGTTGGTAACAGACAGACAGACAGACAGACAGACAGACAGACAGACAGACAAACCCCGGTAAAAACTTTACCTCCTTGGCGGAGGTAATAAACACAGTGAAGGACAATGATCTGGCAATCTCTTCCAGTGGACACAGAGCTTAAATAATGCCAAACCTAATGAGAAAAGAGATTGCCGGTGTGTGTAGTGAGAGTGAGCGTGAAAACCAATAATGAGACACAGCTGATCACACTGACAGGAGAGGGAGGCGTGGCTGAGCTGTCAGGGAGCCGGGCAACCCCAGAGGCTCCCTGAAAGCCCCTGATGGAAATTAGGACACAAAATACACAAAAGAACAAGCAGCCACCACGTCATAGAACTGGGCTTGAACCATCAACCCTAGTTCATGACAGCCTTGCAGAATCTCATTCTGTATTTGGTGACTGGTATACTTCGCATTAGCACAGGCATTTAACCTTCTCTCTATGAAGGGGTCATGCTTTGAGATTTCATCCAAAATGCTCAAAAAATTGCCCTTTTTGTATTTGTTTGTTAATGACCCCCCTGTGCAGTGTTTTGTGTTGCTGTTAACAATAGCACCTCTGCAATTGTTTTTATGCACTTTTGATTTTCCTCCACTTTCTTTTTTCTATTATGGAATCCTGTATTGATTTGTTATTTTCATTACCCCTTTTGTACTCACTCCAGGCATACATAGCATTCATGTGATGCTCTGACTTGGAGTGAAGCTTAAATCCGGCATCTTTAAACAAGGCTTTTTTTTTCCAGTTGGAAAACCCTGACTTGGATGTGAAGGCTGATTCTAGTGTATGCCTGCAGGTGAAACAGCAGGCAAAAGAGTAGCTTGTAGCATTTTGACTTGTAGAGCACTCTAACCAGGGATTGTCCTTGTACCATGAACTGTTGAAAGCCCTCTGATGTGTACCACGTGTCGTTGGGAAGATTTTCAAACACGGCTGAATAGGACCTTCCACTCTCGATTGTGAGATGTCTAGAAAATAAGACACACATATCAAAGGAGATTAGATACTTTCAGTGGCTAATTACAGGTTTGTGGTTAGACCATTTTCACAGGTCATTTGGCATGAAAAGCTTCAGTTCAATTTAAGTTAAACTGAATCTGGACCATAGTATAATTCATGTCATTAGTGGCACTTGTGTTAGACATAGGATATCATGTCAAAATTAAAAAGGTCCATAGAGACAAAAAAAGAGGTGACCACCTTTCTATGTCTATTTTTGTCTATTTTTTCTACTTTTTTTGTCTCTCTGGGGCAAGGTCAATGTTATTAAGATGATTTGTGCACCCTGATTTAATTACCTTCTGCAATCTCTTCCTCTTAGGATCCCAGTTGGTTATTTTCGACAATTTGATAGGTTGTGCAATAAGTTTTTATGGAATGGTAAGCGCCCTAGATTAAAGTTGAAAAGATTACAGAAGTCTACAGATTCAGGAGGTTTGGGGGTCCGAAATTTAGTTTTATATCATTACGCTTTTAGTTTTAGACATTTGATTCATTGGGCTCTCCCCCCTGAGAGAGCTCCCCCTTGGTTTTATTTGGAGAGTTACCTGAGCAGCCCTCTTCCCTTAGTACATCTAATCACAATCAAACTTTCTTCTGAATTTCAGTCGCATCCTATTGTATCCTTTTTACAATACGTTTGGAAGAGAGTTGCTTCTATACTAGAGTTTAACTCTCATCTTCATTCTATGGCTTCTATTTGGCTTAACCCAAGTCTCCATATTGGAAAATCCCCATTTATGTGGAAAATCTGGGTGAAAAAGGACATCTTGATGTTAAAAGATCTATATGAAGGGGGAGCTCTCAAATCATTTGATGTTCTACGGGCACAGTATGGGCTACCACAGAATCAGTTTTGGAAATATTTACAACTTCAACATCTGCTGTGTCAAGTCTTTGGATCTACAACTACCCCTCCTCCTGATGTAGATTGGCTCATCCAGGCTTTGAATTCCTGTGGTAAAAGATCTAAGGCCTCAAATTTCTATTTAATGCTCCTTAAGAGCTCAAATAAAGATTCTTCATTCCTTAAACACGTATGGGAAAAAGATCTGAATTCACAATTTACTGATGTTGAATGGGCAAATATTTTAAAGAATGGGAAGAAAGTGTCTAGGGAATTGAAAACCAGACTTGTTCAATTTAAAATTTTGAATCGATTTTACTGGACACCTTGTAAAATGTTGAGAGCGAATCTCATTCATTCTTCAAGCTGCTGGAGATGTCTACAGGGGGAGGGGACATTAATCCATATGATCTGGAGTTGTCCGGTAATACAGGACTTTTGGTTGCAGATCCATAGACATATTATGACAATTGTTAAGCAAGAAGTGTCATTTACTCAGAGACTTTTTGTCATTGGGGATCCATCAACGATTCAGGACCCAATCTCTGATGCCGAGTGGATTCAGACTGCTTTGATGGTGGGCCGAAAGTTGATCACTTCTTACTAGAAATCTTCCTCTGCCCCACCCGTAGCTCAATGGCTCAGGGAGCTGGGCAAGCTTGCTGCACTAGAACGCCTTTCATATAAACTTCTGGACAGGATGGACAGCTTCTACAATAAGTGGGGATCCTATCTTACCTTTATAGGTGTTGTAGATTAAGCCAATCATCTTAAGAGTATTAGGGTGGAAATGGAATGTTTTATCCTCTCACTGGGTATATTTGTTTTTTTTATGTTTTTTTTGTTTGTTTGTTTGCTTTATTTTCTAAATTGAAAACCCAATAAAATTCAAATTACAAAAAAAATAAAAAGGTCCATAGAAAGGTTAGTAATATGGGACTACCAGTTGGTCCTTTTGGGGTGCAGTATGTAGTACTTGATGCTGTAGTGTGGGGACCGCTGGCTTCTTCCCCTGGCAGCTCTGGTTCACTCTCTTGATCAGAAGTGACAGAAGTGTCACTTCCAGTCTCATCCCTTGATGAAACTGCAGCGTAAAAATGGATACAATCAAAATAAATAAAACAGCCATGAAATAACATCACACACAAATAATTTGTTAACAAGCTGAAGTAACATTCAAAATGAGTATAAGTCTGTTAAGATCATATATTGTTACAAATTATGTAAAGCTAAACTTTTCACTGTTTGAACTGGGTATGTGATTTACTGTCTCTGTATTCTCTGACCTGGTGATGGTGGTGTCTGACCACTTGCCTGGCTAGCTTCACATTGGGAGCTGCCGGGGCTGCTGATGTTGGGTCCGCTGAGGTCTGTCTGGCCCTGATCTGTGCTGGATTTCCTCTTTACAAAAAAACTAGAAATGTCTCCCTTTCTCTTCATTGTTATTTTTCCCTATACAAAATAAGACTGGTTACTGGCTATATCTGTCCACATTTTCATGCTATAGCTCACTTTAAAATAAATTAAACCGTTTCATGTAGCTCAAGCTTAGTCGACCAATGCTAAGTAACTTGGATATAATTAGACCTTAATAGCAAACAAACATCAGGTATGGCTATTGATGTACTCTTTGAGCATTCTTTATAGATTATTTAAAGCTCAAATGTGAAAATCTTGCCAACTGAGTTGATGTGTAGTCCCTAAATACACTCACTGAAAACTAAATATGACATGGTTTCACCACATTATCTTAAAACTAATCTAGTGCTACTGTAGAACTAGATTAGCAGCTCTAGATTTAAATTCCTTCCCATGTTAGCCAGTGTCCAGCCAATGTAAAACATTCAATGGGTGGGACATCTTGCACACATAGCAAGATAATTTAATTAATAAATTACATTACAGGCTTATTAATGTCAGGCTAAAACAGACTGTTTCAGACGGAGCTTTTAGAACACGTTCACTCTGTTTTATCCTGCCCTGAGAGCTCTTATTATGTGAAAAATCTGAAGAAAATCAACATGATATTGCCAGTAATTTCCTCATTTTGGAGTGAGAGTTGGCAACACTGCATAAAGCTGTTCATGCTTATCTTACCTTTATGATTATGGATTTAATCTGATGTGCAGTGATCCAAAGAAAATACCCATTATCCACAGTCCAAATGTCTGCTGTGACAAAGACACGATCCAGTCTGTGATAGAAATGTTTAGATAAGTTAGGATATTAAATATTTTTACACAATGTGCTTGCTGTAAATGTCAGTTAAAAGATTTTACAGCTTACAGCATACATAAACAGGATGTGGATTTTTAGCTCTGCACACAAACACCTTCTATTGCCTAGCAACAAAGTACTTGCTTCTGCTTACATATAGAAAAATAGAAAGATGAACCTGGGTTAAGGGTTGCAATATAAGGAACCGGAAGGAGACAGCGGAACTGAAAGGAGTCAGTGGAATATCAAACAGGAAACACCTGCCAGAGACCGTTGCAAAGGAGGGGACACCTGATGGAGTCAGCAGTCCTTACCAGCTCAACAAGAAGTTAGCCATTGTGTGAGGTTGCTGCGACCGCCCAGAAGCAGAAGCTATATGTACCTTTTTTCTATTCTTTTTTGGGGTTTTCGCTAGCAGGTTGTGCTGGGACGAAGACCTCACAGCTGTGATATTCTCTGCATGCTTCAATAAACAGATAAGTTGAGAAACAGTACTTCTCATGTGATTTTTAATCCTCTGGTGAATTTTAAATGGTTTAGTGCTAACTGTCCAATTTTTGAACACACTTCTCAAAACAAAGTTTTACAAGTCCTTCCAACTCCTTTAGGAGATAAAGCCCATTTTTGAATAAATAATCTTTATCCAGGTAGCAAGTAAATGCATTTTTATTTCAGTGTATCACAGTCCAGCTGTCTGATGGAAAGTGTTATCATGTCTTCAATCTGGAACGACGTATCTGGCAATCAGTCGGTTTTGTCTTGCTGGGTCACAGACTGTCCAGATGCATACCTGTGCTTGAAATCCAGCTGTGGGTGTTGAGACAAGAGTATTTCCACTTTACATCCAGCTGTGGCTGTCCAGAATACAATAGATCCACTTCACGGTGTTGTTTGCATAGCATGGCACAAACTTTGTTGGAGCTGAAGATTGCCGTAAGTCTCAACCGGCTCTTTAGTTTGCAACCCACCAATATGCTTTTGTCTTTAACCATGACATAGGAAAAATAATCTGTCTATTTCTACAAAAACAAAGCGGCTTCATCTTTTCCTCCGCTCAGTAATTAAAACTCACAGGCTCTTTGCAACAGGTCATGTCGACTGACGACTGTGTGAGCTGCGTAGGGTCAGTTTGTATATTCATTTGTTTGCGCTAAAAATATCTATCCATATTAATAAAACGAGTAATGAGTAATGCATTTGATCAAATTTCAGTAACTGTAATGTATTACTGAACTTTTAAACAGTAATTCCGTTACACAGCACGTTACTGCAAAAGTAGTGGCGTTACAGTAATGCGTTACTCCCAACACTGGCTTTCACGCATAAATTTAATGCCTAAAACTCTTAGAAGTGAAAACAAATTGCACGTTTTGTATTAGCATGGTGGTGTCACGATATTTAAAAAAGTATCTGTTGTGCGTGAGTTTCGTCCTAGGGGCTTGCCATAGCCATCTGGGGGATAGCGTCAGGAGGGCTGCGGCCACTGTATATAGTTCTGTGTGTTCTCAATAAAGTGCTGTTTGTTGCTTGGCATAAGATGACTCCAGTCTCTGAGTTCATACAAAACATTTTGGTGACAAGGAGAAACTATGGCCCCCTCATGGATCATCACCTTATCGTGGTGGTGGGGTTTCGTGCCCCAGTGATCCCAGGAGCTATGTTGTTTGGGGCAATTTGCCTCTGACAGGGTCACCCAAGACAAACTGGTCCTGGGTGAAGGGCCAGACTAAGAACTATCCAACAGACTCTCATGATAAACTCTAGATCAAGGATTCAGTGTACCCCACCCAGTATGGGGTTACCGGGGCCCCACCCTGGAGCCAGGCCTGGTGGAGGGGCTCGATGGCTAGCATCTGGTGGCCGGGTTTCCACCCATGGGACCCGGCCGGGCTCAGCCCGAAGGAGTTACATGGGTCCGCCCTCCAGTGGGCTCACCACCTGCAGGAGGGATCATGGGGGTTCGATGCTATGTGGATTAAGTGTCGGTCAAAGGCGGAGACCTTGGCGAACTAATCCCAAGCTTTCTAAACTGGCTTTTGGTACGTGGAATGTCACCTCTCTGGTGGGGAAGGAGCCTGAGATGGTGTATGAGGTTGAGAGATACCGGCTAGATATAGTCGGCCTCACCTCAACACACAGCTCCGGTTCCGGAACCATTCTCCTGGAGAGGGGCTGGAGCTTGGCCTTTTCTGGAGTTGCCCCAGGTGAGAGGCGACGAGCAGGGGTGGGTATTCTTGTATCCCCCCACCTTGCTGCCTCTATATTAGAGCTTTCCCCGGTGGATGAAAGGGTTGCTTCCCTGCGCCTTCGTGTTGGGAAACGGGTCCTGACCATCATTTGTGCCTATGCACCAAATGATGTTTCAGAGTACCCACCCTTTTTGGAGTCTGTGACTGGGGTGCTGGAGGGTGCTCCTCTTGGAGACTCCATTGTCCTACTGGAGGACTTCAATGCGCACGTGGGAAACGACAGTGAAATCTGGAGGGGAGTGATTGGGAGGAATGGCCTGCCCGATCTGAACCCGAGTGGTGTTCAGTTATTGGACTTCTGTGCTAACCACAGTTTGTCCATAACAAACACCATGTTCAAGCATAAGGGTGTCCATATGTGCAACTGGCACCAGGACACCCTAGATCGCAGGTCAATGATCGATTTTGTGATTGTGTCATCAGACCTGCGACCGTATGTCTTGGACACTCGGGTAGTGAGAGGTGCAGAGCTGTCAACTGATCACCACCTGGTGGTGAGTTGGATCCGATGGCAGGGGAGGAAGCCATTCAGACCTGGTAGACCCAAACGTATAGTGAGGGTGTGCTGGGAATGTCTGGCTGAGGCCCCTGTCCGGGAGGTCTTCAACTCCCACCTCCGGAAGAACTTCAACCACATTCCAAGGGAGTCTGGAGACATGGAGTCTGAATGGGCCATGTTCTCCACCTCTGTTGTTGAAGCGGTGGCCCAGAGCTGCGGCC
The DNA here is from genome assembly GCA_020510985.1 of Pholidichthys leucotaenia. Taxonomy (NCBI): domain Eukaryota; kingdom Metazoa; phylum Chordata; class Actinopteri; order Cichliformes; family Pholidichthyidae; genus Pholidichthys; species Pholidichthys leucotaenia. The sequence goes on along the minus strand of CM035841.1, from coordinate 401,871,997 downwards.
GCAAGGTGGTCGGTGCATCTCGTGGTGGCAACCCCCGAACCAAGTGGTGGACACCAGTGGTGAGGGGGGCCATTAAGCTGAAGAAGGAGTCCTATCAAGCCTGGTTGGCTTGTGGGACTCCCGAAGCAGCTGAGGTGTACCGGCAGGCCATGCGAAATGCAGCTCGGGTGGTTGCTGAAGCAAAAACCCGGGTATGGGTGGAGTTCGGTGAGGCCATGGAACAAGACTTTCGGTCGGCCTCAAAGAGATTCTGGCAAACTGTCCGGCGGCTCAGGAGGGGAAAGCAGCTCCCTGTCCACACTGCGTATGGTGCGGATGGGGTGCTGTTGACTTCGACTGGGGATATCATTGGGCGGTGGAAGGAATACTTCGAGGATCTCCTCAATCCCACTGATACGCCTTCCACAGAGGAAGGAGGGTTTGTGGACGAGGGGGACGACTCGCCTATCACAGGGGCTGAGGTCGCCAAGGTGGTTAAAAATCTCCTTGGTGGCCGGGCCCCGGGGGTGGATGAGATTCGCCCTGAGTACCTCAAGGCCCTGGATGTTGTTGGGCTGTCATGGCTGACACACCTCTGCAAAATTGCGTGGAGGTCAGGGGCAGTGCCTTTGACATGGCAAACTGGGGTGGTGGTTCCTCTCTTCAAAAAAGGGGACTGGAGGGTGTGCTCCAACTTTAGAGGGATCACAATCCTCAGCCTCCCTGGGAAGGTCTATGCCAAGGTACTGGAGAGGAGAGTCCAGCCGTTGGTCGGACCTCGGATTCAGGAGGACCAATGTGGTTTTCATCCTGGCCGTGGCACATCGGACCAGCTCTTTACCCTCTTGAGAATATCTCAAGAGTTCGTGGGAGTTTGCCCAACCAGTTTACATGTGTTTTGTGGACTTGGAGAAGGCATTTGACTGCGTCCCTTGGGGTTTTTTGTGGGGGGTGCTTAGGGAGTATGGGGTATCGGGCTTGTTGTTACAAGCTATTCAGTCTCTGTACGACCGTTGTGAGAGTTTGGTTCGTATTGCCAACACTCGGTCGGACTCATTCCCAGTGAGAGTTGAACTCCGCCAGGGCTACCCTTTGTCACCGATCCTGTTCATAATTTTTATGAACAGGATTTCTAGGCGCAGCCAGGGAATGGAGGGCGTCATGCTTGGTGACCACAGGATCTCATCTCTGTTGTTTGCAGATGATGTTGTCCTGCTGGCTTCATCCAGCAATGATCTACAGCTCTTGCTGGGACGGTTTGCCGCTGAGTGTGAAGCGGCTGGGATGAGAATCAGCACCTCCAAGTCCGAGTCCATGGTCCTCAGCTGGAAAAAGGTGGATTGTCCTCTCTGGGTTGGGGACAGGCTCCTGCCCCAAGTGGAGGAGTTTAAGTATCTTGGGATCTTATTCACGAGTGAGGGGAGAATGGAGCGAGAGACTGACAGATGGATCGGAGCAGCATCTACAGTGATGCGGATGTTGTACTGGTCTGTTGTGGTGAAGAGGGAGCTGAGTTCTAAGGCAAAGCTGTTGATTTACTAGTCAATCTACATTCCTACTCTCACCTATGGTCACAAGCTTTGGGTAATGACCGAAAGAACAAGATCGCAGATACAAGCGGCTAAAATGAGCTTTCTCCGTAGGATTGCTGGACTCACCCTCAGAGATAGGGTGAGGAGCTCAGTCATCTGGGAGAGGCTCAGAGTAGAACCGCTGCTCCTCCACATTGAAAGGACTGGGCTGCACGGTGGCGCAGTGGTTAGCACTGTCGCAGCACAGTTTTACCCTCGGCCGGGGGAGCGTGGGGATCGTGGGTTCGATCCCAGCCCCTGACCAACAGTGATCTGTGTGGAGTTTGCATGTTCTCCCCGTGTTGCGTGGGTTTACTCCGGGATTTCTCCAGTTTCCTCCCACATGCCAAAAACATGCAGGTTAGGGATAAGGGGCGCTTGCGCACGCAGCGACCAGCAGCTGGTGGCTTGTCACCAGACTGCAAAACAAATCTACCTACGGGTACAAATAAGTAACAAAAAAAAAAAAAAAGGAGTCAGGTGAGGTGGTATGGGCATCTGATTAGGATGCCTCTTGGACGCCTCCCACTTGAGGTGCTTCGGGCACATCCCACTGGGAGGAGACCCCGGGGCAGACCCAGGTCTCGGTGGAGAGGCTATGTCTCTCAGCTGGTCTGGGAACGCCTTGGTATCCTCTCTGAAGAGCTGGAGCAGGTGGCGGGGGAGAGGGAAGTCTGAGCTTCTCTGCTTGAACTGCTGCCTCCGCGACCTGGACCTCCGGAAAAGCGGTAGAAGATGGATGGATGGATGGATAGAGAAACTATGGAACGTATGGGCCACCTTGTATGATGGGGGCGACTGCGGCGCAGGTGTAGTGTGACAGACTACTGATCGGAGGGTCATGGGTTTGATTCCCGGTCTGTCTGCAGTCTACATGTCGAAGTGTCCTTGAGCAAGACACTGAACCCCCAGTTGCTCCTGATGGCCAGGCTAGCGCCTGTGTATGTGTATGGCAGCTCTGCCGCCATCAGTGTGTGAATGCGTGCGTGAATGGGTGGATAGCAGGATCTGTAAAGTGCTTTGGTCATCCAGAGATGAGAAAAAGCGCTATATAAGTGAACGCCATTTACCATTTACCTCCACCACTGTTTCTACAGTATCCGGGAGAGCCAGCGATCCTGTGGCCTAACTGGTTGGCCATGTCTGAGGGATACATTGCAGCATTGGGCCTGGGTAGACTCAACAGAATGCAGAGACGAGAATTTCTGGTCCACCATCTCAGCGTAGAAGGTTGTAAAGTTTTCCACACATTGGGGGAGATGGAGTCTTGTGCGGATGCTGTTCGGATCATGTTCACATGATCAAGCACAATGTCATCTGCAAACATCATCGTCCATGGAGACTCCTGCCTGACCTCATCTGTCAGCCTGTCCATCACCATGGCAAACAAGAAGGGGCTCAGAACCGATTGCTGATGTAAACCCACCTCCACCTTGAATCCATCTGTCACTCTTACAGCACACATCACCACTGTCTTGCTGTTCTCATACATGTCCTCTACCCCCTGACATACTCCTCTGCAACTCCTAACTTCCTCATACAGTACCACACTTCCTCTCTTGGCACCCTATCATATGATTCCTCTAGGTCCACAAAGGCACAGTGTAACTCCTTCTGACCTTCTTTATACTTCTCCATCAACACTCTTAAAGCAAACATTGCATCTGTCATACTCTTTCTTGGCATGAAACTGTACTGCTGCTCACTGATTGTCACCTGTCCTCTTAACCTGGCTTCAACAATTCTTTCCCATATCTTCATAGTCTGATTGATACACTTTATGCCACTGTAGTTACTACAGCTCTGAGCATCACCCTTGTTCTTGAAAATTGATACCAAATCACTTCTTCTCTACTCCTTGGGCATCCTCTCACTTTCCAAGATTGTGTTAAACAATCTGGTTAAAAAGTCCACTGCCATCTCTCCTAAACATCTCCATATCTCTACAGGTATGTCATCTGGACCAACCGCCTTTCCATTCTTCATTCCCTTCAAAGCTGCCGTCACTTCCGCCTTGCTAATCCTTGGGACTTCCTTGTTCACCCTCTTTCCTTCATCCATCCTCCTCTCTCTCATTTTCTTCATTCATCAGCTCCTCAAAGTACTCCTTCCACCTTCTCAACACACTCTCATCACTTTTTAGTATATTAGCATTTCTGTTCTTAATCAACCTAACCTGCTGCATATCCTTTCCAGCTTGATGTCTCTGTCTAGCCAATCTATACAAGTCCTTTACTCCTTCCTTAGTGTCCAGCCTCTCATGCAACTCATTATGTCCTTTCCTTTGCCTTTGCCACCTCTCACTTTGCCATAGGCCTAGATTCCGAATACTCCTGTCTACTTTCTTCATCTCCCTTACTATCCCACTGTTTCTTTGCCAACCTCTTCTTTTGAATACTTTCCTGTACCTCCGCATTCCACCACCAAGTCTCCTTGTCTTCCTTCCTCTGTCCAGAGGATACACCACATACCTTTCTCCTCGTTTCCCTCAATAGTTTATGTGTACTTTCCAAGTCATCTGGTAATTCTTCCCTACTACCCGGCCTGTATCAGCTCCTTCCTGAAGTCTGTGCAACCTTGTACGACCTTCTTTCTTCTGTAACTTCCCTGACTTAATTTTTGGCTCTGCCTTCACTCTCTCCCTCTTCTTGCTTTCTAAAGTCATCCTACAGACTACCATCCGATGCTGCCAAGCTACATTCTCCTCTGCCACCACCTTACAGTCTCCTATCACTTTACAGTAGGTGTATTCAGACCAAATGCGAAGCAAATTTTTCACACGGCACAAATAGATACAAAGTCAATGGAAAGAGGTGAGCACACACAATTTTGTGCACTCGTACGTTCACGTCTGAGGGATAGTGCCAGCTAGTAATCACCGTGAGATTCTGCCATCACCGGAGTAAAAGTATCAACACTGGAGAATAAACTAGTTTCTAAATGAGACTGACACTCACCTGTACACAGATGGATAGGGGGCTGTCCAGCTGAAATGAGTGTTAAGAGTTAACTTTACCCACAGACTCCTGCCACGGACATGCTAGGAGTATAAACAGCCATCATCTTGTGAAGTTTTGGAGGTAGGGACAATTTTTTCAGATGAGACCCCCATTGGATAACATAAACCTAAGCATGATGGTGATTTGTGGATTTCCACAGCAGGTTGAACGCAACTGCAGAAGTTATAAAGACAACTCCACCTGTCTGCAACTCACTCAGACAGCTAATTTACATCCATTTGCATGTTTACACTGGGTTAATATGTAATTGTGCTGTGTAAAAAATTTGCCCATTTGTGTTTGGTCTGAGCGCACCTTTACAGATTTCTCCTTCTGCATAAGATGTACTGTACTTGTGTGCACTTTCCTCCACTCTTGTAAGTCACCCTATGTTCCTCTCTCTTCTTGAAGTATGTGTTTACCACAGCCATTTCCATCTTTTTAGCAAAATCCACAACCATCTGTCCTTCCACATTTCTCTCAGAAATGTGGAAAGACAGAAAGACAGAATAAAGTATTTCTTCCTAGAGATGCTGTGATGTGCAGTGACGTGAATTGCTGTAATGTTGAGCATAAGAAAGATCTCTGTAGTTTGTACGATACTATAGTAAACTCTCTGTATAAGGTCAGTAAGCCTTATTATAGGAATATACATAAGACACATAATGTAAGACCTGGCTGTACCAAGGCTGTAGCTGTGCCTTATTCTGAAGCCCGTGATACATATAATGCATGGGTGGTGGCTGGGAGACCCAGACAAGGGCCAGAGTTTGAGATGAAGAAACGTACGAATGCAAAGTGCAAGTATGCCATCCATTATATTTCTAAAAGTGAGCAGCTAATGAGAAGTAATTCCTTGGCCAAGACACTGTTAGATAAGAATGTCTCAGATTTCTGAAAGGAGCTTAGACGTATAGTAAGATACAACAATATTTTCAGGTATAGAAAATATTGTTGATCTATGGCGGCGGCATTTTTTTTCATTCTTTAACTCAATTACTGATGAAACTTATAAAGTAGGGAAAGTACAGAGGAACGATTCGTTCTTGATTGATACTTACGCAGTGACCAAAGCCATTAGAGAGTTGTCGGATAACAAAGCGAGTGGCCTAGACTGTATTTCTGCTGAGCATCTTAAATATGCTAGCTCAAGAATTGCTCCTCTTCTTGCTGTTTCACCAGCTTCATGATTCATGGGATGTTACCAGAATCATTATTGTCTGTTGTTTTGGTACCAGCCATTAAAGATAAAGCTGGCAAGCTGTGTAGCCTAGACAATTATAGGCCCATAGCTATAGCCAATATAATATCTAAAGTGCTGGAAAAAATACTGTTTGAAAAATTAAATGTATTCATTAAATCTATTGATCATCAGTCTGGATTTAAACCCCATCATGGAACAGATCTGTGCATATCTGCTTTAAAAGAAACTATAAGTAAATATAGAAGTCAAAATTCATTAGCATTTTTGTGTTTTATTGACACCTCTAAGGCGTTTGATTGTGTTAACCACAGAAAATTTAGTAAAATGATTAATGGGGGGTTCCCAAGCACTTAGCATGTATCCTGATTTACTGGCATGCACATCAGAAGATGCTGGTGAAATGGGGTAAGAGTAACTCATCCCGATTTGGTGTGAGTAATGGTGTTAGACAGGGCAGTATATTGTCCCCTGTCCTATTTAATCTTTATATGGATGATTCGTCAAAGCACCTGAATGCTTGTAAAACTGGGTGTTTAATTGGGAATAAGTTAGTGAATCATTTTATGTATGCTGATGATCTTGTTGTTCTCAGTCCAAGTAGTGCTGGTCTTCAGGAGTTATGAAGAGTGTGTACTGCTTATGGGGATGAAAATGACATAAAATATAATACAAATAAGAGTTTTGTACTGATTTGTTGCACTAGAGAAGATATGATAATGAAATTCCCTGTTTTTGATTTGGCAGGCAGGAAATTAATTGTCAGGGATAAAGTCAAATATCTGGGACATTTTATTAATGATAGAATGACTGATGATGATGATATTCTCACACAGCGCTGCAAAATCTACATGCAAGCAAATGTCCTTGCACGTAGGTTTGGTTTTTGTTCAGATGAGGTGAAGCTGGTTCTTTTTTAAAACCTATTGTACACTTTTATACACTGCTCATTTATGGATAAATTATAGGAAACAAAGTATGCAGAGATTACAGGTTGCTTACAATGATGCTTTAAGAATTTTACTTGAAAAGCCTCAATGGTCAGTGCTTCTGAGTTATTTGTGTCATCACGTGTTAATACACTGCATGCAGTAATAAGGAATCTTATGTATAAATTCATCTGTCGTCTTGATGTATCTGGAAATGAAATCATCCAGGTTATGTCTAACATTAAGCTCAGTTCTATTCGCTGTCAGTCACAGTTTAGAAGGCATTGGTACCGTTGTCTTTTTAAGTCTTTTTAAAGTTTGTACTGTATCTGTACTTCTTTTATCTTTTTATTGTTTTGTTTTGTTTTTTAATTGTTTTTAACTGTTTTAATTTTCTTGTCTTTGTCTGTTTTTGTTTTTATTTTGATGGACCATGAGTCTGGAATAAAGTTTGATTGATCATACCTACCCAGAACCTCCTCATCACCTCTGTTCGGTGAAAGGAACAGAGGTGTAGTGTGGCTGATTACTGTTCGGAGGGTCCAGGGGTTCGATTCCCGCTCTATATACAGTCTGCATGTCGAAGTATCCTTGAGCAAGACACTGAACCCCCAGTTGCTCCTGGTGGGTCAGGCTAGCGCCGGTGCATGGCAGCTTTACCGACCATCAGTGTGTGAATGTGTGCGTGAATGGGTGGATCGCAGGATCTGTAAAGTGCTTTGGTCATCCAGAGATGAGTAGAAAGTGCTATATAAGTGAACGTCATTTACACGTCCATTAAACTCTGCTCCAGTTACCACTATCTCTTCCCCCTGGGAACACTATTTTATCCAACTTACTCCAGAATTCCTCTTTCTCTACCTGATATCCAACTTGTGGGGCATACGCACTGACAACATTCAACATCACACCTTCAGCTTCTAGCTTCAAACCCATGCTCCTGTCTGACTCCCTCTTTACCTCCTGAATACTCTTCACATACTCTTCCTTCAAGATTAATCCTACTCCATTTCTCTTCCTATCTGCACCGTGGTAGAACAGTTTAAATCCACCTCCAGGTCTCCTAGCCTTGATTCCCTTCCATCTGGTTTCTTGAACACACAGTGTATCTGTCATGGTCTGAGCGCTGATATTGTCCGCCATCGGATCATCCAGTATTTTCCCCGTTCTTTTGTGTTGTGTTCCATGTGGCCGTCCTGAGCTCTTATTGTGACAGCGTCACGGCGGGACTTCCGGCTGTCAGAGCCGAGCTGCGCCATGACAGCTGGATCATATCTCACTGATTACATTTCTCCTTTATTGACTGGGTTGTCGTTAGTATTTTAGGAAGCAGCTGAGAGTTACTCCTCGCTGCGATGTCGTCAAACCTCCATCTAACTTGTGTCTGAGACTGGGCTTACGTTCATATTCTTCATCGTCTTTGTAAGTGTGTTCCTTCAGAGTCTGTTATCCTGTGTCCATAGTCTTAGTCATAGTCATAGTTGTGTTTTTGCCCCTTGTGGCCGTTATTTTGTCATTCTTGTCTTTTTGTTAATAAAATATGCAAACTCATTGGCTGGCTTTCGACGTCTTAATGATGGCTCGTGAGGGCCATCGTTGACAGTATCTACCTTTCATCATATTAAATTTCATAAATCATTTTAGACAACTCTCTGTCTTTACCAGTCATAGTCCCTACATTTAAAGTCCCTACTCTCACCTCCACACTTCTGTCTTTCCTTTTTGCCTTCTCCCTTCTAATACGCCTTCCCCTTCTATTCTTCCTTGATCTCTGACCAACAGTAGCTCAATTTCCACCGGCACCCTGTCAGTTAACAGCACCGGTGGCGGTTGTTATTACCCCAGGCCTTGACCAATCTGGTATGAACGTCATGATCCGCATGTTTAATTTGGCAAAGGTTTTATGCCAGATGTCCTTCCTGACGCAACCCTCCCCATTTACCCAGGCTTGGGACCAGCACTAGCAGTACACTGGCTTGTGTACCCTCTGTGGCTGGGTTACACAGTATCCTAAGCCTAATATTTTTTTATTTATTAATGTCACCTAATTTTACTAATCCACTGGGAAATATTCTAAAAATATACTAAACTACTCATGCCCATTTGATTCCAATGTGCTACTAATGAATAAGAATCAAGGAATGACAATATCAGTAGTAAGGAAACTGTATAAATTATGTGGAAAATATTATTGCTCTGTACATGCACTACAGAATACAAACAGTCTGTATTTATGTTCATAACTTTACATAACATCGCTTACTGTATATGATTACAATAAATACAACGAACAATTGTTAGTATATCCTGTTATCACAGTCCTGCAGGAACTGTCAGAATGGCAATTACATACCCAAAATGTTGGCCGTGGTCGGCTAACTTCTGGTTAGCTTACCGCACACTTAAGATTCATTCCCTGCAGTCCCTAAAGGGGACGGCTGCTAAGGTGAAAGTACGAAACAACCTGCTCTGCAAGCTTGCTGGTGCAAAATGGGGGGGCGGCAGTCTCCACCCTGCGCACCTCAGCACTGGCCCTTTCATACTCTGTAGCAGAATATTGTGCCCCTGTCTGGTCCAGGTCATCTTACACACACCATGTAGACACCCAGCTCAACTCAACCATGAGAACTATAACTGGAACAATCTGCTCAACACCACTCCCCTGGCTCTCTGTACTGTCAAACATAGCCCCTCCACACATCCGGCGAGCAGCATTAACTCAAAGGATGCTCCAAAAAGTTAAAGATTTTCCTCACTTACCAATCCATGCAGATATCTACACCCCACCCACTGCCCGACTTTCATCCAGACGGCCGATTTGGAAAAACCCTCCCCCAGCTGACTTTACCATCCAGACAGCTTGGCAAGAGGAATGGGAGACCAAGGAGGTCCCAAACAAACAGCTGGTGATAAACCCCAACCAACAGGTCCCGGGCACCAACCTCCCAAGGAGACAGTGGTCTACACTCAATCGCTTCAGGACTGGACATGGCCCCTGCTTGGCCAGCCTTCACAGATGGGGCAGTAGCCCTAGCCCACTGTGCGCATGTGGAGAGGAGCAAACTATGGAACACATCATAGAGGCTTGCCCGCTCCAAAGACTGGAAGGAGGATTACACACCCTCCATACAGCAAACCAGGAGGCAACTGCTTGGCTTAAGGACTTTGCATTCGCTAAATAAAATAAATTCCCTGCAGTAACTCATTTAATGTATAATTAAATATAATCTACGGTCCAAATGTCATAGTCTCTCCATAGTCTCTATGACATTTGGACCGTCGGTGGAGAGACTATGTCTCCCAGCTAGTCTGGGAATGCCTTGGTATCCCCTCTGAAGAGCTGGAGCAGGTGGCTGGGGAGAGGGAAGTCTGGGCTTCTCTGCTTGAACTGCTGCCTCCGCGACCCGGACCTCCGGAAAAGCGGTAGAAGATGGATGGATGGATGGATGGATGGATGGATGGTCCAAATGTCCAAACTGATTTGAACACCCAAAATTAAATTAAAAAAATGAGAAGTGTGATCCATGATCACGGACTGTATTGCGTGTTGCATGATTGCTGTTTGGACGGAACAGCTGTTGCATTTTTCAAGTTCTGCCATAGCATGAAGTGCCATGGGGGCGCTAATTTGCCTTAATATTTTTTAATCCATTAATTGGACTACCATAATTAATTACATTAATGTGATAATATTCCCCGCAATAACTATTTCATCCATTCTTTAAGACAAATTTACATTAGCTGGCTTTGAGCTAGGAGCTATTTGACCACAGGAAGTCACAAATATTTTGTTAAAACCTATATGTGCTGTGAAAATGTGGAAAAAGTGCAGTCAACAACCCCTTTAAGATTTTTTAAAATTTTTTAATTAAATTTTTTTTAAAATTTTTTAATTCCCCTGTGTGTAAATCTTTAAAAAAGTGGAAACTCATATCAGGCATTTTTACTTAAAACTCATCAAAGACTGACCTTTTCATCACTGACTTGAGTTGTAGTGGAGAACTCTGCTGTACTTTATCTCCCCGTGAGTTTTAAATAGAGGTGTAGTCGATGACATTCCACGTACCAAAAGCCAGTTTAGAAAGCTTGGGATCAGTTCGCCAAGGTCTTCGCCTTTGACTGCCACCTAATCCCCATGATCCCTCCTGCAGGTGGTGAGCCCACTGGAGGGTGGACCCATGTAACTCCTTCGGGCTGAGCCTGGCCGGGTCCCATGGGGATCCGGCTTCGGGAGTATTGGGCTTGTTGTTACGAGCTGCTCGGTCTCTGTACAACCGTTGTGAGAGTTTGGTTCGTATTGCCTACACTCGGTCGGACTCATTCCCAGTGAGAGTTGGACTCCGCCAGGGCTGCCCTTTGTCACCGATCCTGTTCATTATTTTTATGGACAGGATTTCTAGGCGCAGCCAGGGAATGGAGGGCGTCATGCTTGGTGACCACAGGATCTCATCTCTGTTGTTTGCAGATGATGTTGTCCTGTTGGCTTCATCCAGCAATGACCTACAGCTCTTGCTGGGACGGTTTGCCACTGAGTGTGAAGCGGCTGGGATGAGAATCAGCACCTCCAAGTCCGAGTCCATGGTCCTCAGCCGGAAAAAGGTGGATTGTCCTCTCTGGGTTGGGGACAGGCTCCTGCCCCAAGTGGAGGAGTTATCTTGGGGTCTTATTCACGAGTGAGGGGAGAATGGAGCGAGAGACTGACAGACGGATCGGAGCAGCATCTGCAGTGATGCAGACGTTGTACTGGTCTGTTGTGGTGAAGAGGGAGCTGAGTTCTAAGGCAAAACTGTTGATTTACCAGTCAATCTACGTTCCTACTCTCACCTATGGTCACGAGCTTTGGGTAATGACCAAAAGAACAAGATCACGGATACAAGCGGCTGAAATGAGCTTTCTCCGTAGGATTGCTGGACTCACCCTCAGCGATAGGGTGAGGAGCTCAGTCATCTGGGAGAGGCTTAGAGTAGAACCGCTGCTCCTCCACATTGAAAGGAGTCAGTTGAGGTGGTATGGGCATCTGGTTAAGATGCATCCTAGACGCCTCCCACTTGAGGTGTTTCAGGCACGTCCCACTGGGAGGAGACCCCGGGGCAGACCCAGGACTCAGTGGAGAGACTATGTCTCCCAGCTGGTCTGGGAACGCCTTGGTATCCTCTCTGAAGAGCTGGAGCAGGTGGCCGGGGAGAGGGAAGTCTGGGCTTCTCTGCTTGAACTGCTGCCTCTGCGACCCGGACCTCCGGAAAAGCGGTAGAAGATGGATGGATGGATGGATGGATGTAGTCTATGACAATTAGTAAGGACAATTACAAAGCCAGAAACTCAATTTCAGATTAATTTATCTGGGTTGGCTCCACTAAGATCAAAAATTTCTTTTCCAATACACAGGAGGCAAAAAATAGCTGCAGTAATATTTCTCATTTAGTGAGATATGTTCCTGCAGAGCTTCATTAAGTCACAGCAAAGAGCAAAGAGAGATGATTAAGTCCAGTAAGAAATAAACAGTGCTTATTAAGCTGCAATCAGTAAAACTGAGATCATGACTGTTACTCTTTGTGCATCAGCTCATATTTTAACCTTGTTAATGACATTTTTAAGGGCTGGTTTGGGTTTCAGACCTGGACATATTTATTACAAATTAGAATACTTGCCTGAGTTGCCTCTCATCCTCAAAGGTCTGTTTAGTTAACTCTTGGGTTTACTGTTTAATGTTGAAGTGTGATGCGGACAAAAGCACACAGTGGTATGAAAAAATGTTTGCCCCCTTCCTGATTTCTAATTTTTTTGTGTGTTTGTCACACCTAAATGTTTCAGATCATCAAACAAATTTAAATATTAGACAAAGATAACACAAGTAAACACAAAATGCAATTTTTAAATGGTGTTTATTATTAAGGGTAAAAAAAAATCCAAACCTACATGGCCCTGTGTGAAAAAGTGACCCCCCCCCCCCCCGTTAAAACATAAATTAACTGTGGTTTATCACACCTTTGGAAAGCTGAGTTCAATTTCTCTAGACACACCCAGGCCTGATTACTGCCACACCTGTTCTCAATCAAGAAATCACTTAAATTCTTGACAGACTTGACAAGATCATCAAGAGGGCTGGCTCTGTAATTGGTCTCAGACCGGAGACCTTTGAGACAGTGGTGGAGAGGAGAACACTAAATAAACTGCGATCCATCATGGACAATCCTGATCACCCCCTCCACCACACACTAGATAGACAGCGAAGCACTTTCTCCAGTAGACTACTACAGCTTCGTTGTCGAACAGCCAGGTACAGGAAATCTTTCCTGCCACATGCAATTTCACTGTACAATAACTCACTATGATGTTGTATTCTGGTCATAGCTATGCTGCCACACTGCATCTTACAGACTAACTGGTACATCACTTTTCACTCTGCTCCTAATAGTCCTTCTATGTGCAATGGGATGATTCATGTGTTTATACGGGTCATCATATATTAAGCTATGATGTATATAGGTTTTATAGTCGTGTTAGTTTTTTACTTTCCATAAAAAACTAACAGTGCTGTTACACTGTAATTTCCCAGTTTGGGATCAATAAAGTCCATCCATCCATCCATCTATCCATCTATCTATCTATCTATCTATCTATCTATCTATCTATCTATCTATCTATCTATCTATCTAAATAGGACCTGCCTGACAAAGTGAAGAAGACCAAAAGATCCTCAGAAGTTAAACATCATGCTGCGATCCAAAGAAATTCAGGAGCAAATGAGAAACAAAGTAACTGAGATCTATCAGTCTGAAAAGGGTTATAAATCCAATTCTAAAGCACTGGGACTCCAGCAAACCACAGTGACTCCACCATAAGAAAGAGACTGGGCAAAAATGGCCTGTATGGCAGAGTTCCGAGACAAAAACCACTGCTGAACAAAAAAAACATAAAGGCTCATCTCAGTTTTGCCAGAAAACATCTTGATGATCCCCAAGACTTTTGAGAAAATACTCTGTGAACTGACGAGACAAAAACAAGTTTTTGGAAGGTGTGTGTCCCATTACATCCATCGTAAAAGTAACACAGCATTTCAGAAAAGGAACATCATACCAACAGTAAAATATGGTGGTGGTAGTGTGATGGTCTGGGGCTGTTTTGCTGCTTCAGGACCTGGAAGACTTGCTGTGGTAAATGGAACCATGAATTCTGCTGTCTACCAAAAAATCCTGAAGGAGAATGTCCGGCCATCTGTTTGTGACCCCAAGCTGAAGCACGCTTGGGTTCTGCAACAGGACAATGATCCAAAACACACCAGCAAGTCCACCTCTGAATGGCTTAATTAAAACAAAATGAAGACTTTGGAGTGGCCTAGTCAAAGTCCTGACCTGAATCCAATAGAGATGCTGTGGCATGACTTTAAAAAGGCGGTTCATGCTCAAAAACCCTCCAATGTGGCTGAATTACAACAATTCTGCAAACATGAGTGGGCCAAAATTCCTCCACAGTGCTGTAAAAGACTCACTACCAGTTATCGCAAGCACTTGATTGCAGTTGTTGCTGCTAAGTGTGGCCCAACCAGTTATTAGGTTCAGGGGGCAATCCCTTTTTTCACACAGAGCCATGTAGGTTTGGATTTTTTTTCCCCTTAATAACAAACACCTTCATTTAAAAACTGCATTTTGTGTTTACTTGTGTTATCTTTGTTTAATATTTAAATGTTTGATGATCTGAAACATTTAAGTGTGACAAACATACAAAAAAAATGAGAAATCAGAAAGTTGGCAAACACTTTTTCACACCACTGTATAAACATGATGGTTGTGCACGATAAGTGCTGCCATAAAAGAAATAAAAAGGGCTACACCTTTTACCTTTCCTACATCATGCACTACTCAAGCCATTTAAAAAAGTTAAAAAAACACTCACAAAGGAGCATATAATGATTAAAGTTATTTCATACCCTGTGGTCAGATGGATTTAGATTCTGTGTTTCCTAAAAGGAGCTGTCTATGGCCCCTGTTTGCACTACAGGAACTAGGAACATCCCCATGACAGGAAGTTTTCAGGAAGTTGTAGGGGCCAAAATAGTAAGTCCCTGGTCTGGTGCAGGTACTTCATAACTGACTCAAAAACTGCTGGGTGGAGTTTGTTTATCAGAACTACTTTTAACACATGAGCCCCCATGGCCCCTGAGGTCCTCCGGCACTGGCCTTTTAATTATCCCTACTGTCAGAACATGCACCCACGGTGAGCCGGATTTTAGTTACTAAGATAAGATAAGATAAGATAAGCCTTTATTAGTCCCACAACGGGGAAATTCCAGGATTGCAACAGCACAGGGATAGCAACACTCAGAGCAACAATCAGAAGGCAAGAAAAAAAAAAAAAAAAAAAAAAAAACAAGCAAGCAAGAGCAGCTAATAAACATATGTACGTATTACTATAAAATACAGTATATATATATACACACACACACAGACACACAGTGCAGAGCATTGTAGCTGGATGGAATAATATATGAATATATGAACACACAGTGCAGAGCATTGTAGCTAGATGGAATAAATATGTAAATATATAAACACCCACAGTACGGAGCATTGCAGCTAGGTGGAATAAATATTGGTGGAAATAGGTGGAAATAATAAATATATATACTATGGTCCACGTCTGTGGAACAGCCTGCCGCAGAACATCAGGGTTTCCGAGAGTGTTCATGTTTTTAAAAGCAGGCTCAAGACCTACTATTTTAACTTAGCTTTTGATTAGTTTCCTATTTTAATTGTCTTAATTTATGATTTATGATTATTTATTTTACTATGAATTATTAATACTTTTGAATTTATGTCTGGTTGACTGTATTTAAGTGTTATTTTATTCTTCTAGTCATCTTAACTGCCTAGTCTTTTTATCAGTAAATTATCTTATTATTTATCAGTGACTGTTTTTTTTTTTTATCACCCTGTCCAAGCTCCAACATTTCCTCAAGGGGAGCCCTCCCATGGGGAATTGCACCTGTTTTCTGGCTGCAGGGCACTGGCCTGTGATTGCCTTGGTCTACCCGGCTGAGGGGGATCATGCACTGCGGCACCACACCTGCAGTGTCGACCCCCCGGGTTGGACTTGGACAGTCTCAGAGGGAGTGTTCCTGTAGCCGTGGACTTGGCACTTTCCCTGCTGGTGATGGCTCCCTAGTGTTGGTGCTTCCACACTTGGATCCTCTGTGGCCAGTAAGCCTTAAGTCTTACACTGACGGAAGTTTCTTTGTGTGTGTGGGGGTGTGTGTGTGTGGGTGGGGGGTTAATTGTGTTATATTTCAATGTATGAAGCACTTTGTGTTGCATCCTTTTGTATGAAAAGTGCTATATAAATAAAGCTTTGATTGATTGATTTAGGGATTTAGGATTGACTCCTTTCTCATTCATGATCAGAGGTCACGTTAACCAAGAATTCCCTGTCATTATTTATTTAGCGAATGCAAAGTCCTTAAGCCAAGCAGTTGCCTCCTGGTTTGCTGTATGGAGGGTGTGTAATCCTCCTTCCAGTCTTTGGAGCGGGCAAGCCTCTATGATGTGTTCCATAGTTTGCTCCTCTCCACATGCGCACAGTGGGCTAGGGCTACTGCCCCATCTGTGAAGGCTGGCCAAGCAGGGGCCATGTCCAGTCCTGAAGCGATTGAGTGTAGACCACTGTCTCCTTGGGAGGTTGGTGCCCGGGACCTGTTGGTTGGGGTTTATCACCAGCTGTTTGTTTGGGACCTCCTTGGTCTCCCATTCCTCTTGCCAAGCTGTCTGGATGGTAAAGTCAGCTGGGGGAGGGTTTTTCCAAATCGGCCGTCTGGATGAAAGTCGGGCAGTGGGTGGGGTGTAGATATCTGCATGGATTGGTAAGTGAGGAAAATCTTTAACTTTTTGGAGCATCCTTTGAGTTAATGCTGCTCGCCGGATGTGTGGAGGGGCTATGTTTGACAGTACAGAGAGCCAGGGGAGTGGTGTTGAGCAGATTGTTCCAGTTATAGTTCTCATGGTTGAGTTGAGCTGGGTGTCTACATGGTGTGTGTAAGATGACCTGGACCAGACAGGGGCACAATATTCTGCTACAGAGTATGAAAGGGCCAGTGCTGAGGTGCGCAGGGTGGAGACTGCCGCCCCCCCCATTTTGCACCAGCGAGCTTGCAGAGCAGGTTGTTTCGTACTTTCACCTTAGCAGCCGTCCCCTTTAGATGTTCCTTGAAGGATAAGGTCCTATCAAGGGTCACTCCAAGATAAGTTGGATTTGGGGCATGCTTAAGCTTGAGTCCGCTCAGGTGGATGTTTAGTTCTCTGGCAGCTTTTGCATTGTGGAGATGAAATACACTGGAGACGGTTTTTGCTGGGCTTGGTTTTAGGCGCCAGATTTTGCAGAACTGGTCCAGTTTAGCAAGATCTTCCGTGAGCACCCGTTCCAGTGGTTCAAAGTCTGGTGCTTGGAATGCCAAACAGATGTCGTCTGCATAGATGAATTTGCGGGATTTTGTAGTAGGCAGGTCGTTTATGTAGAGGTTGAACAGAGTTGGAGCTAGAACTGAGCCTTGTGGGAGTCCGTTTTTCTGCATTCTCCATGCACTTGTGTTCTGACTGAGGTGGACTCTGAACCTTCGGTTGGTCAGCAGGGTTTTTATAATTGCTGTTGCCCAAGCAGGGATCGCCTTTATAAGTTTCAGGAGGAGGCCTTTGTGCCAGACCGTATCATAGGCGGCTGTAAGATCGAGAAACACAGCCCCTGTCTTCAGTCTGCTCTCGAAGCCATTTTCAATGAAGGTGGTTAGGGCCAGTACTTGTTCTCCTGTACTGCGGTCCTTGCGAAAACCTGCTTGATCCACGTTTAGAATATCCTCTATTTCTGGGGAAATGCGTTGCAGTATTAGGCGCTCCATGATTTTGTAAGGAACGCTGAGTAGGGAGATTGGGCGGTAGCTTGCTGGTAGTTTGTGGTCTTTGCCAGGTTTTGGGATGGCAATGACCTTTGCTGCCCGCCATTTCTTTGGGATCGAGTTCGTTTGTGTGATCCTTGTGTAGAATTGTGTCAACCAGGTTAGGGCTCGGGGGCCAAGATTTTTCATGAATTCTGGGAAGATGTTATCGTATCCTGCTGCCTTTCCACATTTCAGGCCCTGTAGGACTTTCTCCAGTTCAGCAGCCTCGAAGGGTTCAGGGTTCGTTTCCTCTACAGGCATTTTTTGGTGTTTTTTTAGCTCAGTTGTAACTGCTCTTCTGGTGTCTTTGTCTTGGGGTGCTTTGGCGATAGTCAGTAGGTGGGATGCAACTTGGTTGGGTGTGACGGATGCTCGGCTTTGGCTAGGGGGCTTCTGTGCAGCTCCTAGGCGACGGATGAGGCTCCAACATTTCCTGCTAGAGTGGGTAAAGCTCCGGTCAGCAACTGTCTCCTCCCATTTCTTTCGCCGGGCTGTATTTAGCGATTCAATGAGATGGTCTGCTATCTCTGGGTCCCCTGATGTTTGATAGGATTGTAGGAGGGCAGCACTTTCTCCGTCCAAACATGGGACATAGAGGGGTCGGTAGCCTTGTGGGATTGCAGTATGGGCAGCCTTGAAGATTGCGCTGCAGAAGCGGTTGTATGCTTCATCTACAGTGATGGTGTGGAGTGGGATGGTAACAACGCTCCGGTCCAGAGTTTCACTGAATTTCTTCCAGTTGGCTTTGCGGAAGTTCCAGCGCATCTTCCTTGGGCTGTATATGACTGGAAGTTGTAGGCCAATGTCATTCCCTGTCATTGACTGCTTTTTTAAGCAGTGATGGAAAATTTTCAAGGGCATCTATCATTTTGATGGATTATGTACTGTATGACTTGGAGCTTCATCTGTCTGCTTACAGACAGAATGTTTTTGCAGGAGGGTGGAGACCGTTTCTGGATTGTATTTACAACGCGGCTTTCCACAACAGCCTCAGCAGCCTTCCCTTTGGCCCGACATGCAGCTTAGAGCAAGGAGATTCTATTTCTATTTGCTGCACATTTTTCAACGGATCTGCACCTGGCTTGAAGCCCCGTCTGTTGCTCAGGTTCATAAGCTGACAAAACTATACCATGTCGAAATCAACCTTACACTGTGTTATGGACATAACTGGGGCATTCTTTAAGAGAAACGGCAGCTCACCTTGCTAGCCATGACTCTGTGGGGAAAACTGCACTCCATGCTCCTGTTACAAACTCACTGCAGAGCTACAGCCACCATCTCTCAGTTTTGTCTGTTTATTTGTCTTATAAGCAGAGAACATTTAAATTATGGAATCACAGGGCCCTAAAAATGATTTGCGATAATAATGCATATCATGCTGTTGGGCTACTGTCATGAGTGATTAGGATATTCAGCCCACGTGCAAGGTGCAGCAACAAAGAGACAATCAAACAGTATACACATTTGAATGTTTTATTAAATATCAAAACCTGCTCTGCTACAGAACAGTCACTCGCCAGAGGAATGGGCCTGTGGAGAGAAAGTGAGAGCTGTGAGCAGAGGAATGGAGATAGGGAAAATGGGCGAGCCAAATTACCACTTACGTGGGCTCCGAGGGAGCGCTGGCCAAACCCCAGTGGGGAATAAACGAACCGGCAGGGCAAGGGACTGCGGGTGGAGTCTGACCAGGCGGAGGTTTCCGTTGTGGGAAAAGTTGTGGCAGGAGAGCGCGCGCAGCCCTCAGTGACACACCTACACGATGGCAGCAACCTGCACCAAGGAGAGAAAGCACAATGATACATAACTTCTTTTACCATTGTGTAAGACAACTTACTTGTCTGTATGGTAGTATACCCAGACGAGCCAGCGTTGAATCACTGAAGCGAGCTTCCTTAAATACACTGGCTCATAAGAGGGTCCAGGTGTGTCCTCTCCCTCAGGTGCGCTGGTGAGTAGGAGAGATGAACGGGAAGGAGGGGGCGCGCTCTCGCCGCCCATGACAGCTACCCACCATCACCAACTGGAAAATTGCTCCACCGTGACAGCACTAGTTATTACGGATTATAATAGGTCATGACTTAATTTTGAGACACCTCAAGTGGACGCCTCCCACTTGAGGTGTTTCAGGCACGTCCCACTGGGAGGAGACCCCGGGGCAGACCTAGGACTCGGTGGAGAGACTATGTCTCCCAGCTGGTCTGGGAACGCCTTGGTATCCCCTCTGAAGAGCTGGAGCAGGTGGCTGGGGAGAGGGAAGTCTGGGCTTCTCTGCTTGAACTGCTGCCTCCGCGACCCGGACCTCAGGAAAAGCGGTAGAAGATGGATGGATGGATGGATGGATGACTTAAGTTTTACAAACCTGTCCATCAAGATGACAGACAACAATAAATTCTAGCACAACCTATGGTCACGATCAAATCCAGAACGTCCCTTGTCAAAATTTGTCCCTGAGAAACCTAACCCTAACCAGAGCCAAGAACTGTTTTAGATGTAGATCTCACACCCTTTCACTGGATTAAGAGACTTAAGAGATAGAGAACTGTTGATCCACTGATAATTTCCACAAATGATGTATCATCCAAATATCATTAATAGCTGATAGCCTCTATTTTCATCTATGCCCCTTCAGCTGCTACTCCTACAGATACATTCAAAGTTCAGTGGGAAACTGGTTTTGTCTGCCCTCTGAGAGAAAACAAATATATAGACCATGTTGTTGTGAAAAAAATGACATGCAGAGAGAGCTGCAGTGTGGATGAGACTTTAATATGTCAGAGGTTTATCCCCTGACCTTTTCCCTTGTTTTCGGTTTGTAGTCAAACTTAAGGTTTGCAGCAGAACTTGAAGCCCAACCACCAGCTTGGAGGCAGTGTGGGTTAGCAAACTGCTTGGATTTTTAAACAAATTGCAAAACACATTTTGAACCTGTACAGTATTGCTGGCACAAGTGCAGTAGAACATGGCACTTTTTTTTTTTTTGAGATAATCACATTTCATCAGCTACTCTTGACTGTAGTTTTTTTTCTCAACATTTTGCAAACATATAGTACATAAGCGGGCTGGATTGAACTGTTTATACTTCCATTTCTATGATGATTGCACTTGAGTGCACATTATTTAGAATATAAGACTGTGGGGTTTAAGCTGAAGTAGGGAATTTATTTCTGCGACATATGCTATCGTCATAAACCTCAGAGCTGCTCCAGGCTGAAAATGTGCCACCTTGCAGTGGAGCCAATTAGACATTGACATGACTGGGACATAAATTAATCTTTTGAATGAATTTATTTTACAGTAAAACACAAATGCACTAAAAACTTTACAATTTTAGGTGGCCATTTGAAGGTGGCCATGTGAATGTAAGAAGCATTAATTCCAAAAGTGACCAAATTCATCATCTGCTGTTAAACTCTAATTTAGACTTCCTTTGTTTATGTGAAACGGCTTCATAAAAACACCCCATCAGCTGCACTGAATGTACCTGGTTTTAATATATACAGGAAAGACAGAGAGGGTTCAAAGGGGGGTGGCGTTATGATTTATCTGAGAGACAGTATCCAGTGTAATGAAATTATTTGGTCACATTGTACAGAACTGGAATGTATTGGACTAAATATCATTCCGTCCCCACAAATGACTTTTGTTCTTGTAATCTATCGTCCACCATCTTCAAATAGCAGTTTCTATGAAAACTTAGAGAAACTGTTAAAAGAGTGTAATTTCAACAAAGAAGTAATTGTGATGGAAGATTTTAATATCAATTGGGAGGACAAATCAACTAGGAAGAATCTTAAACAGAGAACTGATAAATTTGATCTGAAACACATGATAAATGGTCCAACAAGAATAAATAATTCCACCAGGACTCAAACTGATTTAATATTTAGTAATAAGAATCATAAAATCATTTAATATGTTAACTGGTCTCTCAGATCGCAGTTTGACTTTAGTAGCCCGAAAACTAACCAAAAAGCGTTTTCACCCTCTTGTTGGGGAATATGCATCATTTGGAATTCCTAAAAACAAACGGGGAAACTTTAAAAGTACAGTTCAGCAGATTGAATGGGATAATTTACTGTTGGCAATAGACCAAGAGGAGAATACTCAAGGAGCTTCAAAAATGTTACAGAACACTATTAAAGATTTTGTTTGCAAACTTAAGTACAAAAATAATAAAAATGCTGTTCCCTGGATTAATTCAGATATTTTAAAACTAATGAAAGAATGAGATCTTGTTTTAAAAAAAGCTATTAAAACAAAACTGACCCATGTCAGACAATATTTCACTGAGTTGAAGAACCAAGTTGTAAAAAAGTTAAAGAAAACTAAGGCAGACTTTTTCATAACCATAATAGAAAAGGCAAGAGGTAATTCAAAAGTTATCTGGAGCCACTTAAAAAAATTAACAGGAAATCACAATAAAGAAAGGAAACAACTTGAACTTAAAGTAGATGGAAAGAATTGTGGTGTACATATGTAGTTTCACGGGCTCACATGTATATGACTGTTCATATTCTCTCATGTATATTCCTGTGTGCTTATTTTGGCTTCACGTCTGAAGAGGAACAAAAGGTCTGGACCTCCTGGGGATAAGAGGAGGACGAGAGAGTTGGCCTTTTGATATGCAAAGAGATGGACATGAATGATTTCCTGACCACCCAGGCTTGGGTGGAAGAGAGAGGAACTGCAGGGGGGATGCATTGTGTTTGGGATTTAAAGACAATGGGATTTTGTACTTTGATGTCAGGGGTATAAGACTGGCAGATGTTGGGGTTTTTTCCTTCTTCTGCTTTTGAATGTTGGAGAGTGTGTTGTGAATAAAATGGAACCTGAGAAATAACTCTGCCTCATCCTTTCCACACAATCGCCACACTGGTGACCTTAAGACGTATTATGGCCGGAGACGATTCTCCTCCACCGGACTCATCAGGAGCCAGCCAAGCTAATGCAGCTACCACAGTCCAGCTTCCGGACTTCTGGCAGAACAGTCCGCGCTCCTGGTTTAACGCAGTTGAGGCACAGTTCCATCTTCGGAAGGTTTCGGCAGACGCCACGAAGTTCTACCATGTAGTTGCAAAGCTGGACAACCACACAGCCCAGCGTGTAGAGAGCCTGATCAACCACCCGCCAGACGACTACAAGTACGGCACTTTGAAGGCTGCTCTCATCCATTTTTTCACCCCCTCGCTGGGAGAGCGAGCAGAGAAGCTCCTGGCTTTGACTGAGTGTGAGGTCGACAGACCTGCAGACCTGATGGCGAAGATGCTGAGTTTGAGAAACGCCGAAGATGATGGCTTTATTTTCGCCCACCTTTTCCTCAGGACACTACCGCCAGCGGTGAGAGTTACCCTGGCCAGTTCACAGCTGCTGGCCCACCGAGACTACCATGAGCTGGGCCAGGAGGCGCAACGACTCGTCGACGCCCATAGACGACACACGGCCACGACCGCAGCAGCAGAGCCGGGTGCAACATCCAGAGATGGCAGGGGGCCAGAGGCTGCAGCACCAGACTCACCGACGACGGCAGCGACGGGGGCCAGTAGGTGCGGAGCGGACGACGTCCCTTGCTTTTACCATCGCCATTTCGCCGAGAGGGCACGCAAGTGCATTCCACCATGCCAATTCAAGCGCTCGGGAAACGCCAAGACCGGGAGTCGGTAGCAGCTGTGGCTCTCGGTGAGGAGAACAAGCTGCTCTACTTGAGGGATGCATGATCGGGGAGGCACTTCCTCGTGGACACAGGCTCCCAGCTGAGTTTCATCACACCTTCCTACGCTGACCGGCTGGCATCTTCCAGTGGCCCTGTGGTGTCAGCAGCGAACGGCTCGGCGATTAAGACCTTCGGGGAGAAGACCCTGTCTCTGTCGTTACACGGCCGCACATTCGAGTGGACTTTCGTCATAGCGGCAGTCAATTTCAACATGTTAGGTGCTGATTTTTTGTGCTCACATGGGTTGTTGGTCGATCTTGCTAACAGACGCCTGGTTAATGCACTCTTTTTTTCTTCTATTCCCTGTACAGCGCGAGTGGCCCCGCCAACAGCACAAGCCAACGTCACAGCTGCAGGTGATAAGTTCCACACACTCCTCACTCAGTTTCCAGCACTCACGGTGCCAACGTTTTCGGCGTCCGTGGCTAAACACGGGGTGGAGCATTTTATTACTACCACCGGACCGCCCGTTTTTGCAAAATCTCAGCGCTTGGATTCAGCTAAACTGGCCATAGCACGCGAGGAGTTCGCCAACCTGGAAAGATTGGGCATCATCCGACGTTCAAAGAGCCCTTGGGCTTCACCGCTTCACATGGTCCCTAAAACTGATGGCTCGTGGTGGCCGTGTGGTGATTTTCACAGGCTGAACAATGCTACAGCACACGACCGCTACCCAATCCCACATATCCAGGATTTTTCAGTTCATTTGGCGGGGACGCGCATTTTTTCTAAGATAGACCTGGTACGCGGTTATCATCAGGTCCCAGTCCGCGCTGAGGACATACCCAAAACAGCGGTAATAACTCCTTTCGGGCTTTTTGAGTTTTTGTGCATGCCGTTTGGGCTTAAAGGCGTGTTCGTCTACCTGGACGACATTTTGGTAGCCAGTGCGTCCGAAGACGAACACGAAAACCACCTCATGGCAGTTTTCCGGAGGTTGGTGGAGCACGGGCTAATAATCAACCCAGAGAAGTGTCAGTTCGGGGTGGCGCAGATTGATTTTTTGGGGCATCGCGTCTCTCCCGAAGGAGCAGTTCCTCTGTCTGACAAGGTGCGCGCGGTGGCAAATTTTCCCCAGCCACAAACGGTCAAAGCGTTACAGGAGTTTTTGGGAATGATGAATTTTAATAACCGTTTCCTCCCCTGCGCGGCGCAGCTCATGCAACCATTGTACGCTGTGCTTAAAAAACAAAAACCCGCAAATAAAATCGAATGGTCTCCCGAGCGGGAGCGCGCATTCTCTGAAGTCAAAACAGCCTTGGCAAACGCTGCGTTGTTAGCGCATCCAGTCCCAACGGCCCGCATGGCGCTCACTACTGACGCGTCAGATGTGGCCATAGGGGCGGTTGTGGAACAGTATGTGGCTGAAGCCTGGCAACCGCTCGCGTTTTTCAGCAAGACTTTGCGCGATAGTGAGCGAAAATACAACGCATTCGACAGGGAGTTGTTAGCTCTCCATTTGGCTATTCGTCACTTCCAGTTTTGGCTGGAGGGACGCCGTTTCACTGCGTTCGTTGACCACAAGCCGCTGACTTTTGCGATGGCCAAGATTTCGGAACCTTGGTCGGGCCGGCAGCAGAGACAGCTGGCCGCAATTTCGGAGTTCACTACCGATATCCAGCATGTAGCGGGTAAATTTAACGTAGTGGCAGACTGCCTCTCGCGTGCCGTGGCTGCTCCAGCCCGCGTAGAGGTAGATTTCGCAGCTGTTGCCGCGGACCAGCGTAGCGGCGCAGAAGTGCGCGTGGCCCCAGTCAGCGTAGAGATAGATTACGCAGCCATGGCCGCGGAGCAGGGTGGCGACGCGGACGTGCGCACGCTCCAGTCTGGACCAACAGGGTTAAGGCTGGAGGACAGGGTGCTGCAAGACAGTATGCCCCCCCTAATCTGCGATGTTTCCACCGGGCGACCCCGTCCGGTGGTTCCAGCCTCGTGGCGCCGCCGTGTTTTTGACTCGATCCATTCGCTGGCCGACCCGGGGGTGCGCGCTTTGGTCAAAATGGTAGGGGAGAAATTTGTATGGCCGGGCCTGCGCAAGCAAGTTAGAGAGTGGGCGGCAGCCTGCATGGCCTGTCAGCGGGCCAAAGTGCATAGACACATGAGAGCTCCTTTGGAGCCGTTTCATATTCCAGCTAAAAGGTTTGATCATGTCCATGTGGACCTTGTAGGCCCCCTACCTCCCTCGCAAGGGTGCACACATCTTCTGACAATGGTTGACCACATCTTCTGACAATGGTTGACCGCACCATGCGCTGGCCAGAAGTGGTTCCCCTGTCATCAACCACAGCCGAGGAGGTGGCGCCCGTTTTTTTAACTGCATGGGTATCGCATTTTGGAGTTCTGTCAGATATTACGTCTGACAGAGGCCCACAATTTGTTTCCAAACTTTGGTCAGCGATGGCCCGCAGCCTGGGGGCAACAATCCACCGCACGACCGCGTATCACCCGCAGGCTAACGGGTTATGCGAACGTTTTCACAGGTCACTGAAGGCAGCTCTCAGAGCGTCACTTACGGATGCAAATTGGGTTGACAAACTACCATGGGTTCTATTGGGGTTGCGTTCTGCACCTAAAGAGGATTTAGACGCCTCCCCAGCGGAGCTAGTGTTCGCACAGCCACTTTGGCTGCCTGGAGAATTTCTCCCTGACAACCCAGCGCCAGAGTTCTCCTCGGCTCAGCGGTTGCAGAATAGCAATGGCCCGAGTGTCCTACCAGGCCCCGTTCACCACAGTTTTCCGCGTGTTTTTGTGCCTAAAGCTTTAAAAAATGCGGAGTTTGTTTTTGTCAGACATGATGCCCACCGCACAGCTCTGCGACCGCCTTATGATGGACCATTTAGAGTGCTAGAAACAGGTGATAAGCATTTTTTGCTAGATTTGGGGGGCAGAAAGGAGATGATTGGCATAGACAGACTCAAACCTGCTTTTGTGATGGCTGACGAAACTGTGCAGTTGGCGAGGGCCCCGCGACGGGGTAGACCCCCTAGGGAGCATTCCCCAGTACACTCAGAGATTGACTAACAGTTTTAATTCCCAGACAGCAGCTCCACAGCAGGAGGACGCCGTGGAAGAGGTTAAGCCCACCTGCAGCAGATACGGCAGACGGCTGAGACCAAGACAGCATGTGGACTGATGTGTGGCGATTTTATTATGACATGCAATCTGTGTTTGTTTGTTCCATCTTAGACGTTTGGGGGGGGGGTTATATGTGATGCACATATGTAGTTTCATGGGCTCACATGTATATGACTGTTCATATTCTTTCATGTATATTCCTGTGTGCTTATTTTGGCTTCACGTCTGAAGAGGAACAAAAGGTCTGGACCTCCTGGGGATAAGAGGAGGACGAGAGAGTTGGCCTTTTGATATGCAAAGAGATGGACATGAATGATTTCCTGACCACCCAGGTTTGGGTGGAAGAGAGAGGAACTGCAGGGGGGATGCATTGTGTTTGGGATTTAAAGACAATGGGATTTTGTACTTTGATGCCAGGGGTATAAGACTGGCAGATGTTGGGGTTTTTTCCTTCTTCTGCTTTTGAATGTTGGAGAGTGTGTTGTGAATAAAATGGAACCTGAGAAATAACTCTGCCTCATCCTTTCCACACAATCTCCACAGAATATAAATAAGTTTTCGACTGCACTACTTCTAGTCGAAGTAGTCAGTGCTTTTAACCAGTACTTTATTGACTCTGTAGCAACCATTGCACAATGTTTTTCGCCTATATATAAAAATATGTTTGCAATTAATACAATTGAGCCTACTTTCACCATAAGAAATGTCACAGAAGCAGAAGTCACAAGAGTAATTAGATCTCTTAAACCATCTCAAGCAAAGTATATCCTTTGCTTGGATGTAGCGATGCTTAAAGAACTGAATACAACATTAACTACTCCTATTACCAAAAATATAAATCTCTCAGTTTCTCAGGGAACATTTCCAAGTGTCTGGAAATCGGCTGTTGTTGTACCAGTGTTTAAAAGTGGTGATCCTCTCTCAACTTCTAATTACAGGTCTGTAAGCATTCTACCTACGCTGTCAAAGGTTGCAGAGAAATTGGTAGCTCAGCAAATTATCTGCCATCTGAACATGAGTTCATTTGCCCTGCACCCAATGCAGTTTGGCTTTAGGGCAGCTTATTCAACTGTGGTGACCCACGCTCGAGTCATTTATTATTTTTCCTTTTCCGTCTGTTTAGTCTTGTTTGTCAGGGGAATTACTTTGTGCTTTTATTTTGACAGCGCCGCGGCAGCACTTCCTCCTGTCAGGCTGCTCACAGGCTGTCACAGCTGCGGGCACTTAACCCCTTAACGCCTGAATTTATTTCCAATTATGAAAAAAAAAATTCACTTGTGTTTTTGCTTTCAAATAGATGCTAAATTAAGTTGAGAAAGTTAATTTGACTATAGCACATAAAATAGATATAATTTTAGGTATGATTCAAATTAGCGAAAACAGGCATCTATGGTAAAAAAAAAATGGTAAAAAAGCACCTGTTCCTATCTCAAGTATGAAGAATCTTTTTTTTTTCCACAATATCTTTATTGAACCTTTTTTTTTTTTTTTTTTAACAAACATGATACAAACAATCAAACACTAACACTAAAGTACTACAAAAAAAAAAAAAAAAAAAATGCCCTAAAAACACCAACAACCACCAACAAAATCAAGTCTTCAACAATGCTCCTCTGTTTAGTCTAGACAATCCAATACATTAGTATACATATTATGTTCACCAGTTTGGAATTTACAAGGTCCACACACATCATTCACCTTCTTCTTCAAGAGTTATGTTTAAATTTTTTACATAATCAATACCCCCTCATGGATCGTCACCTTATCGTGGTGGGGGGGGTTTGCGTGCCCCAGTGATCCCAGGAGCTATGTTGTCCGGGGCAATTTGCCTCTGATAGGGTCTCCCAAGACAAACTGGTCCTGGGTGAAGGGCCAGACGAAGAACGATCCAACAGACTCTCATGATAAATTGTATATCAAGGATTCAGTGTACCCCGCCCGGTATGGGGTTACCGGGGCCCCACCCTGGAGCCAGGCCTGGGGGAGGGGCTCGAAGGCTAGCGTCTGGTGGCCGGGTTTCCACCCATGGGACCCGGCCGGGCTCAGCCCGAAGGAGTTACATGGGTCCGCCCTCCAGTAGGTTCACCACCTGCAGGAGGGATCATGGAAGTCCGGTGCTATGTGGATTAGGTGGCAGTCAAAGGCGGAGACCTTGGCGGACTGATCCCAAGCTTTCTAAACTGGCTTTTGGTACGTGGAATGTCACCTCTCTGGTGGGGAAGGAGCCTGAGCTGGTGTACGAGATTGAGCGATACCGGCTAGATATAGTCGGCCTCACCTCAACACACAGCTCCGGTTCCGGAACCAGTCTCCTGGAGAGGGGCTGGAGCTTGGCCTTTTCTGGAGTTGCCCCGGGCGAGAGGCGACGAGCAGGGGTAGGTATTCTTGTATCGCCCCACCTTGCTGCCTCTATATTGGAGTTTTCCCCGGTGGACGAAAGGGTTGCTTCCCTGCGCCTTCGGGTTGGGAAACGGGTCCTGACCATCATTTGTGCCTATGCACCAAATGATGTTTCAGAGTACCCACCCTTTTTGGAGTCTGTGACTGGGGTGCTGGAGGGTGCTCCTCCTGGAGACTCCATTGTCCTACTGGGGGACTTCAATGCGCACGTGGGCAACGACAGTGAAACCTGGAGGGGGGTGATTGGGAGGAACGGCCTGCCCGATCTGAACCCGAGTGGTGTTCAGTTATTGGACTTCTGTGCTAACCACAGTCTGTCTATAACGAACACCATGTTCAAGCATAAGGGTGTCCATATGTGCACCTGGCACCAGGACACCCTAGGCCGCAGGTCGATGATCGATTTTGTTATCGTATCATCAGACCTGCGACCGTATGTCTTGGACACCCGAGTAAAGAGAGGTGCAGAGCTGTCAACTGATCACCACCTGGTGGTGAGTTGGATCCGATGGCAGGGGAGGAAGCCATTCAGACCTGGTAGACCCAAACGTATAGTGAGGGTGTGCTGGGAGCGTCTGGCTGAGGCCCCTGTCCGGGAGGTCTTCAACTCCCACCTCCGGAAGAACTTCAACCACATTCCGAGGGAGTCTGGAGACATGGAGTCTGAATGGGCCATGTTCTCCACCTCTGTTGTTGAAGCGGCAGCCCAGAGCTGCGGCCGCAAGGTGGTCGGTGCATCTCGTGGTGGCAACCCCCGAACCAAGTGGTGGACACCAGTGGTGAGGGGGGCCATTAAGCTGAAGAAGGAGTCCTATCAAGCTTGGTTGGCTTGTGGGACTCCCGAAGCAGCTGAGGTGTACCGGCAGGCCAAGCGGAGTGCAGCTCGGGTGGTTGCTGAAGCAAAAACCCGTGTATGGGAGGAGTTCGGTGAGGCCATGGAACAAGACTTTCGGTCGGCTTCAAAGAGATTCTGGCAAACTGTTCGGCGGCTCAGGAGGGGAAAGCAGCTCCCCGTCCACACTGTGTATGGTGCGGATGGGACACTGTTGACTTCAACTGGGGATATCGTCGGGCGGTGGAAGGAATACTTCGAGGATCTCCTCAATCCCACTGATACGCCTTCCACAGAGGAAGCAGGGTTTGGGGACGAGGGGGATGACTCGCCTATCACAGGGGCTGAGGTCGCCAAGGTGGTTAAAAATCTCCTTGGTGGCCGGGCCCCGGGGGTGGACGAGATTCGCCCCGAGTACCTCAAGGCCCTGGATGTTGTTGGGTTGTCATGGTTGACACGCCTCTGCAACATTGCGTGGAGGTCGGGGGCAGTGCCTTTGGCATGGCAAACCGGGGTGGTGGTTCCTCTCTTCAAAAAAGGGGACCGGAGGGTGTGCTCCAACTTTAGAGGGATCACACTCCTCAGCCTCCCTGGGAAGGTCTATGCCAAGGTACTGGAGAGGAGAGTCCGGCCGTTGGTCGAACCTCGGATTCAGGAGGAGCAATGTGGTTTTCGTCCTGGCCGTGGCACATCGGACCAGCTCTTTACCCTCTCGAGAATTCTTGAGGGTTCGTGGGAGTTTGCCCAACCAGTTTACATGTGTTTTGTGGACTTGGAGAAGGCATTTGACCGCGTCCCTCGTGGATTTTTGTGGGGGGTGCTTCGGGAGTATGGGGTATCGGGCTTGTTGTTACGAGCTATTCGGTCTCTGTACGACCGTTGTGAGAGTTTAGTTCGCATTGCCAACACTCGGTCGGAGTCATTCCCAGTGAGAGTTGGACTCCGCCAGGGCTGCCCTTTGTCACCGGTCCTGTTCATAATTTTTATGGACAGGATTTCTAGGCGCAGCCAGGGAATGGAGGGTGTCATGCTTGGTGACCACAGGATCTCATCTCTGTTGTTTGCAGATGATGTTGTCCTGTTGGCTTCATCCAGCAATGACCTACAGCTCTTGCTGGGACGGTTTGCCGCTGAGTGTGAAGCGGCTGGGATGAGAATCAGCACCTCCAAGTCCGAGTCCATGGTCCTCAGCCGGAAAAAGGTGGATTGTCCTCTCCGGGTTGGGGACAGGCTCCTGCCCCAAGTGGAGGAGTTTAAGTATCTTGGGGTCTTGTTCACGAGTGAGGGGAAAATGGAGCGAGAGATCGACAGACGGATTGGAGCAGCATCTGCAGTGATGCGGACGTTGTACCGGTCTGTTGTGGTGAAGAGGGAGCTTAGTTCTAAGGCAAAGCTGTCGATTTACCAGTCAATCTACGTTCCTACTCTCACCTATGGTCACGAGCTTTGGGTAATGACCGAAAGAACGAGATCGCGGATACAAGCGGCTGAAATGAGCTTTCTCCGTAGGATTGCTGGACTCACCCTCAGAGATAGGGTGAGGAGCTCAGTCATCCGGGAGAGGCTCAGAGTAGAACCGCTGCTCCTCCACATTGAAAGGAGTCAGTTGAGGTGGTATGGGCATCTGATTAGGATGCCTCCTGGACGCCTCCCACTTGAGGTGTTTCAGGCACGTCCCACTGGGAGGAGACCCCGGGGCAGACCCAGGACTCGGTGGAGAGACTATGTCTCCCAGCTAGTCTGGGAACGCCTTGGTATCCCCTCTGAAGAGCTGGAGCAGGTGGCTGGGGAGAGGGAAGTCTGGGCTTCTCTGCTTGAACTGCTGCCTCCGCGACCCGGACCTCCGGAAAAGCGGTAGAAGATGGATGGATGGATGGATGGACATAATCAATAAAAGGTCTCCATATATTCTCAAACACAATTTCCTTTGATTTCAGTATATATGTTATTCTTTCTAATGGAAGGTTTGTTAACATCTGTCTTAACCACTGAGTCACATCTGGTCTATGAGTCTTTTTCCATAATAGTGCAATACATTTTTTGGCATTAAGCAAACTGAGGTCTATGAATGTTCTTTCACTTTTATTGAAATTATGCTTTTCTGGGTACAGACCCAACAAAAACAGTTTAGGATTCAATATGATTTGTTTTGAGATTATTTTTTCAATTGTTACCCTCACCTCCTCCCAAAACATTCTTATTAATCTACATTCCCATAAACAATGAAATAGGGTTCCTTTACTTTCCATGCATTTTGTGCATGTATCTGGTATATTTTTGTTATATCTATTTAACTCCTCCGGTGTAACATACATCCGCATTAACCATTTGAAATGTATCAATTTAAGGCGTGCATTTATTGATTTGGTTTGAGCTTCTGTACAAGCCAATTCCCACTGTTCCTCTGAAATTTCAATTTGCAGATCTTCTTTCCAGTAGTTTAATCTTTTCAGTGAATTTTCACTTGAAGATAGTGTCAATGAGTTATAAAACTCTGAAATAATACCCTTTCTTTTACTATCTTTCATCATCATTTTTTCCAAGGATGAATAAATAGGTCGAGTGAGAGCTTTATTTTGATTTGATCGAATAAAGTTTCTAAGTTGAAGATATTTTAAAAAATGTGTTCTATTGAGATTAAATTTGATCCTCAGCTCTTCAAAAGACATTATGTTGTCTGCACATGGCAAATATAAATCCTGAATCTTTTGTATCCCTTTTAAATTCCATACTTTAAATACAGCGTCCGCTCTCCCTGGTTTAAAATATTGATTACCCCATATTGGACTAAATTGTGACAATAACTGTGGTTCTTTTAAATAGTTTTTAGCTTCACACCATATTTTGATCATATGCTTTACAAATGGATTTTTAACTTGTTTTTGTAATTTTTTTGCCGAATCTGAGTATATGAATATGGGAAGAGGTAAAGGTAAATTGTATGATTCCATTTCAGTCCAGTGAGGGAGATCATTTGATGAAAAATAATATGTCATAGACCTCAGTTGTGCCGACCAATAATACAACATAAAATTTGGACATTTCAGACCTCCACGATCAAATGGTAAATATAATAAAGACAAACGTAATCTAGCCCTCCTGTTGTTCCATATAAATTCCACTAACTTTTTTTTTATTCTTGAGAATAGGTCTAAAGGTGGTGATAAGGGAATGTATTGAAATAAATAAAGTATTTTAGGTAAAATATTACTTTTAAGTATATTGATTCTCCCGATCATCGACATTGGTAGTGACATCCATCTCTGAGTTAACTCATTGATATCTGACATTAAGGCTTCATAGTTGACACTGGCGACTGATTCTAGCTTAGGCATAATTTGGATTCCTAAATATTTAAACTGATTTACAACATTGAATTGATTTACCTCAGGGGCTGGGTAATTTCTCTGGGTCTCATTTAGCATTAATATTGAAGATTTAGTTTTATTTATTTTATATCCTGATATTTCCCCAAAATTCTTTATTAAATTCAACAAGGTTGGAATTGATTTTTTTAGATTCGACATAAACAAAATTATATCATCGGCGTACAGGGAGATTTTATGTTCTGTTGGTCCAACTTTAATTCCATATATTTGTGAATGTAAACGTATCGCTATCGCTAAAGGTTCAATTGCCATAGTAAACAGTAAAGGTGAAAGTGGACAGCCTTGTCGACATCCTCTATTGATTTTTATTGGTTTTGAAATATTGTTATTTGTTAGGATTTCTGCTGTTGCATTATTGTATATTATTTGAACCCATTTTATGAAATTATTTCCAAGTCCAAACCTTTGTAGGACTTCAAAAAGAAAGGGCCATTCAACTCTATCAAAGGCCTTTTCGGCGTCCAATGATAGGAGAGCTGTATCCGGTGCTTCTTTATTAAAATAAATAATATTAAATAGTCTTCTTACATTATGGAAGCCTTGTCTACCCTTTATAAAGCCATTCTGATCTCGATTAATAATATTTGGTAAAATTTCTTGTATTCGTCTTGCTAAAATTTTACAGATTATCTTAAGGTCGGCGTTTTAATAGGCTTATTGGTCTCATATTTTCACATTTATTAGAGGGCTTACCTGGTTTTGGCAGCAGTATAATTAAGGCATTATTTATGTATGATGGTAAATTATTATTTTGAAATGCTTCTAAAACCATTTCCAAAAAAGGTTTTATTAATTTATTCTTAAATTTTTTATAAAGGTCAACTGGAAGACCATCTGGTTCTGCACTTTTTCCTGATTTCATATTATCAATGGCTAGCCCAACTTCTTCTTGACTAATTTTAGACTCCAATATCTCCCTGTTTTCATTTGGAATACACGGTATAGATAGTTCGTTCAAAAACCCATTTAGTTTTGTTAAATCAGGTTCATTTTTGGTATCATATAATTTTTCATAGTAATCTCTAAAGGCTCTATTAATTTCTAAAGGATCTATAACTACCTGTCCGTTACTTATAATACTGGTAATTGGTGTTTTCATTTCCAATTGTTTAATCTGCCATGCTAATAATTTTCCTGATTTTTCACCTTGTTCATAAAAAGATTGTTTCAATCTTAGAAGACTCGAGGCAGCTCTATTCGCTGATTTTTTGTCGTATTCAGCTCTCAAAATCAGTAATTCGTTCTCCAACCTTGGGTCACTTCCTGCATACACTTTTTCCTGAAGACTTTTTATTTTATGTTCCAATTTAGCTCTCTCCTCTCGAGTCTTCTTAGATTTTGATCCTGTATAACTAATAATATGTCCCCTAATAAAAGCTTTGAAAGCCTCCCACTTTACACATGCTGATGTTTGTGTAGTATTGATGTCAAAGAACTCGTCTATCTGTTTTTCTATATACTTGACAAATTCCTCATCCTGAAGCCATTTATGCTGAAATTGCCATCTACCTGATTCCTTTGTCAATTTTTTATCTACATATATTAGACAACAGGGTGCATGATCAGAAATCACGATGTTATCATAAAAGCAGTTTTGAATCTTGGACCTTAATTCTGTGGAAATCAAAAAATAATCAATACGTGAGAATGTCTTGTAGGTACTGGAATAACAAGAATAGGCTTTAACTTGTGGTTTCATTTCTCTCCATATATCTAACAATCTCAATTCTTTCATAAAATGATTAATAGTCATCCTACATCCAATGTGCGTACAATCCAGTCCTGTTGATCTATCCACACCTGGATTCAATGTACAATTAAAATCCCCTGCTATTATATGTTGCCCTGTAAGTGATGATAAGATGAGAAATAAATTAGCAAAGAACTTCTGATCATCTATATTGGGACCATATAAGTTCACAAGATTTATATTTTCTAATAGCAAAGAACCTTGAATGATTACATATCTTCCAAATTTGTCTCCAATTACATTTTTCACCTGAAAAGGAACTGATTTATGTATGAGAGTCATAACTCCCCTGGCTCGGGATGAAAATGAAGAGGTGAATACACTTCCCTGCCATCTACTCCTAATTCTTTTAACATCCTCCTCTATCAGATGAGTTTCTTGTAAAAACACAATTCTTGAACCCATGTCCTTTATTTTATTCATAACTTGTTTAAGTTTTTTTAAATTTTGTAGACCTCTGCAATTCCATGAAGTTAAATTAAGATTAACACTTTGGTCCATGATCAATAGAGAGTTTAGGATTACCTTGCAGTGTAAACATGCTCATACAGAGAAGCAAAAACATGAGTGGTTGAACATTCATCCTACAAACTACACACAAACAAATTTCCCCTTCCCACACTTGTGGCAAACCCCCCAAAATCAAAAGAAAAATTCTGTCTCCCGATATAGCCATCGACCGTTCCACACCCACGGGGAACAGCCTAAGCCACTCCTTCTTCATCCTCCCAATCACCCTAACTCTACTGCTTTTAATGATGTAACATTAACTCTCCTCTGTAGTTTTCCAACTTAACTCCAAAATTTTTAACAACTTTGTACATCATAGTTTTTTTTTTGTTTGTTTTGTTTTTGTTTTGTTTTTTTAATATATAATACAATCTATATTTTGTAAACTTACTATTTACTTCAAGTCAGTCAGATGCCTGTGCAAATGCTTAATTATTCTACCTTATATTTTGTTCATGCTTAGCTCCCACCAGTCTCTTCTTCTTCTTTGATCTTCTTGATGAACTCCTGCGCCTCCTCTGGGGTCTTGAAAATGTGGGTTCTGCCCTCATACGTGGTCAGCAGTCTCGCAGGATAGATTACACCATGACGAATCCCAAGGTTGCACAGCTCCTTACGTATGGGATCAAACTGCTTCCTCAATTGCTGGATTCCTGTGGCCAAATCTGGGTAGAACCGCACCTGCTGGTCCTGGTGTTTAATCTCTCCTTTAGCACGTGCAGCGTTGAAGATCTTCATCCTGTCTCTGTTGCTAAGAAACTTCATAATTAAGGTCCTCGGTGGTCCCTTATCTCTCCGTGGGCCAATACGATGTGCTTTTTCCAGAACCACTGCTGATTGCAACTCCTCGCTGCCCAGCACCTCCGGAATCCACTTTTCCAGAAAGGAACATACGTCCCGACCTTCTGATTCCTCTGGAAGACCCACCAGCCTCAAATTATTCTGTCTCGACCGAGATTCCAAATCCAAAATATTATCTTCCAGAGATTTATTTTTTTTTTCCAAAGTGCGCACCTTTAATTGAAGACGGGTGACGTCATCTTCAGCACTAGCGAGACGGAGCTCCATCTGCGCCGTTCGTTCTACACAGTCACCCAATTCCTTTCTTATTCCTTCCAACGCTGTCATAATCCCATCAAATCTAGAGGAAAAGTCCGCTCTCATTGAACTCATGGCAGCCATCAGCGCATCTGCGCCATTCCCCGCAGACATCGCACCGCCGCCAGCCTCCTCCGCCATATATGGAGTTTTGTTTGCTGCGTCACAGACCTGAAAGTCCGTTAATTTGGACTGTTTCGGCGGCTCGCTTTTTCCTTTTCCTGGTTTTCCAGCCTTAGGCTTCGCCGACATATCCTCGCTCAAATGCTGGGATACGTTCTGTCCCAAATGAGAGAGTTATTTGCCGATTTTTTTTCTCCAGGAGCAGAGCAGAGCGAGACACGTCCGTCCTACGTGGCAGCCATAACCGGAAGTCCATGAAGAATCTTTTATTTATGCAACAAAGTTATTTTCAGTATTTTCAACTCTCATGACTGCCAAACTATAACCCTAACCCTAACCCTAGCAATCAGGAAATGGATGGTGCTCCGTCTCTGACTGTTCCTACGAGAAACTAATGCTTGCAAAAGGTTCCTAGGTATGTGTTGGAAGTGCTCCAACCGGAAGTGGAGGAATACAGACGGTATTTTGGTTGCAGTTGGAGTGGAAGTGGTTTGATGCGAATTTGCGACAACAGGCATCAAGGGGTTAAACCCTTATCATCTGTCTCACCTGTTTGTGGTTTTGTTTGCACTATTTAAGATCGCAGTGGAGATTCATTCCTCGCTGCAATCTCACACCCACTCAGGCTGGAGTCCCCACGTCCGGCTCCAGTCTCTTTCCAACGTCAGGTTTCACCCTTGCTGTATTAAGCATAAGTGTATCCTTGATTCTCTGTATTAGTTCAGTTGTCCTGCAAAGGACAATCATAACAGTAGATTGCAGCCAAATCGGGCGCCAGCCTCAATGAGTTTTTGTTTTTGGCTCTGTATTTTTTCCCTTACCGGGTGCCAGTGTTTCTTGTTTGGGGGGAGGTTATGGTGTCTTTCAGGACATGGTATCCTATGAGCCTGGGTTTTGAGCTCGTCCAGGCTCTGATTAAGATTGACGACCTCCTGGCCAAAGCTCGCAATGATTCCCCCCAACGCGCACAAGGTTCCCGGGCCTTGCATCATCCTCGCCTTGCCGAGCACGCTGAAGGCAGGGAGAGGATGGCTGAACTTTCGGTGCTCCAACAGAAGAACCATCAGCTGGACCAGAGACCCTCCAGGAAGTCTAAGAGGGGGCCAACAGGGAGGAACTCCCGTTCCTCGGCCCGTGAGGAGGTTCCTACTATGGCTCCAGCTCCTGTGGTCCCGTCGCAGAAGAGCCGTCTTCCAGCACAGTGGAGGAGGAGGGCAGCCGGGGGTCCCAGCGAAGATGAACAGTGGGCAGCTAAACTCATCAGGGGTTGTGTGGCTGAAGCTCACTCTTCCTACTACTCCGGTAAAGTTCTTAAGAGTGTGGTGGCAACTGTTAGGCTGGTGGAGGCAAATCCTGTGTTATATAATTTTCCTGAGTTCGCCGAACTACTGGCCTCAGTTTTAGCGCAGCAGCGGCGTTTTCCCAATTTGAATTTAGCCTCGCCTCCAGCCAGAAGAAGTCGCTGCCCTGCACAGAACTCATCTCCTCCCTGGGACACGGCCATTCCAAAGCGGAGGGAGTATAATGACCAGGTCAATTCTCCAGGGGTCCCTGTTTGGGTCCAGCTACAGGCCACCAGAAAAACTCGTCTGTCTCCAAGCCAGCTGTTTTTCCCTCGCCACGGCAGAGAGGTGTGACAGCAGCTTCAGCCCCCAGGTCTTCATTTTCAGCTGTTTCGCCAGCTCCCCTACCCCAGACTGCCTCAGCTGTTCCTCCCTCCTCTATGGCGCTTCCTCCAGCTGCTGCGAACCTAGTGACTTCTTCTCCAGCTGCCTTTGTCGCCGATCTGCCAGGAGTGGCTCCTCCTCGTCTTCCCGGGGGGCCCACCTGCATCCCTGGAATGGGAGAGGGAAGAACAGAGCCTGCTGCAGCAGTGACCACTGTACCCCAGGAAGACAGGCAAGTGATTTTTCATTCTCAATTGCTAACTGATGAATTACCTTGTCCGATTCCTGGGGATGAGACTCAGGTTTTGCAGTCCCCTGAGCTCTCACCACCTGCTGCAGCCATAAATATGCAACCTGCTTCCTTTGTGTCTCCTCCTATATTCCCAGAGTGTCTGCTGGTGCCAGGACTAAACCATCAGTGGGAGGAGGGGCCTGAGGCCCTGGTGAACCTGGTTCCAGCCCTGCAGCCGTGTTATGGACAGAGTTGGAGGTTAGCCTGCCAGTTGGAGTCTGTGCTGACGATGAAGCGTCCCCGGATCTCCACTGAGCAGAATCCTGTCCCAGTTGGGAGTGGATCTCCAGTCGCCACGCAGAGCGAGCCATTTGCGTGGGCTGCAGCACCAGGGGGTCCAAAGACTGCTGAGACCATCATGCCTGCTGCTGGGGCTGCCGCAGTAGAGTTGGAGTTGGACCTCCAGGAGGCCGGGCCAAGAGGATCGCTATCCAGATCGATGGAGTCCTGGATGGCGGTGGAACTTGAGCTCAGGCAAGTACTCTCCTTTGTT
Source organism: Pholidichthys leucotaenia (assembly GCA_020510985.1). NCBI lineage: Eukaryota > Metazoa > Chordata > Actinopteri > Cichliformes > Pholidichthyidae > Pholidichthys > Pholidichthys leucotaenia. The sequence continues at coordinate 401,833,058 of CM035841.1, read as the reverse complement.
TTCATTATTTTTGTTTTGGAGAGATCTTGTCTGGCTCTTGGGGAGGAGAGCTGGGTGCTGCCGTCAGCAGCATCTGAGCTCGCCTCACCAGGTTCCACTGATGCCGGTGACCCTGATCGTGTTCCTGTGCTCCTTGTCTCCGAGCCTTTTCTCAGGGTCACTGAGGTGCTTCCTGCCATGGCAGAGGTCTCCGTGGGTTCCGGTCTGCTGCCCGAGGTCGTCATGGGTCCAGCTCCTCAAGCCGAAGTCACCATGGGTCCAGCTCCTCAAGCGGAAGCCTTCGCGGGTGCTGCTATGCCTCAAGCGGAGGCCATCGAGGGTGGTGCTGTGCGTCAGGCCGAGGCCATCAAGGGTGCGACGCTAGGGCTGAAGGCTGCTGTGATTTGGCTTCAAGTTTTTGGTTCCTTCATGGTTCGTTCCCTGCCAAGGGTTGACGGGGGTTACTCGCCTCCTCTTCTGCCTTCTGGGGAAGGTGAGCAGGGCTCTGTGGTCCGCTGGCCCAGCAATGCGGGGAGGCCACCTGAGGGACCTTTTCGCCTGAATTTGTGGTGCTGGAGGTCTGGTAGACCGCCTGACCTTTTTCTTGTGATGGTTGGGTTGAGCTGGGACTCTTGGAGGCCACCAGAACAATGCATTCATTTAACTGATAATACGTGATTCTTAGTGTTTCTCTATTTTGTGTAGACATGCATTATCCAGTACCTTAGTGCAGATTTCCTTCTGGTTTAACTTTTCTGGGAGAGAAGTCATTCTTGTTTGCTATATTGGTATAAATTTTCATGTTGACACTTCCAAAAAAAAAAAAAAAATAAAAAAAGAAAAGAAGAAAGAAAAATGGGGCAAAAAAGAAGAAGAGAGAAGTTCTTTTTGAACCTGTAGTTTTGCAATTTATTATGCTTTCGTGTTCTAGTTCTTTAGTAAATTTTTGTATGGACAATTCTGTAAGAAGAAGTAAAGGAAAGAGGAATTGGAATTCTCATTTGTAGTTGTGGATATTTTGATTTTAGATTTAGTATACTTTATTGATCCCCAGAGGGGAAATTGAGGGTCATCCACCACCTGGATGGATGAAGCAGCCACGATACGGCGCTATCCCTTAACCATTCACACACACATTCACACCTAGGGCCACTTTAGAGTCTCCAATTAACCTAACCTGCATGTTTTTGGCACGTGGGAGGAAACCGGAGAAATCCCGGGGTAAACCCACGCATACACGGGGAGAACATGCAAACTCCACACAGATCACTGCTGGTCGGGGGCTGGGATCGAACCCACGATCCCACGATCCCCACGATCCCCCGGCCAAGGGTAAACTGTGCTGCTGCAGTGCTAACCACTGCACCACCGTGCAGTGGTTAGCATATGGTGTTTGGTGTTTGGTGTTTAGCATATGTCTTAGTATCTTACTGTTTAGTATTCTGAGTTCATTTTTCTTTCCAGTGTTGTTCTCTCCAGGCCAGGATTCCCCCTCCGCCCTCCCGAGGCTGGTTTTGATAGCTCCCCTGGTGGTGGTGGTGGTGGTGGTGGTGGTGGTGGTGGGGGCTTTCTTAGATGTTACGATTGTCATTTATTATTTTTCATTTTCTGTCTGTTTAGTCTTGTTTGTCAGGGGAATTACTTTGTGCTTTTATTTTAACAGCACCGCGGCAGCACTTCCTCCTGTCAGGCTGCTCGCGGGCTGTCACAGCTGCGGGCACTTAATCCCTTATCATCTGTTTCACCTGTTTGTGGTTTTATTTGCACTATTTAAGATCGCAGTGGAGATTCATTCCTCGCTGCGATCTCACACCCACTCAGGCTGGAGTCCCCACATCTGGCTCCAATTTCTTTCCAGCGTCAGGTTTCACCCTCGCTGTATTAAGTATAAGTGTATCCTTGATTCTCTGTATTAGTTCAGTTGTTTTGACCCATCGTGGTCGTGTGTTATAGTTTATGTGTTTTGCCCCCCGAGGCGCATTATTTTGTACTTTGCAATAAAATAACAAAACTCACTGCTGGCTTTTGGCGTCTCATCCTTGCCCTGCAAAGGGCAATCATAACATCAACAGAGACAGCCAACTGTTATTTTATTGAAAAAATTAAGTCTCTCTTGGATACAGGTGGTGTTGTTGGAGCTGTTTTTCTTGATTTCAAAAAAGCTTTTGACACTGTGAACCACAGAATTCTTATGTATAAATTATCTAGTTTCAGTTTTTCCTACAATACACTTCAATGGATAGAATCATATTTATCAAACCGATCTCAGCAGGCTCAAATACCAAAATCACCAAAATCACCAATCCTCTGCCCTTCACCAATCCACAGGTGTCCCACAAGGATCAGTCATGGGTCCACTATTATTCACATTGTACATCAATGATCTTCCATCCACTTGTCCTAATGCTTGCATCCAAATGTATGCAGATGTCATTTACATTCATGGTAGCAGTATGAGACAGCATGAGGCAGGTTGCTGATGAACTTACAAATACCTTGACTCATGTAATAACATGGTTAAATCAATCTTGTCTACAGCTAAATGTCTCTAAAACGGTGTTCACCAAGTCCAAAAACATTAACAATTCAGAGCCAGATGTTTTGTTTCAGGGGAGAGGCTACAGGGTGTGGTCTGACTTTAAATATCTTGGAGTTGTCATAGACTCTAAACATTCTTTCAAGACACAGGTGAAAAAGGTCTGTAACAGAATCAAATTTAATCTATCAAATTTTAGATTTACTCAAAATTACATGTCACTTGAGGCAGCTAAGATGTACATGTACTCTACGGTCTTTTCTCATATCACTTACTGTTTAACAACATGGTCACAGGCTGGCATTACTACTGTTAAACCATAGAATCCTTAGTTCTTGACAAGTTCTTGACAAGAAACGGGTACGTTATCATCATTGTCCAATACAAAAAAAAATTTAATCTGTTGAGCTGGGAAAATTTGATTAAATATGTAAATATTTGTCTTATGTATAAGATCATCCATCACTTGACCTCTCCGACACTTAGAGAGTTTGTTACCATAAGAACAATTGAATACCATGTCACAAGAGGTGCAGTAAGAGGGGACTGTATTATTCCACCCAGACAAAGCACTTTCAGTCAGTTTGCATTCTCTGTTAAAGCTGCATTAGAATGGAATTCTATCCTCAAATCTATCAGAGAATTGGATTCATATAAACTATTTAAATCTCGTTCAAAGAAATTGCTAACTGACAATCAGCTCTGCCAGCACTAAAACTAAGTTGGATTTTTTAATAGCCTCAGGTATTTCTGTGCTCTTGTTGCCACCTGCTGCTGTCTTAGTTTGTCTATATGTGCCTGCATGTATGGCTTATTGTTGCCTTGTTTTATGTTATGTTATAGGAATTGCAGGAATGAAGAGAATGGCAATTTCTCCTTTTTATTGCACAAGCAGGCGTGCCGTTTAATTCTCCAAGCTGCAGTAACAAGAAGCAACAGCTAAAAATGCAACCTCTCCTTTCCCTCTAAATTTAGGTCCCCACACAGCTGCCTAGATAGGTGCCTGGTGAGAAAACATGAGAGCACAACCATAAGTGCCTAAACAGATCATAAGTGAAGCAGATCATTCTGTACATGAACACATATTGTGGTGAATTATGTCTCTAGAGTCCGCTACACAACCACTGTCACTTTTGATGGGAGCGGGACTGCCCCATCTTTAGTCACTCTATGTCTCAGAAAATCGATGGTTGACAGCCTGAACTGGCACTTGGCCATGTTGACAATCAACCCGTGCTGACTGAGCCGCTCAAACAAGGTCTGTAAGTGGGACAGGTGTTTTGCCTTGGCCGTGCTGGCGACTAGAATATCGTCTAAATAGACAAAAATAAAAGGGAGGTCACGTAGCATTGAATTCATCAGGCGCTGGAATGTCTGTGGAGCATTTTTGAGGCCAAAGGGCATACGTAAAAACTCAAAGAGCCCAAATGGGGTGATCACTGCTGTCTTTGGGATGTTTTGTGGGTGGACAGGTACCTGATGGTATCCCCGGACCAGCTCTACCTTGGAAAAGATCACCTTTCCGGCTAGGTGGGCAGAAAAATCCTGATCGTGTGGGACTGAGTAGCAGTCAGGAGTCGTTGCGTCATTGAGTTGGTGGTAATCACTGCATGGGCGCCATCCACCCCCTGGCTTTGGGATGAGGTGGAGCGGTGACACCCAGGAGCGACCGATGATGCCAAGGTGTTCCATATTTTCAAATTCTGCCTTGGCTACTGCTAATTTAGCAGCATCTAGGTGCTGAGAGTGTGCATAAACTGGTGGGCCCGTGGTGGCGATGTGGTGCTCCACCCCATGCTTTGCAGCTGCAGATGAGAAGGTAGGATGTGTGAGTGTAGGAAAAGTAGCAAGTAGCTGGAGAAAATTGTCGGGTGCAGAGAGAGAACTAGACAATGCGTTGGAACTTGGGCCGCCTGATGTGCATGCATACAAGCAGAACGTGGTGGCATTGATCAAACGGTTTTTGACATCAACCAACAATCCACAGGGACACAGAAAATCTGCCCCAAGGAGGGGGTACAGCTACGTCACCCATGATGAAGTCACAGCCGAACTGTCTGCCAAAACACAACTGTACATACCTGGTGCCATAAGTGCGTATGGGGCTTCCATTTGCTGCTTTCATAGGGAAGCCATAGCTCCCAGCCAGGATGTCCAGCTTCAATGCAGGCAGGACACTCTTCTGTGCACCTGTGTTGCACAGTAAACGGCGGCTGGAGTTGGTATCATGAATAAAAAGCAGCTTTCCATTTTGGCCGACAGTCATGGCCACTACTGACTGCCGGCCCCGGTGTTTCCCGCCACATTGAAATCACACGGAGGGTGGCAGCACCTGGCTTTAGCTCCAGATCTTGCATGGTAAAAACACCGACCAGATTCATGTCATCGCTTGCGGGGGGGGGGGGGGGACACAGTGACTGTGGCGGCTGTCATGTCCACGGGCAGCAGCGGAGGGTGCGTGACAGGTACTAAAGCGGCTCACAATGTTGCTGCCCGGCCAGGAAAAATTTGTCAGCTTCCTCAGCCAAAGCATGACAGTCAGTGATGGTGGTATTAGCTAAAGCAGCTCATACTTGCGAGGGTAGCTGTTGCAGAAAAAGCTGAATGAAGAGGAAACCTAGCTCATGCTCACCCAAGAGATCCAGCATACTATCTGTTGGGTATGAGAGTGTGTGTGTATGTGATGCTGTGCCCACCCACAGGGTGATGTCAAGCGGGCACGGCCCATTCTGTATATAAGCCAAGTTCACTGTCATAAAGTTAGCTGTTAGCTGCATGAAGACTCGCCTCCTGCCTGGTTATTGACTGACGTGACATTTGGCGATGAGGTGAAAAATGGGTGTGTGCTGGATACCTCGAAATTTACTGCTGTTTGTGGAGAGCCCAGGTGAGCCGGTGACCTCATGGCCGGTGTGGAAACAGGAGTTCGAAGACTACATCAGAGAGCTGGATTTCACTTGGTTTAACAGGAAGCAACGCTGGAGGAACCTTGTCCATAACCTTGGCACGGTTGGCTGAAGGATCCTCGACTTGCTGGGCATGGAAGAATGCTACGAGGATGCCGTCACGCACATGCCAGCGCACTTCGCGGTGCATACAAGGGCCAGAAAGCTGCGGGTGAAGGAGTTTTTGGCACTAGGGACGACAGAACTAGTTAGCTTGGGACAGCCTAGCTGACAGGTTAGTTCGCGGCGAAACAAGGCAGAGGGCACCAAGCTGGACCTCGAGACAGAACCGAGGCCATGTGTGGAGGAGTCCCTGGCCACCGACGACAGCGGAGATGGTGTCAACATCACGTGCCCCGAAGGCTGGTCAGGACCGCAATGGGTGGTGAAGCTGAATGGCGGGAGGGTGCCCACGTTGTTGATCAAGAAAGCTAAACTGATCAAGAAAGCTAGATCTGTCCTGGGGCAACACCTTGACCCAGTGGAGGAGATGGGAGAGAGAAGGATGGTGGCTAAACTGTCATCTCTGCTGGAGTCCGAGTCCCACCCTATGCAGGACATACTGAATGCACTGAAGAGCTCATTTAGCAGTAGACTACATCATCCTAGGTGCGCAACTGAGAGGTTTCGCAGGTCCTTCCTACCTACGGCTGTCAGACTGTATAACCTAAGCAAGGCTGCTCGCAGAGATAGCAAAAAAACATGATGACCTAATAGTATTGAATGCAAAAGACGCAACAGACTTACACAAATGGTCCCCTCCAGTATACAACTAGGACAATATCAGTTGGTACGGAGGGTGACAACATGTATGGGTACATATTCATACTATGTAGAATAACTAAGTAGACAGTTATGTTGTTTATTCCATCTTGCTACAATGCTCCGCACTTTGTACATATATTTATATATTTATGTGTATGTATGTATATTCACTGTTCTTATTTTTATTTTTCATATCTTCTTAATTATTGCTCTGAGTGTTGCTATCCCTGTGCTGTTGCAATCCTGGAATTTCCCCATTGTGGGACTAATAAAGGCTTATCTTATCTTATCTTGTTAGCCACCGCTGCCACATGGTCCATCGTGAGTAAGGCCTGGGTTCGGAGGCTCACTCCCCAGCGCCCGGATGCAGTGGAACTGCCGGAAGACGGGAAGTCCGGTACCGGCAGGAGCATCACATTGGCAGTGCAGTATGGCAAGAAAATACTTCTAGCATTCTAGTTCCAGGTAGCATGCTGGAGTGAAAATGTCATGGGGTGGGAATTGCTCGAGGAACTGGGATTCACCCTTGAAATCGGCAGACAGACAGTCAGTGGGTCAGAACCAGTTCGCATGGGCTTTGTGGACAGAAGGAGTGAATGCGACACTGATGGTGAGAGCGAATACGACACTGACAACGAGAGTGACGCTGAAAGCGAATGGGACCTGGAGAGTGAAGACGAACTGGAGGAAGAGCAAGCACCGGTATGGCCTCCATCGACCAGCCAGAACCGGAGCAGGTAGAAAAAGAGACCGAGCTGAGCGAGACTAACACTGGCGAGGCTTTTATGGAAAGCACCGACACCAGAGCGCCCGAGCCACGCTCTCAGGGAGAGAGCTGCCAGGAAGAGGGGCCGGAACAAAGTGTGGGAAAGTCCCCAGTTTCTGAGGAGAACGAGCCAGCTGTAGAGCCCAGTCTGGTGGAGGACCACAGCGCTGACGGGTCGGACATCGCGGTGTGCGAGGATAGCAGAGAAGAGGTACGGCAGGAGTCAGCCCTGCTGTTGGAAGCTAAACAGCAGGAGAGTGGGGACCATGCAGGCCGAGGGCTCTGGGGAAGGTCAGCAGCTGCACGACACAGAGGCGACGCAGCGGAACACCCGGAGCAAGGGTGCCGGAATTGGTGTCGAGGTGCCCAGTTCAGACAGTGGAACCGACGGGAGTGACGCTGAATGCCCGGAAGGGGAACAGCTGCAGCAGGATGCGGTGACAGCGCAGTGAAGCACCGGGACCGTGAGTGCTGGAGGCAGCGGCGAGGAGCCGGGGTCGGAGGACGAGACCGGCAATGGTGACGTCGTGAGCCCCCGAGGCGAGCAGCAACAGCTGTGCGCCATGGAGGTCAGGCAGTGCCTCAGTGCCAGAGCTCCATGCACCTTGGGCTGAATCAAAAAGGGACATAAATTAAAGAATAACACACTTGGTAGTCACATTTTATAGATTAAAAAGTTTCTGATTAAAAAGTTTTTGTTCTCTTTGAGTTAACCACATCATCTGATTTAATCAGTGCTTTGGTGTTTTATGTGAATCTGAAAACCTTTAACACTCTCTGCCGCTGCCTGTTCTTCTCTCATATTGCAGACATTTCTCATTTCCTCTGTGTTCCACTCTGCTGACACCGCTATGACTGCTACAACTGTTTATTTACACATTTGCACCCAATGTCTGAGCTCTGTGAATGTTAAACTCTCATCTGCCCTTCATATGTTTATCTCCCTCTATGATTTATCCCATTACCTCCTACCGCTGCTCGCTGCTGTAGCTCTCTTTCCCCTCAGGGATGACTACAACTAATCTAGTCTATTGATAATTTCCAGTGGCTTCATCTTGTATAATCCTAATAAACTGCTCTCCAGCTTTGTCTGTAGTTTTCATTTTGTCGATCCCCGGAGGTCTGGATTTAGACATGGAGAGCATGTTTGTGCATGCATCCTTATCTGTCCCGTCTTTGTGCGAATCTTTTGTATAAGTGTTATGTCTGTAACTGAGGGTGATTAATGAGATGGAGGGTGGAAATGAACACAACTTTATTGTGGACTCACACAAACAACACAGGCGCTCCCGTCAGGCAGAGAGGTGGTCAAAGAGACTGCCCCTTCTCCCCACAGACCTCTTATACCCCGGGTGGCAGCAGAACCAGAAAGGTGGAGGCATCTCCCATGTCACACAATAATACGTCCAGTGAACAACATCACCCCCCCACTTCAAAAAGGTCCAAAACACACATACAGTCAAGACCCTCCACAATTTAGAACCCGACTCACGCACTAAAAGTAAACAGAAACATATCAGGGCCTATAACATTCACACAAAACAACTAAGGCTAGGGGGAAACAGGTGGACTACTGTTCCACCCCCACACGGCCAGACAGATTATTCTGCCATCTCAATTAAACACAGTCCATTAATTAAAACTGCCATGTTCCTACATAAACAACAAAACACAATATAATCCCATTATCAAAATGAACATATGTACAAACAGACTATACTCCATGCAACAAACACATTGCCCCAACTACCAGTCAGTCCCCGTAGAGAAACCACCCCCCGGAAACCCGTCAGGCGGGTCTCGTCCAGAGCATCTTCTTTTCTTCGCACCTGGAGATGACCCACGTCGAAGCTCAGACACCTCCTTCTCATCATTGGCGCACCGCATGTCTCCATGAGCCGTCAGACAGCTGGAGGTAGCCATCCTCCCAAACAGCCACTATCTGTAGCCGCCCCTGGTCCTCCCGTGGTCTGAGTTTGTCACAAACCCCTCTCGACCGGGCCTCCCCTCTGGGTCGGACCACATCAGTGAACCTCAGAGGAGCCTGACTCAGCTTTGAGTGTCCCTGAGTGGCACTTCGTTTTACCATGCCAGCCGATCCTGCCCCGCTCGCTTTCATTTTCGCCCTTGGCGTTGACGTTGTGACCCCTTGTTCCTCGGTACCTCCCAGCCGAACTCCAGAAGCAGAATGGGCCATCCACTCAGCGCCACCCACCATCATGGGCGTCCCACCGCGCCGCCCAGTTCCCTCAAATAGGGTTACTTGGGTGCTGTCACCGGGTCCCTCCTGCGATGGCCTGAATGGAGTTCGTCCTGCACATTGTCCAGATTACTAGGCAAAGGTTCATCCCACACAGCTCCGTCCATTGTTCTTGGAGCCAGCCAGACCTGCAGACCACAGCCTGACCGCTCTTCTCCAACCCGAGACTGTGAGAAGGACCTCCACACGGTTTCCCAACCCAACACCGATCTCACCATTCCCGTGTCAACTAGCAACGGCACCGTCACCTCGTCCAACTCCACCACACTGGAAGAACGACCGTTGCCACTTGGGGATACTCTGCAAACAACCGTGGGAGGCAAAGTAGGGATATCCTCTTTGTGTTCCGGATCCCCACGCTCGAAACCGTGACATGCCCTGGCGAAATGATGCAAGAGTCCGCACGTGCCGCTGTGTTTTCCTCTTGCCGGACACTCTCTTGCCTTATAACGGTGCTTGGTGGACCCACAACCCAAACACCTGGGTGATCCTGGGGTGGACCTCATCTTCACAGGGGTAGTGCATTTCTGCTGCTCTCTATCAATGCTGTCCGGGTCCACAGCTTGTGTCGTTGACTGTGATTCAGATTGGCAAAGTGTAGCTCTCTCACCAAGGTCACGTGACAATTTGTCAGCTGTTTCACATTGTTGAACTATCTTGACAGCCATGGCTAATTTCAATTCACCAGAGTGTGTGAGGAGCCTCGACCCCGCCGACGAGCAAAGCGTGTGCTCTGCCAACTGGTTGCGGACCATCTCTTCCTCCAATGCCCCAAACTGGCAGTGTTTGGCCAGCTGACGCAGGTCCACAACATATCGCTGTACCGACTCGCCGATCCGCTAGTGGTGCTGCCTAAACTGGATCCTCCAGACGATGACGTTCTCAGGGGTGCGAAAATGTCACGCCATTAGCTCAACAACATCCTCAAAGCTATCACTAGCACCTAAGGTAGCAAGGATACGCTGTCCTTCCATGCCCAAATTATGCCCCAGTATTGCCCAAGCCCGCAACTTCTTCTGTTCACCAAGGTTCAGAGCCACTAGGTGTATCATCTCACCCAAGGGACTCGCCGGGAAGCTCCAGAAACGGCCGAATTTTAGCAACTCTCGTGTCCATACTTTTATCCTTGTCTCCAAATATTATGTCTGTATCTGAGGGTGAATGATGAGATGGAGGGTGGAACTGAACACGACTTTATTGTGGACTCACACAAAAAACACAGGCACTCCTGTCAGGCAGAGAGGTGGTATAAGAGACCGCCCCTTCTCCCCACAGTCCTCTTATACCCTGGGTGGCGGCGAAACCAGAAAGGTCATGCAATAATACGTACAATGAACAACATCACATGTGTCCTTGAAGAAAGAAGATCCATTAGAGAGATGATTTCCAATAAGGCACAAGACTTTATTAACATTATCCCTCGCTATGGGTGATTTCAGGAAAACTCTGAAGAAAAATTAATCACAGCCAGATTGTGTAATTGCCCTTGAGCAAGATACAGCATCCTGAGATGATGCAGGAAGATACTGTACAGCCATAGAGTGGAAAAAAAAGAAAAGCACATCCCAGGTCAGGTTGTGTTTGAAGATCTGCAGCAGGGGAACACTTGCTGTATGTCACATGTCTGACATTGATCCTTCAGTTTTTGAGTTAAACCTTTTTTTCTGCTATTTTCCGACAAATTGTCTGTCTTTTAAGGTCAGCCTCACACAGGCGGATGGAATGTGAAGTGGTAGAGTAATTTAAGGCTTTCATTTTCAACTTCCTGTCTTTTTTCCATACCTGAGCAGGCAGAATTTATTCCATCTGACATGATTAGAAGTTACGGGATAACATTCTGCATCCCGAGGAGCCAGAACTCGTTCGGGGTTACAAAGTTTCATTCCCAATGGATTTTAGCTGTGGCATAAATGCTGAAAAATGTTTTTGTCGTGCTACCTGTGTTAATTTATATTCATGGGACAAAATACTGTATGAAACCTTGGAAAGAGCCTCAAAACCAAGGAGGAAGATAAGGTGGTGCAGACCTCTGGACTGGATAGCAATGGATGTAAAATGAAATTTACAATAACTAGTGGGCACTCAGAGAGTGCATACCTTTGCCAAGCCTTCCTCCTTTCCTCCCTTCGTCGGTCCCTTGCGAGATAGGGCCTTGGTGGTGGTATGCACTCATGGATCATCTCCAAAAGGTTCACCTGCAGTCCAAGGGCCATCTCATCCAAATCTGTCCAGTAGTTTTTGTGTAATCCTGCTAGCACATTGTGAGAAGATAGCGCCATGGAGGAGGTATGCATTTTTGTGTAATTCTGCTAATAGTCAAACAAACAGAGAAACAAACTAGAAGACACTCTGGGAGCACATACCTTCACCAAGGCTCCACCCCTCCCTCCCTTTGTCCATCCATCTGTACCTCCGTCCATCCACACATTGTGAGATTGGGCCTTTGGGGAGGTATGCACTCATGGATCACCTCCAGAATTTCATGGGTTCATCTGTAGTTCAAGTGCCACCACTGATGAAAACTTCATCAACATCCGTCCAGTTGTTTTTTCGCAATTCTGCTAACAAATTGTGAGAAGATAGGGCCTTGGTCGATGTATGCACTCTCAGATCACCTCCAAAATCTAACTGGTTCATTCATACGCTGTACGCCACCTCTGGTGAAAATTTCATCAAAATCCTTTGAGTAGATTTTTATGTAATCCTGCTAAAAGACAAACCACCTGAAGATATAACTACTCTTTGTCTGCACTATAAATTAAAAAAAAGAACTCGTACACCCTCACATTTTTTAATCATCACCAGCTGCCATTGATTTTTTTTTCTTTTGCATATTCTACACTTCCTTCTGGGGTAAGTCGGTTATCCAGCATCTATCGTGACCAGCAATAAACATCAAGGATTATGGAGTGATTATGTAGACAAGTGCACACAAAACAGTGTTCAAATAATAAATGGAAACAAGTAAACATGCTTTAACCTGTTGAAGTCAGGTTTATTTTAACCCAAATGTGCTTATTTTATTTTATGTTTTCTGTGACTAAATAAAAGTAGCGAGCACTTAAGCAAAGGGCAAGTTTATGGAAAATACCAGGAAAAAATCAGGAAAAGCACAGAAAAAAAAATGAACAAAAAAAAGGTAAAAACAGGTAAAACCCCCATCCATCCATCCATCCATCTTCTACTGCTTAATCCTTTTCGGGGCTGGAGCCTATCCCTGCATCTTTGGGCGAGAGGCAGGGTACACCCTGGACAGATCTCCAGTCCATCGCAGGGCCAACAAAGAGAGACAGACAACTATTCACTCTCACAGTCATACCTAAGGACAATTTAGAATCCCCAGTTTGATGCCAGTTAACCTAACCTGCATGCTTTTGCCCTGTGGGAGTAAATCCACACAGACACAGGAAGTACATGCAAACTCCACACAGAAGGGTCACCGATGATCAGGAGTGGGATCGATCCTGTGACCTTCTTGCCATGCTGCCACAGTGCTAACCACTGCACCACCGAGCTGCCAGGTAAAACCCCCATAAGTACAAAAATACATGAGAACATGGTTTGGATTAAAGGTCCCATATCGTGTCATGGAGCGCCTCTATGAGGCGGAGAGACACACCCAAGTGCTGAATTACACCCATGACATATTTATTAAAGAAAAGAACTAAAGTCCCAAAATTGTGCAAACATACAAAAATAGGAATAATCAAAAACTTACAACTGGTGTCCTTGGGCTGACTTCACCCAGCGGACGCAGCAGGAGATCAGGATACACGAATGGAACGTGATAGTTGACAATCAGGATAGCACGAACGAAACGTGGTAGGAGACATACAAGAATACACAAATGAAACGTGGTAAGCGGCATTCAATGGTGCAGCGAGGAATGACTGACCAAGAGCAAACTAAATAAGATAAGATAAGCCTTCATTAGTCCCACAATGGGGAAATTCCAGGATTGCAACAGCACAGAGATAGCAACACTCAGAGCAATAATTTAGAAGATAAAAAAATAAGAGCAGCGAATATACATATGTACACATAAATATACTGTATATATATATACTGTATATATACAGTATATTATATATATATATATATACAGTGCGGAGCATTGTAGCTAGATGGAATAAACAGCATAACAGTCTATTTAGTATCCCCACATAGTATGAATATTATGAATATGTACCCATACATATTGCCACCCTCCGTAGTGATTGATATTGTCCTAGTTGTATACTGGAGGGGACCATTTTGTGTAAGTCTGTTGCGTCTTTTGCATTCGATACTATTAGGTCGAAACGTTTTTTTTGCTATCTCTGCGAGCAGCCCTGCTTAGGTTATAAAGTCTAACAGCCGTAGGCAGGAAGGATCTGCAAAACCTCTTGGTCGCGCACCTAGGATGATGTAGTCTACTGCTAAATGAGCTCCTCAGTGCATTCAGTATGTCCTGCATAGGGTGGGACTCGGACTCCAGCAGAGATGACAGCTTAACCACCATCCTTCTCTCTCCTATCTCCTCCACTAGGTCAAGGCGCTGCCCCAGGACAGAGCTAGCTTTCTTGATCAGTTTGTTCAGTCTGTTCCTATCGGCTACTGTGATGCCACTGCCCCAGCAGACCACTCCAAAAGTGATGGCTGATGCCACCACCGAATCATAGAAGGTCTTCAGGAGCACCCCTTGTACACCAAAAGATCTGAGCCTCCTCAGTAGGAACAGCCTGCACTGCCCCTTCTTGTAGAGTGTGTCAGTATTGTGTGACCAGTCTAGTTTATTGTTTAAATGAACACCCAGGTACTTGTAGGATGTCACCATCTCAATGTCTGTTCCCTGGATGTTTACTGGTGCTGTGAGGGGTTGTCTTTGCCTGTGGCAGTCCACCACCGGCTCCTTAGTTTTTCTCGCATTGATCTGGAGGCAGTTCAGATGGCAACAGTCCACGAAGTCCTGGATAAGTCCTCTGTACTCAGCTTCATCTCCGTTGGAGATGAGGCCGACGATCGCAGATTCATCAGAGAACTTCTGCAGATGTCAGTGTGTTGTGTTGTGTGAGAAGTCCGCAGTATAAAGGCTGAATAGGAAGGGAGCCAAAACCGTTCCCTGGCGGCCCCCAGTACTGCCGATGATCATGTCGGACACACAATCCTGGGTTCTCACAAAGTATGGCCAGTTTGTGAGGTCGTCCAGGATCCACGATGACAGGTGCTGGTCCACCCCTGCGCACAGCAGCTTGTCCCTCAGGATCACTGGTTGGATGGTGTTGAAAGCACTGGAGAAGTCAAAGAACATGATCCTTACCGTGTTCCCAGGCTTCTCCAGGTGAAACAGGGAACGGTGAAGGAGGAAGATCACTGCATCGTCCACCCTGATGCCATGCTGGTAGGCGAACTGGAGTGGATCCATCACTGGTCCCACCAGGGGACGGAGGTGAGCAAGGAGCAGTCTCTCCAGGGTCTTCATCAGGTGAGACGTCAGGACCACTGGTCTGTAGCTGTTCAGGTCTCTGGGGTGGGAAGTCTTTGGTACGGGTACCACATAAGATGTTTTCCACAACTGTGGTACCCTCCCCAGCTTCAGGCTCAGGTTGAAGATGTGCCCCACAATCCCACACAGCTGGTCTGCGCAGAACTTGAGGAGCTTCGCGTTGATGCAGTCCAGACCTGAGGCCTTCCTCGCCTTGATCTTCCTCAGCTCTGCTCTCACCTGGGTCTTAGTGAGGGTCAGGTTGAGGGGCTGTGTGCTGGGAGAGGGGGGTGTTGGTGGAGGGGGGGTGGACAGCAGGTCTCAATGATAGTAGAGGCAGCAGTGGTTGTTGTGCAGGTGGAGGGGAGGGCGGTTGGTCAAACCTATTAAAAAACAAGTTCAGATTGTTCACCCACTCCCTGCCCCCCGTGGTCTGGGAAGAGGTACTCTGGAGCCCAGAAATGGTTTTGAGGTTTCTCCAGACCCTGCTAATGTCGCTACATTGCAGCTTGTCCTCCATCTTCTTGTTGAAGCTGTCCTTGCCTTCTCTGATCTTCCTCCTTAGCTCCCTTTGTACGGACTTCAGCATCTCCCTGTTCCCCGACCTGAAGATCCTCTTCTTCTCTCTCAGTAGTGATTTTATCTCAGGGTTGATCCAGGGATTGTTGTTCGAGCAACACCGTATGATTTTGGTGGGTACGGTGTTGTTCACACAGAAGTTGATGTAGTCCGTGATGGTGTGAGTGAGACCACCAATGTCCTCACCATGTGGATCACAGAGCTGTTCCCAGGCAGTGATTTCAAAACAGTCCTTTAGAGTGTCCATTGCCTCCTCAGACCATACCTTCACCGTGTGTGTAACCGGATGTTGTCTGTGTACTAGGGTTTTGTACACCGGCAGGAGATGAACAAAGTTGTGATCCAGTCTCCTGAGTGGGGGGAGTGGCGATGAGGTATACGCCTCCTTAGTGTTTGCATAGAATAAATCCAGTGTTTTATTGTCTCTGGTGTGGCATGTGACATACTGGGTGAACGTTGGCAGAATGGGGGACAGTGAGATATGATTAAAATCTCCGGAGATGAGGAGGAGAGCATCTGGGTGTTCTGTCAGAAGCCTGCCAGTGACTGAGTGGATGGCGTCACGCGCTGCCCCAGCGTTCGCTGTCAGATTTGCATAAATAACAATGCAGATCATGTGTGAGTATTCCCTCGGGAGATACACAGGCCACACGCTAACAGCTAGCAACTCCATGTCTTTGCTGCAGTGTTGCTTTTTGACCGTGATATGTCCCTGTTTACACCAGCTGTTATTGACATACAGTACATTATCACTCCTCCACCCCTTGCCTTCCCATTGTCTGGTGTCCGGTCTGCCCATATTGCATGGAAACCCTCCAGTTTGATGTTAGCATCTGTTGCTAGTTATGTTAGCTATGTCTCAGTAAACAACATCATGCTAATCTCTTTGAAGACGCTCTTGTAGCGGGATATGGCCGCTAGCTCGTCTGTCTTATTGAGTAGCGATCGAATGTTCCCCATGATAACGGATGGGAGACCTTATATTCCTCACCCACCGTCTTACTCCAGCTCGACATCCATGCCGTTTCTGTCTTATTTCTCCTGGTATGTCGAGTTTTTGTGTTAGCACTGTGGGCTGGTTAAGTGCTAACAGCTGGTCCCTGTTGTACTGTCTCCTGCTATAAACAGTGACTGCGTCCGCCGGCTCGGGAGACATTTGGGGTGATTTGTGTGTCCGTGATGGATAAGGTGTTGCCGGATTAGAAAATTTGCGAGAGAAGCCAGATAGTAAATAATAGGAAGAAAAACTCAGAATTGAGCCGCTGTTACAAAAAGGCAGCCAACTCGTGTGGCGGTGGAAGTATAGACCAAACCAAATAAATACAAAACTGATAATGAAATAAGTGCCCACAGTGTGACTGCACCTGAGTGGGAGGGAAGGAGAGCATCCCAATGGGACTTGGAATCAGGTGATGATATTGACAGGGGAGTAGTTGGACTGGCAGTCTGACAGGCAACGCCCACACAAAGTGCAGACCCAAACGTGCTGCCTGACAGCTGTCAGTCAGAGAACCAATACAAGAAATAAACAAACTCAGAAAGAGACTGGAAAATAAATTGTAAACAAAACAGCACAAGGCACAAACAAGCTATGGGAGACAATATGAAAACTCAAAAGGCATAACAATACACAGATAAATATGAAAACAGAGAAAAGCCATGAAACTGAGCTTGGGAGGAACCAAGCTCAGTTCATGACAGAACCCCCCTCTCAAGGGGTGGATCCAGACACCCAACGTAACATCAAAAGAAAAAGAAAAACCTGCCCCCCAGCCGGAACAACAACAATCTACCCAGGGTGGGTGGGTGGTGGTGGTGGTGGTGGGGGGAGGCAGGCCAGGAGGGAACAAAAACAACCCCTCTCAGGGCCCACAGCAGAAAAACACAAAAATAAACCCCCCAAGTCCTGGAGCTACAGGGCTCGGGAGGCTGCCGAGAGTTCCAGACCCAGCGGACAATAAGATGAAACCGGTCAGGCGGCCTGCCCAAGTCCTAGGCCAACCGGATGGCCAGGTGGAATGAATCGGGTGGCCTGCTGGAAAATATGGACCACCCGACCCGGTTGCTCAGTCGTTCTGGCGGGCAGCCTGAGTCCCTTGGCCACCAGTCCCGGAGAGGTAACCTAGGAGGCTGCTTTCCCCCCGGAAGACTCAATAGAGGGAAGCAGGACTGGGGGGAGGGACCATGACAATGTCTGGAAATAGAGGAAGGTGGACCACGATGGCATCTGGCAGTGAAGGAAGGCGGACCACGATGACGTCCAGCAGTGAAGGAAGGGGGACCATGACGGCGTCTGGCAGTAGAGGAAGGGGGACCACGATGCCCTCGGTGGTCGCGGACTGGGGAATAGTAGCACCTGTGTTGGACCCGGGCTGGAGCTAAGCAGCACCCATGGTGGGCCCCTGCTGGGCCAATGTTGCACCCGCGGTGGGCCCGGACTGGGCCAATGCTCCACCCATGGTGGACCTGGACTGGGCCAACGCTGCACTCACTGTGGACGGGCCAACCTGCAAGATCACCAGGCCAAGGAGGCGGTCTATCGGAGGGACCCCAGGCAAGGGCGAAGGAGGAAGGATCCCGACGACCTCGGCGGGGGGAGCTGGACTCATGACATCATTGGTTGGTAGGACTGGATCCACAGAGACTGCTGGCAATGGTAGGTCTTCTCCGGCGACCCTAGGAGAAGGCTCAGGAATGACAGGAAAAGAAACGTGGTTAGGGTCGCTGGCAGTAGCAGAGCCCGGTGAGGTGAGTTCAGATGCAACTGAGGGCTGCACCCAACTCTCCTCACCAAGAGCCAGACAAGATCTCTCCAAAATAGGCATGAGAAAAACAAGAGCGATCACTTGCCTGAGCTCGAGCTCCACCGCCGTCCAGGACTCCGTCGATCCTAGCAATGATGTCTTGGGCCCAGCCTCCTGGAGGTCCAGCTCCGGTTCCCACTCTGCTGCAGCAGGCTCTGCAGCAGGCATGATGGTGGTTGCAGTCCTACAGCCCCCAGGCGAAGTCTTCCACGCTGGTGACTCATCCGGCGAGGAAGCTGGGGCTTGGCTCCGTGTGGGCTCTGGAGTAGGGTCCTCCAGGGCCTCTGGCTCCTCCACCATCCGACGGCTCTGTTCTGGGACCAATGGACACTCAAGGAAAGACGGGAGAGACACGGAGAGGATAGGGAAAGAGTTAGCAGTTGCAGCTGGAGGAGAGGGCCCAGCGGACTGCTTAAACTGAGCTTCTCTCCCAGGAGACAGACCAGACTTATCATTACAAAATTGAATAGAATGAAAAAGCACTTGCCTGTCATCACGGATTTTGATGTTGACAGCTGCATGTGATGGGCAGTCATCCCTCTCCGTGTCAATGGCGATTCTGGCCCCCTCCATGGATAGTGGAAGAGCCAGCTCAGATGACGTGGAAGTGGGCATTACCTGGGGAATCCCTGGAGGACCTGTCGGCAGCAGGAGGGGATGTCACGGCGATGGGAGTCGCGTCAACTGCGGAGAAGGCGCAGACTGGCGAGACAGCCGTCGAAGGAAATGGGAGAAGAGATTTTGCCGCAGGAATTGTCGGGCATGACGTCTGGGAAATGGCTGCCGATGAGGAGAAGGGCTTCCTCCGATGGTACGATGAGGGATGACAATTACGCTGATGCTGCGGGGCAGATAGAAGAGGCGGAGGCATTGGCGGTAATGGAGGCAGGTGGAGACTGAGCACCCAAGGATGGAAGTGCAGACTGGGTTTAACCTACAGATGATTTGCCACTCCACCCCAACACAGCGTCTCATCTTTGTGGGATCTGCAGTTCTGAACCCCTCTCGCCAGACCCTCGATCATTGAGACGAGCTCCAGCTCGTTCCAACTCCACTTCTTCCTCCTCCCGAATGGATTGCCTGCCAACTCCATAAAAGCTCCAATGGGCAGGTGAGTGAAAAACAGCCCCCCAAAAAGAAAATAATGCCTGGGTGTAACAGCTGAGTCTTATTCAGGCTGCACCATTCTGTCATGAAGCGCCTCTATGAGACAAAGAGAGACAGACCCAAGTGCTGAATTACGCCCATGACATATTTATTAAAGAAAAGAACTAAAGTCCCCAAATTGTGCAAACATACAAAAATAGGAATAATCAAAAACTTACAATTGACGTACTTGGGCCGACTTTGCCCAGCAGATGCAGGAGGAGATCAGGATACACGAATGGAACGTGATAGTTGACAATCAGGATAGCACGAACGAAACGTGGTAGGAGAAATACAGGAACACACGAATGAAACGTGGTAAGCGACATTCAATGGTGCAGCGAGGAATGACTGACCAAGAGCAGACTAAATACAAAACTGATGATGAAATAAGTGCCCACAGGTGTGACTGCACCTGAGCAGGAGGGAAGGAGAGCATTCTAATGGGACTTGGAATCAGGTGATGATAATGACAAGAGAGTAGTTGGACTGGCAGTCTGACAGGCAATGCCCACAAAAAGTGCAGACCCAAATTTGCTGCCTGACAACTGTCAGTCAGAGAACCAATACAGGAAATAAACAAACTCAGAAACAGACTGGAAAATAAATCGCAAACAAAACAGGACAAGGCACAAACAAGCTAAACAATAACAAGGAAAAATGAGAGACAATATGAAAACTCAAAAGGCATAACAATACACAGATAAATACGAAAACAGAGAAAAGCCATGAAACTGAGCTTGGGAGGAACCAAGCTCAGTTCATGACATATCGTGCATTTACCATTGATTAAATTCAAAGTTTGACATCCTGTCATACATCCCACAAATTTGTATTTGCATTTTTTCTCTTAAATTTGCAACTTTTTTCTTATGATGTGAAACTTTTGTCTTGTGAATTTATAACTTTTTTCCTTGTAAATTTGTGACTTTTTCCCCCTCAAATTTGTAATTTTTTATTTCATAAAACTGGTACTCTTTTGTGGTGAACTGGCCACTTTTTCATCTTAAATGTAACATTTTTCTTGTAACTTTCCAACTTTTTCCTCATAAATCAGTGGCTTTTTTTCTTGTAACTTTGCAGTTTTTTTCATGAATTTGCTACTTTTGACGTAATTTTGCATTTTTTTTCTTCATAAATTTTAAACTGCTTTCTCAAAAATTCGTTACGTTTTTTTGCTAAATTTGCAACTTTTTATTGTAAATTTGCAATGTTCATATGGATGTTGGTTCAATTTTATGTAATGGCTACATTTTTTCTGTTCATCTAGACAGTGATCCAGTTTTATCTTTTCATGCTTTTGTTGGGACAGGAGAGATTTTTTTCCCTCCATTTTAAAGAGTCTGAAAAAAAAGGGCTATTATATTGCATCAGCAGCACACCTAGCTTCAGTTCTAAGAGCCATTGATCTGTGTGGAGGTTTAATACCAAAAACGACTGATTCAAAGGCTGGTTCGTGGATTTAACATTTAATTTCAGCTGTGTGTATAATAATTGTAATTTAAGCTTTGATAATAAGTGAGACTCGCCCAAGACTGAGAACAAAGACGTGCAACAATTTCCCCTCCATTAGCACTTTTCTGAATTAGGGACAAAAGGTTGGTAATTACAGTGAATGGTCGTTACCCTGACCTCTTCTAAAAGTACTATTGATCATGAAACTACCCATCTTCCCAACCAAACCTTCATTCATTCTGCTTTTCTGAGGTGACGGTCAAATTAATAACCTGTGTGCAAGTGTGCTTCAGATTAGCGGCATGTCATCATTGAGCATCCTTGTCTTTGTAGGTTCAACTACTTTGAAAGACAAACTGTAGGACAAAGCATTCAAGCCCCTGTAGCAGCTTCCTAAGGGAGGTGCCCTTCAAAATATAAGTATATTCTTAGAAATATTCCAGTGAGTAATCTAGTACTTAAAGTGGAAAAAAAAAATAAAAGTAAGTACTCTCATTATTCATATTTTGGCATGTCTATCAGCCAATCATCACATATTAGCAGTGAAAAAAATAAAATACAGTAGAGGTAAATGTGGATTTTCACACCATTTGCAGTAGTCCAAGAGTACTTGTAGTAATCATTAGTTCTCTGATTGTACTTGAAAACATTTAATTTCAGTGACTTGAAAACTAGTTAAATAACATTTTTTTTATACTGCAACAACTTGTTCTTATCATAAATGACTATGACTTTAGTCATACTAATGCATTCATTAACCTCTTGCACTCCGGGATACCGCAGGCGGTCACGTCTCTGCGTCCTAGTGCGCCCTTGTGCGCACTAGGATGCACACTGTGCGTCCTAGTGCGCACTGAAAAAAAAAAGCTGCATTTCCGTTCTTCCACTACAGACACAGCCGCGAACAGAAAGCCAAAGGAGTGCTTTGATTGGTTTAGATTTGTTTGACCTCTCATTCGACTAATAAGAGCCTTGAATTGGGTTTCTGAAACCTTGAAGAACCAATGACTGAAAACCTAGCAAGAAGGACCCGCCTACCAACAGCTGCGAATACAGCGAGCCAATTGAAGCAGAGAAGTTTGACGATTGAAAGCGTGCGTCCCATGCGTAAAATCTGTTTCGTGTAAGCCGCTGTGTGTGACAGTAGTGTTCGCCAGTGTTTTTTTCTTACTACTGTTCTTATTTGTTTTGAAAAATCGTTCGCCAAAACCGCAATCATGGAAGCGCAAAACCGCAATAATGGAATCATGGTTTGACCGGGTCGCGTGACCGGAACCACGAGTCGTAACAAGTGGACCAGCATCATGTTCGTCTGATAATGAGGAACAGATGTTCGCCAGCGACACTGCTGTTGTGGACAGGTAAGTGTTATAAGCTAAATTATTCTTTATCCCTGAAAATTGTAATCAAAATGACTTTTGACCGATCGGTAAATTACAACTGTGCGTCATCGCCACATGACGGACCGCGGCGCACGGACCGGACTGTGCGCCGAGAACAGTCCCCCCACCCCCCCCCTCCGCTACTCCTCTGTCGCGGATTGCAGATATATTGCAGATATTTTAGTACAACTGTGCGTAGTACACCGTGGCGCACGGTCTGGTCCGTGCGCCGCGGTCCGTCATGTGGCGATGGACGATGTCCGTCCTCTGTAGCGGCGGGGGGGATGGGGGGGCAGAGTTGTTATCCTCTACATTACAGATATTTTAGTATAATTTTTATTGCACTGTAGGTTATTTTTTCTTGTAAAAAAAAAAAAAGCCACACATTTTTTACGTGGCATGCTTCTTTGTGTGTGGGGGCTTGTTTGTTCACTCATTCATTCATGAATGAATAAACACCCCCCCCCACACACACACACAGCCCTGAGTATCACCTTTCATTAGAGCCCAAGATCAAGCTTCTATATTGAATCATTTAAAAGTTACAGACGTTTTTCCAAACTGTGCCATTTGGCACAATTTGGCACAGTTCAAAAACGCCTGGGAACAACCTGACAAAAAAGCTGTGTAATATATTCATTTTTTGTGGTATTGTTACAAAATTTTGACCTCAGCTGAATAACACTTGGTTCTACATTTCTGTTGCATTTTCCAGCCCATATCTGACAGCTGTGTGTTATTTGCAAGCATTTGTATCCAAAAAAACACCCAGGCGAACTTTATTTTCTTGAAGTTCAGTATGTTTAGATGACTGTTACTCAGTGGCAGGAGCACTTAGAGAGATTATGACTGTTTTGCCAAAAAATTCAAAGTGTTTTCTTTTAAATGAGACCAACCCCATGAAGATGCTGCAAAGGGTTGAAGAACAGCTTTTGATTTACTTTGGGTAAGTTATTTTTAGGCGTTTTTAGGGAAATTGACCAGAGTGCAAGGGGTTAATTTATTTCATTGAAATCATAGTCTAAACAATTATTTTATTCTGGATCAGGAAACATTTAATCCATTACTGCCTACTGTTTCTTTATCTCCCAGCTCTTGGCTGTGATGATTCAGTCAAGCACTAAGCATTCAGAGCTAACAGTGCTGCTAGGGAGTTAGCTTACCAAGTGAGGTTTAAATTATTATTTTCTTTAAATTCCAGTCACCCTAATAGAGATCCCTGTTTCCACCTGGTTCACTATTCCACAGTCGATAGTATATCTCACGTCATTCTGTCTTATTTAGTTACATGTTTGCTGCAATGCTTTATCAATCCATTAGCATTAGCTTAGCTAGGTGGTTGAAGTCGGTCAGTCTAACCCAGGGGTGGGCAGTGAGGGCCATTCCACTGCAGGTTTTCTGTTCCACCCAGTCTCTTCAGCAGGTGTTTGCTCTGATCAGCTTCAAGGATTGCTAATCACTGAAAACACCTGCTGAAGAGACTGGGTGGAACAGAAAACCTGCAGTAGCATGGCCCTCCACGGCACATGATTGCCCACCCCTGGTCTAACCACATTAGAACTCGCTGATAGACAGGCTGTCTGGCGTTAGTGTAACTATTGACCACAATTTTTTATAAATTCTATTCACCCTTCATCATCATCATCATCATCATAGCAGTCTGTCGTGGGCAACAGTGACTGTTTCATTTAGGTCTGATCAGATTCCTCCACACAGCTATGTCCTTGGCCTTCCGCTGCCAGGAACTCCTGTCTATATCCAACTTCTTCAAGTTTCTTTTTACAGTGTCTTTAAATCTGAGCCTTGGTCTACCCTGATTGCATTTGCCCTTGCATAACTGTCAGTAGAGTAACTGCCGAGGGTGATGCTGGTAGTCCATCCTCTCAACATGTCCGAGCCATCTCAGGTTCATCTGTATTAGCATGTCCTCCATTGATGGTAGATCAGCTCGTTTCAACACTTCTATGTTGGTTATCTTGTCTTTCCATGAGATGCTCATTATGGCTCGAAGGTGTCTCATTATGTACGTGTGGAGTTTCTTCACCTGCACTCTGTAGACAGTCCAAGTTTCAGCACCGTACAATAGAGTAGCCAGTACTGTCGCTCTGTACATTTTGCATTTCACTTGGATAGACACATGTCGATTGTTCCACAGTCTCTCCCTCAAGTTTCCAAACACAGCGCTCGCTCTTCCCATTCTGAGAGACAGTTCATCCTCCAGCCTAGCATTCTCTGAAACAGTACTCCCTAGATACTTGAAAGTCTTGCACTTGACTAGTGGCTCTGTACCAATGCTGATCTCTTCTGGTAGTGATGCTGATAACTGGAACTTTGGTGGTTGATAAAGGCACTCTGTCTTCTTGATGTTGATTTTGAGGCTGAAATGGCTAGCTGCTTCTGCAAATTTCTCCACTAAAGATTGCATATCTTCCACACTGTGTGCAACTAGAGCACTGTCATCAGCAAAGAGCATTTCTCTTACTACCTTTATCGATGTCTTACCCTTGGCTTTAAACTGTGCCACATTGAACAAGTCTGTTTCTTTCCTTGTTTGAATGTATACTCCTTCTGAAGTGCCTTTGAAGGCCACCTCATGCGCGCATGGCTGCCAGATATAGCGAGAAGAGTGTAGGTGGCAGCACACACCCTTGTTTCACCCCGTTGCTTACTAAAAAGTCTTTAGATATTGAACCACTCATTGCCATGTTTGCTTGCATACCTGTGTGGAGTGCCTCGATCAGGCTGACAAACTTCTCTGTACAGCCATATTTCTCGAGTACCTGCCAAAGCCCTTGTTGCGAAACAGTATCGAAGGCTTTACTGAAGTCTATGAAGACTACATAAAGTGGCATGTTCTGTTCGATACACTTTTCTTGAACCTGTTTCAAGTAGAAAATCATGTCCATTGTGCTTCTTCCACTTCTAAAGCTGCACTGGGTTTCCGGTAGTACATTCTGCGAGATGTGTTCATTGAGTCTATTCAGTAGTACACGTGAGAGAATCTTACCAACAGTGGCTAGCAGTGATATACCTCGGTAATTTCCACAATCTTTCCTGTCTCTTTTCTTGAACAAAGGCACAATACTTGCATCCTTCCAGTCTTGAGGTACTTTCTGGGCATCCCATATCTCTTGGATGAGCTTGTGCAGGCAGTTGGTCAGCTGAACACCACCAAATTTCCACACTTCTGCTGGAATTCCATCCCTTCCTGGTGCTTTACCATCCTGTGTTGTCCTGATAGCTGCCATTAGTTCATTAAAATTTGGTGGTTCATCCAGACTTGATACAGCTGGTCACTGCATTAGAGCTTCTTTAGCCTCTTCAGTGAGATCTCCAGGGTTGTTTAGTAGTTGGTCAAAGTGGTCTGCAAATCTGTCCAGGATCTTGTCTTTCTCCTGCAAAACCGTTTCACCACCCATAGCCTTTAGTTGGATCAATCCTCTTGGTTTAGGGCCATAGATTTCTCTCAAACTTGTGAAGAATGTTTTCATGTCCTTCCTGTCTGCTGCAGTTTGACGTTCCTCTGCTTTTTCATCCCACCAGTTGGATTTCGTCTCTCTGGTGTACTTCTGTAGCTCACTCTGAGTCTTTGAGTATTTCTTCTTCTTCGGCCTTGTGTAAACACTGTAGGTTTTCCTGCCTAGCTGTATTCCTCGCTTCTAGTAGTTTTTTCAGGTGTTCATCATGCTCATCAAACCAATCTTGATGTTTCCTCTCAGGGTGGCCTAATACATCACTCGCAGTCTGATACACCATATCCTTCAGTGTTGCCCATTTCTCTTCTATGTCATTCTCTGAGTTGTTGCTGTCCCAGTCTTTCAAGTTTTCATCCATTTCCTGTGTAAGTTCTTCCTGCTTCTTTTGGCCTTTCAGTGCACTAGTGTTTAGCACCCTTACTGGAATCCTTATTCAGCTACCAACACTTGACCATATACGTATGTTGTTCTTAGATATTATTTTCAATTAGTTTACTATACCCCCTCATGGATCGTCACCTTATCGTGGTGGGGGGGTTTGCGTGCCCCAGTGATCCCAGGAGCTATGTTGTCCGGGGCAATTTGCCTCTGATAGGGTCTCCCAAGACAAACTGGTCCTGGGTGAAGGGCCAGACTAAGAACGATCCAACAGACTCTCATGAATTGTATATCAAGGATTCAGTGTACCCCGCCCGGTATGGGGTTACCGGGGCCCCACCCTGGAGCCAGGCCTGGGGGAGGGGCTCGAAGGCTAGCGTCTGGTGGCCGGGTTTCCACCCATGGGACCCGGCCGGGCTCAGCCCGAAGGAGTTACATGGGTCCGCCCTCCAGTAGGTTCACCACCTGCAGGAGGGATCATGGAAGTCCGGTGCTATGTGGATTAGGTGGCAGTCAAAGGCGGAGACCTTGGCGGACTGATCCCAAGCTTTCTAAACTGGCTTTTGGTACGTGGAATGTCACCTCTCTGGTGGGGAAGGAGCCTGAGCTGGTGTACGAGGTTGAGCGATACCGGCTAGATATAGTCGGCCTCACCTCAACACACAGCTCCGGTTCCGGAACCAGTCTCCTGGAGAGGGGCTGGAGCTTGGCCTTTTCTGGAGTTGCCCCGGGCGAGAGGCGACGAGCAGGGGTAGGTATTCTTGTATCGCCCCACCTTGCTGCCTCTATATTGGAGTTTTCCCCGGTGGACGAAAGGGTTGCTTCCCTGCGCCTTCGGGTTGGGAAACGGGTCCTGACCATCATTTGTGCCTATGCACCAAATGATGTTTCAGAGTACCCACCCTTTTTGGAGTCTGTGACTGGGGTGCTGGAGGGTGCTCCTCCTGGAGACTCCATTGTCCTACTGGGGAACTTCAATGCGCACGTGGGCAACGACAGTGAAACTTGGAGGGGGGTGATTGGGAGGAACGGCCTGCCCGATCTGAACCCGAGTGGTGTTCAGTTATTGGACTTCTGTGCTAACCACAGTCTGTCCATAACGAACACCATGTTCAAGCATAAGGGTGTCCATATGTGCACCTGGCACCAGGACACCCTAGGCCGCAGGTCGATGATCGATTTTGTTATCGTATCATCAGACCTGCGACCGTATGTCTTGGACACCCGAGTAAAGAGAGGTGCAGAGCTGTCAACTGATCACCACCTGGTGGTGAGTTGGATCCGATGGCAGGGGAGGAAGCCATTCAGACCTGGTAGACCCAAACGTATAGTGAGGGTGTGCTGGGAGCGTCTGGCTGAGGCCCCTGTCCGGGAGGTCTTCAACTCCCACCTCCGGAAGAACTTCAACCACATTCCGAGGGAGTCTGGAGACATGGAGTCTGAATGGGCCATGTTCTCCACCTCTGTTGTCGAAGCGGCGGCCCAGAGCTGCGGCCGCAAGGTGGTCGGTGCATCTCGTGGTGGCAACCCCCGAACCAAGTGGTGGACACCAGTGGTGAGGGGGGCCATTAAGCTGAAGAAGGAGTCCTATCAAGCTTGGTTGGCTTGTGGGACTCCCGAAGCAGCTGAGGTGTACCGGCAGGCCAAGCGGAGTGCAGCTCGGGTGGTTGCTGAAGCAAAAACCCGGGTATGGGAGGAGTTCGGTGAGGCCATGGAACAAGACTTTCGGTCGGCTTCAAAGAGATTCTGGCAAACTGTTCGGCGGCTCAGGAGGGGAAAGCAGCTCCCCGTCCACACTGTGTATGGTGCGGATGGGACACTGTTGACTTCAACTGGGGATATCGTCGGGCGGTGGAAGGAATACTTCGAGGATCTCCTCAATCCCACTGATACGCCTTCCACAGAGGAAGCAGGGTTTGGGGACAAGGGGGATGACTCGCCTATCACAGGGGCTGAGGTCGCCAAGGTGGTTAAAAATCTCCTTGGTGGCCGGGCCCCAGGGGTGGACGAGATTCGCCCCGAGTACCTCAAGGCCCTGGATGTTGTTGGGTTGTCATGGTTGACACGCCTCTGCAACATTGCGTGGAGGTCGGGGGCAGTGCCTTTGGCATGGCAAACCGGGGTGGTGGTTCCTCTCTTCAAAAAAGGGGACCGGAGGGTGTGCTCCAACTTTAGAGGGATCACACTCCTCAGCCTCCCTGGGAAGGTCTATGCCAAGGTACTGGAGAGGAGAGTCCGGCCGTTGGTCAAACCTCGGATTCAGGAGGAGCAATGTGGTTTTCGTCCTGGCCGTGGCACATCGGACCAGCTCTTTACCCTCTCGAGAATTCTTGAGGGTTCGTGGGAGTTTGCCCAACCAGTTTACATGTGTTTTGTGGACTTGGAGAAGGCATTTGACCGCGTCCCTCGTGGATTTTTGTGGGGGGTGCTTCAGGAGTATGGGGTATCGGGCTTGTTGTTACGAGCTATTCGGTCTCTGTACGACCGTTGTGAGAGTTTAGTTCGTATCGCCAACACTCGGTCGGAGTCATTCCCAGTGAGAGTTGGACTCCGCCAGGGCTGCCCTTTGTCACCGGTCCTGTTCATAATTTTTATGGACAGGATTTCTAGGCGCAGCCAGGGAATGGAGGGTGTCATGCTTGGTGACCACAGGATCTCATCTCTGTTGTTTGCAGATGATGTTGTCCTGTTGGCTTCATCCAGCAATGACCTACAGCTCTTGCTGGGACGGTTTGCTGCTGAGTGTGAAGCGGCTGGGATGAGAATCAGCACCTCCAAGTCCGAGTCCATGGTCCTCAGCCGGAAAAAGGTGGATTGTCCTCTCCGGGTTGGGGACAGGCTCCTGCCCCAAGTGGAGGAGTTTAAGTATCTTGGGGTCTTGTTCACGAGTGAGGGGAAAATGGAGCGAGAGATCGACAGACGGATTGGAGCAGCATCTGCAGTGATGCGGACGTTGTACCGGTCTGTTGTGGTGAAGAGGGAGCTTAGTTCTAAGGCAAAGCTGTCAATTTACCAGTCAATCTACGTTCCTACTCTCACCTATGGTCACGAGCTTTGGGTAATGACCGAAAGAACGAGATCGCGGATACAAGCGGCTGAAATGAGCTTTCTCCGTAGGATTGCTGGACTCACCCTCAGAGATAGGGTGAGGAGCTCAGTCATCCGGGAGAGGCTCAGAGTAGAACCGCTGCTCCTCCACATTGAAAGGAGTCAGTTGAGGTGGTATGGGCATCTGATTAGGATGCCTCCTGGACGCCTCCCACTTGAGGTGTTTCAGGCACGTCCCACTGGGAGGAGACCCCGGGGCAGACCCAGGACTCGGTGGAGAGACTATGTCTCCCAGCTAGTCTGGGAACGCCTTGGTATCCCCTCTGAAGAGCTGGAGCAGGTGGCTGGGGAGAGGGAAGTCTGGGCTTCTCTGCTTGAACTGCTGCCTCCGCGACCCGGACCTCCGGAAAAGCGGTAGAAGATGGATGGATGGATGGATAGTTTACTATAATTTATTTTCTCTAACTGAGACCCAAGATGGCTAGCTGATGCTAATGCCTAGCTAGTATCAGCTAGCCAGCGTGGCCACCATTCACTCATTTGCATATATTTCTATGCTCATTGTGCTCCAGGGACAAGTCATATCCTATTGACCACTGAAACCACACAACCATCCTGTCCACCAGTGATGCTTTATTTCAGTGGTTTTCAACCAGGGTTCCCTGGAACATTTAGGTTTCTTTGGAAAATTTTCTAATTTCACTTCTTATCTGGTCTGAGAAATTGCAAATAATTTGCTGTTGTTTTGAATGGGTTCTGTAGGCACCCATGTACCCATGTACAACAACGGTAAAATATTTTCAATTTTTTGGATGAATTAAGAAGTGAAATTAGAAAATTTCCCACAGAAAGCTGAACGTTCCAGGGAGCCCAGGTTGAAAACCGCTGTTTCATTTCATTCATTCAGGCTCACTACCCAGGCTAGGAGCTAGCCAGCTAAAATTACCGATAGTAACTGCAGCTCTTAAGTATTTAAAGAGACATGCACTGAAATGAACCATATTGAGGAAGGCTGCAAAGGATGATTCACAATGATGCTGCAATAATTAAATAATTAAAGGCAATTTAGGGTCTAGTATGTCAGAAACATTTCATTGAGACCTGTTGGAACTGTCAAATGTGGAAAATGTGCAGTAAGGGGGACCTTTAAGTGCTGTTTATGATAGCAAAGATAAAATCTGATTTGTAGAGGAAATTAGAAAGTATAGCGAGCTTGTGAGAACTGTCAGAATGCTAGAAATAGTCCCAGTATGCTAGCAGGTAAAATTGAGAAGTGTTACTCTATACCCACTTAAAGCACTGCATTAATCTACATTGTTTTCTTCTACATAAAAAATGCTATCATAATACAATATACTACTCAGTCATTTCTGTGGATTCAGCTGTGATGTTAACAGTGGTGATGTATTGCGGAGCACTGCCTGTTATAAAACTGAAAAATGAGCAATGTCTGATAAGTCAGCTAATTGGGTAAACTGGGGCAGTGATACACCCCTTCCATCTTATTTACTGTAAGAAAAACTGCTGATTTCATACTGAAATGCACACTATGTGAAAGGTAATTATTTTCAGTGCTTTCTTGTCAGCAGCCCGCTGCTTCTGCTCTGTTCATCCCTTTGAAAAGTAGACGAAAATCAGACCAAATGTCTCATCAATTGTTGGGTATCAGGGATAGACAGAGAAGTTACTCCATTTGATAGTTTAAAAGAAAATGTGAGGGAAAGAATCACAGCTCTGCAGGAGTCATGTCATCCCTCACTCTGTCCAGACTTTTGACAACTTGTCCTCTGTGGGCCTCGGCGGTTTTTGGGGGGCAGGCAGGTGTCTTTCAGCAGCAATGTCAGAGTCGCTCTCATACTTAGGGATACTAAATCAGCAGGAACAACTGATCGTTTGCCACATGCTGCATCATGGCATCTATCCTGAGAAACCGGATTTTGTCTCCGTTGCATTATTTTCATAACTTAGTAACTCAGCTGAAACATACTCAAATTGGGGGGGGGGGTGTCAAAAGCAGACATCTTTTGCTGTTGAGCTGAAAAAATTTTAAGGGTCACTTCTTTGAAAGGTGTTAAATTGACAATGACAATGACCATCTATTGCTGCAATTACTGTTAGCAGTTGTGGTCTATTTTCTTTTTACAGTCTAATATGATTACATTAATATCATTTTATGGATACAGGATCATTTCCATCACTTCTACAATAATGAATACATTCAATATCCATCAATCCATCCATCCATCCATCCATCTTCTACCGCTTTTCCGGAGGTCCGGGTCGTGGAGGCAGCAGTTCAAGCAGAGAAGCCCAGACTTCCCTCTCCCCAGCCACCTGCTCCAGTCATTCAGAGATTCTACCAAGGCGTTCCCAGACCAGCTGGGAGACATAGTCTCTCCAGTGAGTCCTGGGTCTGCCCCGGGGTCTCCTCCCAGTGGGATGTGCCCAAAACACCTCAAGTGGGAGGCATCCAGGAGGCATCCTGATCAGATGCCCATACCACCTGAACTGGCTTCTTTCAATATGGAGGAGCAGCGGTTCTACTCTGAGCCTCTCCCTGTGACTGAGCTCCTCACCCTTATCTCTAAGGTTGAGTCCAGCAATCCTACAAAGAAAGCTCATTTCAGCTGCTTGTATCCGCAATCTCATTCTTTCAGTCATTACCCAAAGCTCGTGACCATAGGTGAGGGTAGGAACCTAGACTGACTGGTAAATCGACAGCTTTGCCTTAGAATTCAGCTCCCTCTTCACCACAACAGACTGGTACAACGTCCACATCACTGCAGATGCTGCTCCGATACGTCTGTCAATCTCTCTCTCCAATCTCCCCTCACTCGTGAATAAGACCCCAAGATACTTAACCCCTTGCACTCTGGTCAATTTCCCTAAAAACGCCAAAAAATAACATACTCAAAGTAAATCAAAAGCTGTTCTTCAACCCTTTGCAGCATCTTCATGGGGTTGGTCTCATTTAAAAGAAAACACTTTGAATTTTTTGGCAAAACAGTCATAATCTCTCTAAGTGCTCCTGCCACTGAGTAACAGTCATCTAAACATACTGAACTTGAAGAAAATAAATTTCGCCTGGGTGTTTTTTTGGATACAAATGCTTGCAAATAACACACAGCTGTCAGATCCGGGCTGGAAAATGCAACAGAAATGTAGAACCAAGTGTTATCCAGCTGAGGTCAAAATTTTGTAACAATACCACAAAAAATGAATATACAGTGGGGCAAAAAAGTATTTAGTCAACCACCAATTGTGCAAGTTCTCCCACTTAAAAGATGAGAGAGGTCTCCAATTTTCATCATAGGTATACCTCAACTATGAGAGACAAAATGAGAAAAAAAAAATCCAGAAAATCACATTGAAGGATTTTTAATGAATGAACTGGTAAATTCCTTGGTAAAATAAGTATAATAATGAATTAATCCAGTAGTGCGTAGTTGACCGCGGCGCACGGACTGGACACGGTTCGTGCGCCGCAGTCAACTACGCACAGTTGTAATTTACCGATCGGTCAAAAGTCATTTTGATTACAATTTTCAGGGATAAAGAATAATTTAGCTTATAACACTTACCTGTCCACAACAGCAGTGTCGCTGGCAAACTTCTCTTCCTCATTGTCAGACGAACATGACGCTGGTCCGCTTGTTACGGACTCGTGGTTCTGGTCATGCGACCCGGTCAAACCATAATTCCATTATTGCGGTTTTGCGCTTCCATGATTGTGGTTTTGGTGAACGATTTTTCAAAACAAATAAGAACAGTAGTAAGAAAAAAAGACTGGCGAATGCGTGTGTGTCACCCAGTGACTTACACAAAACAGATTTTGCAAGGGAGGCACGCTTTCGAACTACTCTGCTTCAATTGGCTCACTGTATTTGCAGCCGTTGGTAGGCGGGTCCTTCTTGCTAGGTTTTCAGTCATTGGTTCTTCAAGGTTTCAGAAACCCAATTCAAGGCTCTTATTAGTCGAATGAGAGGTCAATCACATCTAAACCAATCAAAGCACTCCTTTGGCTTTCTGTTCGCGGCTGTGTCTGTAGTGGAAGAACGGAAATGCAGGTTTTTTTTTCTCAGTGCGCACTAGGACACACAGTGTGCATCCTAGGGTGCCCTCGTGCGCCCTAGGACGCAGAGACGTGCCCGCCCGCGGTACACCGGAGTGCAAGAGGTTAAACTCCTCCATTTGGGGCAGGAGCCTGTCCCCAACCCGGAGAGGACAATCCACCTTTTTCCGGCTGAAGACCATGCACTCGGACTTGGAGGTGCTGATTCTCATCCCAGACGCTTCACACTCAGCAGCAAACTGTCCCAGTAAGAACTGTAGGTCAATGCTGGATGAAGCCAGCAGGACAACATCATCTGCAAACAACAGAGATGAGATCCTGTGGTCACCAAGCATGACACCCTCCATTCCCTGGCTGCGCCTAGAAATCCTGTCCATAAAAATTATGAACAGGATCGGTGACAAAGGGCAGCCCTAGCGGAGTCCAACTCTCACTGGGAATTAGTCCGATCGAGTGTTGGCAATACGAACCAAACTCTCACAACCGTCGTACAGAGACCGAATAGCTTATAACAACAAGCCCGATACCCCACACTCCGGAAGCACCCCCCACAAAAAAACACGAGGGACGTGGTTGAATGCCTTCTCCAAGTCCACAAAACACATGTAAACTGGTTGGGCAAACTCCCACGAACCCTTGAGGATTCTCGAGAGAGTAAAGAGCTGGTCCGATGTGCCACGGCCAGGACAAAAACCACATTGCGCCTCCTGAATCCGAGGTTTGACCAACGGCCGGACTCTCCTCTCGAGTACCTTGGCATAGACCTTCCCAGGGAGGCTGAGGAGTGTGGTCTCTCTAAAGTTGGAGCACACCCTCTGGTTCCCTTTTTTGAAGAGAGGAACCACCACCCTGGTTTGCAATGCCAAAGGCACTGCCCCTGACCTCCACGCAGTGTTGCAGAGGCATGCTAACCATGACAGCCCTAAAACATCCAGGGCCTTGAGGTACTCAGGGCAAATCTTGTCCACCCCTGGGGCCCGGCCACCAAAGAGATTTTTAACCACCTTGGCGACCTCAGCCCCTGTGATAGGCAAGTCGTCCCCCTTGTCCACAAACCCTACTTCCTCTGTGGAAGGTGTATCAGTGGGATTGAGGAGATCCTCGAAGTATTCCTTCCATTGCCCGACGATATCCCCAGATGAAGTCAGCAGCACCCCATCCGCACCATACACAGTGTGGACAGGGAGCTGCTTCCCCCTCCTGAGCCGCCGGAGAGTCTGCCAGAATCTCTTCAAGGCCAACCAAAAATCTTGTTCCATGGCCTCACCGAACTTCTCCCATACTCGAGTTTTTGCTTCAGCAACCACCTGAGCTGCACTCTGCTTGGCCTGCCGGTACACCTCAGCTGCTTTGAGAGACCCACAAGCCAAACAAGCTTGATAGGACTCCTTCTTCAGCTTAATGGCCCCCCTCACCACTGGTGTCCACCACTTGGTTCGGGGGCTGCCACCACAAGATGCCCCGATGACCTTGCGGCCGCAGTTCTGGGCCGCTGCTTCAGCAATGGAGGTGGAGAAGATGGCCCATTCAGACTCCATGTCTCCAGACTCCCTCAAAATGTTGTTGAAGTTCTTCCAGAGGTGGGAGTTGAAGACCTCCTGGACAGGGGCCTCAGCTAGACGTTCCCAGCACACCCTCACTATACGTTTGGGTCTACCAGGTCTGAATGGCATCCTCCCCTGCCATCGGATCCAACTCACCACCAGGTGGTGATCAGTCGACAGCTCTGCACCTCTCTTTACCCGGGTGTCCAAGACATACAGTCGCAGGTCTGATGACACGATAACAAAATCAATCATCGACCTGCGACCTAAGGTGTCCCGTTGCCAAGTGCACATATGGACACCCTTATGCTTGAACATGGTGTTTGTTATGGACAAACTGTGGTTAGCACAGAAGTCCAATAACTGAACACCACTCGGGTTCAGATCGGGCAGACCGTTCCTCCCAGTCACCCCCTTCCAGGTTTCACTGTCGTTACCCACGTGCGCATTGAAGTCCCCCAGTAGGACAATGGAGTCTCCAAAAGCAGCACTCTCCAGCACCCCAGTCAGAGACTCCACATAGTGACACAATGGGTACTCTGAACCATCATTTGGGGCACAGGCACAAATGATGGTCAGGACCCATTTCCCAACCCGAAGGCACAGTGAAACAACCCTTTCATCCACTGGGGAAAACTCCAATATAGAGGCAGCAAGGTGGGGGGATACAAGAATACTCACCCCTGCTCGTTGCCTCTCGCCTGAGGAAACTCCAGAGTAGGCCAAGCTCCAGCTCCTCTCCAGGAGACTGGTTCCGGAACCAGAGCTGTGTGTTGAGGTAAGGCCCACTATATCTAGCCGGTATCGCTCAACCTCATGCACCAGCTCAGGCTCCTTCCCCACCAGAGAGGTGACATTCCTTGTCCCAAAAGCCAGTTTAGGAAGCTTGGGATCAGACCGTCAAGGTCTCCGCCTTTGACCGCCACCTGATCCACATAGCACCGGACCCCCATGATCCCTCCTGCAGGTGGTGAGCCCACTGGAGGGCGGACCCATGTAACTCCTTCGGGCTGAGCCTGGCCGGGTCCCATGGACGGAAACCTGCGCCACCAGACACTAGCCATAGAGCCCCTCCCCCAGGCCTGGCTCCAGGGTGGGGCCCCAGTAACCCCATACCGGGCAGGGTACACTGAATCCTTGTTATAGTATTTATCATGAGAGTCTGTTGGATCGTTCTTAGTCTGGCCCTTCACCCAGGACCAGTTTGTCTTGGGTGACCCTACCAGAGGCAAATTGCCCCGGACAACATAGCTTCTGGGATCACTAGGGCACTCCCCCACCCCCCACCACCACCACCACGATAAGGTGACGATCCATGAGGGATACATTCAATTAGTTTGAAATTGAAACAGAATTCACCATAGCAGTGACCTAAAAGCATGAAGGGACTGCATTAAAGGGGACATATTATTATTCATTTACACTAGTGCATTGCCCGTAGAACCAAATATTAATGTCTGAAACAGGTATCCCAGTCGGGCTTTACAGGCCCAAATGTAGGCTGTGTTTGAAAGTGGAATACAAAGAGGAGTAGCCTATATGTAGGCAATCACATGTTAGACTTTGACAAATATAAAAGGGAGTAAATGGCACTAAGATTTATTTGATTGTGTGAATATTAATTACAGAATACCTAAATATTGTAAATGAATGGGACATCCAACATTAGCGACTGTTTCAGATCCCTTGTTTATTTGTTTGTCAGATGACTTATTTGTGTGATCTTTTATCACTTATATTCATAATAGTGTATCTTACACTTTGGGGAATAGGAGTTGTTCAGTCATCATAATAATTATTTTAGTTTATATCACTGTTTAGTGATGGAGTTCAGTGTAATATTGAATTTCTTCTGTGTATCATCAATAAACTCATGCAGTACTATAACAGGACACGTCTGCAAATATTTGAGACCCATTGTAGTGCATCATTTTATATTTTAGCAATGTTTTCTTATTAAAAGCTTTTTTAAAACTTTAATGCTAAGATTGAGGTGGTGCTTGTATCGTCACTCTGGGGTGATACTGAGGGCAAATAATGATCTGAACCTTTAGGGCATGACTGGCAGAGGCTAACAATGTGAGCGCCGTGGCTCTATTGTAAGCAGTTTGTTTTCTATTGATGCGAGAAGATTATTTATTATTATTATTCTTCCTAAAGGATCGCATTTTTGACCCTCTAAACGTTAACGAAAAAGCAATTTTTTCGCACACACCTCAGATTCGGTGAAAAATTTTACAAACTGGAAAAAATATGTGCCCCATGCTGAAAATTTTCTGATGTATCCAGCTTATGGTTGATACGTCCCACATTCATAGAACAAAGGTTGTAGGGCCTTCCGCCCATGTTTTTTTTTTTTTTTACCTTTACAGTCTATACCATCAGCTGTCCATGCTATTCTGATAGATATGCCAAAATGCTAGAACACCGGAGGTGGTGGACGCAATCAGCTGATCGCTCGAACCACAGAGCTCATTTGTTTTCCACGATAAATCAGCCTCAGGGCAAAAGTGTTACAACTCACTCTGGGCCATCATCTGTCTCAGCTGTGCGCGCACCTGGGAATAATCATTCATTCATTCATCTTCTTCCACTCAATCCTTTTCGGGTCACGGGGGGGCTGGAGCCTATCCCAGCATCTTTGGGCGAGAGGCAGGGTACACCCTGGACAGATCGCCAGTCCATCGCAGGGCCAACACAGAGAGACAGACAACCATTCACTCTCACACCTCAGGACAATTTAGAGTCCCCAGTTGATGCCAGTAAACCTAACCTGCATGTCTTTGGCCTGTGGGAGGAAACTGGAGTACCCGGAGTAAACTCACACAAACACGGGGATAACATGCAAACTCCACACAGAAGGGTCACCGATGGTCAAGGGGTGGGATCGAACCCACGATGATCAGGGGTGGAATTGATCCCGTGACCTTCTTGCTGTGCTGACACAGTGCTAACCACTGCTCCACCGTGCTGCCCATGAATAATTCATGTCTCCTGCTAAACACTAAAAAAACTGTTTGCATGTTTACTAAACAGCGATCAAATATTACAAACTCAAACATTTTCTTATAAAAGGGGAGGAGCTGCAACTTTAAGTGCAAATTTAAGTACCTTGGCGTGATTTTAGATTCCTCATTAACCTTTAAAAAAACACATCAAAAAAATCTCAATCAAATTCAATCTAAGAAATTTTAAACAAATTAGACCATTGCTAACAGTTAGTGCAGCCAAAATGTTTCCGCATGCAATAATCTTCTCACATGTCGATTGCCGTCTTACCAACTGGTCACTCACTGCTGTAACCATAATCAAACCCATTGAATCTTTATACAAAAAAGACATAAAAATCCTTGATAAGAAAGATCCCACATATCATTGCTGTTACATGTACAAGAAATACAATTTTCTGTCTTTTGAAAACTATAAAACTCTGAAATTTGTCTGTTCAATTTATAAAATATTAATACAATTCAATTCAATTTTATTTATATAGCGCCATTTCACAACAGTCATCTCATAGCACTTTCAAATGTAGGGGAAACCCCCACAATTGCAGAAAGACCCCAGCAATCAGGCGATCCCCTGTGAGCAAGCGCTTGGTGACAGTGGGGAGGAAAAACTCCCTTTTAACAGGAAGAAACCTCTAGCAGAACCAGGCTCAGGGAGGGGCAGTCATCTGCTGCAACTGGCTGGGGGGTGAGGGGATAGAGAAGATGAGAAGAACAGACATGTAGAGAGCAAACATTAAAGGGGAGAAGCCCAGTACATTATTGAGGTCCCCCGGCTGTCTAAATCTATTAGCAGCATAACTAAGGGAGGGTTGAGAGACACATGATCACTCCTAATTGTAAGCTATATTGAAAAGGAAGGTTTTTACCCTATTCTTAAAAATAGAGATCAAGTCTGACTCCCAAATCCAGATTGGTAACTGGTTCCACAGGAAAGGAGCTTGATAACTGAAGGCTCTGCCTCCCTTTGTACTTTTGGAGGTTGTAGGTATTACAAGTAATCCAGCATTTTGGGAGCGTAATGCTCTATTAGGATGATAGGGTAGTATCAGATCTTTTAAATAAAAAGGAGCCTGATTGTTAAGAGCTTTGTAAGTGAGAAGAAGGATTTTAAACTTAATTCTGAACTCTATGGGAAGCCAATGACGGGAGGCCAAAACCGGAGAGATATGATCTCTCTTTCTAGTACCTGTTAAAACTCTTGCTGCAGCATTTTGGATCAACTGAAGACTTTTTAAAGATATTTTAGGACAACCTGATAATAAAGAGTTACAATAATCTAATCTAGAGCTAACAAAAGTGTGGATCAGTTTCTCAGCATCACTCTGAGACAAGATGCTCCTAATCTTGGCAATATTACACAAATGATAGAAGGCAGCCTTAAAAACAAATTTAATATGTGAAATGAAAAACAGATCTTGATCAAAAATAACTCCAAGGTTCCTCACAGAACTATTAAAAGAAAGAGTAACCGCATCCAAACTAAGAGTTTGATCTGGAAAGGTATTTCTAAGGTTTTTTTGGACCAACTAGAATGACTTTAGTCTTATCTGAATTTAACAGCAGGAAATTACAAGTCATTGTAACATGAATTGTATAATAAAATATTTGTCATAAGGTACAGGAATTATTTATTTTATTTAATAGTGGGTGTGAAAGGGAGCGGAGTTAAACCATCGCTTCTACACCCGCTAAATTAAATAAAAGCACTCGTAAAAAGGGGCACCAGTCCTAACGGACAATTATATTAACTTTAATGTTAATTAATTTTGTACCTTCAATTACTTAATGGATCAGTCTCAAAGTTTCAGTGAGTTCTTCTCCTGCCGTGATTAGGAAACAAATATATGTGAAAGGAAAACTCTTCAACTTCTCTCATTCACCCTTTTATTAAACTCATTCATGTTACATGGCATGGCGTTCAAATGATGGATAAACAGATTCAAATGTACGGTATCACATCAACTGTTATTGAATTCCTGAACATAAAATCCAGCGTTACACCTCTGTAGAACCAAAGAGGAACCAGACTTATGTTTCAACGGTAAATGAGGCTGAAAACAACGCAATTTTATGGGGAAAATTCATAAGCTAATTATCTAAAAATGACTTCTGAATTAATCTACAAAAATTAAGGGCAGTTACTTAAAAATGACTAAGAGTCTTCCTTCAGTTTATAGCTTTATCCTGTGGCTGAGAGACTAATTGAGCCCTGAAATACGGGCCATATTCAATTGTAATTTAATTGTTCAGACATCACGTTTTAACCCAGGAGATAAGAAAAGTAGGAGTTTCACTCACACAACAGCTGTAGGTCCACGTTTCAGCGGGTCGGTACCGCTGGGTTTTGAAGTTAGGACGTCGGAGGAATTGGCTGCTGTTATAATTCCTCACAGCCTGGAAGTGATAACTCAGCTGGGGGCCCTTCAAGACAGTGGCAGCCGTGGATGGTTTGTCTCAGGGTGGCGTGAAAATCCTTGGAACGAGTCCAGCTGAATCGGTGAAGTCTCTAGGAGCGGGATAGACTAAAAAACTGAAGGAACCACTTCTCAGTCAGGCTGGTATGAGGCCGGAAAGAGAGTCCAAAAACAGTCTCTGTTCACTTTAAATTAGGAAAATTAAAGGTCCACTTTGACGGCG
This sequence comes from Pholidichthys leucotaenia, assembly GCA_020510985.1. Taxonomy (NCBI): domain Eukaryota; kingdom Metazoa; phylum Chordata; class Actinopteri; order Cichliformes; family Pholidichthyidae; genus Pholidichthys; species Pholidichthys leucotaenia. Next base: position 401,792,811 of record CM035841.1, on the reverse strand, counting down.
TGAAAAGTCATAAAAAAATGAGAAAAACATTTACTAGGATAAGAATGGCTTCTGAGGTGAAGGAAAAAGTTTGAGAATTTGATTCTCTGAAAAAGCGAGCTCTAAAGAAAAGGTGATTTCTCCTCAGTAACCAGAACTAACACAGGATTTGACAAACTTCACAAAGAACAATTTAGATAGAGTAAACTACACAGGACCTTGAAACGGTGGAATAAAATCTTCCTCTGAGATCTAGATTACTATTCTGCTTCTTTAATCTTAACCACTTGCACTCCGGGCAATTTTCCTAAAAATGCCAAAAAATAACGTGCCCAAAGTAAATCGAAAGCTGTTATTCAACCCTTTGCAGCATCTTCATGGGGTTGGTCTCATTTAAAAGAAAACACTTTGAATTTTTTGGCAAAAAAAACATAATCTCTCTACGTGCTCCGGCCACTGAGTTACAGTCATCTAAACATACTGAACTTGAAGAAAAAAAAATTGGACACAGTGTTTTTTTGGATACAAATGCTTGTAAATAACACACAGCTGTCCGATCCGGCTGGAAAATGCAACAGAAATGTAGAACCAAGTGTTATCCAGCTGAGATCCAAATTTGGTAACAATACCACAAAAAATGAATATTTTACACAGCTTTGTTCTCAGGCTGTTCCCAGGCGTTTTGGAACTGTGCCAAATTGTGCCAAATGGCACAGTTTGGAAAAACGTCTGTAACTTTTGAATAATTCAATGTAGAATCTTCATTTTAGGCTCTAATGAAAGGTCACACTCAGGGCTGTGTCTGTGTGTGTGTGTGTGTGGGCGGGGGGTCGTTCCCCCCCCCCCGCTACCAAGGACCGACTTCGGCCCTCGCTACAGACGGATTACACTCCTTGCATGTTTTCACAGCGGCTCCCCCCCCTCGCTACTGTGTGTGTGTGTGTGGGGGGGGAACCGTGAACGGACCGTGAACGCCCCCCCCCCCCTCGCTACAGAAGAGGGCCATCGCTACATGATGGAATAGACTGATATGCTTCCCCCCACAGACCGGGGGGCGTTCGGACCGTGAACGCCCCCCCCGCTCCTCTTCTGCAGCGGGGGGGGGGGGCGTTCACGGTCCGAACACGGCAAATGAATCGTTTATCGCGGCGCACGCACTTCGTAATTCGTGCGCAGTACAGTTGTAATTTACCGATCGGTCAAAAGTCATTTTTGGATTACAGTTTTCAGGGATAAATAATAATTTAGCTTATAACACCTTACCTCTTCAAAGCAGCAGAGTCGTGGCGAACATCTCTTCCCCCAACGCGACGCTGCTCCTCTCGTGGATCCCGATCAACATAATTCCATTATTGCCGTTTTGGCGAATGATTTACGACTTTTGTCGTCGGCCTCCGTCTATTCTGCTGGAATGAGTGCAGGTCCCACTTGTGGGTGTTCTCCATGCTGCTGGGTGAGCCTGGGTCTGTAGTAGATTCGTCCAGCGTCCTTTGTTTTCATCTGCTGCAGCAGTAAATATCGCTTCACCCAGCCTGAATTTCTGTGCTTCAATTGGTTCCTGCGTTCACAGTAGGCGGGTCCTCCTTCCTAGATTTTCATTCATTGGCTCCTCAAGGTTTCAGAAACCCAATTCAAAGCTCTTATTAGTCGAATGAGAGGTCAATCAGATGAACTAATCTGTTCGCGGCTGTCTCTGCAGTTTTTTTTTGAGTGGCGCTTGGACGCCACTACATCACCATCACCACCATCATGCGTCATGCGTCCAAGCGCGCACGAGGGCGCTCTCGTGCGCCCTCGTGCGTCATAGGACGCAGAGACTTGCCCGCCCGCGGAACAACGGAGCGCAAGTGGTTAACTTAGTTCCTAATCTTTCTCAAAATCTCTTTCTTTCTTCTTTTCTGTGTTTCTAATTCTTAATCTGTGTTTTTCCTCTGAATCTTGTTCTCTATCTCTTCTCTAACTTCTTACTCTTCTTAACTTTGATCTTCTCTTGTTCTCTCTCACATAACTGCAACTTAACTTACATCTGGGCAGCTTCCACTACTTTTATATGGTACCGCCTAGTCATAAACTGGTGATGTCAATCGCAAGACTGACCAATCGACTTTATCAAAAGCAGTTTGAAATGGCTGCCATCCAATGTGAGAACATTTCTTTGTTTGAGAGCAGCCAATCAAACGAAGACACCATCCCATGAAATTGCAGGGAAAAATCAACACTCAGTCAGTTCTTATGAAATTAGGTGCTCAATATAAAATCTAACTAAATTAAATGACTTGGCTAATATTTGGTGATCATGCATTTATACCATTACTCCAATATTACATTTGTTTGAATAACACTCATGAATATAAAATTTCTTATACATAATTATAATACATGCATTCATATTTAGATCAAAGCTTAATGTAGTACAGCAAACCATGGTTGGTGATAAAAGGGATGATTTTCAGTGTCCTTGGGATCCAGGGGAGAAGAGGGTAAGCTGAAAGAAACTTAATGTTTAGAACAAATTAAAAGTCATCCTACGTACTGAAACACATTTCGTAGGTATCCGCTAGGAGGTACTGTTGAGCTGTAGATGATTTCTTTTAGGTCCATAGGATCTGGGAGGAAATCTGGACATCGGGGGGTTATAAACCTGTCTGATTAAGCCGTTTATGACCCTTTTAAGAGCATTGGTTTCCTGTAAAGGGGGATGTTATCCAAATGCAGTGTTCACGTTTGGAGGTCTGGTCTCCCGAGTTTATGTTCCTTTGAGCCTTTAAAAGCAAATTCTGATCCTTACAATCTCTGCAAGAGGCAACTGTTTACATTGGGGTCCTGGGAAAACAAACATCTTTGGTCAGGCCTGGATGAGGCCTGGATGAGTCGATGTGAAAGCCAGTGATATTCCTGTAAAATGGAGAGAAGTGATCTTCTGTCTTGGTTTGAGGAGACGATGATGCTACATCATCCATGTTTTGCTTTCCTTAGACAGGCCTCTAACTTGGCTAATTGATTACTATCATCTGGCTTCATTGACAGGTATAATTGTGTGTCATCTGCATAACAATAAAAAAATGTATACAGTGCTTTCTAATGATGTTGCCTAATGGAAGCATATACGTATAAACTAAAAAGAATAGGGCTTAGCACAGATCCCTGTGGAACTCCATGACTGAGCTTTGAGTTGGAAGAAAACTCAATATTGTCATGAACAAACTGGAGCCTATCAGACAAATAAGATCTAAACCACTTCAGCGAAGTTCCGTTAAGTCCAACATAGTGTTCTAATCTATCGAGTAGAATATTATGATTGATAGTATCAAAGGCTGCACTAAGTAAGTAGTATTGGGCTGCACGGTGGCACAGTGGTTAGCACTGCGGCAGCACAGTTTACCCTTGGCCGGGGGATCGTGGGGATCGTGGGATCGTGGGTTCGATCCCAGCCCCCGACCAACAGTGATCTGTGTGGAGTTTGCATGTTCTCCCCGTGTATGCGTGGGTTTACCCCGGGATTTCTCCGGTTTCCTCCCACATGCCAAAAACATGCAGGTTAGGTTAATTGGAGACTCTAAAGTGGCCCTTGGTGTGAATGTGTGTGTGAATGGTTAAAGGGATGGTGCCGTATTGTGGCTGCTTCATCCATCCAGGTGGTGGATGACCCTTAATTTCTGTAAAGCGTCTTTGAGTGTCTATGATAAAGCGCTATATAAATCTAATGCATTGATTGATTGATTGATTAAGGTCTAAAAGGACAAGAACAGAAACAAGTCCACTATCAGATGCGATAAGGAGGTCATTAGTGACCTTCACTAAGGCTGTTTCAGTACTATGATGGATTCTAAACCCAGATTGAAACTCTTCAAATAAACCATTTCCCAGCAAGTGATCAAATAATTGTGTAGCAACAACTCTTTCTAAGATTTTTAAAATGAAAGGCAGATTAGAGATTGGTCGATAGTTAACTAAAACTCCTGGATCCAGCGTTGGCTTTTTGAGTAAGGGTTTAATTACAGCAGTTTTAAAAACCTGCGGTACATGGCCCAATGTTAAAGAAGAATTGATTATTTGAAGAATATGGCCAATAAATGGGAAGACTTTTTTAAATAACCTGGTAGGAATAGGGTCTAAAAGACAAGCTGAAGGCTTGGATGAGGAAATTATTTTATCTAACTCTAAAAGGCAATTGGAGTAAACTTATCCAAACAGATATCAGTTGAAGGAGTTGTAGTAGTTACTGTATTTTGACATGATTGGTTCACCCAGAAGCAGATGCGGACTGGAAATAAGACACAATTATCTTTTATTGTAGAGTGAAGTGTGGATGTGTACGTGTGTGCAGGAGTGGAGCAGCTGGGCGAGCAGAGCACTGTTCAGACTGGCAACCCTAGGAGAGAACACAGACAGGCGGATGAGTGACTATTTGGAGGAATGAATCAGTGAATGTTCAGTCTTACGAGTTGGCTGGAGGGCTGAAGCGCAGAAGAACTCCCAAGGGCTCTGGGCCAGCTGTCTCGTGCCTAAGCTGCCACTGTGGACGAGGTGAAGAGGTGTTGGTGTGTTCAGAGTGCTTGTGGAGTGCGGGTAGCACTCAGGTCCGCCGCCAAGAGGAGGAGGTCCGCTGCCAGGAGGCTTCCACCTGTGCACAGGGGAGTAGGAAGAGAGCGTAGGAGTGAAGGGATGATGAAAGCTTACTTGTCGGTGGGGAGCTCAGACTCCCAGGAGAGACGATGAGCAGGAAGGAGCTGAGGAGACGGAACTCCTGAGCAGGACAAGAAGAATTGGCGAGGAGGTCTTGCCAGACCATTGAAGCGTTGACATCTCCGTGCAGACCAGAAGGCAGCGTGGCTTAAATAGGCTGCTAGATGAGATGAACAGGTGTGCGCACAGCTGTGGAGATAATTAGGGCAGCAGGCACGCAGAGTGGATCATTACAGTACCCCCCCCCCCCTCCACGGGACACCTCTTGGCGGCCGATCCAACCTACCCGGGTGCATCCGGTGGAAGTCCCTGATGAGCTCCGGATCTATCACAAAGGAGGGACACACCCAGGACCTCCATTCTGGACCGTAACCCTCCCAGTCCACCAGGTACTGGAGGCCATGACCCCAGCGTCGGACGGTCAGGATGGAGTTGACTCTCCACGCGGGGTCACCATCGATCATTACCAGTGGAGGTGGCGTCTTGAGAGAGGGGCACAGAGGGCTGGAGACAAATGGCTTGACCTGTGAGACGTGGAAGGTGGGACAAATGCGGAGGAGGGGGGCACAGAGCCAGACACACAGTGACAGGGTTCACAATGTGTGTAATGGAAAAGGGCCCAATAAAGCGCTGTGACAACTTCCTGGATTCAGTCTTGAGATTAATGTTCTTAGAGGATAGCCATACCTGCTGCCCAACCTGGTAGGGCGGAGCTGGGGTCCTGTGGCGTTTGGCAATAGCGGTGTTATGGTCCACTGTGCGCCAAAGCACGGCCCGGGTAGCCTTCCACAGCCGGCGACAGCGCTTCATACGGGCCTGCACGGAGGACACCGTGATGTCCTCCTCCTCCTCCTCCTCCTCAGGAAACAGTGGGGGATTGTAACCCAATGAGACCTCAAACGGGGACAGACCTGTGGCAGAGGAGACCATGGTGTTGTGCGCATACTCGACCCACGGCAGATAGGAGCTCCAGTATGCTGGGTTGGAGGTGGTGACGCACCGTAGCGCTGTCTCCAATTCCTGGTTGGCACGCTCACACTGGCCATTACTCTGGGGGTGGTACCCAGAGGACAGGTTTACCGTGGCCCCAATAGCCTTACAGAAGGCTCACCACACCTGTGAGACAAACTGGGGACCACGATCGGACACAGTGTCCAACGGGATGCCGTGGAGCCGCACCACATGGAGGATGAGCAGGTCCGCAGTCTCCTTGGTGGTGGGGAGACCCTGTAGGAGGATGAAGTTAGCCGCCTTGGAGAATCTGTCCATGGTCGTGAGGATGACTGTGTTGTCAGCAGAGGGAGGAAGGCCGGTGACGAAATCCAGCGCCACATGGGGCCAAGGTCTGCCAGGGATGGGAAGAGGATGGAGCAGACCCGCCGGAGGAGAGGAGAAGGTCTTATAGGTGGTGCACTGGGGACAGGCTCGGACATACTCCCTGACATCTTTCTGAAGAGACAGCCACCAGAAGGTCCTCTGCAGCAGAGCCACAGTACGTGCCATCCCCAGGTGGCACAGAAGCTTGGAGGAGTGGGCCCAATTGATGACTTCACCCCGGATGGCAGAGGGCACGTAAATCTTCCCCGCTGGCCCCCCGCCCGGGTCGGCCTCGATCTCCTGCACTCTTCTGACTTTCTCTTTTATGTCCTGCGAGAGGGCGCCCATGACACATGAAGGAGGCACCATGGAATGTGATGGCACCTCTGCAGCATCCGAGGAGAATTGTCTAGACAGAGCGTCAGGCTTGATGTTCTTTGATCCCGGGCGGTAGGTGATGGTGAAGTCGAACCTGCCGAAGAACAAGGACCAGCGGGCTTGGCGGCCGTTGAGTCGCTTGGCCATCCTGAGGTACTCCAGGTTTTTATGGTCAGTCCAAACGACGAACGGCTGGGAGGCCCCCTCGAGCCAGTGGTGCCACTCCTCCAAGGCCAATTTGACTGCCAGCAGCTCTCTGTCCCTGATGTTGTAGTTCCTTTCTGCCGGGGAGAGGCGACGGGAGAAGAACGCGCAGGGGTGGATCTTGTCGTCCACGGGGGAATGTTGAGACAATACCGCTCCTACTCCAGAGTCCGAGTCCACCTCCACCAGACACTGCAGCACGGGGTCCACCTGAGCCAGGATAAGAGGAGAGGAGAACAATGATTTTAATTCCAAAAAGGCAACCTCCACCTCCTCCGTCCACCGGAAGGGCACCTTGGTGGAGGTGAGGCGAGTGAGGGGAAGGGCAATGATACTGTAGTTTTTGATGAAGCGGCGGTAGAAGTTGGCAAATCCCAGAAACTGCTGTAATTGTTTCCGGGATGATGGAACCGGCCACTCTACCACTGCTTTTACCTTGGCTGGATCAGCGATGATCTCATTGTGCAAGATAACGAATCCCAAGAATGAGGTGGATGGGGCGTGGAACTCGCCCTTCTCCGCTTTGACAAATAATTTATTCTCCAGCAGCCGCTGCAGAACCCGCCTGACATGTACTCGATGCTCGTTGAGGTACTGGGAAAAGATGAGAATGTCATCCAAATATACACACCCAAAAGAGCCCAAGAAATCCCTCAAAACATTGTTTTTTTTTTCCACAATATTTTTTATTGAACCTTTTTTACAGACACAACACAAACAATCAAACACTAACACTAAAGTAATTTAAAAAAAATAAAAAAATAAAAAATAAAAAATAAAAATTATACTAAAAAACACCAACAACCACTAACAAAGACAGGTCTTCAACTATGCTCCTCTGTTTAGTCTAGGCAATCCATTACATAAGTATACATATTATACATTCACCAGTTTGGAATTTACAAGGTCCACACACATCATTCACCTTCTTCTTCAAAAGTTATGTTTAAATTCTTTACATAATCAATGAAAGGTCTCCATATATTCTCAAACACAATTTCCTTTGATTTCAGTATGTATGTTATTCTTTCTAGTGGAAGGTTTGTTAACATCTGTCTTAACCACTGAGTCACATCTGGTCTATGAGTCTTTTTCCACAGTAGTGCAATACATTTTTTGGCGTTAAGCAAACTGAGGTCTATAAATGCTCTTTCACTCTTATTAAAGCTATGCTTTTCTGGATACAGACCCAACAAAAACAATTTAGGATTCAATATGATTTGTTTTGAAATTATTTTTTCAATTGTTACCCTCACCTCTTCCCAAAACATTCTAATTTTTCTACATTCCCATAAACAATGAAATAGGGTTCCTTTACTTTCCATACATTTTGTGCACGTATCTGGTATGTTTTTGTTATATCTATTTAACTCCACCAGTGTAACATACATCCGCATTAACCATTTAAAATGTATCAATTTAAGACGTACATTTATTGATTTGGTTTGAGCTTCTGTACAAGCCAATTCCCATTGTTCCTCTGAAATTTCAGTTTGCAGGTCTTCTTTCCAATAATTCAATCTTTTCTGTGAGTTTTCACTTGAGAATAGTGTCAATGAGTTATAAAACTCTGAAATAATACCCTTTCTCTTACTATCTTTCGTCAAAATTTTTTCCAAGGATGAATAAGTAGGTCGGATGAGAGCATTATTTTGATTTGATCGCATAAAGTTCCTAAGCTGAAGATATTTAAAAAAATGTGTTCTATTAAATTAAATTTGATCCTCAGTTCTTCAAAAGACATTATGTTATCTGAACATGAGAGATATAAGTCTTGAATCTTTTGAAACCCTTTTAAATTCCATACTTTAAATACAGCATCCGCTCTCCCTGGTTTAAAATATTGATTACCCCATATTGGGCTAAATTGTGACAGTAAGTGTGGTTCTTTTAAATATTTTGTGGTTTCACACCATATTTTGATCATATGCTTTACAAATGGATTTTTAACTTGTTTCTGTAATTTTTATGAGTATATGAATATGGGAAGAGGTAAAGGTAAATTGTATGATTCCATTTCAGTCCAGTGAGGGAGATCATTTGATGAAAAATAATATGTCATAGACCTCAGTTGTGCTGACCAGTAATACAACATAAAGTTTGGACATTTCAGACCTCCACGATCAAATGGTAAATATAGTAAGGACAGGCATAATCTAGCCTTCCTATTGTTCCATAAAAATTCCACCAACTTTTTTTTAATTCTTGAGAATAGATCTGAAGGTGGTGGTAAAGGAATGTATTGAAATAAATAAAGTATTTTGGGTAAAATATTACTTTTAAGTATATTGATTCTCCCAATCATCGACATTGATAGTGACATCCATCTCTGAAGTAACTCATTAATGTCTGTCATTAAGGCTTCAAAGTTGGTACTGGCGACTAATTCTAGCTTAGGCACAATTTGGATTCCTAAATATTTAAACTGATTTACAACACTGAATTGATTTACCTCAGGAGCTGGGTGATTTCTCTGGGTGTCATTTAGCATTAATATTGAAGATTTAGTTTTATTTATTTTATATCCTGATATTTCCCCAAAATTCTTTATTAAATTCAACAAGGTCGGAATTGATTTTTTAAGATTCGACATAAACAAAATTATGTCATCGGCATACAGGGAGATTTTATGTTCTGTTGGTCCTACTTTAATTCCATATATTTGTGGATGTAAACGTACTGCCATCGCTAAAGGTTCAATTGCCATAGTAAACAGTAAAGGTGAAAGTGGGCAGCCTTGTCGACATCCTCTATTGATATTTATTGATTTTGAAATATTGCTGTTTGTTAGGATTTCTGCTGTAGCATTATTGTATATTATCTGAACCCATTTTGTGAAATTATTTCCAATTCCAAACCTTTGTAAAACTTCAAAAAGAAAGGGCCATTTGACCCTATCAAAGGCCTTTTCGGCGTCCAATGATAGGAGAGCTGTATCTGGTGCTTCTTTATTAGAATAGATAATATTAAATAGTCTTCTTACATTATGGAAGCCTTGTCTTCCCTTTATAAAGCCATTCTGATCTCGGTTAATAATATTTGGTAATATTTCTTGTAGTCGTCTTGCTAAAATTTTACAGATTATCTTAAGGTCAGCATTTAATAGGCTTATTGGTCTCATATTTTCACATTTATTAGAGGGTTTACCTGGTTTTGGCAACAGTATAATTAAGGCATTATTCATGTTTGGTGGTAAATTACTATTTTGAAATGCTTCTAAAACCATTTCCAAAAATGGTTTTATTAATTTATTCTTAAATTTTTTTTATAGAGGTCAACTGGAAGACCATCTGGTCCTGCACTTTTTCCTGATTTCATATTATCAATGGCTAGCCCAACTTCTTCTTGGCTAATTTTAGACTCCAGTATCTCCCTGTTTTCATTTGGAATACACGGTATAGATAATCCGTCCAAAAACCCATTTAGTTTTGTTAAGTCAGTTTCATTTGTTGTATTATATAATTTTTCATAATAATCTCTAAAGGCACTATTAATTTCTAAAGGATCTACAACTGGCTGTCCGTTACTTATAATACTGGTAATTGGTGTTTTAAATTCTAATTGTTTAATCTGCCATGCCAATAATTTTCCTGATTTTTCACCTTGTTCATAAAAAGATTGCTTCAATCTTAGAAGACTCGAGGCAGCTCTATTCGCTGATTTTTTGTCATATTCAGCTCTCTGGATCAGTAATTCGTTCTTTAACTTTGGGTACTTCCTGCATACACTTTTTCTTGAAGAATTTTTATTTTATGTTCCAATTGGACTCTCTCCTCTCTCCTCTTCTTAGATTTTGAACCTGTATAACTAATAATATGCCCCCTAATAAAAGCTTTGAAAGCCTCCCACTTTATACATGCTGATGTTTGTGTAGTATTGATATCAAAGAACTCATCTATCTGTTTTTCTATGTACTTAACAAATTCCTCATCCTGAAGCCATTTATGCTGAAATTGCCACCTACCTGGTTCCTTTGTCAATTTCTTATCTACATATATTAGACAGCAGGGTGCATGATCAGAGATCACAGTATTATCATAGAAGCAGTTTTGAATCTTGGACCTTAATTCTGTGGAGATCAAAAAATAGTCAATACGTGAGAATGCCTTGTAGATATTAGAATAACAAGAATAGGCTTTAACTTGTGGTTTCATTTCTCTCCATATACAGTGAGGCAAAAAACTATTTAGTCAGCCACCAATTGTGCAAGTTCTCCCACTTAAAAGATGAGAGAGGTCTCCAATTTTCATCATAGGTATACCTCAACTATGAGAGACAAAATGAGGGAAAAAAAATCCAGAAAATCACATTGAAGGATTTTTAATGAATTAATTGGTAAATTCCTCAGTAAAATAAGTATTTGGTCACCTACAAACAAGCAAGATTTCTGGCTCTCACAGACCTGTAACTTCTTCTTTAAGAGGCTCCTCTGTCCTCCACTTGTTACCTGTATTAATAGCACCTGTTTGAACTCATTATCAGTATAAAAGACACCTGTCCACAACCTCAAACAGTCAGACTCCAAACTCCACTATGGCCAAGACCAAAGAGCTGTCAAAGGACACTAGAAACAAAATTGTAGACCTGCACCAGGCTGGGAAGACTGAATCTGCAATAGGTAAGCAGCTTGGTGTGAAGAAATCAACTGTGGGAGCAATTATTAGAAAATGGAAGACATACAAGACCACTGATAATCTCCCTCGATCTGGGGCTCCACGCAAGATCTCACCCCGTGAGGTCAAAATGATCACAAGAACGGTGAGCAAAAATCCCAGAACCACACGGGGGGACCTAGTGAATGACCTGCAGGGACCAAAGTAACAAACCTGGGACCAAAGTAACAAAGGCTACATCAGAAACACACTACACCGCCAGGGACTCAAATCCTGCAGTTCCAGACGTGTCCCCCTGCTTAAGCCAGTACATGTCCAGGCCTGTCTGAAGTTTGCTAGAGAGCATTCGGATGATCCAGAAGAGGATTGGGAGAATGTCATATGGTCAGATGAAACCAAAATAGAACTTTTTGGTAAAAACTCAACTTGTCGTGTTTGGAGGAGAAAGAACACCATACCTACTGTGAAGCATGGGGGTGAAAACATTATACTTTGGGGCTGTTTTTCTGCAAAGGGACCAGGACGACTGATCCGTGTAAAGGAAAGAATGAATGGGGCCATGTATCGTGAGATTTTGAGTGAAAACCTCCTTCCATCAGCAAGGGCATTGAAGATGAAATGTGGCTGGGTCTTTCAGCATGACAATGATCCCAAACACACTGCCTGGGCAATGAAGGAGTGGCTTCGTAAGAAGCATTTCAAGGTCCTGGAGTGGCCTAGCCAGTCTCCAGATCTCAACCCCATAGAAAATCTTTGGAGGGAGTTGAAAGTCCGTGTTGCCCAGCGACAGCCCCAAAACATCACTGCTCTAGAGGAGATCTGCATGGAGGAATGGGCCAAAATACCAGCAACAGAGTATGAAAACCTTGTGAAAACTTACAGAAAACGTTTGACCTCTGTCATCACCAACAAAGGGTATATAACAAAGTATTGAGATGAACTTTTGTTATTTACCAAATACTTATTTTACCGAGGAATTTACCAATTAATTCATTAAAAATCCTTCAATGTGATTTTCTGGATTTTTTTTTTTCTCATTTTGTCTCTCATAGTTGAGGTATACCTATGATGAAAATTGGAGACCTCTCTCATCTTTTAAGTGGGAGAACTTGCACAATTGGTGGCTGACTAAATACTTTTTTTCCCCACTGTATCTAGCAATCTCAATTCTTTCATAAAATGATTAATGATCATCCTGCATCTATTGTGCGTACAGTCTAGTCCTGTTGATCTATCTATACCGGGATTCAATGTACAATTAAAATCCCCTGCTATTATATGTTGCCCTGTAAGTGAAGATAAAATAAGGAATAAATTAGTAAAGAAATTTTGATCATCTATATTGGGACCGTATAAGTTCACCAAATTTATATTTTCTAATAACAAGGATCCTTGAATGATTAGATATCTTCCAAATTTGTCTCCAATTACATTTTTCACTTGAAATGGGACTGATTTATGTATGAGAGTCATAACTCCCCTGGCTCGGGATGAAAATGATGAGGTGAATACACTTCCTTGCCATCTTCTCCTAATTCTTTTTACATCCTCCTCTATTAGATGAGTTTCTTGTTAAAACACAATTTTTGAACCCATGTCTTTTATTTTATTCATAACTTGTTTAAGTTTTTTAAAATTTTGCAGACCTCTGCAATTCCATGAAGTTAAATTAAGATTAACGCTTTGGTCTATGATCAATAAGGAGTTTGAGATTACCTCGCAATGTAAACATGCTCACACAGAGAAGCAAAAACATGACAGGTTGAACATTCATCCTACAAACTACACACAAACAAATTCCCCCTTCCCACATTCGTGGTAATCCCCCCAAAATCAAAAAAAAAAATTCCGTCTCCCGCTATAGCCATTGACTGCTCCACACCCGCGAGGATCAGTCAAAACCACTCTTTCTTTCTCGCCTCAATCACCCTGACTCTACTGCTTTTAATGACGTAACATTAACTCTCTTCTGTAGTTTTCCAACTTAACTCCTAAATTTTATAGCAACTTTGTACATCATAGGTTTTTTTTTAATATATTATACAATCTATATTTTGTAAACTTGCTATATGCTTCAGATCAGTCAGATGCCTGTGCAAATGCTTAAATATTCTACCATATATTTTGTTCATGCTTAGCTCCCACCATTCTCTTCTTGGATCTTCTTGATGAACTCCTGCGCCTCCTCAGGGGTCTTGAAGATGTGGGTTCTGCCCTTATATGTGACCAGCAGTCTTGCAGGATAAATCACTCCATGACAAATCCCAAGGTTGCGCAGCTCTTTACGGGCGGGGTCAAACTGTTTCCTTAATTGTTGGATTCCTGTGGCCAAATCTGGGTAGAACCGCACCTGTTGATGCTGGTATTTAATTTCTCCTTTGGCTCGCGCCGCGTTGGAGATCGTCATCCTGTCTCTGTAACTGAGGAACTTCATAATCAGCGTCCTCGGTGATGCCTTGTTATCTCTCGGTGGGCCAATTCGGTGGGTGCTTTCTAAGACGACTGATGATTGCAGCTCCGCGTTGTTCAGCGCTTCCGGGATCCACTTTTCCAAAAAGGAACATGGATCCAGACCCTTCGTTCTCTCCGGGAGACCCACCAGCCTCAGGTTGTTCTGTCTTGACCGGGATTCTAAATCCAGAACATTATCTTCCAGACGTTTATTTTTTAATTCCAATGTGCGCACCTTTAATTGTAGGCCGGAGACGTCATCCTCAGCACTGGAAATTCGGAGCTCCACCTGTGACACCCGTTCCATACAGTCGTTTAACTCCTTTTTCATTTCTTCTATCGCTGCAATAATCCCGTCAAGTTTAGAGGAAAAGTCTGCTCTCATTGAACTAATGGCAGCGAGCACCGCATCTGTGCCGTCGCCAGTAGTCACCGCTCCTCCGCTAGCTTCCTCCGCCATATTTGGGGATTTTTCTGCTTTGTCACGGACGTGAAAGTCCGTTAACTTGGACTGTTTTGGCGATTCAGTTTTTCCTCCACCTGATTTCCCAGCCTTAGGCTTTACCGGCATGTCCTCGCCCAAACGTTGGGATAGGTTTTGTTCCAATTGAGAGAGTTATTTGCCGATTTTTATTTTTTTTTAGGAGCAGAGTAGAGTGAAGCACGTCCTTCTACGTGGTGGCCATAACCGGAAGTCCTCAAAACATTGTTAATCAGATGCTGGAACACAGCGGGAGCATTAGTCAGCCCAAACGGCATCACCAGGTATTCAAAGTGGCCGCTAGGGATACAGAAACTCGTTTTCCACTCATCTCCCACTCAAATCCTCACCAGGTGGTATGTGTTGCGGAGATCTAATTTCGTGAACATGGAGGCCCCCTGGAGGGAATCAAAGGCCGTGTTGATTAGGGGAAGAGTGTATTTGTCCTTAACAGTGATATTGTTCAGTTCCCGAAAGTCAATACAGGGCCTCAAGGAGCCATCCTTCTTTCCCACAAAGAAAAAGCCCACCCCCACCGCCGAGGAAGATGGTCGAATAATGCCCGAGCTCAGGGACTCCTTGATGTATTTCTCCATTGCCTCCCGCTCCGGGGCCGACAGGCTGTAAAGGCGACTGGATGACAACGGAGCCCCCGGCAGGAGGCTAATGGCACAGTCGCATGGGCGGTGGGGGGAAAGTGATAGCGCTTGAGTCTTACTAACGATGGCGCCCAAGTCATGGTATTCAGAGGAAACCAAGGACAGGTCAGGTGAGGGTGCGTCAGGGGAACAGAGGGGCACGGAGGGAGAGCAAGCAGCAGACTGGAGACAGGCACTTAGTCAGAAGGAACTCCATGAGATGATGTTTCCCGAATGCCAATTGATGGACGGGTTGTGCAGCCGAAGCCAAGGGTACCCCAAAATAACCGGGGAGGCAGAAACGGGAAGCACCAAAAGTCTAATCTGCTCCCCGTGATTGCCCAATATCACAGCAGAAACCGTGGCAGTTTGCTTGGTGACTATGGTAAGCGGAGCCTTGGACAGAGCGATAAGTTTTAAGGGAGTCTTCACCTGGTGGCAGGAGAGCCCAAGCCAGGTTGCTAGATCTTTGGAAATAAAGCTCTGCTCAGCCCCAGAGTCGATGAGTGCGTGAATGGAGATTTCATGGTGGTTGTGTGTGAAACGGATGGGCAGCAGAAATCTGGTAAGGGGATTTTCCTGGAGTGAGTCCGTGAGTCCCCCTACTGTGACCCACAGACCCCCTCTTTTGGCCGAATGGGGCAGGATGCCAGCTCATGTTCCTCAGTAGCGCAATATAAGCACAACCCTAGCTCCCAGCGGCGCTGTTTCTCGGCCGGAGGCAACTAGGACTGGCCCATCACCATAGGCTCAGCAGTGTCAAAGGGACTGGAAGGGGGAAGGGCCAGCAGAGGGGGCTGTGGGGAGCGGCGAAACTGTGAACCTGAGCGACCGGAATGTCGACACTCGTTGGCTCGCTCCCTCAGCCGGTTGTCAATGCTAATAGCTAAGGAAATGAGCTCGTTTAGTTTGCTAGGTTTATCAATATGGGCTAACTTGTCCCTCAGGCTAGGGCTAAGGCTGCGGGTGAAAATAAGCAAAGGGAGGCATCCTCCCACCCCACCTCCACTGCCACCACTCGGAAGTCCACAGAATAATCAGCTACCAACTTATTCCCTTGTTTAAGATTGAGTAGTCGGGTGGTGAGCACACTGTCTTGGTCCAAGTGGTTGAACACCTCATTAAATTCACTCACAAACTGGTCATAAGTTAAGTTAGCATAATTAGACTGAGCCATCACCGCATAAGCCCAAGCTAAAGCCTGCCCCTCTAGGAGATTGACGACATAGCCAATACGGCTGTGGCTATTGGGGAAATCCTCCGGCACCCACTGAAACACTATGCCACACTGCAGCAAAAAACCCCGTCCTTCCCCTAGCTTACCGCTAAAGTGTGTGGGCATGGGGACTGGAGTCAGTTGAGATTGCGGGGAAGGAGAAATGATGGAACTGGCTGGTCGGGCTGCCCCCTTGGGAGCAGGTGGAAAGGGCTGCGGAGTTGTGAGGCGGTCCAGGCATGTGTTGATCTGCATGAACTGAGTGAGTATGACCTGTTGCTGGTGGGATAACTGGTCTACCCGAGCCTCAATGATGTTAAGTTTTTGTGCTAGCTCACCGTCTGCTGGGTCAGTCTGACAGAGATGTACTGACATGATTGGTTCACCCAGAAGCAGATGCGGACTGGAAATAAGACACAATTATCTTTTATTGTAGAGTGAAGTGTGGATGTGTACGTGTGTGCAGGAGTGGAGCAGCTGGGCGAGCAGAGCACTGTTCAGACTGGCAATCCTAGGAGAGAACACAGACAGGCGGATGAGTGACTGAGGTTTGGAGGAATGAATCAGTGAATGTTCAGTCTTACGAGTTGGCTGGAGGGCTGAAGCACAGAAGAACTCCCAAGGGCTCCGGGCCAGCTGTCCTGTGCCTAAGCTGCCGCTGCGGATGAGGTGAAGAGGTATTGGTGTGTTCAGAGTGCTGGTGGAGTGTGGGTAGCGCCCAGGTCCACCGCCAAGAGGAGGAGGCCCGCCACCAGGAAGCTTCCACCTGTGCACTGGGGAGTAGGAGGAGAGCGTAGGAGTGAAGGGATGATGAAAGCTTACTTGTCGGTGGGGAGCTCAGACTCCCAGGAGAGACGATGAGCAGGAAGGAGCTGAGGAGACGGAACTCCTGAGCAGGATGAGAAGAATTGGCGAGGAGGTCTTGCCAGACCATTGCAGCGTTGACATCTCCATGCAGACCAGAAGGCATCATGGCTTAATTAGGCTGCTAGATGAGATGAACAGGTGTGTGCACAGCTGTGGAGATAATTAGGGCAGCAGGCATGCAGAGTGGATCATTATATATTTAAGTTAATGGTGGGAAGAATCTGACTGATTTTATCTCTAATAGATGAAATTTTATGATTGAAAAAGTTTATAAAGTCCTGACTAGTAAGCTCTAAGAGAATGCAAGGACTGACAGAGTCCTGACTCTGTCAGCCTGGCTACAGTGCTGAAAAGAAACCTGGGATTATTCTTGTTCTCTTCTATTAATGCAGAGTAATAACTTGTTCTAGCTCTTCTAAGAGATTTTTTTATAAATTAAAAGATGATTTCTCCAAGCTCAATAGTTTTTTTCTAAATTAGTGGAGCACCATTTTCTTTCTAATCGACGAGTCTTCCGTTTTAAGCTACGAGTTTCTGTGCTAAACCAAGGGGTTAGAAATCTCTGATTGGACTTTTGCTTTTTTAAAGGGGCCACCACGTCTAGAGTCTGATGCAGAGAAGCTGTAACACTATCTACCATGCTATCAATTACAGAAGGAGCAAGCTCTCTATCGCTTATTTTCGTTGTGTTGACACATGGTATAGAGGAAACAATCTGCATAAATTTGGTAACAACATCATCTGAAAGACATCTGCTGTAGTAATATTTTTTCTTTAGGAATCAAATATTCAGGAATAGTGAAATCAAAAGTTAACAGACAATGGTCTGACAGTACAGGGTTATGAGGAGACACTATCAGATTTTCTATTTCTATGCCATATGTGAGAACAAGGTCCAATGTGTGGTGGTGGAGATAATGGGTAGAATTTTCTACTTTCTGAGAAAACCCCATTGAGTCTAATAATGAATTAAATGCCTTATTAAGACAGTCACTATCTACATCTACATGTATATTAAAATCCCCTACTCTAATTATTCTATCTGATTTCAGCACTAAATCAGCTAAGAATTTGGCAAATTCGGATAAAAACTCTGAGTAGGTTGAGGGAGGACGATAAACTATGGCAAAGAAAATTGGGTTTAACCTAAGATTGCTAACATGCCCAATACTGAGGACCAGGCCCTCAAAGGAATTAAAACATGTTTTTTGCTTTACATTAACTAGTAATTTAGAATGGTAAATTGTGGCTACTCCTCCTCCACGACCAGAACTTCTGGGATTTTGACAGTTTAAATAACCAGAGGGAGTTGATTCATTTAAACCAACACAATCCTCTTGCCCTAACCAAGTCTCTGTAAGAGATATTAAATCAATCTGATGATCAATTAACAGATCATGGACTAGCAGAGACTTGGGAGTTAGAGGCCTAATATTTAACAAACCACATTTATTTTTAAATTATGAGGAGGAAGAGATGCCAAATCATTAAATTTAGAGACTTGATGTTTAATTTGAGTTTTACCAACTGTTTGTTTAATCATTTTGGGATGCTTATACATGATATTTTTATTAACTTTGGAGGGAGCAGACAATGATCCTCTGATGGGGAAGACAGGGGCTAAGTTGAGGGGTGGTGGATGAAGAGGAGCTGCAGAGAGGCATGTACAGTATTTATCAAGTTATGTTGTATTTGTCTTGGGTTATAATGTTTTGGGTAATGAGAGACAGACACAATCTCTATGGGGTTATGAACTGAAGGCTGATCTAAACAGTGAGAATTATTTGGATTAATAGGATTAATATGAGAAGTGGAAGCAAAAAAAAGGGCTGGTTGGTAAACTCAGGTACTTCGGGGAGAGTTAACATACCAGCTTTCAGTCACTGTACTAAAAAATGCTGAATGGAATAAAACAGATTGTCACTTAGAACACATGCACTGAGTCTATTTGGATGGATGCCATCTGTCCTCATAAATGATGGGCAGTTCCAAAACAGGTTGAAATTGTCTATAAAACCAATGTTAAAAGTAGGACGTGTCGAACACAATCAGGTATTAAGGCTGAGAGTTCTGCTAAAATAATTTGCAACCTCTTCTAAAAGGAGCAAGTGGCCCAGAAATAAACACATGTCTGCCACAGTTCATAAGAGTGGACAGAAGGCTCCTGAAGTCACTCTTTAAGATCTCCGACGTTTCATCTGGGATGTTGTTGCATCCAACGTGCACAATAACAGTTTTAGCGTGGGGGTATTCATTTAATAGATTCCGGGGGGGGGGGGGGAGTTGTTATCTTCTACATTACAGATATTTTAGTATAATTTTTATTGCACTGTAGGTTATTTTTTCTTGTAAAAAAAAGCCACACATTTTTTACGTGGCATGCTTCTTTGTGTGTGGGGGCTTGTTTGTTCATTCATTCATTCATGAATGAATAAACAACCCCCCCCCCCACACACACACACACACACAGCCCTTCCCTTTTCATTAGAGCCCAAGATGAAGCTTCTATATTGAATCATTCAAAAGTTACAGACGTTTTTCCAAACTGTGCCATTTGGCACAATTTGGCACAGTTCAAAAACGCCTGGGAACAACCTAAGAAAAAAGCTGTGTAATATATTCATTTTTTGTGGTATTGTTACAAAATTTTGACCTCAGCTGGATAACATTTGGGTCTACATTTCTGTTGCATTTTCCAGCCCGGATCTGACAGCTGTGTGTTATTTGCAAGCATTTGTATCCAAAAAAACACCCAGGCGAAATTTATTTTCTTCAAGTTCAGTATGTTTAGATGACTGTTACTCAGTGGCAGGAGCACTTAGAGAGATTATGACTGTTTTGCCAAAAAAATTCAAAGTGTTTTCTTTTAAATGAGACCAACCCCATGAAGATGCTGCAAAGGGTTGAAGACCAGCTTTTGATTTACTTTGGGTACGTTATTTTTTGGCGTTTTTAGGGAAATTGACCAGAGTGCAAGGGGTTAATGTTTATTTGAAAGGAACATTACAGACGTGGACAAAATTGTTGGTACCCCTCTGTTAATGAAAGAAAAACCCACAATGGTCACAGAAATAACTTGAATCTGACAAAAGTGGTAATAAATAAAAATTCTATGAAAATTAACCAATGAAAATCAGACATTGCTTTTGAATTGTGGTTCAACAGAATTATTTTAAAAAACAAACTCATGAAACAGGCTTGGACAAAAATGATGGTACCCTTAACTTAATATTTTGTTGCACAACCTTTTGAGGCAATCTGTCATGGCGGCCTCTGGGCCGTCATTGGCATCATTAACTCCAGCTGCGCACAGATCCACAGGTGTAAATCAGCAGCTGTTAAAAGCCAGCGTTGCTGACAGCCCGGCACGGAGTCGTCTGTCCTCCTTGTCTGAGAAAGAACCAGAACTCCGTTCTCTGGCCTCGTCAAGGTATTCTCTTGTCTCGTCAGAATCTGTCTCGTCAAGAATTGTCTTGTCAAGAACTGCCTCGTCCCAAGCTGTCTCGTCAGAAGCTGTCTCGTCTAGAACGTCTCTCGCCTCGTCAAGGACTTCAGTTCAAAGTCAAGCACGTAAGAGAGCTGTTTGCTACTCTACTCCTAACCTCTACCCCTGTGCACAGGTGGACTCCCTTGGCGGCGGACCTGCGTCCCCAGCTGACGGGGTTACGCCAACTCGCCCACGTAGCGGTTCGCTACCACCACGACTACCGGTACGTCTGGCTCCACAAATTCCTGAATTGTTACTGTATCAGTTACAGGAGTACTGGCCACCGTTACCGGTGGAGTTTGTGTCATCGTCATCTGTTGTGTCATCGTCACCACGCTCTGTGGAATCACTCGCCTTGTCATCGTCTGGATTATCATCGTCACCACGTTCTGTGGAATCACTCGTCTTGTCATCAGCTGGTTTGTCATCGCCCCGGTCTGTGGTGTCACAGCCGGAGTCATTGGAAGACCTGTCCTCGTCTCAGTCACAGGTGGAAGTCCCAGCTCGTTCCCGGACGCCTTCACCTCCACGTTGCACGGCCGCTGGTTCTCAGCAGGACGTAACCTGTGCTTCTCCCAAGTAAGCCTCACTACTGATAGCTTGTTATTAGCGTGGGACAAAAGTAATTGTCTGTGCTTATATGTTCCAGGGTTGCCGGGTCTCCGTCCAGAGTGCTCAGTTCCAGTGACCAGGATACTATCCACGCGCTCACGCTTGCACTACACACTCTTTCACTCTAATAAAGATTATTGTTCACTAATTTTCCCGTGTCAGTGTCTGTCTCCTGGGTCCCGAAACATGACAGTACGACTCCGAGACGTTGACCCAGCGGACAGCTCACTGTCGCGCTTAATTAACACTCTTAGCACCCGGGCAGATTTGCTAGCCCACCAGCAGACAGTAATCTTGAATCAATTAACTCAAATTAATGGTCGGCTGGATTGTTTGGAGGGACACCAAACGTTTCCCCCGACCGCAAATACCTCAACCGCTGCAGGCTTAGCGTCAGGACTAGCTAACACCTCCTCGTCCTCTCGCCTCACTCCTATTCCAACACCTGCCCGGTTCAGCGGAAAACTAGGGGAAGCTCGAGGATTCATTTTACAGTGTGAATCAGTTTTTCTGCATGTGCCGGGGGATTTTTCTCTCGACTCTAGCTGGATAGGCTATGTCATAAATTTGCTGGCAGGCAGAGCCTTGGACTGGGCATATTCGATCATGGCTAGACCTAGCTATTCTTTGCTTACCTACCAGGAGTTTGTGTCTGAATTTCTGTCTGTATTTGATCACACGGATAGGGGAGAGGTGTTGACAGAACGTTTTTTAAGCCTACAGCAGGGAAAGAGATCAGCTGCAGATTACGCCATTGACTTCCAGGTTTTGGCCGCAGAGATTGGGTGGGGGGAGCCATCTCTTTGTGGCATTTTTCTACGCAGCCTTAGCGACGAGCTAAAGGATGAGTTAGCGGCACGAGATAAACCAGATAACTTGCAAGATTTAATTGCTTTAGCAGTTAGCATCGATAGTAGGTTAAGGGAATGGGCGGCTGGTCAGCGAGTTACTTCCCGTCCGGTTAAACCCCGCCCTCGTGTCCCTGTCTCTCTTCCTCTCGCTTTACCCGCGTCAGAGAAGGCCCCGGATCAGGAAGCCATGATTGTTGGTCATTCTAAGGTGTCTGCAGCTGAGAAACAGCGCCGTAGGGATCAAGGCCTGTGTTTCTATTGTGGGAAGGAGTCACATGGGGTTTCCGAATGTCCTAGTAAGATTAAAAGGGGAGGCCCGTGGATCGCAGTAGGGGGATTCACGGGCAAGAACACAGAGGAACCCCTTACTTGTTGTCATTTACCCCTCAGACTCATTCATACTCACACAGAACACTCTACACTAGCGTTAGTTGATTCTGGAGCTGAGCAAAATTTCATTTCTAGAGACCTGGCAACCCGGATGGGCCTTAGTTGTCAGACTTTAGAACCCCCTGTCAGATTGGTTACCCTGTCGAAGGCGTCGTTGACTACCATTAACCTTCAGACAGCGCCTGTGTCTATAATTGTCTCAGGAAATCACAGGGAGGAGATTCAGTTCCTAGTGCTGCCCGTTTCCTCTTCGCCTGTTATTCTGGGATATCCCTGGCTGCGCCTATATAACCCCACTATTGACTGGCAAGCTGGGAGAATAACGGCATGGAGTACGTTTTGCCTTAGTGCCTGTCTCCAATCTGCGGCGTGCGCCCCATCTGTGAAAGTGCCTCTGCCCGATTCATCTCCACCGGATTTATCTAAGGTACCTGAGGTTTATCACGATTTGGGGCAAGTGTTCAGCAAATCTCGGGCGTTGTCTTTACCCCCCCATCGCCCGTATGACTGCACCATTAATCTGAAGGCTGGGGCCCCTCTTCCTGCTAGCCGCCTTTATAGCCTATCAGCCCCGGAGCGCGAGGCCATGGGCACTAACATTAAGGAATCTTTGGCCTCTGGTATTATTTGCCCGTCGTCGTCGGCCGTGGGGGCCGGATTTTTTTTTGTTGGAAAGAAGGACGGTTCACTACGCCCCTGTATTGACTTCCGGGGGTTGAATGAAATAACGGTCAAGGATAAATATACACTGCCCTTGATGAACACTGCGTTTGACTCCCTCCAGGGGGCATCATGGTTTACTAAACTGGACCTCAGGAATGCTTACCATCTAGTGCGCATTAGAGAAGGTGAGTGGAAAACGGCTTTCCGGACCCCCAGCGGTCATTTTGAGTACCTGGTAATGCCGTTTGGGTTAACTAACGCCCCAGCCGTTTTCCAGCGTTTAATTAACGATGTACTATGGGATTTCTTGAACTCATTTGTTTTCGTTTATCTCGATGATATCCTCATCTTCTCCCGCACACTAGAGGAACATCGGGTGCATGTCCGCAGAGTATTACAGCGCCTCCTGGAGAACCAGCTGTTCGTCAAGGCCGAGAAATGCGAATTTCATACTGATCAGACTTCTTTCCTTGGATTTATTATTGCTCGGAACCAGGTGCTTCCTGACCCTGCCAAGGTCAAGGCAGTGGTGGAATGGCCTGCACCCACCTCCAGAAAGCAGCTTCAAGGGTTCCTGGGGTTTGCTAATTTTTATAGGAGGTTCGTGCCTAACTTTGGCAATATTGCCCGTCCTTTGACTGCTCTCACCTCCCCTAAGATTCCATTTTGCTGGAGTAAGGAAGCAGCCGATGCATTTGAGAAGCTCAAGAGGGAGTTCGCCTCGGCCCAAGTCCTTACCCAGGTGGACCCGAAGCTTCAATGTTTGGTGGAGGTGGACGCGTCTGATGCGGGAGTTGGAGCAGTACTCTCCCAACGATCTCCCATGGATGGTAAGATTTGCCCTTGTGCTTTTTTTTCTCATCGTCTCTCCCCTGCAGAGAGGAACTACAGCATCGGGGACAGGGAGTTACTGGCTGTGAAATTGGCCTTGGAGGAATGGAGACATTGGCTGGAGGGGGCTGCTCAGCCGTTCGTGGTTTGGACTGATCACCGTAACCTGGAGTACCTCAGGACGGCTAAGCGCCTGAATGCACGCCAGGCTCGCTGGTCCCTCTTCTTCGGCCGGTTTAATTTTACCATCACGTACCGGCCGGGAAGCAAGAACGGTAAGCCGGACGCTCTCTCCCGG
This sequence comes from Pholidichthys leucotaenia, assembly GCA_020510985.1. Classification (NCBI taxonomy): domain Eukaryota; kingdom Metazoa; phylum Chordata; class Actinopteri; order Cichliformes; family Pholidichthyidae; genus Pholidichthys; species Pholidichthys leucotaenia. The sequence goes on along the minus strand of CM035841.1, from coordinate 401,768,849 downwards.
CAGTTTGACCCCCCATCCTCCGAGGATCAGGAGACCCCTATCCTGCCGCCTTCCTGCGTTGTGGGCGCCCTGTCCTGGGGAATCTGCAAGACGAGGGTTCGCCAGGCCCAGAAGACTGAGCCGGACCCTGGGGGGGGGGGGGGGGGCGGGCCGCTTGTTTGTTCCACGCGCTGTCCGAGGCAAGGTGATTGAGTGGGGTCACGCTTCCAAGTTGGCTTGTCATCCTGGAGTGGGTCGGACTGTGGATCTTCTTCAAAGGACCTTCTGGTGGCCAGGGTTGCGGAAGGACGTTGTTGGCTACATCCGGGCCTGCGCTCAGTGCGCCACCGGGAAGACGACGTCATCTCCCCCGGCAGGCTTACTACATCCGTTACCTGTTCCTTCACGCCCTTGGTCTCATGTAGCAATGGACTTTGTGACTGGGTTACCCACTTCAGATGACTACACCACAGTATTAACCATTGTTGACCGGTTCTCGAAGGCGGCCCATTTTGTGCCACTTCGGGGTCTGCCTTCGGCCCAGGAGACTGCGGACCTCCTGGTGCAACACGTGGTACGTCTTCATGGCATCCCTGCGGATATTGTGTCCGATCGAGGACCCCAGTTTGTATCTCAAGTTTGGAAGGCTTTCTGCACGGCAGTAGGAGCCACTGCCAGCCTCTCTTCTGGCTATCACCCCCAAAGTAATGGTCAGTGCGAGAGGGCTAATCAGGAGCTGGAAGCCGCCCTCCGTTGTGTCATCTCCTCCTGCTCATCTTCCTGGAGCAAGTTCCTGCCCTGGATTGAGTACGCTCACAACGCTACGATCTCCACGGCCACGGGCGTCTCCCCGTTTAAAGCCTCTTGTGGGTTTGATCCTCCGTTGTTTCCTGAGGAGGAGAAGGAGGTAGCGGTTCCTTCTGTCCAGGCACATATTAAATGCTGCCGGCGAGTGTGGCTCCTCGCTCGCAAAGCTTTGTTAAAAACTACTGAACTTAATATCCAGGTGGCCAACCGGCATAGGAGACCCGCCCCGGAGTATAAGGTGGGTCAGAAGGTTTGGTTATCTACCCGGAATATTGGTGTGCCGGCTGAAAAGCGTAAGCTGACTAAACGCTTTATTGGTCCCTACACCATTAATCGTATTGTTAACCCTGTGTCTGTGCGCTTGTCTCTCCCCTCTTCGATGCGTATCTGCCCCACCTTTCATGTCTCCCAGGTCAAGCCGTACGTCTCTGACCCCCTGTGCCCTGCTCCCGCGGCACCCCCACCCCCAAGGATGATCGAGGGCCATCCGGCCTGGGGGGTGACTGCCATCTTGGATGTTCGTAGGCGGGGTCGTGGCCTTCAGTATTTGGTGGACTGGGAGGGCTTTGGACCAGAGGATCGGTCTTGGATTCGCCCAGCGTTGATCTTGGATAAGCAGCTGATTCGCGACTTCCACCGGGCGAATCCAGGTAGGATTGGGCAGGTGCCTGGAGGCACTGCTAGAGGGGGGAGTACTGTCATGGCGGCCTCTGGGCCGTCATTGGCATCATTAACTCCAGCTGCGCACAGATCCACAGGTGTAAATCAGCAGCTGTTAAAAGCCAGCGTTGCTGACAGCCCGGCACGGAGTCGTCTGTCCTCCTCGTCTGAGAAAGAACCAGAACTCCGTTCTCTGGCCTCGTCAAGGTATTCTCTTGTCTCGTCAGAATCTGTCTCGTCAAGAATTGTCTTGTCAAGAACTGCCTCGTCCCAAGCTGTCTCGTCAGAAGCTGTCTCGTCTAGAACGTCTCTTGCCTCGTCAAGGACTTCAGTTCAAAGTCAAGCACGTAAGAGAGCTGTTTGCTACTCTACTCCTAACCTCTACCCCTGTGCACAGGTGGACTCCCTTGGCGGCGGACCTGCGTCCCCAGCTGACGGGGTTATGCCAACTCGCCCACGTAGCGGTTCGCTACCACCACGACTACCGGTACGTCTGGCTCCACAAATTCCTGAATTGTTACTGTATCAGTTACAGGAGTACTGGCCACCGTTACCGGTGGAGTTTGTGTCATCGTCATCTGTTGTGTCATCGTCACCACGCTCTGTGGAATCACTCGCCTTGTCATCGTCTGGATTATCATCGTCACCACGTTCTGTGGAATCACTCGTCTTGTCATCAGCTGGTTTGTCATCGCCCCGGTCTGTGGTGTCACAGCCAGAGTCATTGGAAGACCTGTCCTCGTCTCAGTCACAGGTGGAAGTCCCAGCTCGTTCCCGGACGCCTTCACCTCCACGTTGCACGGCCGCTGGTTCTCAGCAGGACGTAACCTGTGCTTCTCCCAAGTAAGCCTCACTACTGATAGCTTGTCATTAGCGTGGGACAAAAGTAATTGTCTGTGCTTATATGTTCCAGGGTTGCCGGGTCTCCGTCCAGAGTGCTCAGTTCCAGTGACCAGGATACTATCCATGCGCTCACGCTTGCACTACACACCCTTTCACTCTAATAAAGATTATTGTTCACTAATTTTCCCGTGTCAGTGTCTGTCTCCTGGGTCCCGAAACATGACACAATCACTGCAATCAAACCATTTCTGTAACTGTCAATGAGACTTCTGCACCTCTCAGCAGGTATTTTGGCCCACTCCTCATGAGCAAACTGCTCCAGTTGTCTCAGGTTTGAAGGGTGCCTTCTCCAGACGGCATGTTTCAGCTCCTTCCACAGATGTTCAATAGGATTTAGATCAGGGCTCATAGCCACTTTAGAATAGTCCAATGTTTCACTCTTAGCCATTCTTGGGTGTTTTTAGCTGTGTGTTTTGGGTCATTATCCTGTTGCAAGACCCATGACCTGCGACTGAGACCAAGCTGTCTGACACTGGGCAGCACATTTCTCTCTAGAATACCTTGATAGTCTTGAGATTTCATTGTACCCTGCACACATTCAAGACACCCTGTGCCAGATGCAGCAAAGCAGCCCCAGAACATAACAGAACCTCCTCCATGTTTCACAGTAGGAACAGTGTTCTTTTCTTGGTATGCTTCATTTTTGCGTCTGTGAACATAGAGCTGATGTGCCTTGCCAAAAAGTTCCAGTTTTGTCTCGTCTGTCCATAGGACATTCTCCCAGAAGCTTTGTGGCTTGTCAACATGCAGTTTGGCAAATTCCAGTCTGGCTTTTTTATGATTTGTTTTCAACAGTGGCGTCCTCCTTGGTCGTCTCCCATGAAGTCTCCTTTGGCTCAAACAACGACGGATGGTGCGATCTGACACTGATGTACCTTGACCTTGGAGTTCACTATGAATGTGTTTAGAGGTTGTTCTGGGCTCTTTTGTTACCATTCGTATTGTCCGTCTCCTCCTGCGGCCACGTCCAGGGAGGCTGGCTACAGTCCCGTGGATCTTAAATTTCTGAATAATATGTGCAACTGTAGTCACAGGAACATCAAGCTGCTTGGAGGTGGTCTTATAGCCTTTACCTTTAAGATGCTTGTCTATAATTTTCTTTCTAATCTCCTGAGACAACTCTCTCCTTTGCTTCCTCTGGTCCATGCTTAGTGTGATACACACCATGTCAACAAACAGCACCTGTAAAGCGTTTTGGTCATCAAGAGATGAGAATTAAAAAAGCGCTATATAAGTGAGTGCCATTTACCATTTACCATTTACTTGTCACCCTTTAAATAGGCCGACTGACTGATTACAAGTTTGTAGACACCTGTGATGTTAATTAGAGGACACATCTTGGTTGAACATGTCCCTATGGTCACATTATTTTCAATCTTTTCTAGGGGTACCATTATTTTTGTCCAGGCCTGTTTCATGAGTTTGTTTTTTAAAATAATTCTGTTGAACCACAATTCAAAAGCATTGTCTGATTTTCATTGGTTAATTTTCATAAAATTTTTATTTATTACCACTTTTGTCAGATTCAAGTTACAGTATTTCTGTGACCATTGTGGGTTTTTCTTTCATTAACAGAGGGGTACCAACAATTTTGTCCACGTCTGTACATACATACTAATGACCATTAGTACAAATGTAAGTATGCCAGATTTAGCAATACTGCTAATTTGCATCTGTAGTCCCCCAGCGGATCACAAAAACATACAAACAGTCATACACGAGCAGAACAACTGCAATGAAACTGTATAAAGTGGATATGCTAAAGTGCAAAGTTAAGGTGTTACAAAACAAAACATTCAAATGTCACACGAGTGAATTACTGTGTATACGTACACACACATGCACCCAAGCACCTCACAGCAACAACAAACAGCAACAACCAAGAGGCGGAGCATATGTGTATGCCACATAGCAACCACTAGTTATGGGTAAAGTTTTGGTTGTTTAACCTCTTGCACTCCGGTGTACCGCGGGCGGGCACGTCTCTGCGTCCCAGTGCGCCCTCGTGCGTCCCAGAACGCACTGTGCGTCTCAGTGCGCACGGAAAAAAAAAAAAGCTGCATTGTTCAGCTTTCTTTTCACACAGCCGTGAACAGAAAGCCAAAGGAGTGTATGATTGGTTTAGATTTGATTGACCTCTAATAAGAGCCTTAAATTGGGTTTCTGAAACCTTGAAGAACCAATGATTGAAAACCTAGCAAGAAGGACCTGCCTACCAACAGCTGCGAATACGAGCCAGTAGAAGCAGAGAAGTTTGACAGTTGACGTGCGTCCCCCTGCATAAAATCTCTTTTGCCTAAGCCGCTGGGTGACTGACATTGAGACCTGTGCGGAACGGTAGCATCAGCCAGTCTTTTTTGGATTATTTGTTTGGAAAAATGGTTCGGCAAAACCACAAGCGTGGAAGCGGAGATGTTTTGACCGGGTTGGGTGACCAGAAGCACGAGTCCGTTACAACCGGACCAGCTTCATGTTCGTCTGACAATGAGGAACTCATTGCTGTTGTGGACAGGTAAGCGTTATAAGCTAAATTATTCTTTATCGATGAAAATAGTAATAAAAATCACTTTTGACCGATCGGTAATTCCAACGGTGCGTCATGGCCACAAGTTTTTTGGTGTGCAGAGTTCCTCTGTAGCGGGGTCGGGGGGGCGGTGTTATCCTCTGCATTGCAGATAGATATTTTAGCATAATTTTTATTGCACTGTAGGCTATTTTTTCTTGTAAAAAAGGCCACACATTTTTTACGTGGCATGTTTTTGTGTGTGTGTGTGTGTGGGGGGGGGTTGTTTGTTATCCATCCATCCATCCATCCATCCATCTTCTACTGCTTTTCCGGAGTTCAAGCAGAGAAGCCCAGACTTCCCTCTCCCCAGCCACCTGCTCCAGCTCTCCAGAGAGGACACCAAGGTGTTCCCAGACCAGCTGGGAGACATAGTCTCTCCACCGAGTCCTGGGTCTGCCCCGGGGTCTCCTCCCAGTGGGTTGTTTGTTACCTCAAATGTAATAATGTTTTAGTATAATTTTTATTGCACTGTAGGCTATTTTTTCTTGTAAAAAAGGCCACACATTTTTTACGTGGCATGTTTTTGTGTGTGTGTGGGGGGGTTGTTTGTTATCCATCCATCCATCCATCCATCCATCTTCTACCGCTTTCCCAGAGGTCCGAGTCGCGGAGGCAGCAGTTCAAGCAGAGAAGCCCAGACTTCCCTCTCCCCAGCCACCTGCTCCAGCTCTTCAGAGAGGATTCCAAGGTGTTCCCAGACCAGCTGGGAGACATAGTCTCTCCACCGAGTCCTGGGTCTGCCCCGGGGTCTCCTCCCAGTGGGTTGTTTGTTACCCTCTAGAAATGTAATAATGTTTTAGTATAATTTTTATTGCACTTTAGGCTATTTTTTCTTGTAAAAAAAAAACAAAACAGGAACTGTGCTGTGTATGTGAACTCTGGGAAAATAGGAGAATAGTGAAAAATAAAAATTGAACTTTGTAAATGACTTTATTTTCACATAATAGACAAACTTCAGATGAAGACTCTGGTGAGGAGTGGGTGCCAGACGAGCACTCTGCCAGCAAGTGCAGAAGAAGGGAGCTGCAGGCGAGCTCGTCAGAAGAGGAAACCCCTACCCCAAAAAGAGGGACACCACTGGGGAGAGGAAGAGGGAGAGGAAGAGGAGGTAGCAGGAGAGGAAGAGGAGGCAAGAGTGGTGATTGCAGCCCTCAGCCTGGGACATCGGCTGGCCCTTCATCAGCTGAGGAGAGGTGGCATGATTCCGACACCCCTGACATCATTCCACCACAGCCCATTTTTCGTCCCAAAAATCCACCTGGACCTCAGCTAATTACAACAGCTTCATACACCCCCGTTCAGTTGTTTCAGTTATTTTTCACTCCATCTGTGCTAGACCACATTGTTGAGAACACCAACCTACATGGCTCTGCACACTACAACACACCCACCAGCCCCTGGATTGACCTCACACGCTCCGACCTCCTCTCATTTTTTGGTCTGATTATTTACATGGGTATAGTCAAGTGCAAATCCTTCAGTGATTACTGGCGAGGGGGACACCTGTACAGCCTTCCTTTCCCCAAGAGTGTAATGACCAGGACAAAGTTTCTCCTTATCAGCTGGGCCATTCACCTCAGCAGCCCAGCAGCAGAAGAGGCCAATGAGCAGAAGAGAGGCACGGATATGCATGACCGCCTCAGCAAAATCTTGACACATTTTCTAGGAATCAGTATGAGGATGAGTAGGATTGGAAAATTATATTTGATTGAGAGGGTATTGCTGTCAACTTGTAAAATATCCCGTCGCCAAGTGCTTGCTCACAGGGGATCACCTGATTGCTGGGGTCTTTCTGCAACTGTGGGGGTTCCCCCTACAGTTGATAGTGCTAGGAGATGACTGTTGTGAAATGGCGCTATATAAATAAAGTTGAACTGAATTGAATTGAATTTGTTGTTTGTAAATAGTATGTTTTGTATATTGACATTTTTGTTCAGTAAAGCATGTTTAGAATTGAAACTTCATTTTCTCTGTGTCATTACTACTGACAGTGTTTCTGGATAGCTAACAAGATAGCCCTGAGTGTCACCTTTCTTTAGAGCCCAAGATGAAGCTTCTATGTTGAAGCATTCAAAAGTTCTAGATGTTTTTCCAAACTGGCACAGTTTGGCACAGTTTGGGCTATATAACAAGATAGCCCTGAGTGTCACCTTTCATTAGAGCCCAAGATGAAGCTTCTATGTTGAAGCATTCAAAAGTTCTAGACATTTTTCCAAAGTGTGCCAAAGTGTGCCATTTGGCACAGTTTGGCACAGTTTGGCACAGTTCAAAAACGCCTGGGAACAACCTGAGAAAAAAGCTGTGTAATACATTCATTTTTTGTGGTATTGTTACCAAATTTGGACCTCAGCTTGATAACACTTGGTTCTACATTTCTGTTGCATTTTCCAGCCGGATCGGACAGCTGTGTGTTATTTGCAAGCATTTGTATCCAAAAAAACACCCAGGCGAAATTTATTTTCTTCAAGTTCAGTATGTTTAGATGACTGTTACTCAGTGGCAGGAGCACTTAGAGAGATTATGACTGTTTTGCCAAAAAATTCAAAGTGTTTTCTTTTAAATGAGACCAACCCCATGAAGATGCTGCAAAGGGTTGAAGACCAGCTTTTGATTTACTTTGGGCACATTATTTTTTGGCGTTTTTAGGGAAATTGACCGGAGTGCAAGGGGTTAAAAGCCAATTTTTACAATGTGTCTCAAAAGTGTTTAGAGTGGAACGTTCTCTGAGTGTAGGTGGTATATTATTCCAGATCTTGGTGCCCCTCACTGAGCACAGAAAATGTGGTACTGTCATGGCGCCCGCAGGGCCATCATCAATCTCAGCTGCATGCACACCTGCTGCCAATCATCAGCGGGCGTTAAAAGCCGGACCTGCCTGTGACTCAGCATGGAGCCGTTTGTCAAACTCCCGAGGACACGTCTCTCGTCTACAGCCACATCCTGGCTCTTCATCTACCCAAGAGCAACGCGTCGCCGCACATAAGCTTAATATCAACTTACCTTGTCAAGTTCATCTCCCCTGTGCACAGGTGGATCTCCCTGGCAGCGGATTCTCTCTCCCGGGTGGCGGTTCAGCTCCACTCCTGCATCAGGGTAACTTGCACTCCCTGCGCAAAGCCAGACGCTGTCTTCCTGGCAGTCGCCCTCAAGGCAAACCTGAGCCCTCCACCACCATCTGCAAAAGTAAGTGGTCGTCATTATTACGCCCTTAGCGCTGGTGCTGAGTTAATACCTCTGTTTTGTCTCCATAGGGTTGCCAGGCCGAGCGACGTCCAGCTCTCCCACAGCACTAGTCCAGCACTGTACACACCACACTGTACATACACGCATGCATTCACATGACACAGGTTGCTAATAAAAGGATAATTGTATTTCCCTTGAGTCTGTCTTTTGTCCCCTGGGTCCAAAATTATGTCAGGTACATCTGTGGGGGACCTCACAGTCTCCTCTAGTGATTGCTCTGGTGGTTGTACCAGTGACAGTCCTCAGTTTAACATATTCTTCCGGGGACGAAGGGGGCACATAGCCATTTAATATGGCTATGTCAGCGTCTGTTTGTGAACTGTCACAACGCTGTCAAAGCGTTGTCTATTTTTGTTTGTTGTATTTGCTCCGTTTTAAATTTTTCTCTCTTTATCTCTTTTACTGATATCAACTTTTTACTTAGTGTTAGCTTAGTAAATACAACAGCCTGATCAGGCACACAGGTGAATCAGACCCCAGGCAGGGCTGTTCACCAGGTTAGGCTAACCTGTTTTAGCTAGCTAGCTAGCTAGCCACTTCTGGCCTGGAAAGCCATGGCTCCATCCCCTACTTGTGTCAGCTGTGTCTCCCTCTCTAAGAAGGTTTCTGAGTTAGAATTGAGACTCTCTAACCTTTATAAGATTCGGGAGGCTGAAAACCACCTGGACACTATTATCTTTGGACGGACATTGGCCCCAGCGACGGACTCGCAACTAGCAGAGATGGCTACTTACCTAGGTGAAATTAGCACATCGCCATCCACTTCCACCCCTGCTCCAGTCACCTCAGCTGTCCAGGACTCCAGCATGAAACACTGGCTTCAGCTCGAAGCTAAACCCAAAGCCCTGGGTGGTTCGTCACTGCCTCAATGCACACCCTGGACCATGGTTGGGTCAAATGGCAAATGTTGGGGATTGACCAGACATGGCTACGCCTCCTCCCTTACCCTTTTGCTGGAAAACAGATTTGACATCCTTTCCCTGGAAGATTTCCCCCACCTGGACGTCGATCATCCTCCCATGGCCGCCCCTCCTCCTTCAGCAGCGGCCCAAACCCACAAGCCCCGGATCAAAACTACCTTAGGTGTACCAAACTATACACCAGCTCCAAAAAGAAGAGAGCGCATCCCTCCGCATCACCCCCGCATCGGCACCCCGCCACCACTGCAGCAACTACGGCAAAATTATCTACCATTTCAGAAGCCACCAACAAAGTCCCCCCAGGTGACGCTGGTAATTGATGATTCAATAATGAGGAACGTCAGAAACAGGTACTGTGTTACACAGTTTTTTTCCTGGGGCTAAAGAGTCAGACATTGAGGCTCTTACCTCAATAGTAGACCCCGTAGTAGACCCCGGCCGTGCGCCTCAGTCTACTACGCACAGTTGTACTAAAATATCTGCAATAATATCTGCAATCTGCTACAGAAGAGTAGCGGGGGGGGGGCGTTCACGGTCCAGACGCGGCGCACGGACTGGACACGGTCCGTGCGCCGTCCGGACTGGACCGGAGCGGTCCGGGTCCGTCATGTTGCAATGACGCACAGTTGTAATTTACCGATCGGTCAAAAGTCATTTTGATTACAATTTTCAGGGATAAAGAATAATTTAGCTTGTAACACTTACCTGTCCACAACAGCAGTGTCGCTGGCGAACTTCTCTTCCTCATTGTCAGACGAACATGATGTTGGACCGCTTGTTACGGACTCGTGGTTCTGGTCACGTGACCTGGTCAAACCATAATTCCATTATTGCGGTTTTGCGCTTCCATGATTGCGGTTTTGGCGAACGATTTTTCAAAACAAATAAGAACAGTAGTAAGAAAAAAAGACTGGCGAACGCGTGTGTGTCACCCAGCCTTACACAAAACAGATTTTAGGCAAGGGAGGCAAGCTTTCGAACTTCTGTGCTTCAATTGGCTTGCTGTATTCACAGCCGTTGGTAGGCGGGTCCTTCTTGCTAGGTTTTCAGTCATTGGTTCTTCAAGGTTTCAGAAACCCAATTCAAGGCTCTTATTAGTCGAAGGAGAGGTCAATCACATCCAAACCAATCAAAACGCTCCTTTGGCTTTCTGTTCGCGGCTGTGTCTGTAGTGGAAGAACGGAAATGCAGGTTTTTTTTTTCTCAGTGCGCCCTAGGACGCAGAGACGTGACCACCCACGGTACACCGGAGTGCAAGAGGTTAAACTTAAACTTAATTTCTAACCGGTTTTCAAATAAGTGAACTAAAAAAATTTAGTGACTGACCACTGAGTTTTTCATCAAATCTACTTGAGTAGAAAGTATCCCGCAATAAAATTACTCATGTATGTACTGTTCTGTCAAAGTTACTTGAGTACATGTACATTAAGTAAATGTAACTAGATACAACCACCTCTGCCTAAAACACACCATTCTCATCTACTGTGTCTACAAGTACAAGAACCTGTTGTGGCAACATGTTTATCCATCATTCCCAATGTTTGACTTTAATGAATAAATATAACTTGTATCAAACCTGCACTGTAGATATTACTACTGCATACGCTAATGTTTTTTTGGAATTCTTAACTATTGTAAATAAGAAAATACAGGGAAAGTACTTGAGATAAATCTTTATTTAATAATGAAATAATAGTCTTTGGAAATACAATATTATGTGTTGCCATAAACAAACATGTAATTAATGCATGAACTGAGGTGCAGTTCTGTAAAAATGTAAATTATTTAGAAAGGTTAACAAAGAAAAATGAACTTTTCTGAACTGATTACCTAACTAACTAACTAACTAACTAACCTGCACTTATATAGCGCTTTTCTAGTCACAAAGACCACTCAAAGCGCTTTCATTAATACTAACCCTCTATTCTAAGGGCCTATAGGAAACAAATATCTAGGGACAATTTAGAACAGCCAATTAACCTAAGAAAGTGTATACATGTAAAACATCATTGTTGGCCTTAAAGAAGAAGGGAGAAAGTGCTTCCATCATAGACCACCTCTGCTGAACACACCAAGACTGGTCCCCAGGGGCCTCATGTACAAAGACTTGCGTGGATTTACTACTGAAAAATGATGTATGTTTAAATCAAGGAAATGCCGTAAGCAAAAAAGAAAAACACTAGAAAAGCACTCATAGAGCGCATACCTCCGTCAAGTCTCCTTCTGTTAGTCATGGATCACCTCCAAAATGTAATGGGTTTGTGTGTAGGCCTATAGCCACTTGTGGTGAAAATGGCATCAAAGTCTGTCCATCAGTTTTGGAGTATTGTTGCTAACACACTGTGAGAAGATAAGAGCCTTGGCTGAGGTATGCATTCTCAGATCATCACCAAAATATAATGGGTTCCTCTGTAGCCCAAGAACCACCTCTGGTGAAAATTTCATCCAAATCCATCCAGTAGTTTTTGTGTAATCCTGCTGCACAAATACAAACAAAGCCTTTGGTGGAGGTATGCACTCTCAGATCATCACCAAAATCTGATCATCTGTTCCTCGTGCCATTACACACCTTTCCTGAAAATTTCATCAAAATCTGTTCATAACTTTTTGAGTTATGTTGGTAACAGACAGACAGACAAACAGACAGACAAACCCCAGTCAGGGATGGCAATTTTCCGCCAATCCGCGAATTTCCGCCGATTTATTTTCAAATTGATCATTTCTGTGAATCGTCTAAATCCGTTGAGAAAATTTTAGGGGGGGTAACGTACCTTATTGTTACCGATTTTAGCGAAAATCAACACAATTACATAAGTGCTCGGCGCTTCCCCGGAAGTCGTCTCCCGTGATAACCCGGATGTGTTGTGTTCAAGCTACTGCTGTATTGTAAACAGCCCTGCGATTGGATAGTTGCAAACGATTGGACCAATCAAATGGCTCGTTGTATGCTTTTTCAAAAATTCATGGCGGCGTGTTCTCAGGGATGTGATTTTCTGCTAATTCGCCGAATTCCACTTTATTTTATCTTCCAGGAAGATAAAGTACGTTAAGTATGTTAGCGGCTTGTGGTCCACGAATGCAGTGAAGGTGCGCCCTTTCAGGCAGGACTGAAAGTGGCGTATGGCCAAGTGGAGAGCCATTAACTCTCTGTTACTGGCGGTGTACAACGGCTGTATGAGCTGGGCTGCGCGGGGGAGGAAACGGTAATAAAAGTTAACCATCCCCTTTTATGATTCCAAACAGTTTGAAATTGACAGTGCACAGTGGACATTGACTCATAACTTTTGAATATTTCTAAGACTTGGCTACATCAGTGATTGTGCAAAATGAACTGCTCAAGTCTCAATGGAGATTGAAACTGGTGATCTGAAATGAATGCTGAAATTATAAAAAGTAATGGTATGTTGGAATTTTATTTCTATTATGGAATAGATACTGTAAAATTAACTGATTTTGATTTGATCAAGTGTTAAAGCATGTGATGGATAATGCTTGTTGGAATATTTTAGGAATGCTATGTTCTTGGAACAAAAGTCAATATTATACAGTAATGGCATTCAAAGTGGCATTCAGCTGTTTGTTTTATGTCATTTAAGCACAGTTCTGGTACTTAAAAATCATAAAAACCCAGGAGCTTCGGGGGGCTTCGCCCCCCTTGCCCCCCCCCCACCAGGGCTCTGCCCCGGACCCCGCTGGGGGACTATGTCCCCCAGACCCCCTGCTGAATTTTCAGATAATTTCCCCAACCCCAAATCACATCGCTGGTTCGTGTTGGAATTCTGAGCTTTCGGTATTGTTTTCAGCGGAATTATGAGATTTTTATCGAAGGATCAGGAGTCATCAGTGCTAGGAATAGACAAAAGTGTCAAAAATAAGTTCCGATGGAATTGGCTTGAGAGAAAAGTGACGGTGAAGGTGAAAATTGGCTCAAAGTTTGACGAGGTAACAGAAACACTCGGACAATTTCTGAAGAAACCAGAAAAGGAGATGAAGTTCAAAGTTCAGAGACTGACACTAGTCTAGTGGCTAGGAGGGGTTCCCATGCACCCCCCGGAAATCAACTTTTAACCAGCATTTCTGGAATGCTCTGGATAAGCTGTTAACGAAATGCCTTGTTCTCAAGCTTGCAAAATGTCCCACGTGACTTTTTATGCTAATTTTATGTAAATTATTGCCGCCATTACCAGAAAATGCATTTTTTGTTATATCTCTTTAAATGTTTGAGAAAACTCCTTAATTATGGCTTCTACACCCATGTTATGAAGGTCAATTGTCACATTGAACCTATTTCCAGAATGGCCATATTTGTATAGAACAAGAAAATATGCAAATTAGGCCCGCCATTGTGCAAAAATCTTTATTTCTCTATATCTCTACCAGTCTTGGACATAGCCTCACCAAAATGGTTTCTACCTCCCTTATTACATGGTCAAACAATATGATAACGTTATCATTGTTGTGAATACACGTGTTACTAGTATGTTACGAAATCCTGTAATTACGGCTGCCACTAAGAAAAAATAGTTTTTTCCCCCTATTTTGGCACCTTTTAAAGATAAACATTTTCTGGGAGCTTCTACCTCCCTATTAACATGGTCAAGGAACACAAAGATTGATCGTGCTATTCAAGTTTTCTTTCTCACCTTATGCATTTTCATAATAAATGGTTAAAGCACCCATCCACAAATAAACCTTGCTGTCTACTTGGACACAGGATCTGGCAAACACTGCAAGCTACTCAGTCTCTCGGAAATTGCTGAGTCCTTGGGACGCAGCTACTGTTCCACCATACTTGGCTTCTACGTGTTCACTGGAGAAGATTGTACAAGCTCCTTTAAAGGAAAAGGAAAAGTCGGTCCTCTGAAAAAACTTGAGAAGAGCCCAAGGTTTCATGAGGCATTCCGTCAGCTTGGAGAGAACTGGAACATTGACCCTGAAGTGGTTACGCAGCTGGAGAAGTTCACCTGTATCATGTATGGGCAGCCTCGTGAATCGTCCGTGGATACCGTACGTGTCAAACTGCATCGAAAGATGGTTGGTGAAGGTGAGAGGCTCACTACCAAGTTAAAAGTCGACCTGTCACGTCTCCCTCCGTGCCACTCTGCGCTCAAGCCACACATCCAGCGTGCAAACTACCGGGTTGCGCTGTACAAACGAGCTCACCAAGCTATCTTCGAAAAGCTGAAACCACATGATGAGGGTCAGGGTTGGTTAAGAACAGACCAGGAAGTACTAGAACCCATCTGGTACTATGGAGAGGCGCTACCTACTTCACTCGTAGATATCCTAGATACTGCTGGTGAAGACGACAGTGAAGAAGAAGAGTCTGAAGACGAAGCAGAAGACGGCATAGAAGAAGAGGATGATGATGATGATGATGCGTAATATTTACATATTACTGTTAGAAATGAACACATGATTAGTTTTTATCATGTTCCTTGACCATGTTAATAGGGAGGTAGAAGCTCCCAGAAAACGTTTATCTCTAAAAGGAGCCAAAATAGGGCGAAAAAAACTATTTTTTCTTAATGGCAGCCGTAATTACAGGATTTCATAACATACTAGTAACACGTGTATTCACAACAATGATAATGTTATCGTATTGTTTGACCATGTAATAAGGGAGGTAGAAACCATTTTGGTGAGGCTATGTCCAAGACTGGTAGAGATATAGAGAAATAAAGATTTTTGCACAATGGCGGACCTAATTTGCATATTTTCTTGTTCTATACAAATATGGGCATTCTGAAAATAGGTTCAATGTGACAATTGACCTTCACAACATGGGCGTAGAAGCCATAATTAAGGAGTTTTCTCAAACATTTAAAGAGATATAACAAAAAATGCATTTTCTGGTAATGGCGGCAATAATTTACATAAAATTAGCATAAAAAAGTCACGTGGGACATTTTGCAAGCTTGGGAACAAAGCATTTCGTTAACAGCTTATCCAGAGCATTCCAGAAATGCTGGTTAAAAGTTGATTTCCGGGGGGTGCATGGGAACCCCTCCTAGCCACTAGACTACACAGCTTGCTGCCAAAAGGAAGAAAGTTTCACATTAGAAGTGACTTGGTGACCAGTGTAAATAGTGTAATAAACTCTTATAGAACTGTTAAATATGTTGCACTAAAGACAGTGAGACCACATTGAAGAAAAAGTAAGTTAACTCTTCATTAAATTTAATGATTTATCTAAGTCTAGTATTTCATTTTTTTAAATCATTTTTTTCAGTCTAAATTACTTCTGTTTTACTGAAAACCTCCCAGCTTCAGGGGGGCTGCCCCCCCAGCCCCCCCATAAGTCAATCGACCAAATTAGATTTCAGCTGAAATCAGAATTTCCTGTTGCCATCCCTGCCCAGTAAAAACATTACCTCCTCGGCGGAGGTAAAAATCCAGTTGTATGAAACAGTGCGTATGCAGAAATCAAAGCACATTTCCTTTGTACATTGCAATCTATTTGAAATTGAACACACGTGAGGAAATACCAGACTTCTCCCTTGACACACCTCCATTTGAATATGCAATTACATGCAGATAGGCATGCAAATACAAGTGCTGCACGTTTAATTCTCCTATATCCATGATCAAAAATAATGGATTTAATGGAATTTCACGGACTGTGAGTTGGAGGCGCTACTGAATGAAGGAGAGGCATGTAAAAACATTTTGTTTGGCACACTGTCTTCTGGCATTAGCGCTAGATACAGGTAATTTAATAGCCTGCTCACAGCCCTATAAGATTAGTTTACTGTTTTCCTTTATTCAGACAGGGATGAGAAGGAGATGTTTACTTAACCTTGACATATTTCGACTGATATCTGCAGTCATCCTCAGAAGCATCATCTGATTGCTGTGATTTATGACCCACCGGGTTTATCAGCTGGTTGAATAAAGGAAAACAGAAATGAAAAAGAAGACAATATGAACCTATTTAGTGGGTAGCCCCGGTCGCCTGTCAGCTGAAAGCAGATCATATTAGACTTGACAAGTACATATTTTATGTCCAAAATGCAAATCTCATCCTTTATAGTTATATACAATTTACATGGATTACACACACTACTACTGTAAATTACTGTAAATGAATGAAGTGCGCTGGGGAAAGGGTGAGACTGTCGCATTTCAAAATTTACACGTGTTTATTGACATAACTACTGTACACACAGAGGCAATTGGGAGCTTGGTAGAATGCTGTGATACTGTAGTTTAATCAGCAGAAAAAGGAAGTCACTTACTCAAATCACTGAGTTGTAAAGAAGCCTTGAAGACAGGGTGATATTTGGGGGCACACAGGTGCGTTGGGCATGAGGTGGGTTATTATTAGGACAAATAGATGAATTTACTCACCAAGAAGCCACCCATCCACACAGTGCCAGCTTGTAGTTCGTTCCCAACAATGCTGTTTATTAGAATCATTAGGAAAACCGGCTGTTGCTGCAAATTGAGCTTTGACGTTGGCCTGTTCAACTGCATTGTGTGGGAATATGATGTACCTGGGTGATAGCCGGATAATGCCATCCCACACAGCTGGCATAGCTCGGCTCAGAGTCAACTGGGAAATTCCTGATTAGTCTGCCAGGTCCCTCTGGAATGCTCCTGTTGCCAGAAACCCCAGAGTTGTGCACACCTGCACTGGGACGGACAGCGGCTTCTCGGCGTGTCGTGCTCCAAGAGCGGCTGTAGCTCTGAGCACAGTTTCACAAGGACCGCCCATGGAAACCTAAACCGGCTGACAAGTCAGTCATCATCCTGAGCCAGAAAATCTTCTGTCTCTAAATACCCTTTCTCTTCTTACTGCACGGTTTGCAATATCCTTTAATAATGCTAACGCCATTGTTGTTAGAGGTATTTTCTGCACTCCTTTGCACTTGCTTTTATAACCACTCATCTAATTGCGCACACTTTGATGATTGTTCATCATGTCTCCCTAGTGTGTATAATAATTTTCACGTCATTATTGGTCTCCCAACATCACCTGTAAGTGTTGCCAAAGGACCAATAACAGTAGAAACGTACATAGGCCAGCCATGAAGTTGCCGTGGGACTGCACATATTTCCACGGTCATTTCATTCTTGATACATCTGAAATTTTCCATGGAAAAGGATGTATGCCATGGTTTTGTGTGTAAGTACCCTTTGTACATGAGACCCCTGGTCTCTGCTGAAGACACCAAGACTGGTCCCCTGGTCTTTGCAGCATTCAGCTCCACATCAGATGTAGTTGTTACGGATCACACAGACTTTTGCTGGACTAAAAAAATACACAATCATTAAAGCACATTACTTCCTCTGCTGAGTTGAATGTTTATAATAGAAAATAACTCTGACTAACTTGTAACCTTGGAAAGTTAAGGACTTCATAGATGCTTCATGGTATCCTGGTCTGATACAATTTCTGGAAGAGAAGTGATAAAAAGATGTTTAGCATCTGCCATATACAGAGGTAGGTACAGTAGTCTGAAATTGTACTCCAGTAAAACCAGCATTAACTTATAATAATTAAACTTATAATTACTCATGTTTGAGTAGTCACCAATACATTATTTTAGTAAGAAACTACTAAAAACTTTACTTGAGTAGTAACAAGCTTACTCTGGCTTATTTGAGGGGGGCTTCTCTTAAATTTGTGAATTTATATTTCTTATAAATTTGTCATTTTTCTCCTAAATTCTCATGCTTTTTTCTCATAGATATGGGGCTTTTTTCCCCTGAAATTTATGACTCTGTCCAATTTGTTTTTTCTTCATAAACCTGCTATTTATTTGGTAAATTTGTGACTTTTTTCTGAGAAATTTACTTTTTTAAAATATAAATTAGTGAGGGTAAAACAGTAATATGTTCTGAACCAGAAGAGTAGAAAAATCAGTAACTGAGAACAGTGTGATTGTATTCATTTCAAATCAATAATCAAAATACTATTTGAAAGACCCGCAAAATGTACTTGAGTAAAAGTTCAGGTTTTTCTTTAATAAGTATCAAGGGGGAAGAAAAGCATCCTGCAATAAAACAACTCACAAAGTATAACTGACGTTATGTGACCAGATGTACTTGAGTAACTACAGTGGTATGAAAAAGTGTTTGCCCCCTTCCTGATTTCTCATTTTTTTGTATGTTTGTCACACTTAAATGTTTCAGATCATCAAGCAAATTTAAATATTAGACAAAGATAACACAAGTAAACACAAAACACAGTTTTTAAATGAAGGTGTTTATTATAGGGGAAAAAATCCAAACCTGCATACCCTGTGTGAAAAAGTGATTACCCCCTAAACCTAATAACTGGTTGGGCCACCCTTAGCAGCAACAGCTGCAATCAAGCATTTGTGATTACTGGCAGTGGGTCTTTTACAGCGCTGTGGAAGAATTTTGGCCCACTCATCTTTGCAGAATTGTTGTAATTCAGCCACATTGGAGTGTTTTTGAGCATGAACTGTCTTTTTAAGGTCATGCCACAGCATCTCTATTGGATTCAGGTCAGGACTTTGACTAGGCCACTCCAAAGTCTTCATTTTGTTTCTCTTAAGCCATTCAGAGGTGGACTTGCTGGTGTGTTTTGGATCATTTTCCTGCTGCAGAACCCAAGTGCGCTTCAGCTTGAGGTCACGAACAGATGGCGGGACATTCCCCTTCAGGATTTTTTGGTAGACAGCAGAATTTATGGTTCCATTTACCACAGCAAGTCTTCCAGGTCCTTAAGCAGCAAAACAGCCCCAGACCATCACACTACCACCACCATATTTTACTGTTGGTATGATGTTCCTTTTCTGAAATGCTGTGTTACTTTTATGCCAGATGTAATGGGACACACACTTTCCAAAAAGTTCAACTTTTGTCTTGTCAGTCCACAAAGTATTTTCCCAGAAGTCTTGGGGATCATCAAGATGTTTTCTGGCAAAACTGAGAGGAGCCTTTATGTTCTTTTTGCTCAGCTGTGGTTTTCATCTTAGAACTCTGCCATGCAGGCCATTTTTGTCCAGTCTCTTTCTTATGGTGGAGTTATGAACACTGACCTTAACTGAGGCAAGTGAGGCCTGCAGTTCTTTGGATGTTGTTGTGAGGTCTTTTGTGACCTCTTGGATGAGTTGTTGCTACGCTCTTGGGGTAATTTTGGTCGGCTGGCCACTCCTGGGAAGGTTCACCACTGTTCCATGTTTTCGCAATGTGTGGATAATGGCCCTCACTGTGGTTTGCTGGAGTCCCAAAGCTTTAGAAATGGCTTTATAACCTTTTTCAGACTGATAGATCTAAATTACTTTGTTTCTCATTTGTTCCTGAATTTCTTTGGATCGCAGCATGATGTCTAACTTTTGAGGATCTTTTGGTTGACTTCACTTTGCCAGGCAGGTCCTATTTAAGTGATTTCTTGATCGAGAACAGGTGTGGCAGTAATCAGACCTGGGTGTGGCTAGAGTAATTGAACTCATCTTTCCAAAGATGTGATAAACCACAGTTAATTTATGTTTTAACGGGGATGGGGGGGGGGGCAATCACTTCTTCACACAGGGCTATGTAGGTTTGGATTTTTTTTTTACCCTTTATGGGTAACCCCCACAGCCTACGGACAAGCAGAGCGCACAGCTGGAGCAATTATCAGAACAATGACGGAGATCAATAGGCAGCCGCTCTTTGTCTAGCTTCTTCCTGCCAGTTCCGCTGTTGATATGTATGACTCAAATGCAAACGTTCATGCTTCCTGCTCTCACTGTGATGCAAATGTCCCATGCCTTTCATGTATTGTCTGTAACTGGGTATAAAAACTGCATTGCTCTGTAACCCTTTCTCTCTCTCACTGCTCATCTGACTAGACGCATCCACTGTCTGTTAGGAGAGCCTCCGGGCTCGCTCTGGCGCGCATGCACGACGCCGGGGTGAGTTCTGTGATGGTGGTATGAATAATAAACTCCCTCAAAAACTCTCAGTTCGCCGCTTATTATTTCATGCCGCCACACCTTAATAATAAACACCTTCATTTAAAAACTACATTTTGTGTTTACTTGTTATCTTTGTCTAATATTCAAATTTGTTTGATGATCTGAAACGTTTAAGTGCGACAAACATACAAAAAAAAAGAGAAATCAGGAAGGGGGCAGACACTTTTTTCACCACTGTAAGTAGTTACTGCCCACCTCTAACCACAGAAAATAAATGAAATGTACATTTACTTTAATATTTTGTCATGTCCAAATTAATAATCAGTGGTTAACAAATTTTAGCCATTTTATCTTTGGTAAGCCTGCTAATGGTTATGACATTAAAACAGCTGCTCATATCGCAGTATTGTGGTGAAAAAAAAAAAAAAAAACGCTAAATGCATGAACAATGCTGAAGATCCAAAGCACGGTATACAGATGTTAAACACAGTATTTAAATATTTCAGCACACATTTTTTGATATCATGATTACCATATGTTGTGTAAAAAAACACGATTATGTACAGTTTCACAACTGTAACCCACGGACAACAGATGGGAATTAGCCACTGGCTACAGTCTGGCAAGTTTACATTGACTGATATCAATGTTCATCAACTTGCACTGTCCTTAAAAACAGAAATTTACAATTTGCATATGGCTTACTTTACTAAGTTGTTCATTCATTTAATAGCAGTAAAATTATGAGTGTGTCATGAGTTTGAGCTCAAATGTTCTCCCTGAGCTCAGACTCAATTTATTTCTGAGTTTTGTATATCTGTTGTTATTATTTTGTCAGCTTTTTTGTTCTTTTGTGCCTTTTTTTTTCTCACCTGTCCTGCGGAGCTGTCATGTCTCCCTCAGGTGAACCAGACCGGAGGAGGAGGAAGTAGAGTTGGGATGAGCTGGAGTTTGTCTCCATAATCGAGGACATGGAGATCGGTGCTCGGAACTGCTCATCCCGTAAAGATGAGATGCTGTGCTGGGGTGGAGTCGCTAATCTGTTGGAGGTCCAGGAATCCTCCTGCTTCTCCAGCAGCCATTTCCCCGACGCCGAAACGGAAGCCCTCCTCAGCAGTGCAGCCTTCCTCTCTCTTTTTTCCGGCCGAATCCTCAGCTCTCTCCGGGCCTGCAGCTGCTCTTCCCCGCTCCACTACGGCGCCCTCTCCTGCTGCTGAGAGGTCCTTCCTTTGTTCCCCAGCTACGTCTGTCTCTGTGACAACAGGGGCGGCTCCTCCACAGTCCTCAGGGGGGCCCATGCCCACCATTGCCATGGAGAGGGATGACGATACACCTGCTGCAGCAGACAACATTAAACACCGGGAAAGCAGGCAAGTTACATTTCATTCAGTTTTAATTTAACACCTGCTGCTGTTAATAATTGCTCACCAGTCCTCTCTGTGTCCTCTCCAGTAGCCCCTGAGTGTGTGCCGACCCCGGGATTGAGCCACCAGACGCAGGAGGAGCCTGTGGCCCTGGAGAACCCAGTTTCAGTGCCAACGGTGAGCCGACCCCAAGCTGCCATGCCGGATGAGTCACCAGCGTGGGCCTCTTCCTCTGGGGAAGCGGAGACTGCAACCACCATCATGCCTGCTGCGGAGGCCACCACAGCAAAGTTAGAACCCGAGCTTGACCTCCAAGAGACCGGGCCTGAGACATCGTCGTCGTCTGGATCGACAGAGTCCCGGAAGGCGGTGGAGCTCGAGCTCAGGCAAGTGCTCTCTTTTACTTTTCTCTTTTCTGTCCTGGAGAAATCTTGCCTGGCTCTTGGTGAGGAGAGTCGGTTGCAGCCTCCAGCTACACCTGAGCTCACCTCACCGGGCTCTGCCGCTGCCGGTGACCCTGACCCTGTTCCTCTGTTCCTGTTTGTTCTGAGCCTTCTTCCGGGGTCGCTGGGGAAGATCCAACTTCGCCAGATGTCTCCATGGGTCCAGGCTCACCACTTGAGGACATCGTGGGTCCAGATCCCCCTGCTGAGTTCGTCGCGGGTGCTCTGTCCCAGCCCGGGACCTCCGTGGGTGCAGCCTCCCCTCTGCCTGAGGTCGTCGTGTTGGTCCCTCCTCCTCGGTTTGAGTCTCCGTGGGTGCTGCATCCCGGTCGGGGACCCTCGTGGGTGCTGCGCCCCAGTATAAATCCAACATGGGTGCTGCGCTCCAGCTTGGGCAGTGGACCCCAGTGGACCCCAGGCTGGGGCACTACGCTGAGGGTGCAGCATTGGCCCAGTCCGGGTCCACCAAGGGTGCAGCGTTGGCCCAGTCAGGGTCCACCGAGGGTGCAACGTTGGCCCAGCCTAGGTCCACTGAAGGTGTGGCAGAGCTCAAGCCCGGAGCTACCACGGGTGCTGCAGAGCTCCAGCCCGGAGCCACCACGGGTGCTGCAGAGCTCCAGCCCAGAGCCACCGCAAGTACTGCAATGCTCCAGCCCGGCGCCTCCGTGGGTGCAACTATCTTTCAGCCCAGGACCACCGAGGGTGTTGAGGCCTCTCCTCCTCTGCCTGACACCGTTATGGTTCCCCCTCCACTGCCAGACTCCGTCGTGGATCTTCTTCCGCCACCAGATACTGTTGTGCCCCCCCCCCTTCAGCCCTTCATCCCCTCATTGGGCCTCCCTGTGGTGGAGCCACTTCCTGGGTCACCCCTCCAGTCCTGGTGGCTGAAGAACTCAGGCCGGCCACCCGACAGACTGAGCCACTGGGTTGGGTGGCCCATATTCTCCAGCAGGCCACCCGACTCATTCCACCTTGCCTTCTGTCTGGCCTGGGACTTCGGCCGGCCACCCGAACAGCCGAGTTCTTTGGCCTAGGGGGCCCAGGGGCCTGGTGTAGTGTGGGTGCAGGCCTGGAGTGGGCTTCACTTTTTCTCTCCCCCCTAACCTGTTTTACACCACCTCCCACCCTGGGTGTTTTTTGCTGTACCTTTTTCTCTTGGGGGGGGGGGAGGTCTTTTGGTGTTACCTGGGGGTGTCTGGAATCCACCCCTTAAAGGGGAGGCTCTGTCATGAGTCTGAGCTCAAATGTTCTTCCTGAGCTCAGACTCAATTTATTTCTG
Organism: Pholidichthys leucotaenia; assembly: GCA_020510985.1. Lineage (NCBI taxonomy): Eukaryota > Metazoa > Chordata > Actinopteri > Cichliformes > Pholidichthyidae > Pholidichthys > Pholidichthys leucotaenia. The sequence continues at coordinate 401,745,811 of CM035841.1, read as the reverse complement.
AGTTTTGTATGTCTGTTGTTATTATTTTGTCAGTTCTTCTTTATATATATATATATTTTTTTTTTTTTTTTGCCCTCTTCTCTCCAGACACTATCACCCGCTGCTCACAGTCTGCTCTCCTGTCACCTCAGCTGTGAGCAGTCATGTAATTAGGTCACCTGCCAGCTCAGGTGCCCCACACCTGCTGCTCATTTGTTTGCTCATTATTTAAGCTGGTGCTTATGCTTCTGGTCATGGTTTCCCTGCGGCAGTATTGCACTAATGATGTTACTGGACTTCATTCCTCAGTAAGTCTTCCTCCTTATCTCCTCCAGAGCAATTCCAGCTCTGGAGTGCCTACCTTGTATATTACACTTGTTTGCATTTTTGTATTGTCTGCACTATTTTTGTTCTCTTTTGTTAATAAATGTCATGACTACAGTTCAGCGCATGGGATTGTCTTTCTGCCCCGAAGGGGCGTTCATGACAGAGTGAAATAACTGTATACATGTAACTGAGCAAGTGACAAATACAACATTATTGGTGATGTTTTTACCTTGAAGTATAGATGCTAATCTTTAAGCACAGCCGTTTTCCGGTGGCTGGGGAGCGTAGGTGGTTCAGAGTCTCTCTCAGACCCACCCATAGACTGTAGACCCACCCTTTGCTCCTCCTCAAGCTCCTCCTCAGCCCCCTAAAAATTCAACATGGCTGCAACTGGGGAAGGAAAATCACAGGCTTCTCATCCTCTCAGCACAAAACAAATGGGTGACGTCACGGAGGCTCTGTTCATTTTTTTTTTATACAGTTGTATGTGTTGGACACAGCATTAGCTAACTACTATAAAATAGGCTGAATGTGAGAGGCAGCGTTGCCACTTCCACTTATTTCTTGAGACTCTGGGCTTCCATTTTTAAGAAGCTGCTTGTAAAAATAAGTAGTTGTCAGTTGTGATATTGGGGTTTGTTTTACTACGCACTGTTGTTTATTTGGGCTTCTTCTCATACAAAGGAGGGAGCAGCCGAAAGAAGAAGAAATGTCAGATCGAGACTCATCTCACCTTTTAAATTTTCATTTTCATTTTTTTTAACCCCATTAATATTTTCCATACATACGCCGTACTCACCTGCTGGGATGTGAGCGCACTCACTCTGTTGGCTTCATCCAGTGAGCAGCAGGAAATGGACTTCAGTCAAGATCAAGGAAAAACTGGCCACAAACAGTATATAAAGAAATAAACAATTTTATTTGTTTGATTACCATGTTTAATTTGCAAATTGTTCTCTATGAAATTAAATAACTGCAGCCTCTTTTATTTTTTTACCACAAAAGAATATGAATTAATAACCTCAATCTACCCTTGTTAAATTTATTTTTCAGGAATTTTTATATTTTTATATTTATATTATTATTCCCCCCATTTTCTACCACTTAATCCTTTTCAGGTCACGGTGGTGGTGGTGGTGGTGGGGTGCTGGAGCCTATCCTAGCATCTTTGGGTGAGAGGCAGGGTACACCCTAGACAGATCACCAGTCCATCACAGGGCATCAACATAGTCTCCCCTTTGTCCGCACACTTCTTCCATCGGTGTTGCAGCACTGGATCCCTGTGGTTGAAAAATAAACCACATTTGGTTAAATTTGACCACTATGAACTTTTCACCCCCCCCCCCCCCCCGACTAACACTGGGTGGAGATAAAAAAAAAAAAAATTGCGGTATTATTCCAATTAGCACCAATTGCGACATTGCAGCTGGAGGTGACTCTGAAAGGTTCATTTAATGAAATCTAGTTAGACCAGGGTGAACTCTAGTAAAGTGACAGGACTGTGTTTTTTTTTAGTTTTTTTAATTACTATCACTCTAAATCTATCTATAAATACAAAGAATCTGTGTGTGTGTTCCTCACATATCTCTCAAACCGTTCGTCGGACTGGCTTCAGATTTTACAGACGTGGACAAAATTCTTGGTACCCCTCTGTTAATAAAAGAAAAACCCACAGTGGTCACAGAATTAACTTGAATCTGACAAAAGTGGTAATAAATAAAAATTCTATGAAAATTAACCAATGAAAATCAGACAATGCTTTTGAATTGTGGTTCAACAGAATTATTTTCAAAAACAAACTCATGAAACAGGCCTGGACAAAAATGATGGTACCCTTAACTTAATATTTTGTTGCACAACCTTTTGAGGCAATCACTGCAATCAAACGATTTCTGTAACTGTCAATGAGACTTCTACACCTCTCGGCAGGTATTTTGGCCCACTCCTCATGAGCAAACTGCTCAAACTTCTCCAGATGGCATGTTTCAGCTCCTTCTACAGATGTTCAATAGGATTTAGAGCAGGACTCATAGAAGGCCACTTTAGAATAGTTCAATGTTTGGCTCTTAGCCATTGTTGGGTGTTTTTAGCTGTGTGTTTTGGGTCATTATCCTGTTGCAAGACCCATGACCTGCGACTGAGACCAAGCTGTCTGACACTGGGCAGCACATTTCTCTCTAGAATACCTTGATAGTCTTGAGATTTCATTGTACCCTGCACAGATTCAAGACACCCTGTGCCAGATGCAGCAAAGCAGCCCCAGAACATAACAGAACTTCCTCCATGTTTCACAGTAGGGACAGTGTTCTTTTCTTGCTATGCTTCATTTTTGTGTCTGTGAACATAGAGCTGATGTGCCTTGCCAAAAAGTTCCAGTTTTGTCTCGTCTGTCCATAGGACATTCTCCCAGAAGCTTTGTGGCTTGTCAACATGCAGTTTGGCAAATTCCAGTCTGGCTTTTTTATGATTTGTTTTCAACAGTGGTGTCCTCCTTGGTCGTCTCCCATGAAGTCCACTTTGGCTCAAACGACGACGGATGGTGCGATCTGACACTGATGTACCTTGACCTTGGAGTTCACCATGAATGTGTTTAGAGGTTGTTCTGGGCTCTTTTGTTACCATTCGTATTATTCGTCTCCTCCTGTGGCCACGTCCAGGGAGGTTGGCTACAGTCCCATGGATCTTAAATTTCTGAATATGTGCAACTGTAGTCACAGGAACATCAAGCTGCTTGGAGATGGTCTTATAGCCTTTACCTTTAACATGCTTGTCTATAATTTTCTTTCTAATCTCCTGAGACAACTCTTTCCTTTTGTCATATCCGGCTCTAGGGAGCCGGGCAATCAGAGCCAGGGACAAGCCAGTGAGTCGAGATGTTTTATTCTGGGTAAGGGATAAGGGATGAGGAGAGCACAGACACTCATACAGACGTACATTCTCAGGCTGCACAGCGCAGGGGTAGGTAGCTCGTACCGGACGTGGGGGTAACAAGACGTGCATACTCACAGCGGGATACAAACACCGGAATGCTGCAAGGGGAGTTGAGGCTGACACCAGACGAAGGGGCTTCAGCCTAGCAGTGCTTATGTCGCAGCCCCGAATGATCGAAGCTGCTCCTCTTTATACTCATTAACAGCGCCCCAGCTGATGAGGATTAATTGGCCCCAGCCGTCCCGTGACACTGACAGCTGGGAACCAGCTGAGGCACTGCCCAATGAGAGGCAGGGATAAAAGGAGCATGGGCTGAGCGCCGAGCCGGCATCTCACCCCATGGTGACAGAGCCTCCCCCTCACGGTCGGGCTCCCGAACGACCAGGAACATCCCAGCCCCTCCCCACCTAGGGTGGGCGGAAGGGAGGCAGGACCGGAGGGGAAGATGCAAAGGGAAGGACAAAAAAAAAAAACAAAAAACAATAGACCAATGTAGGGCAGCAGGGCAGAGAAAAAAAAACCCAAATACAATACCCTACAACACAGGGAAAAGGATTAACCCAGAGCACAGTTAGGGAGAAAACTGAGTTAGGACACAGGTAGGGAAAATACCAAATATGACTACAGACAGCATACAACTAACGTGTAGATCGGGGCAAAAAAAGAAAACCAAAAAGGTGGCAGGAATGAATAAAGCAATCACAGAGTATAGTTAAGGGGAACAAAACACACTACTCCATAATGCACCAACAAGACAAAGGTCAGGACAAAAAATGATGAAAAACGCTGTGCATGGATACTAAAGAAAACAAAACACAGCACTGAATATATAAAAGATCACCTAAAGAAACAGAGGTGACAAGGACAAATGGGTAATAATGAAGTACGGTTAAGTGGGAATGAAACATTACTTCAAACAATAACAAACACAGTCAATGTTAAAGTCGGGGCTAGGGAAGGCCCCCCACGAGGATAATAAGACAGAATGGGGTGATCACAGAGTATGGTTGAACAGGAAACCACACGCATACTCCATGATGCACCGACGAGGCCAAGGCTAAGGTAAGGATGAATGAAAACGCTGAGTAAAGATAAGAAAATGCAATACACAGCGCGATACATAAGGTGAGTCACCAAGAGGAAAAAAAGGTGACAGGGTAACAGGATAACAATACGATAAAAATGCTGAGTATGGTTAATAAAAATAACACACAGCACAAAAACATATATTCCCCTAATGGACAAAGAAACTACACCCGAGTGACTTCAATAATAATAAAAGTAGTAAAGGACACCCGAGGAGACGGCAGGCAGAGTCCAAAACGGCCGGAATTGTTCTGTAATCTCCCCGCCCATTGTCCAGTTGGCAACCCGGGGAAGAGAAATGTTCGGACGGCGAACTCTGGGCCCAGATCCCAGGAATCCAGTCCAACGGCTGCCGAACCAGGCCGCCCAAAGGCAAACACAGACCAGTGGGGGGAAACCAGATCGCCGAACCGAAAGTTTTGCGGGTCGGGTCGTCGACCCGCATCACTCAACCACCAGGACCGTTGAGACGGACGAAGGGTCAGAGCGGATCCCGGTGGAAGAGGCTCAGGGGAGAGCCGATGACGAGGGCGGCGGGCCTCAGGGAAACGGCCACCTCCTCACCGGACCTGGACAACACTGGGGCAGCACCCACGTCGGACCCCGATCGGGCCTCAGGCGAACCCACGTTGGACCCCGATTGGGTCTCGGGCGAACCCACGTTGGACCCTGCACCAGAACCGACCTCCAACGTTGAACCCGGACCCTCCAGCACCACGAGGAACCGCAACTCCTCGCCGGTGACCCTGGAAGAAGGCTCAGAAGAGAAAACAGAACCGGGATCAGGATCACCGGCAGCGCCAGAACCCGGCGAGACGAGCTCAGACACAGCGGGCGGCTGCACCCTGCTCGTCTCCCCTGGAGATAGGCTGAAGTGCTCAAAGATAAAAAGAGAGAAAAGAAAGGAGAGCACTCGCCTGATCTCGGGTTCTGACGCCGTCCAGGACTGCGAAGATCCAGGATCCGTCGTCAGGAGGTCGTTGTCAGGCTCCCATCTAGCCGCGTCGGGCCCCGCAGCCAGCACGATGGTCAGCGCAGCTTGAGATTCCTCCAGCTCAGGTAACCCCGCCGACGACCCACTCGGCGTGAAGCCAGAAGAATCTCGTCCCGCTGGACCGAACCGCTCCTCCGTGGAGACCCAGGGACGCTCAGTCGTCGGCGTAGACTCCACGCAGCAGTCAGTCCCCCTCCTCCGTCCGCAATGTAGCTGCGGAACCACAGGCCCTCTCCATATCCCACCACGTTGACCCGGAGCCGGGGACCGCTCGGCGGAGAGAGACACAGAGGATGCGGGATTAGGAATACAGGTTACAGCAGGTGGGGAGAGTTCAGGGAGCTGCGAACCCTGAACTTCTCCTCCAGGGATGTGACAGAGCAAATCATTAAGCAGGTGTGAAAAAACAATGACTTGCCTGCCCCCTGGAGGTTGAGTATCGCCTGCTGTAGTGGAATCTGCTTCTTCCTCTCCCCGCCCGGCGATAACGGAGGACCCCCCGGGAATTCGTCTGAGGATCGCTCGCGTTCTCTCCAGCAGAGAGCTCACCAGGCCGGGATTCCAGGCACACACAGCGGTCAGGAAGCGCGTCGAGGAGGAGGGGGAAACAGCCGGGGTGAGCCAGCCCGAATGTCCAGGAATGACAGCGGGGGAACGAGGCTCAGGGGACGAGGCTGTAGAATCTCCACACTGACGAGGCGAAGGGATGACAGCTGCGTGGGAGGAACGGTCCTGACGATGACCCAGAACTGGATCCGGACGAGGTTCGTGCAGAGGTGACTCGGCGATGTGATGACGACCACTCCCAGGGGACGAAGCGAGGGGGAAACCCAGGATTCGCCGCTCCAGATCGGAGATCGAGACGAGGAAGGCGTCGAGCACGGGAAAGCTTCGTAGCCCTAAAGTCCTCACCATCAATCTCACTGCCGCCGCCACATGCCTGAAGGTGGTGACAGGAAACACAGTGGAGCTCGCGACAGCCACTCGACCCCGGACATAACTGCTGTCAGCTGCGGCTCCTTGAAGGGAATCCCGAGTGACGTGGCGCAGGTCGGGGGAAGTCCTCTGGTTGGCGCGAACTCCCGGACTGGAATAGCGGCAGGAACGGGACTCCGAAGCGGGGAAAGACGTCGCCCACTTCGACTCCCTGCCGGGATTTCCATCCACCCCGTGGAGCTTCTCTCGCTGTGTACCTGCAGCGTCTATCCTGGCACTGTCCTCCAGATGGTACAGAGAGTGAGGGTGACAGTCCAGGAGTTCCTCAGCACGGCCCGGATGCCAGCGTCTCGCGTTGGAGGCGTCGTGCAGGGTGAAGAACGTCCCGTCGACAGCCTCCGAGATGGACCTCAGCTCGTCGCCCTGGCGCCGGAAGTGACTCCTGGGAAACGGCATGCTAGCAGCGCTGACACTCGGACAGAAAGGTAAATTTCCACAGCGACTCACGGCCGCCGGCAACTCTTCTGGCTGCGACATACTGTCATATCCGGCTCTAGGGAGCCGGGCAATCAGAGCCAGGGACAAGCCAGTGAGTCGAGATGTTTTATTCTGGGTAAGGGATAAGGGATGAGGAGAGCACAGACACTCATACAGACGTACATTCTCAGGCTGCACAGCGCAGGGGTAGGTAGCTCGTACCGGACGTGGGGGTAACAAGACGTGCATACTCACAGCGGGATACAAACACCGGAATGCTGCAAGGGGAGTTGAGGCTGACACCAGACGAAGGGGCTTCAGCCTAGCAGTGCTTATGTCGCAGCCCCGAATGATCGAAGCTGCTCCTCTTTATACTCATTAACAGCGCCCCAGCTGATGAGGATTAATTGGCCCCAGCCGTCCCGTGACACTGACAGCTGGGAACCAGCTGAGGCACTGCCCAATGAGAGGCAGGGATAAAAGGAGCATGGGCTGAGCGCCGAGCCGGCATCTCACCCCATGGTGACACCTTTGCTTCCTCTGGTCCATGTTCATTGTGGTACACACCATGTCAACAAACAGCACAGTGACTACTTGCCACATTTTAAATAGGCCGACTGACTGATTACAAGTTTGTAGACACCTGTGATGTTAATTAGAGGACACATCTTGGTTGAACATGTCCCTATGGTCACATTATTTTCAATCTTTTCTAGGGGTACCACCATTTTTGTCCAGGCCTGTTTCATGAGTTTGTTTTTTAAAATAATTCTGTTGAACCACAATTCAAATGCATTGTCTGATTTTCATTGGTTAATTTTCATAGAATTTTTATTTATTACCACTTTTGTCAGATTCAAGTTATTTCTGTGACCATTGTGGGTTTTCTTTCATTAACAGAGGGGTACCAACAATTTTGTCCACATCTGTATAAGTGCTTTTCTGAGGTTACAAGGGTGTGCATCCCCGAGTATGGAGTTGCCACGTCAAAATATGTAATTTTAATCAATAAAAGTTTAGCCAGCGCTAGGTCTCATGGCCAGCCTTCTAGAAGTGTGGGCGGGGTTTCTAATTGACTCCGTACTGACTGGATAATACACGGCATCACAACCAGTCACTAGAGCGATCCGTAAACAAAACAAGGAAGTGAAAAATGACAAATTTGACCAGAAAAAGAGAATACTTGTCATAACTGGCCCTTTCAGGGCAGAAATAAGGCACCAATTGCCTGCTGTGAGTTTGCACATTTAATAAATAATAATAATGAACACAAATACTTGCCACGAAGGGCGAATTACAAAAAGCTTTTTACAAAGACCACAAAGGGTGATAACAGAAAAATACAAATGAAGAAAAACCATGAAAAGTTACTTACACTTAAACTGGCGAAGCAGAGAAAAAGGTTGAGACTAAAACAGGAATCAAGTGTGAGGATTCCTGTCTACACTCGATGAGGTCTCAGCGAGGAATAAACCTCGCCAGGATGTATGAGTGAGAATGTAATTAGAAACACTAAACAGCTGTGACAGGTCACGAACAGATTTGACAGGCGGAAGCCATGTCACAACGCTGTCAAAATAAAAGCACAAATAATAATGACAGAAACCAGGACTAAATACATTTACAGTAAAAGGATAATAACCAAAAGACCTGAGCAAGGTGCAAGCCTGTGCTTGGCATCATGACAATACTGAAGATTTAATGCTTAAAAAATTATACCATAAAGTTGCCATGATCGCGTAGGTCTAATGGATAATTCAGCATGGAGAACACAAGGTGCGTGGGTGCGCTGGGTGAAGGGGGGGCACTGGCAGGGACCTGTGGTGCTGCAAAGGACAGCGATGGCACATGGGTAAAGCAGCAGCCAAGACTCCTGTTAAGTGGGTAGGCTGGGCTTGGCTCCCTGCGAAGGACTGCAATCCATCGTTTCAGCTGCTGCTTCTCCAACACTGGTGTCCGACCGGGCGGACCACGATCCTTCGTGGGGAGGTACGCCCAGCCTGTCCGGTCAGTGGTAGATGGCAGTCCCGACTGCTGCTTCACCTGTGTGGTACCACTGTCCTTTGCAGGACTGCGAGTCCCCCCTCCTGTGTGAGTATCTAAAAATTAAAAACTTCATAATACCGCCATGATTGTGGAGTGGATTGGCCAGATCAACTGCATATTATATGCGGACACATACAGTATGCATGTTTTGACTAAACAACAAGACACAAAAATGCCCAAATAACGAAATAAATCATTTTTATTTAAATATTTTCAGACAAATGGACAACACTGATGCAATAGTTGCAGCCAAACGAGTCATTCTGCTGTGTATAATAATGTTGGGTGTTTGGTACTTACAATAGTGCTAAAATATAAAAGGATGCACTACAATGGGTCTCAAATATTTGTAAAGGTGTCCTGTTATAGTACTGCATGATTTTATTGACGATAGACTATAAACTACATATATAAACTAAATTGTAATGGTGACTGAACAACTCTCATTCCTCAAAGTGCAAGATTATGAATACAAGTCATAAAAGATCACACAAATAAGTGATCTGACAAAGCAATAAACAAGCGGTTCTTAAACAGTGGCTAATATTGGATGTCCCATTCATTTTCAGTTATTCTGTAATTAATGTTCACACTGTGGAGAATGTGCTCAAGGATGAGGCTGAGTTTGTTCCTCAGAATCAGCTTTATTCACAGAACACATACTCCAACGATCTCAAAGCAAGGAGAGAGGAAGTTTCATCTTACATCAGGGTTTTGTCCCCAGGACACAAAGCAGCAGTCACATGGTGTTTAATCAAACATACACTCACATGGTACTCAATCCCAATCACAAAGTAACCCCTTTGATCTCAAATCATTGTCCTTTAGTCCTTGGTGGTCCAGACATCTCCCCAGGCCGTCTCCCTGAAACAAAGGCCGAATCTCACACTCTTCTGCTGAATCCCAGAGTCTCAGTCCCTTTTGTTCCATGAGACGTGAAGCACACAATAAACATACAGCAATACATTTGTGGAGGATATGTAACCAACATATGTGCCACAACACAATCAAATAAATCTCAATTCAGTCCCTTTCATATTTGTCAAAGTCTAACATGTGTGATTGCCTACATATAGGCTACACCTCTGTATTCCACTTTCAAACACAGCCTACATTTGGGCCTGTAAAGCCTGATTGGCCTACCTGTTTCAGACAAGAATACTTGCGTTCTACGGGCACACACTGGTATCCAAATTAATGCACAAAAGCACTGAAAAGTTAAAAGTCACATAATATTCTTTTTTCAAACATACTAGAGAAATATCAATTAGCCATTAAAGCTATGCTCAAAGAAATACACATGCACACACAAACTGCTACATACTGAGCTAGAAAGCACTGAGAGAGTACAAGCCTCCAACAAGATAGCTGAAATCTCCCTCATATTTAAGTTTATTCTACGTCTGTTAGCTGTGAGAAATGAACACCCCCTGGTGGTGTTTGTGACAGTTAGCAATTATTTGCCACTGTTTGGGAACATTTGGGACCTTTTTCCAACTCCAGATAAAATACCAGGTGAATGTCAGGTGAATCTTGGACCCAATTCTATAAAAAAGGGTGAGCAAACCCTCCCCAGCATTCAGATTTCAAGGGTTCATAAAGGTTTGCAAAGAGTTGTTAGTGTTCACTACTTGGTGAACCAAAAAGAACTTTAGCAACGTGCTACAACCTTTTGCAAACACTTAGAACTAACTTGCAGAAAATAACGTAAAGAAAACCTGTTTGTGAACTGTTTTGCAACCTTTTAAGAACCCTGACAAAGTCCAAATATTACAATAGTCATCAGCATTCACCACTCCGCGAGACAGTACCTAAAGACCAAGGTTTGTAAGTTTTGTTTTGTTCACGTACCCCCCGCCTACATACACTACTCACAAAAAGTTAGGGATATTTGGCTTTTGGGTAAAATTTCAGGATACACCTAAAATGCACTTTAACCTTTACATGTGAACTTAATTTGACCTTCTCTAACCTTTTGAATGCACATGTCCAACTGTTCAATGTTGCAGTACTTTTTACATACTGTAACTTGCTGTTCTCTAACAAGGTGCAGTGGTCCACATTGCACACTGTTTTCCCTCTCTCCTAACTGCTCATTCTCCACAGCTGAGCTCCTCACCTGCCTGTAATCAGCGCCACCCCTTAAATAGGAGCAACACTCTGCAGACTGCAGGAGCTCGTCAGACTCACTACCTGCCGCCTCGGGACCTGTAACCCTGTGTGCAGCCACCAGCCTGAACACCTTCTTCTCATCACGCTTTTATAAGCTACAATCCCTCAACCTAACCCTCTCACAATATATTCCTCAGGACTTCCTCGGTGGAGTGGATTCTCTCCTTGGAAGAACTGTGGAGCCAGATCCCCACCTTCACTCTCCATCCCTCAAGTAAGCTGACTTACCAACGTGCACGTCACCCTCTCCCACACTTTTCCCCAAGGCACCAAACCTTACTCAGTGATCCCCACTCACCATTGCTGGACTCCTTCACCATGCTGGCGAATCACCAGAGAAGCCTGCCACCGCTGGGTTATCTGGTCAAACCTGTAAGAGAAAGAAACATTATTTACAGTTGCCCAAATCCATTACTGCATCAACTCACACTTTTTCTCCTCTCTCGTCTTGCAGAGTTACCAGACTCTCCGTGCACACTATCCAGCAAAACTTTCAATAAACATTATAATTGCACAGCTACCTTGGTCTTCCTAGTTGCCTGCTTTTGGGTCTGTTATTACCTATCATGTCACAAGGTGCTTCATGGCAAAATTCACAACAGGTATTTGATCTATGAATCGACCAATACATTTTCTGTTTCATTTAGAATAGGTATTTGAACAGTCCTCTTCATAATGCTGTTTACATTTTGATATCATGAGACCAAGATGACACCTAACAACTGATCAACCTCACCACTGTGAGGCTTCAAACAGGATGTTCTCAGGGAAGTGGCCACTGAGCTTAGAGTATCACAGAGTGTCATCAGCAGGTTGCAACAGGGAGTACAGAGACACTGGAAGAGTTACAGAAAGGCATGGAAGTGGATGTCCTTTGGCCACATCCCACTCTGATGACCGCTTCATTGTGAACAGTGTCGTGCAGAACCTGATGATGAATGCAACTCAACTCCAGGCACATTTAAGGGAGGTGAGAGACACCCAAGTGTCATGTCAGACCATAGAAAACCATTTACATCAGCATGGTCTGCGTGCTAGATGACCTGAAAGGGTACCTGACCACACCACCAGACACTGACGTCATTGTCTTGCATGGGCCAGGGAGCATTTACGCTGGACAAGGGACCAGTGGGCTTCACTGCTGTTCTCTGATGAAAGTCGATTCACGGTGAGCAGAAATGATGACTGCTAATGATGTTGGAGACATCAAGGAGAGCCACTGTTGTCACCAGATGAGCCTTTGGTGGTGGTGGTGTTACAGTCTGGGCAGGTGTGTCTAGTCAATACAGAACTGCCCTGCACCTTGTGAATGGTACAGTGACAAGCCGATACTACCTGAATAACATCATTAATCCAGTCATTGTGCCCTTGCAGGAACAACACAGGCCTAATTTCATCTTCATGAATGACAATGTTCCAGCTCATCAAGGATGTAATATTAGGGAACGGCTGCTGGAGGCTGGGGTACCTCAGATGAAGTGACCTGCACTTTCTCCAGACCTGAATCCCATAGAAAACCAGTGGAATTAGCTGAGTCGCTGTGTAGATGCTTGTAACCCTGCACCCCATAATCTCAATGGCCTGAAGGCTGCCCTTCGAGAAGAGTGGAATGCCATGCCTCAGCAGACACTAAGTCGACTTGTGAACAGCATGAGACGTCATTGTCACGCTGTAATTGATGCTCAAGGGCACATGACAAGTTGTTGAGACATTGACATTTTTTGTTGTGGTATACTCACCACTGTTGTTGGTTTTTGTTTCAATAAATTGTTTGAGATAAGGAAATCACCATTGCATGCTTCTACTTAAATGCCCTACTTTCATGATATAATATTAGTATAACGTGAACTTTATACATTTTCCATAAATTTCACCCGAAACCAAAATATCCCTTACTTTTTGTGAGTAATGTACTGTATATTGTAGTAAGGCAATAGTTAAGCAGCATATTGTGTTTGGTTAAATTATTGTTCAAATAACGTGATGCTGTAAAATAAAATTAAGAATGAAATTTAGAAATGCAGATTAAATATAACTAGGAAATGATCATGACAGCAGATTATGTGAAAAATGGGGTAAAATATAAACATTTATGATTCCTGCATTTAAACTGGCCTACAAATGCATAGTTACAGTCAGACATTGACCTGAGACAACCCACACAGAGAGTGAGTGTTGGGAGGGGCTGTTGGCTCCTATTATTCAGACACACATACAGCTTCTTACTGTTTCACCTGGACAAGAAAACTGCAGCAATAAAGCAGTCCCTCCAACATTTCACGGGATGTTTTTATGATTGCTGTGACCCAAACAGCCTGAATTTGTGGGAGATGTATAAAAAGTTGTGTAACCCAGGGATAGATGCCCTAGTGTTAAAATATGCCCCTTCTTATAGTAATGGCTAAGAGATGCACAATGTCCATAAATCAATGTTGTCTAATATTTGGCCATGTCACTTTAAGGTTTCATCCTTAAGTAGATGGTACGAGACACATCCTCAACACGAGGTGTGACACCCTAATCTTTAAGATTTAGCTTGGATTTCTTGTTCTCAACCTCCAATTTGTCCATAGGTAGACACTTCAAGCTTCTACTATTTTGATAGGTTGGGGGGTGGGATTAGTGAACAGAGAGGGAAATGAAGAAGAAGTGTTTTTTTTCCGTGCTCTCTCTTCTCTCGAGCTGCTGAGGCGTTCGGGTGTACTGTGTGTGTGTGTTTTTTTTGGTGGCACAGAGCTACGAGAGGCGATTGATATTGTCAACCGAGGGTTTTGACTTATCTGTGAAGAGATTTACAGTACAGTACTGAGTTGGTATACTATTACTGTCATTAAGGGAGTACGTCGTATTTCTACAGACAGGTAGTGTGCAGGTGTTTTATTTCTTTTCCTTCGTTAGCCGATGAGCTAACTGGCCAGCTGCTTCTGCCAGCCAGAGAACATACACTCGAGATGAACTGAGTCGTGAGTTTCAACACTCTTTGTATTTAAGGGAAAATACTGCTGTTTTTCTCTATAAGTGCTTCTTCCAAAGCTGGGTTTTGATTTGGTGTTTTTTTTATTGTTAGAGACCATAAACAGTTCAAGTTGAGTTTGTGGTTTAAAAGTGTGATATATAAAATGTTCAGACACTGGCTGTTGTGTTATATTTGCTCATTTGTTTGTGGTTTTATGGTGTCTTTCCTTAAGTGTGCTCCTGCGACGGGATGATTTTCAGGCAGGTGGACGTTTTTCAACACAAACCCAACACTTCGTACACACGGTCAGGATGGAGAAGTGGCAAGATGTCCACCGGCAGGCCGGGAGAGACAGACGAAGGGACAGTGTAGGAAAACTCAGAGGTGAGTGTTTTTTTTTTTTAAATCACACATTCTGTTTTTGCTGATGTGTTCCGTTTATGCTCACTGTAAACATGGAAGTGAGCATGGTGCAGCGACGCATTTGCTTGGTTAGACTGAGCGTTTGAGCGCTACTCAGGGACAAATCTGACTGGCAAAATTGGCTGAAGTTGATGAAGATTGACCAAAATTATGGAAAAGTTGTGGTGATTGGACAAAGTTGCAACATCGTGTAAAAGATGTGGCCAGTCAATGATTTTGCCTGAATTGACGTGATCACAACATTGCGAAATCCTGGAGGGACTGGTAGAGGGGGCTTGGATGCCAGCGAGGATGCTGTTGCATGATAGAATAGGTAGACAGAAAGTCCCCAGCATCAAACCTGGTGCCCAGCTCTGTGAAAATAGGATAGAGGACCAAAGATCAAAGGACACACACACTTGTAAAGATCTGTCCATAAAAGGGGCTGACCAGATGGCACTAGTCACTTTTCCCTTCCCGGGAGGAAGACTATGTGTGTTTGTTTTGTATTTGTCTGGTACAATAGTTAATAAATGCACATTTGCAAGGAATTCTACTGCCTCTTGGGTTATTCGTCAAGATGTTCTTGGGAGCCTTTTTCCAAGACCTGTTGACTTTTAAGACCTGTGTAAATAGTCCATCTGGCCTGAGCTTTCCTACCATGACAATGCTAATCAAAATTGAATGAGCTTAGGTGTCCATTCATCCATCCATCCATCATCTTCTACCGCTTTTCTGGAGGTCTGGGTCGCGGAGGCAGCAGTTCAAGCAGAGAAGCCCAGGCTTCCCTCTCCCCAGCCATCTGCTCCAACTCTTCAGAGAGGATTCCAAGGCGTTCCCAGACCAGCTGGGAGACATAGTCTTGCCAGTGAGTCCTGGGTCTGTCCCGGGGTCTTGTCCCAGTGGGACATGCCCGAAACACCTCAACTGGCTCCTTTCAATGTGGAAGGGTAGCGGTTCTACTCTGACCCTCTCCTGGATGACTGAGTTCCTCACCCTATCTCTGAGGGTGAGTCCAGCAATCCTACGAAGAAAGCTTATTTCAGCCGCTTGTATCCGCGATCTCGTTCTTTCAGTCATTACCCAAAGCTCATGACTATAGGTGAGGGTAGGAACGTAGATTGACTGGTAAATTGACAGCTTTGCCTTAGAGCTTAGCTCCCTCTCCCCACAACAGACCGGTGCAACATCTGCATCACTGCAGATGCTGCTCCGATTCGTCTGTTAATCTCTCACTCCATTCTCCCCTCACTCGTGGATAAGACCCCAAGATACTTAAACTCCTTCACTTGGGGCAGGAGCCTGTCCCCAACCCGGAGAGGACAATCCACCTTTTTCCAGGTGAGGACCATGAACTCGGACTTGGAGGAACTGATTCTCATCCCAGCCACTTCACACTCTGTGGCAAACCGTCCCAGTAAGACCTGTAGGTCATTGCTGGATGAAGCCAGCAGGACAACATCATCTGCAAATAACAGAGATGAGATCCTGTGGTCACCAAGCATGACACCCTCCATTCCCTGGCTGCACCTAGAAATCTTGTCCATAAAAATGATGAACAGCATTGGTGACAAAGGGCAGCCCTGGCAGAGTTCAACTCTCACTGGGAATGAGTCCGACCGAGTGCTGGCAATATGGACCAAACTCTCACAATGGTTGTACAGAGACCGAATAGCTCATGACAACAAGCTCGATATCCCATACTCCCAAAGTACCCCCCCACAAAAAACCATGAGGGACACGGTCGAATGCCTTCATCAAGTCCACAAAACACATGTAAACTGGTTGGGCAAACTCCCACGAACCCTCGAGGATTCTTGAGAGGGTAAAGAGCTGATCCATTGTGCCACAGCCAGGATGAAAACCACATTGCTCCTGCTGAATCCGAGGTTCGACCAACGGCCGGACACTCTGTTCCAGTACCTTGGCATAGACCTTCCCAGGGAGGCTGAGGAATGTGATCCTTCTAAAGTTGGAGCACACCCGCCGGTCCCCTTTTTTGAAGAGAGGAACCACCACCCCGGTTTGCCATGCCAAAGGCACTGCCCCAGACCTCCATGCAATGTTGCAGAGGCGTGTCATCCATGACAGCCCTACAACATCCAGGGCTTTGAGGTACTCTGGGCGAATCTCGTCCACCCCCGGGACCAGGCCATCAAAGAGATTTTTAACCACCTTGGTGACCTCAGCCCCTGTGATAGGCGAGTCCACCCAGGTTAGGTGGGAGCTCCAGGTGGGTGGGTTGCAGCCTGCTACGCACCTCAGGGTGGCCTCCAGGGACTGATTGGCATGCTCGGCCTGACTGTTGCTCTGTGGGTGCTATCTGGATGTCAGGCTGGCAGTAGCACCCAAAAAATGGCAGAATGCCTTCCACAGCTGGGATGTGAATTGTGGCCCCCGGTCCGAGACGATGTCCAGAATCCCATGCAACCGGATCACGTGCTGTGTCACCAGATCGGCTGTCTCCGCGGCAGATGGTAATGTGCGGAGAGGAACTAGGTTGATGGCCTTGGAGAACTGGTCGATTATGGTGAGGATAACGGTGTTGCCTTGGGACTGAGGGAGGCCTTTGACAAAGTCCAATGTGATGTGGGATCACGGACGACTCGGCACTGGGAGGGGATGGAGGAGGCCAGCTGGCGGGGAAGAGTCAGATTTATTAGCAGTGCAGGTGTGACAGGCCTTGACATAATCCCGCACATCGCTCCCAAGTGTGGGCCACCAAAATGCTCTCCTGAGCAGCTCAATCATGTGGGAAATGCCAGGATGGCAGGCGAAGAAGCTGGTGTGCCTCCACTTAATCACCTCGCTGCATAGCATGGAGGGCGCATAAAGCCGGTCAGGTGGACCTCTCTCTGGGATGGGTTCCAATGACTGGGCTGCCGGAACTGCTGCTCAATCTCCCACAAGAGTGTCCCGAGAAAGCAAGAGGAGGGGAGAATAGTCTCAGGGGAAGATGCACCTGCTGCTGCTGTGGAGGAGGTGGAGGAGGAAGAGTCGGAGGAAGACTGTCGTGAGACAGCATCAGCCTTGGCATTATGGGACCCTGGGCAGCACAAGATGGAAAGATTGAACCTATTAAAGAACAGGGCCCACTGAGCCTGCTGTGAATTCAACCGTCTGGCCAATCAAAGATATTCTAAATTTTTATGATCGGTCCAGACAGTGACCAGTTGGCTAGCTCCCTCCATCAGTGTCTCCACTCCTCCAACGCCAGCTTAATGGCCAATAGTTCGTGGCCCCCAACATCATGATTCCTCTCAGCTGGCGTTAGCCACCGGGAGAAATACGCGCACAGGCGGAGCTTTTGGTCAGAGCTTCTGGTCTGAGCTTCTGGTCGGATCTTCTGGTCGGAGCTGGAGCGCTGGGAGAGGACAGCGCCCACCCCCAAATCAGAAGCATCCACCTCGACCACGTACTGTGCCAAAGGATCCACCTGCGCCAGGACGTGCACATTGGGGGAGAGGCCTTTGAAGGTCACAAAAGCTCATTCAATGGCTTCGGACCACCTGAACAGGCTTTTGGTCAACTGCGTAAGCGGTTGTACCACCTTACTATAGTCACGGATAAACTGGCGGTAAAAGTTGGCAAAGCCCAGGAAGCATTGGAGGTCCTTCCTAGACTGGGAGGTAGACCAGTTTACTACCGCCTTGATTTTTGCCAGATCGGCCTTTAATGCACCCTCGGCGATGAGGAACCCCAGGAATGAAATAGAGTGAGTGGAAAATTCTCACTTTTCCACTTTCACAAAAAGCGGATTCTCCAGCAAGCACTGCAGGACTGAATGAACGTGGGGTATGTGCTCCTCCAATGTGCTGGAAAAAATCCAAGTATTGTCCAGATACACAAAAACAAACTGGTTCACCATGTCCCATAAGATGTCATTAATTAACTGCTGGAAGATAGCAGGGGCATTGGTCAGCCCGAATGGCATGACCAAATATTCAAAATGGCCCAGAAGTGTTTTAAATCCACTCGTCTCCCTCATGAATATGGACCAAGAGGTACGCATTGCGGAGGTCGACCTTGGTGAAGTAACGCGCCCGTTGGAGTAGCTCAAATGCTGAGTTAAGAAGGGGCAGCGGATATTTATCCTTACGGGTAATCATGTTAAGCTCACGGTAATCAATTCATGGCCGCAATGTCCCATCCTTTTTCCCTACAAAAAAGAACCCAGCGCCGAGAGGGGTGGTTGACGGACGAATAATGCCGGCGCTGAGGGAGTCTTTTATTTAGGTCTCCATCGTCTCCCTCTCCGGCCCAGATAAACTGTAGAGCCAGCTGGATGGCGGCTGCGCGCCCAGAAGGAGGTCGATAGCGCAGTCGTAGGCCCGATGAGGTGGTAATGATAGGACCCTGGACTTGCTAAAGACCTCCCCTAAGTCATGATCGACCTCGGGCACGGAGCTGAGATCCACTGGCTCAGCCAGAGGGTAGGAGATTGGGAGCAAGGGCGAGCATACAGCCGATCGGAGACACGATGACAGACAAAAAGGGCTCCAGGATAAAATGGAGCCCTGACTCCAGTTTATAATTTGATTGTGAATGCGGAGCCACGGATACCCCAGAATCATGGTGGTGGTGGATTGAGGCAGAACATAAAACTGGACAATCTCACGGTGATTACCGGACAAAATGACCGAAATGGGCTCAGTTTGTTCGGTAATCGCCGCGTGCTGCTGCCTGAAACCGCCAAGACACTTAAAGGTGCTGGGACATTCCTGGTGGGTATCTGAAATTTTCTTACTATGGCCTGTTGAATGAAATTCTGCTCCGCTCCTGAATCAATCAGAGCGCAGGTTTTGAACTCGGTAACTGAATGAGGCCTGAGAATTCTTAACAATTGGGGGAATTTTGCGAAGACCCTCCCCGCCAGACCCCCCCACGGTGACTGATGGGCCGGGTCTTTGGGCCGAATTGGGCATTTCGAGATTGCGTGGCCAGGACCTCCAAAATAAATGCACTCCCCCACCCTCTTGTCAAGTCAGACGGACCCTACTGAGGTCCATCGGCTCTAGTAACGACGCCTGCAGAACAGCATCAAAGTCCGGTGGGGCTGGCCGTGGAGCGAATGGGGAAGCAGCGACCTTCTGCTCCCTCACACACTCCCTAAACCAGTTATCCAGGGCCACAGCCTGCACAATCATCTCATCCAGAGAGGAGGGGGACGTGTGGATAGCCAGCTCATTGCAGAGGTGCGTATCCAGACCCCAGAGGAAGGCGCTGCGCAGGGCAGCGTCGTTCCATCCGGGGTCGGCTGCAGCGACTGGGAACTCAACAGAGAAATCTGCCACAGACCGGCCTCCCTGTTGAAGTTCCGTCAGCTGGCTAATTATGCCCCCCTCACTCTCCGTATGGTCGAATGCCTCAGAGAATTCCCGCACAAACCGTTTGTATCTGTATAGGGGACTGTCCGGGCTGCTCAAGACAGACCGTGCCCGCTTAAGCGCCCAGTCTCGCAGCAACAGGATCATGAAATGGACCTTAGCCAAATCATCCCTATACTCCCCTTCCACCTGCTGAAAATAAAGCCGGCAGTGGAGCAGGAACCCTCTGCATCCCCCTACCTCTCCCACATAGGGTGCAGGCAAAGGAACAGAGATGTTCCTGCGGATGGCAGACACTGCCAGAGAAGCAGGTGCAGGGGGAGACGCCGCACCAGGAAACCGACCTAAGTGCTCAGTGATTGTGGCCAATTGCTGGGTAACGGTTTCGAACTGGTCAAAAAGAAGCATGACACGGCGTTCCATGGCCTCCAAGCGCCAGAGTGCCGACTGTTCGCCCGGCTGAGTGCTCGCTGAGCCTCAATCTTGGCTGGATCGTTCTGTCAAGCTTCAGAGCGAGGCTCAAACGCAGAGCTGCCAGAACAAACACTCAGACACAGATGTAAAAATTCACCAGTTTATTGTAAAAAATAAAACCAAACACACAAATCTAAACAAAAGTGTAAACATAAAGAAAAGCGAAAACAAAAACACACAATTAAATTTAATACAAAAACCGGTGACCCTGGAACGCACGCAGCTTACGGGAAAAGAGCATAAAGAGATGATTAGGGACAGAGTCTCCGCAAGAGGAAAATAAGATAGAGAGAACACTGCTCTGCTGAGCAGAGGAGCCCAGCGGGGATCTCCTGCGTGGGTCCAGGGAAACAGGGGGGAAGACGGTTGACCTGGGTGGACGTCTGCTGTCTTCTGGTCAGGCGTGTGCGATCAGCCCCTGAGTGCGCGTCGCGAAGTGGCAGCAAACCTGAGAAGGGGGGGAAGACACGGGGAGTGAAAAACACAGATCAACTGAGAAAAAATAATGCAATGTGGCTTAGAGTCCTCGTGGCAAACCAAACAATCCAGCGATGAGTTCTTCACACATTGGCTCTTAAATTTGCTGGTCTATTAGGAAGCAGCAGGTGTGTAATCACGCAGGTGAAGATAATACTCCGGAGCCGGGAAGACAGGAACAGGAGGGGAGGGGGAGCACGCTCGCCTGATCATCATAGTTGGATGTTGTTGGTGGCTTCTAGCAATGTCTTTGCCGGCCTCTTCAAGATATCAACAAATTCATGTGTATTACTGTGGATGGGCAGAGCTTTAAAGGTGCATTGTGTAATATTCAGCTCAGTGTAGTTTTCAGATTTCAAAGTGCAAGCAATTCATATTTTACCAGTCGCCCTCTTGCAAAGCATGTAGGAGGACCTGCACAAGCAATTTGTGCGATTAAAGTTTGAGATAAAAACTTGGAAAGACATTATGGTGACCCAAGACGGCCGCCTACATGGAGAAGGATACTCTTCCTGCGGGGGGGGGGGGGGGGGGGACGACCAAAACTAATCTTAAGGTAATGCAACAATTTTTATTAAGAGTGATTGTATGGCAATGAAAACAAAATGAAGATTTTATGCTGCATTAAATTCTAGAATTCAGATTACCCCAAAAATGTTGCACGCTGTACAGTTAAATGAAGATTTGAACAAAAACCATGCTGTGCTGCTTTATTACTGTTGGACTGGGTTCAGCTTGTGTTCATCCTGTTAGACAAAAGACACCTCCACAATGGAACATTAAGACTAAAGAGTTGAGCTGCTGTTCAGCTGCCTCCAGGCATGTGCTCAAAGGCACAATGATGCAATCAGCGTTTTATTGTTTATAAATAGGGTTTTAAACCAGCCTGGCAATGAGTCAACAAAATCAGATATTTCCTCTTGCCTATTAAAAGATGTGTTATTGGCTCACTGCTTTAGTGTGTGTATATGTGTTTGTTTGAATGCTACAGTTACCGGGATAAAATGCAGTCTATTTTGGCTAAATCGCTGACTCTAATGAAAAGGTGCAAAGCTCTTCCATATATCCAGCTTAATGTTGGCTGTATTCCTCTTTGGACTGTAAATCCAGGCCATTGCCACCATAAAATTGCTTTTAATGTTGAGATTGTGGAGAAAGGAGGTAGGCGAGGCAATGAGCTGGATGACACAGGAACTTTATTCTTTCATAACTTACAGCAAAAAAAGATCCCGGGGCTCTGTGCATTCCTCTTTTATATCTTTAATACCATGCATCGAGACCTGGAACTTCCGACCATCATTCATTATGTTTACAACAAAGCCTGTGTGGCACATTAACATGACATAACGCCGGCGCCGCTCTTACACCCTTCTTCTCCCAGGGGCTCCAGCATTTACTCCTCTCCCCGGGGGGCGCATAGTCCTTACTGCCCCGTCTGATACCCCCTGGTGACACCTCCTCTTTCGGTCCATTGTTCCCTGGGTGGAGAAGTCCAACACCATGCTCCCACAAGTTGACTTTTCAGCTAAATCACTGTTTAAAAAAAACTCAGGAAAAAAGGCACCTTAGAAAAAGTTTGGAAATAGCCCTTTTCCCCCTCATTGATGTCTTGTAATTTCAAAATAATAAAACCAGGATTGGATGGGTTCCAAGAGTAAAAGGATGCTTGAGGATACACAAATGCAACAAAAGAGACGTCAAGAAACAGACATCCCACAATAGGTTTTGGCTTTAGGACTTCACAACAGCAGACAGTTTTTATATAGAGCAAACTTTCATAAAAGTGCTAAAATGTCCATTAAAGAGCAACTTTACAGTTACAGTGTATTAAAAAAAACACAATAATGTAGCAAATGGTGAGTAGAGGAAGCAGTGATGAGGGCAGAGGTAACTAAAGGTTAAAATGTGCAGAAGTTACACCTTTCACCCCAAAGTTCAATCACTTAACATGATGTCTTTACAATGAAACAAAAGAGACCAGAATTTAAAGTAGTTTGGCAAAGGGCCAGCATTAGACCACTACCCCATGACAAGGTACATGACCTTCACATTTTGTTGTAGACAATAGGAGAATTTGAACATTTCCCAGTGGGAAATAAGGAATATTCGAAAAGCCAAAGGTTGGAATGATAAGGCAACACCAAGGTCCAGACCAGGGTTCATATTGTTGTTCCATTGTCTACATTTGATCTGGTTTAGTTAGGTTTGGTTTCACACTGCTCCTTATCCAAGCGAACCAAACAACTAGATGTGACTCATTGACATCTTCTTGTCATGAGGAAGTTCGTGTAGTTAGAACACACCGCAATAGTTTGCAAACATGCTACTCATCTTCTGAGGAGTTTTTTGCAGTTCTGGGCACATCGATGCACCTGAAGCTGAAACTGGGGAAGACTCTGCCACATTATGAGGTGAACTAATTTAATGAAGCTAAAATATTATCCAAGAGATCAATTTTTTAAAATTTTTTTTTTGTCATCGGCTGTGATGATCTTCAGATGCCACTGGTATTCCAATCTTTCTTAAACTCTGTTGCATCCTCTTCAAAAATATCAGATAATTTCCGACATTTTTCTGACTGTTTCTCAGTTAACCATTTATGGCCACATTTCAATTAAAAACTGAGCCCGTTCCTTTCATCAAGTGCTACTGCAGCTCATTTTCCCTCTTTTTGGCTGCTGCAACTTCCCATGTTTGGTCCAAAAGTCCAAACCTTTCTGAAATTCCTTTCACACTAGAAACGAATGACTATGTTTAGTTTAATCCGGACAGAGACAACTAGCTCTCACCAAAAGTAGCACAAATGGCACATTTTGCGCCACCTCAAAAAACATGCCATTTAGACTGCAAATAAGGACGCCTCAAAGGCTGCTGGGGACCTCCAGTGCCAGGAGAACAGGCAAGTTTCTTTTCATTCGAGTTCCACAGTCAATGATTAATTTTGCCTGCCTCCTAGTGAGGAGACTTGGGGTCTGCAGTCCCCTGAGTTCTCCACCCCAGCGACATACAGCGCTCTCGTGCCTGGTCTCAATGACTCTTTTCTATGTGCCCCCACAAACCCATTGGTCCCGGATCCAGGTCGCTTGGGGGACGAGGAGCCAGCGGACCAGGAGGGTGCAGCCCATGGGCCAGTGAAGGAGTTGTCCACACCCGTCACGCCGGAGGAACCAGAGGCATGGAGGACGGCGCACGAGAGTTCCACTCCTGCTGCCATCATCACGCCCGCTGCGGGGGCCGCCACAGTGGAGTCATTCCCTGGACCGGACCTCCAGCCGATGGGACCCGGGGCATCGTCGTCGGAGTCCTGGTTGGCAGTAGAGCTTAAGCACAGGCTAGTAGTCTCTCCTGTAGTTCATTTGTTGATGGTGGAAAGATCTTGCCTAGCTTTTGGGGAGGGGAGTCAGGTGCGGCCCCCAGCTGCATCTGGACCCCCTTTGCCGGGCTCTGCCGCTGCTGGCAACCCTAATCGCTCTCCCTCTCCTATCCCCTTTGAGCCCCATCCTAGGGTCGCCGGAGAGGAGCTGCCACCACCTGGGCTACCCATAGATGACGAGGCAGGTTGAGCCTTCTCGGAGGAGGCTGATGGGGATGAGGCACCCGACGGACCGGAGGAATCCGTACACCCAAGATTGTCTGAGTCCTGGATGGTGGTGTGTGCTCCATTATATCAGGAATTTCAATATTAATGTCACACTGCCCAACTCATGGTGAGCTGGATGCGGGGCAGCTCACAGTAGCCCTCGGGACCGCCATACCAGGCTCCGCCGCTGCTGGCGACCCTGACCTGGTTTCTCTTTTTCTCCCTTTGGGCTTGGAGCCTCTGGCCAGGGCCACTGGAGAGCTGTTGGAGGCAACCGAGGATCGGGGTTCAACTCCTGAAGACGTGAGGAGCATCACCTCCCTCGCTGGGGGTCACCGCAGGTGCAATGGTGCTCCAACCGGAGCCCACCGCAGATGCAGCAGAGCCCCAGCTGGAGTCCACCGCCGGTGCAGCCATGTCCCAGACCGGGACCATCGCAGGTGCAGCCACGTCCCAGACCGGGACCATCGCGGGTGCTACGATCCCCCTGCTCCAAGCCTCGAACGGCAGGGGAGGCCCTGTTCCTTGGATTGGCTGCTGATGTTGCCAAGTATGGAGGCTGCCTCTCTGCCTTTCTCTCAGGTCCTGGTGGCTCCACCATGTTAGTCGGCCACCTGAAGGACTTGGCCTATGGGTCGGGTGGTCCATCGGCCCGGGCAGGCCGCCGGACACTACCCCATGGGCCGCCAGCTGGACTTGGGACTTGGGCAGGCCACCTGATCTGCCACTCCTCACCACGCTGGGGGCCTGGGACTCAGGTCAACCCCCCCGAACTTTGGACTTCTGGAGAGGGGGGTTAGGGCTCCAGGTTGGAGGTTTGTTAGGAGGGGTTGTTCTTTATTCTGTTTTTGTACTATTGTATTTTCACTGGTTGCTTCCCTCCTAACCGGTTTTCCCCCACCTCCCACCCTGGGTTAGTGTTGGTGCCGGGGGGGTGGGGGTGGGGTTTCCCTTGAGGGGTGTTGGTTCTTTTCTTTTTGGCTGATGGTACTGGGGTGTCTGGTATCCACCCCTGGGGGGGGGGCTGTCTTGAATCTGGGTTTGGAGGCCAAACCCAATTCTGACTTATTGTTATGCTTTGGCCTAGTTTCCTCCCGACAGCTCTGGCACGCCCCCTCCTGAATGAACCACAATTCAAAAGCATTGTCTGATTTTCATTGGTTAATTTTCATAGAATTTTTATTTATTACCACTTTTGTCAGATTCAAGTTATTTCTGTGACCACTGTAGGTTTTTCTTTCATTAACAGAGGGGTACCAACAATTTTGTCCACGTCTGTATGCACAATCTGTCATGAATTGCCCCTTGGGGCAGAGAGGAAGACCCACGCGCTGAACTGTGAGTTTATGAGATTTATTGAAAAACAGCAAAACACAAAGTCCAAAACAGTGCTCTAACACAAAATTCAAACAAAAATTCAAACAAAAGTTCAAACAAGCAATCAAACTTACAGATTTAGTGCACCAGAACGAGAGCTGCGTTCTGGTGGAGACGAGGAAAGGAGAAACTCAAGACTGTGGCAACGGGAAATGAAGATAACTGCCCTTAAATAGGACCGAAAACAAATCACATAAGTAATGACAGGTGTGGGTCACATGAGCGGGCAGAAGGAAACAATGATTCATAATTGGACCAGCTGGAAGCAATGAGAGGGGAGCGATCGGAGCTGACAGCCGACAGGGGTGATGCCCACATGGAGCACAAACCAGGAAACGCCACTGACAGCTGTCAACCCAGAGGGAAAACACAACAGTTAGGATATAAAGAATAAAATATCAACAAATGCAGACTGAGATCTACAAAATAGGAACATAACAAATCTAAGACATAAACAGGAAAATGGAAAACATTATAAGATAAGATAAGATAAGCCTTTATTAGTCCCACAATGGGGAAATTCCAGGATTACAACAGCACAGGGATAGCAACACTCAGAGCAACAATCAAGAAGACAAGAAAAACAAGAGCAGCGAATATACATGTTCGTCGGCCTCCGTCGGTCTATGATGACCATGGAAGAGAATCCTAAACGTCTACTCTGCTGGAACAGCACTGCCTGTGGCTGAACAGGCCGATGCGCGAATGGCAGTCCCTGTCACACAGGTCGCACTTGTGGGTGGTCTCCGTGCTGCTGGGTCTGTGGCGGTTCTTCCTGCGGGTCCTTTTTTCATCTGCTGCAGCAGTCAGTCCCTCTTCACCTGCCTTGAGCTGTCTGGTCAGGGTGCCTCTCCATTTGGAGCGGTCCGTTGCAAGGTCCTCCCAGCGCTCTGTGTTGATCTCCAGGGCCTTCATGTCTCTCTTGCAGACGTCTCTAAAGCGCAGCTGTGGGCGGCCAACGTCTCTCCTGCCAGTTGCCAGTTCTCCGTAGAGGACGTCTTTGGGGATTCTGCCATCCTCCATACGGTGAACGTGGCCTAGCCAGCGGAGCCTGCGCTGCCTGAGTAGAGTGAACATGGAGGGAAGGCCGGCGCGGGACAGAACTTCTGTGTTGGGCACTTTGTCCTGCCAGGATATGTCCAGGATGTGGCGAATGCAGTGCAAGTGGAAGGAGTTCAGTCTCTTTTCCTGCCGGGCGTATGTTGTCCACGTCTCATTCCCATAGAGCAGTGTGCTGATGACGCAGGTGTTGTACACTGCCATCTTCATCTTGACAGAGAGTTTGGGATTCTCTCACACTTGTGTGGTGAGGCGAGCGAGTGTGAAGGCTGATTTTCCAATCCTCTTGTTGATCTCTGTATCAAGGGAGAGGGTGTTGCTGATCGTGGACCCCAGGTACGTGAACTGATTCACGACCTCCAGCTCGTAGTCGTCGATGGTGATGGTTGGTGGTGCTTCCGTGCCTTGCGCCAAGACGTTAGTCTTCTTCAGGCTGATGGTAAGCCCGAAGTCCTTGCATGCCTGGGAGAAGCGGTCCATCAGGGTCTGAAGCTCCTGCTGTGTATGGGTTGCGACTGCAGCGTCGTCTGCGAACAGCATGTCTCTGATTAGAGCCTCGCGTACTTTGGTTCTGGCTTTCAGGCGGGCAAGGTTGAAAAGCCTGCCGTCAGATCTTGTGTGCAGGTAGATTCCCTCTCTTGCTGTGCTGAAGGCATGCCTCAGGAGCATAGCAAAGAAAATCCCAAAGAGGGTTGGTGCAAGTACACAGCCCTGTTTCACTCCGCTGCGTATGTTGAATGGCTCTGAGACGTTGCCATCGTGCTGCACTATCCCCTGCATGTTGGTGTGAAACGATTCGATGAGGCTTTGCAACTTTGGTGGGCATCCTATCTTTGGCAGGATCTTGAAAAGGCCCTCTCTGCTGACCAAATCAAACGCTTTGGTGTGGTCGATGAAGGCGACGTACAGGGGCATGTTCTGTTCTCTGCATTTCTCCTGGAGTTGGCGGATGGAGAATATCATGTCTACCGTCGATCGCGCAGCGCGGAAGCCACACTGAGACTCGGGGTAGACACGTTCGGCAAGCTTCTGTAGACGAACGAGAACAACTCGTGCGTAGACTTTGCCAACAACGCTGAGGAGGGAGATGCCCCTGTAGTTGTTGCAGTCGCTTCTCTCCCCTTTGTTTTTGTAGAGGGTGATGATTTTGGTGTCCCTCATGTCCTGTGGTACGGCACCTTCCTTCCAACACTGGCAGAGGACATCATGCAATGGCAGCAGTAGGGCGGTCTTGCAGTGCTTGATCAGGTCAGGGGGTATGCCGTCGTTGCCGGGTGCCTTGCCAGTGGCCAAGCTATCAATGGCCTTGCTGAGTTCGTCGATGGTTGGCTCGGCGTCAAGTTCGTCCATGGATGGCAGGCAGTCGATGGCATCAAGGGCTGACGGTGTCACGGTGTTCTCTCTGGAGTAGAGGTCGGAGTAGTGTTCCACCCATCTCTCCATTTGCTTGTTCTTTTCTGTGATCATCACCCCAGTGGAGGATTTGAGGGGGGCCGTCTTGCTCTGAGCCGGACCAAGTGCTTTCTTGATGCCATCGTACATACCACGGATGTTCCCTGTTATGGCAGCGGTTTGAATGTCTTGGCTGAGCTGAGTCCAGTACTCGTTGGCACAGCACCAAGCAGTCTGCTGAACTTTGCTTTTCGCAGCCCTGAGAATCTGGAGATTCTTCTCGTTTGGGTACTTCTTGTACTCGGCAAGTGCTGAGCGCTTGGCTTCAATGACGGGGGTCATCTCGGTCAACTTGGCATCAAACCAGTCCTGTGACTTCGAGGTCTTCCTCCCAAAGGTAGCCAAGGCTGTGCGGTGGATGGTGTTTTGCAGCACTTCCCACTTCTGCTTTGCAGATTCTCCTTCTTGTGGTACACCAAGTTCCTTCTCAAAGGTGGATGCAAACTGCTCAACAAGTTCTGGTTGAGCCATCTTGCTGGTGTCAATCCGTGCCTTTCCAGGCTGTCTAGCATGATGGAATTTCTTCAGCTGCAGCTTGACCTTGCAACACACCAATGAATGGTCTGTGTCACAATCTGCACTCTGGAACGAATGGGTGATTAGCACGTTCTTCAGTGAGGTGCGCCTGGTCAGGATCAAGTCCAGCTGGTGCCAGTGCTTTGAGCGTGGATGTTGCCAGGAAACCTTGTGTTGGGGCTTGGTCTTGAAGAACGAGTTTGTGATGCACAGATCGTTATATGTGCAGAACTCGAGCAGCCGCTGTCCGTTGTCGTTCATTCTGCCCACGCCAAAAGGTCCAAGACAGGAGGGCCAGGAGTCGTGGTCAGCACCCACTCTGGCATTGAAGTCTCCAAGGAGAATGAGTTGTTCAGATGTTGGGGATGGTCCTGACAGTTGTTGCGAGATTCTTGTAGAACTCGTCTTTTGCCTCTGGTGTGGCTGTCAGTGTTGGGGCATACACACTGACGAGGGTGATTGGGCCTTGAGTGGTGTTCAGGTGGAGGGTGAGGAGTCGTGCAGAGCCAGTGCTGCCCAGTTCCACCATCTTCAGCAAGGTGTTCTTCACTGCGGAGCCCACTCTGTGTTCCCTGTGTTCATCGCTGCCCTTTCCCTGCCAGTAGAACGTGTAGTCCTTCTCTCTCAGTGTGCCTGCGTCAGCCAACCGTGTTTCCTGGAGAGTGACGATATCCACTCCCAGTCTCTTCAGCTCATTATTGATGATGGCAGTCTTCCTGGTGTCGTTGATGTCCTTGAGGTTAGCAGCGAGTCCTGTCATCATAGTGCGGACGTTCCAAGTTCCCAGTTTTAGAGTTGGTCTCTTTTGTTTTATTGTCTTGCCTGGTGCAAAGGTTCTCAGCCTGCTGTTCGGACTTCTCCTCATCCCCATGCACCCAATGAGGAAAGCAAGCTGTGGCGGGACAACACCTTATTGGCTGGGGGCTGCCCAGCTTGAGGCAGGCGGTAGCTGTCCAGTGAGATCCGATGATCCCTCCCACCGTCGGGAACAACCCCTGGCGCCACGCTCTACGCCAATTGAGCGGTGGCTTATAACCGGTAACTGTCATTCCCCGTGTTTTTTCTATGCCAAAGGCGAAGCTGGAGTGTCCTCTCCAGTGAGCCGGTGTTCTACCTTCCAGCGTTGGCGTTGGTAGGATTCAAGCCTGGGCAGGAAGATATGGAGGACAAGATGTTGCCCATGCAGCATGTCCCCCCTCTCCACGTCACTGATGAATCCAAAGGAACAGCAGGGCTGCTACAGTTTGGCACCAGCGCCATTGCAGGAGCTGCCAGAACGATGTTGAGCACAACATAGAACTGCCTTAGGGGCTCCAACTCCAGATTTTTCCTCAGGGTTGACTCCCGAAGCCTTTCCCGTGACCGGCTATGCCGCAAGGCAGCGGAGGTTTGAAATCAGGGTTTACCTTCCCCTAGATGGGCTACCTTCCCAGGTTGACGAGCCACCATCTACCCGATGCATCTGGTTTTAAGGCGCCAGAGATCTGCCCTCGCCCTTTCTCCTATTAGTAAAAGCAGTTCCGCCGGGCTTAGAGACTAAACCACACGGGCAGGCTAGGAGTTGGACTTAGTTGTCAGAGGCTTTTCGAGACGCATGCCATAAGGAGCGTTTTATGAGCACTGGGAGCTTAACCCCAGTGCCGCTCCTGGCTATGACAACCTTGGAACCAGCGAATATACATATGCACATATAAATATATAAATATATAAACACACAGTGCGGAGCATTGTAGCTAGATGGAATAAATATAAATATATATACACACAGTGCGGAGCATTGTAGCTAGATGGAATAAACAGCATAACCGTCTACTTAGTTATCCTACATAGTATGAATATGTACCCATA
The DNA here is from genome assembly GCA_020510985.1 of Pholidichthys leucotaenia. Classification (NCBI taxonomy): domain Eukaryota; kingdom Metazoa; phylum Chordata; class Actinopteri; order Cichliformes; family Pholidichthyidae; genus Pholidichthys; species Pholidichthys leucotaenia. The sequence continues at coordinate 401,715,395 of CM035841.1, read as the reverse complement.
CATATTGTCACCCTCTGTAGCGACCGATATTGTCCTAGTTGTATACTGGAGGGGACCATTGTGTAAGTCTATTGCGTCTTTTGCATTCAATACTATTAGGTCGTCACGTTTTTTTGCTATCTCTCCGAGCAGCCCTGCTTAGGTTATACAGTCTGACAGCCGTAGGTAGGAAGGACCTGCGAAACCTCTCGGTCGCGCACCTAGGATGATGTAGTCTGCTGCTAAATGAGTTCCTCGGTGCGTTCAGTATGTCCTGCATAGGGTGTGACTCGGACTCCAGCAGAGATGACAGTTTAGCCACCATCCTTCTCTCTCCTATCTCCTCCACTGGGTCAAGGTGCTGCCCCAGGACAGAGCTAGCTTTCTTGATCAGTTTGTTCAGTCTCTTCCTATCGGCTGCTGTAATGCCACTGCCGACCACTCCAAAAGTGATGGCTGATGGCACCACTGTGTCGTAGAATGTCTTCAGCAGCGTCCCTTGTATACCAAAAGACCTGAGTCTCCTCAGTAGGAACAGCCTGCGCTGTCCCTTCTTGTAGAGTGCGTCGGTATTGTGTGACCAGTCTAGTTTATTGTTCAGATGAACACCAAAGTACTTGTAGGATGTCACCATCTCAATGTCTGTTCCCTGGATGTTTACTGGTGCTGTGAGGGGTTGTCCTTGCCTGCGGCAGTCCACCACCAGCTCCTTAGTTTTCCTCGCGTTGATCTGGAGGCAGTTCCGATGGCACCAGTCCACAAAGTCCTGGATAAGTCCTCTGTACTCAGCTTCATCTCCGTTGGAGATGAGGTCGACGATCACAGAGTCGTCAGAGAACTTCTGCAGATGGCAGTGTGTTGTGTTGTGTGAGAAGTCCGCAGTATAAAGGGTGAACAGGAAGGGAGCCAAAACCGTTCCCTGGGGGGGCCCGTGCTACCGACGATCATGTCAGACACACAATCTCGGGTTCTCACAAACTGTGGCCGGTTAGTGAGGTAGTCCAGGATCCAAGATGACAGGTGCTGGTCCACCCCTGCGCACAGCAGCATGTCCTTCAGGATCCTTGGTTGGATGGTGTTGAAAGCACTGGAGAAGTCAAAGAATATGATCCTCACCGCATTACCGGGCTTCTCCAGGTGGGACAGAGAACGGTGAAGTAGGAAGATCACTGCATCCTCCACCCCAATGCCATGCTGGTAGGCGAACTGGAGTGGATCCATCGCTGGTCCCACCAGGGGGCGGAGGTGAGCAAGGAGCAGTCTCTCCAGGGTCTTCATCATGTGGGACGTCAGGGCCACTGGTCTGTAGCTGTTCAGGTCTTTGGGGTGGGAAGTCTTTGGTACAGGTACCACACAAGATGTTTTCCACAACTGTGGTACCCTCCCCAGCTTCAGGCTCAGGTTGAAGATGAGCTCCACAATCCCACACAGCTGGTCTGCACAGGACTTGAGGAGCTTTGCGCTGATGCCGTCCGATCCCGACGCCTTCCTCGCCTTGATCTTCCTCAGCTCCGTCCTCACCTGGGTCTTAGTGAGGGTCATGTTGGGGGGCTGTGTGTTGGGAGTGGGGGGTGTTGGTGGAGTGGGGTGTGGGCAGCAGGACTCGATGTCTTTAGAGGCAGCAGTGGTTGTTGTGCAGTCGGGGGGGAGGGCGGTTGGTCAAACCTATTAAAAAACAGGTTCAGATTGTTCGCCCACTCCCTGCCCCCATGGCCTGGGGGGAGGTATTCTGGAGGACAGAGATGGTTTTAAGGTTTCTCCAGACCCCACCGATGTCGCTCTGTTGCAGCTTGTCCTCCATCTTCTTCCTGAAGCTGTCCGTGCCTTCTCTGATCTTCCTCCTCAGCTCCCTCTGTACGGACTTCAGCATCTCCCTGTTCCCCGACATGAAGATCCTCTTCTTCTCTCTCAGAAGTGTTTTTATCTCAGGGTTGATCCACGGTTTATGAGAATTACGGAAACCAAAAAGCACAAAAATGCTTTCAGTGACCTATGGAAACGCTCGCATAACCCATTGGCCTGTAGGTTGTACGCGGTTGTGCAATGAATTGTTACACCCAGGCTATGGGCCATCGCAGACCAGAGGTCAGAAACAAACTGAGGGCCCCTATCAGACGTGATGTCCGACGGGATGCTAAAACGTACCACCCATGTTGTCAAAAAGGCACGCGCCACATCCGCGGACGTGGTTGCCGCTAGTGGGACTGCTTCTGGCCAGCGTGTGGTGCGGTCCACCACTGTCAGAAGGTGCGAGAACCCCTGCGATAGCGGGAGGGAGCCCACAAGGTCCACATGAACATGGTCGAACCTCTTAGCCAGTATACGAAACGGCTCCAAAGGGGCCTTTGTGTGTCTGTGTACTTTGGCTCGTTGGCACGCTACGCAGGCTGCAGCCCACTCTTTCACTTGTTTGCACAGTGAAAGAGTGCGAGTCCAAGTCCGAGTCCATGGTCCTCACCCAGAAAAAGGTGGATTGTCCTCTCTGGGTTGGGGACAGGCTCCTGCCCCAAGTGGAGGAGTTTAAGTATCTCGGGGTCTTATTCACGAGTGAGGGGAAAATGGAGTAAGAGATTGACAGACGGATCGGAACAGCATCTGCAGTGATGCGAACGTTGTACCGGTCTGTTGTGGTGAAGAGGGAGCTGAGTTCTAAGGCAAAGCTGTCGATTTATCAGTCAATCTACGTTCCTACTCTCACCTATGGTTATGAGCTTTGGGTAATGACCGAAAGAACAAGATCACCGATACAAGCGGCTGAAATGAGCTTTCTCCGTAGGATTGCTGGACCTCCTCAGAGATAGGGTGAGGAGCTCAGTCATCCAGGAGAGGCTCAGAGTAGAACCGCTGCTCCTCCACATTGAAAGGAGTCAGTTGAGGTGGTATGGGCATCTGATTAGGATGCCTCCTGCACGCCTCCCACTTGTGGTGTTTCGGGCATGTCCCATTGGGAGGAGACCCCGGGGCCGACCCAGGACTCGGTGGAGAGACTATGTCTCCCAGCTGGTCTGGGAACGCCTTGGTATCCTCTCTGAAGAGCTGGAGCAGGTGGCGGGGGAGAGGGAAGTCTGGGCTTCTCTGCTTGAACTGCTGCCTCCGTGACCCGGACCTCCGGAAAAGCGGTAGAAGATGGATGGATGGATGGAAAAAGCACAAAATTCACAAAATTCAACAAATATATAAATATAGAGAAAAAAGCCATGAGACTGAGCATGGCGGAAACCTTCAGTGCTCAGCTCATGAAACAATCATCATTTGCAGTTTCACCCCTGCCCTATAGGTAGCACCAACGCGCTGACGCGCCAGGTTTTTCGCCAACTACAGAGAAGAAACGCAAGAGCAATGCACTTCAACAACAATGGCATCATTTAACCATCACCGCGAGCAAAAGGAGCTGCTGTTACTATATCTGGGGGCAGAATTACAAAAAAAAAGGAGAGGGTATAGCGTGTGACCACTGAACGAGAACAAGGCCACAAACGGGGAATTCAGTACCTCTTCGTCTTCTTTGTCTGCTTTGACTTTGTATGTTGTGTCGATAGCGCCACCTCGTGAATGTGATGTTCAGTCTTGTGCATGCGCTATCAGCGTGGTCAGGTTGTGGTCAGGCCGCGCGGTCATAAAATTTGGGCTGCACGCGGTAGACCGCAGAAGAGCTCTGTGGACACTAGCGGACTGGAGACAATGACATAAATTTCATCATACAAACCTTCTGGTTGTGTGTACATGGACAGTGGAGATGCAGCGTGAATCCTGCTTAAGGAGTGGAAACCACTTGTTACGAGACAAAAGAGAGAATGTATATTCTTTAGCTTTGTTAGCTGAAAAACAAATAAATCATAATTGCATAAGTACTCTATATACTATGTGTGGAAAACAATGGGCTTATCCAAGAACCATGCATACTAACGGCTGTGTTAGTAACAATGGGCTTATCTAAGAACCATGCATACTAACAGCTGTGTTAGTAACAATGGGCTTATCCAAGAACCATGCATACTAACAGTTGTGTTAGTAAAATGTGACATATGATCAGCTTAAGTGAACTCGTAGCATTCACCATTCTTTTAGTATTTTGAAATTTTTGCACAGATATTAACAGCATTTACAAGAGCAAGTGTAAGCATTATGTGCAAATAGTTTGCTGTTATTCCACCATAGCTTTTTTTTTAAAGTGACACCACCAAAAATCAAGTTTTTTTCTGTTGTTAACATGTCTGTAGCATGTTTTGTTGTGACTTACAAGACGGTCCCAAGTCTGTGTTTTTCTGCTTTGAATTTGCAGTTAAGTCCCTCCCCCCCAAAAAAAACAAACAAACAAACAAAAAAAACAGGCGACTTTGGACAGAGTGTTTCTAGCTAAGTAAGCATTCCTGCTTAGCCTGACTGGTTATAACATTAACCAATCAGGCTTCTTCTTCTTTTAAATTTGATTGGTGGTTGGCAACCAGCTTACAGGTGCATTACTGCCACTGACATGATTATCATCACTCTATATCTTCTTCTTCTTCCTTCTTTTAGATTTGATTGGCAGTTGGCAACTGGCTTACAGGTGCATTACCGCCACTCTATATCTTTGTATAAGGAGTTCTGAACAACTCCTTATGTGTGAAAAAATGATCCGTCCTTGGACTATGTCCGTGGCAACCAGCTCAAAGGTGCATTACCGCCACTGACTTGATTATGCTTTCCTCATAGCTTTGTGATGTTTTCCTCATAGCTTTGTGACTTCAATAGCTTTGTGACATTTTCCTCTTATCGCTCTGTGATGTTTTCCTCATAGCTTTGTGACGTCTTCCTCATAGCTTTCTGATGTAATCCTCATAGCTTCGTAGTTTTGTGATGACCCTCATATATTTATGATATACTGTATATATACAATATATTTATGGGCAGCCAGCTGGCTGGCACAGCTATTGACGCCGCCGAGGACACAGTCCAAGGACAGATAATTTTTTCACACATAGGGAGTTGTTCAGAACTCCTTATAAGAACTCCTGATACAAAGATATACAGTGATGATATAGAGTGAAGTACGTGGCGGTAATGCACCTGTAAGCTGGTTGCCAACCACCAATCAAATCTAAAAGAAGAAGAAGAAGACTATATAATCTGTTGCTTATTGCTTATGTTGCCTCCTCAGTTGTTGTATTTCAAAATCTACTTTTGGCATCTTAAAAAGCCATGGAGGAATAACAGACCACAGGACCGTTGGGCTAAAATCTACATGTTTTAATCCTGCCTGCTCAGCAATGGCATCACTTATCCATCCAAAGCTAGTAATGTTTGACTCATTGTGTTCCCAGCAATCAATAGGAACAGCTTTTGCAGGATGTGACCTCTTATGCCCCTTCAAGTTGATCCAGTATGCATGCATTAATTTGGTTGTTCTTAATCTTAAGGGCATTTCACCCGTCTCTACTTGGATCGCTGATACTGGAGAAGTTTTAAATGCACCACAACATATCCTAAGAGCCGTTGTCTGCTCTATGTCCAGTTGGTTCAGGTGACAATCAGCAGCCGACATGAACTCAACACATCCATAGTCTAGTGTCGCTCTCACTAGTCCTCGATATACCCTCAACAGAGAGGCACTAGAGGTCCCCCAGTCCCATCCTGCCAGACATCTCAAAACATTTATTTTCTTACATTTTCCTTTAGTTTTTTCAGTATGCTGCTTCCAGGTTAGTTTTTCATTGAATAACACACCTAAATACCAAACTACCTTTACTTGCTCTAACTTTTGGTCATAACGTTTTAAAGAAATTTCTTTGTGACTTTTAGAGAAACAAATCACTTGTGTCTTTGAGACTGCTAATTTAAAAGCCCACTGGTTTGCCCATTGTTCAGCCTGGTCTATTGCTGCCTGCATTTTCCTCTGAATGTACTCAAGATTACTTCCCCTTATCCTTAAGGCCCCATCATCTGCATGCAAGGCCTTCCCTATTCCCTTATCGATTCCTTCAAAAATTTCATTAATCATAATATTAAACAGAACAGGGCTACACACGCTGCCTTGGGGAGTACCATTTTCAACTTCATATATTTTGGAGTACTCTGTACCAACTCTTACCTCAGTCGTTCTATCATACAGGAAATCTAATACCCAGTTGTATAAATTACCTTCAGTACCAAATTGATTTAATTTAATTAGCAACCTTTCCCTCCACAGCATGTCATATGCTTTTTCTACATCAAGGAAGACAGCTATCGTATTTTCCCTATTTACCTGGGCCTTCCTAATTTCAGATTCTAGGTGTAAAATGGAATCCATAGTATTTCTCCCTTTTCGGAACCCACTTTGAAAAGGAGAAAGACATTCCTTCCCTTCCAAAATGTAATTCAGCCTTTCAGTCACCATTCGTTCCATTGTTTTCCCTAACTGTGAGTGAGCTTTGAATGAATGAATGAATGAATCTTTATTTCGGATAGATTAAAAGTACAGGTTAAAAGAAACTGAATAATATTGACATAACGTTCGGCTCAGGAGACGCACACACACAGGTTCAGAGTAGTTCAAACTGTTTATTAACAGCAGGGGTGTATGGGTGTGTGTCAGTGGAATGTTAATGTATTGGTGGTGGCGTCTGCTTCGGACACAGAGGCAGGAGACCGTTCAGCCGGCAACCCTATGGGAGAGAACAGACACAGGGTGACAGGCACACACCAATACAGGAGGAGAATAGGCGAGGGAGAGAAGCTTACTTGAGTTTGACAGATGGCAGGCACTACAAGGATGGAACCCCGGGAGACAGTCACCTGCAGGACTCGGTGCAGCAGCGAGGAAGGACGAGGGACGGAGTTGTCCGCCGCCGAGGAATCCACCTGTGCACAGGGGAGCAGACTGGGAGAGGTAAGGCAAGGAATCTTCTTACCAATAGCTTGATGCTGAAGAGAGGGTTGACGCTTCGCATTGAAGGCGATGAAGTCTAACGGCTTCAGGCCGAAGCTCAGGGCGAGGCGGCTTTTATCCCTCGCCGCTGACGAGTAGCAGGTGCGTGAGCAGGTGGCGCCGCTGATGAATGGCGCGGCGTGACAGTACTCCCCCCTCTAGCAGCGCCTCCTGGCGATAGCTTATCCGGGTGCACTCGGTGGAAGTCCGCGATGAGCGATGGGTCCAACACAAACGACGGGGGCACCCACTGTCGATGCTCGGGCCCATAGCCCTCCCAGTCCACCAAGTACTGCAACCCACGACCCCGGCGCCGGGAGTCCAGGATGGAGGAGGCGGACCAGGCTGGGTGGCCACCAATCATCCGGGGCGCGGGTTGCGCTGCAGGAGGAGGGCAAAGGGGATCAGTAACTGCCAGTTTCACCTTCGACACGTGGAAAGTAGGATGAATGCGGAGGGAGGGGGGAATAGCCACGCGCACAGCCACCGGGTTGATGATCCGGGTGATGGGGTAGGGACCCATGAAGCGCTGTGCCAGCTTTCTCCTCTCGCCTTTTAGAGTGACGTCCTGGGTGGAAATGTAAACAAGCTGCCCAACTCTGTACGCTGGGGCAGGTCTTCTACGCCGGTCCGCCACTGTCCTGTTGCGCTCCGCTGTGCGTAATAGCGCATGGCGCGCGGCAGTCCAGGTGGAGCGGAACTGCCTGAGATGGGCCCTAACTGACGGGACAGTTACTTCACTCTCCTGCTCCGGAAACAGCGGGGGGTCGTAACCCAGGGACGCTTTGAAGGGGGACATCCCTGTTGCAGAAGAGCGAGCGGTGTTGTGGGCATATTCAACCCAGGCAAGATGGTTGCTCCAGGACGTGGGTTTGGATCTGGACACACAGCGGAGCGCAGCCTCCAGCTCCTGGTTGGTCCTCTCACACTGCCCGTTGGATTGGGGGTGATGGCCGGAGGAGAGGCTCACCTTGGCTCCGATGGCGTTGCAGAAAGACCTCCAAACCTCAGATGAAAACTGGGGGCCCCGGTCCGAGACCACGTCCACTGGAATCCCATGCAGCCTGACCACGTGTTGGACGAGGAGGTCCGCCGTCTCCAGGGCAGTAGGGAGGCCTCGCAGGGGGACGAAGTGCACGGCCTTGGAGAAGCGGTCCACGATGGTCAGGATGGTGTCATAGGAGTTGGAGACAGGGAGTCCGGTGACGAAATCCAGCGCGATGTGCGACCAGGGCCTGCCAGGGACGGGCAGGGGCTGGAGCAGACCCGCTGGAGGGGCGTTTCCCGACTTGCAGGTGGCACAGATTGGGCAAGCCCGGGCGTAGCGGGCTGCATCCCTCCGCAGGCCTGGCCACCAAAAGGACCGTTGGAGGAGATCTATCATCCGGGAGGTGCCAGGGTGACAGGTGAGCTTGGAGGTGTGGAGCCAGTGGATGACCTCTCCTCGGACCGCGGATGGCACGAACAGCCTCCCCGCCAGGGTCAGGTTCCACCTCCTGAGCCTTCCGGATCTTGCTCTCGATGTCCCACGAGATGGCTCCCACGACGCACGACCTGGGCAGGATGGAGTGGGGCGCCTCCTCCGACTCCATGGGGGCGAACTGCCTGGAGAGGGCGTCAGGCAGGACGTTCCTAGAGCCAGGCCTGAAGGTGATGGAAAATTGGAACCTGGCGAAGAACAGGGACCAGCGCGCCTGGCGGGCGTTCAGGCGCTTGGCAGATCGTAGGTATTCCAAGTTCTTGTGGTCCGTAAGGACCACAAACGGCAGGTTCGCCCCCTCTAACCAGTGGCGCCACTCCTGCAGGGCGAGCTTAATGGCCAAGAGCTCTCTGTCCCCCACATCGTAGTTTCTCTCCGCCGGGGACAAGCGCCGGGAGAAGAAGGCGCACGGTCGTTTGGCGCCATCGTCCGGTGACCGCTGGGACAGCACTGCTCCCACTCCCGTGTCCGAAGCGTCTACCTCCACGATGCACTGTAGCGCGGGGTCGACCTGGCGAAGGACCCGGGAGGAGGAGAATTCCGCCTTCAGCGCCTCAAAGGCGGCAGCGACCTCTTCGGTCCACCGGAACGGGACCTTCGGGGACGTGAGGCGGGTCAGTGGTCCAACGATGGCACTGAAGTTGGGGACAAAGCGGCGGTAGAAATTGGCGAAGCCAACAAATTGCTGCACCTGTTTCCGGGATGCAGGTGTGGGCCATTCCACCACCGCCTTTACCTTCTCTGGGTCGGGGAGCACCTTGTCGTGGGCGATGATGAACCCCAGGAAGGACGTACTCCTGGCGTAAAATTCACACTTTTCTGCCTTAACGTACAGACGATTCTCCAGCAGCCTTTGGAGGACCCGCCTCACGTGGACCTGGTGCTCATCCCTGGACTTGGAGAAGATGAGAATATCGTCCAGGTAGACGAACACAAAAAGGCCAATGAAGTCCCGGAGGACGTCATTAATGAGGCGCTGGAAGACTGCAGGAGCGTTGGTCAACCCGAACGGCATCACCAGATATTCAAAGTGGCCGTTCGGGGTACGGAAGGCCGTTTTCCACTCATCTCCCTCCCGGATCCGGACGAGGTGGTAAGCGCTGCGTAGGTCCAGCTTGGTGAACCAGGTCGCCCCCTGGAGGGAGTGGAAAGCAGTGTCCATGAGAGGCAGGGTGTAACGGTCCTTCTCCGTGATGTTATTGAGGGCCCGGTAGTCGATACACGGGCGGAGGGACCCATCCTTCTTTCCCACGAAGAAGAACCCTGCCCCCACGGGTGACGATGATGGGCGGATAATCCCAGCACTCAATGACTCCTTCAGGTAGGCGTTCATCGTCTCCTTCTCTGGCGCAGACAGGCTGTAAAGGCGACCAGAAGGTAAGGGAGCCCCCTGGCGGAGGTTGATGGCGCAGTCATAGGGCCGATGAGGGGGAAGAGACATAGCTTTCGCTTTACTGAACACCATACCCAGGTCGTGAAATTCTGGGGGCACCAGAGACAGGTCCGGGGGTGCAGCGTCCGTCGCAGGGGGAGGAGCGGACGGAGAGCAGGCAGCGGACTGAAGGCAGGTGCCCATACAGAACGTACTCCATGCCGATATCCCAGCTGATTTCCAATCCAGGACCGGGTTGTGAAGGCGAAGCCAGGGATACCCCAGGATGACGGGCGACACAGAGTTGGGAAGGACGTAGAAGGTCATCTCCTCCCGGTGATTTCCCGAGATGATGACCGGAACGGGGATGGTTTGGTGTGATACTCTCCCAAGGGAGGCACGGGAGAGATTAACAAGGGAGATGTGATTCTTCAGTGCCTGACAGCGAATGCCCAAACGGGTTGCCAGGCTTTGTGAAATAAAGCTGCCTTCTGCACCCGAATCCACCAGTGCGTGGGTGAGATGCCCAGTGGGATTGTGGCAAAAACGGATGGGCAGCTTCAATTGGGTGAGGGGACTTAACTGATTGACGTCCGCGAGGACCCCTACAGTGACTCGCGGACCCCGCCGTTTGGCTTATGTGGACAAAGCTCCACCGTGTGTTGATTATCCCCGCAGTACATGCAGAGATTCAACTCACGGCGGCGTTGTCTCTCTGCCGGGGAGAGCTTTGTCCAGCCCGTCACCATCGGCTCCGACTCCTCGGAGTGCGATGGCGGCGGCGTCGCCAGGGGGCGAGCTTGGGGCAGGCGCGACGAGGCTCCCCGAGGGCGAGAAGAAGACGACTTCCGCCCAGAGGAGCGCTCGCGCAGCCTGTTATCCAAGCTGATGGCGAGAGAAGTTAGCTCAGCTAGCGTCCCAGGGATATCCCGACCAGCCAGTTCATCCCTCAGATCATCATTCAGGCTGCGGAGGAACAGGCCACAGAGGGAGCGTTCGTCCCAGCCCAGTTCCTCCGCCGCTACCCGGTAGTCAACCGCATAGTCTGCTGCCGACCGGCTTCCCTGCTGGAGAGCGAGAAGCCGATCGACTTGGACCGTCTCGGTTCGGGAATGGTCAAAGACCTCCAGGAAGCGTGCCACGAACTGGTCATAGGTGAGGGTGGCGTAACTGGGCTTCGCCATAATGGCGTAGGTCCAAGTTAACGCGCGCCCCTCCAGGAGATTCCCTATGTAGCCAATTCGGCTGTGATCCGAGGGGAAGTCTCCGGGCACACGGTGGAATACGGACTCACACTGCATAATGAACCCCCGCGCTCCGCCGAGCTTTCCGCTAAAGCGGGCGGGGGTTGGAATCGGCGTGAGCCGAACCGGTGCCGCAGGAGCCGGCTGGACGGCCGCTGGGACAGCAGGAGCTGCGCCACCCTGGTGAGCCGGGGGGAACGGCTGTTGGGGGTCCAGGCGGTCCAATCGGTTAGTGATGGTAATAAGTTGATTTAAGATCACCTGCTGCTGATAAGCAATTTGATCTACCCGAACCTCGAGAGTGGTAAGCCGGTGCGCGAGCCCGCCGTCTGCTGAGCCGCTCAGCTGAAGCCGTACTGACATAACGTTCGGCTCAGGAGACGCACACACACAGGTTCAGAGTAGTTCAAACTGTTTATTAACAGCAGGGGTGTATGGATGTGTGTCAGTGGAATGTTAATGTATTGGTGGTGGCGTCTGCTTCGGACACAGAGGCAGGAGACCGTTCAGCCGGCAACCCTATGGGAGAGAACAGACACAGGGTGACAGGCACACACCAATACAGGAGGAGAATAGGCGAGGGAGAGAAGCTTACTTGAGTTTGACAGATGGCAGGCACTACAAGGACGGAACCCCGGGAGACAGTCACCTGCAGGACTCGGTGCAGCAGCGAGGAAGGACGAGGGACGGAGTTGTCCGCCGCCGAGGAATCCACCTGTGCACAGGGGAGCAGACTGGGAGAGGTAAGGCAAGGAATCTTCTTACCAATAGCTTGATGCTGAAGAGAGGGTTGACGCTTCGCATTGAAGGCGATGAAGTCTAACGGCTTCAGGCCGAAGCTCAGGGCGAGGCAGCTTTTATCCCTCGCCGCTGACGAGTAGCAGGTGCGTGAGCAGGTGGCGCCGCTGATGAATGGCGCGGCGTGACAAATATAACAAAGGGGGAAAGAAAATCCAACAAGGTCAAATTAGACAATAACTCCTCTGATTATACAGTTCAACATAAGTTATCCGGAATGGGTGATGGCTGAAGCCGCAGCTTATATTGCCCACCCATGTTCCATCCAAGAATTCAAAAGAAAAAAACAAAACAAGAGCGATTACAATTCAGAACGAAGCTAAGACAAAATGTGACAAAAAACTAAGCTACAACACAATGCAGGCTGGATATGACAATCCTTATGTGATTTTACATGTCATCTTGTATATATGTTTGGAGTATTTCTTCCTTTAATTTTTGTTTAAATTGTCCAAGCGTTGTACATGATTTTAATTCAGGTCCAAAATCGTTCCATAATCTGACTCCTTGCACTGAAACACAGTGTTGCTTGGTGGTAGTTCTCACTGAAGGTTTTTGAAATACACATGTTCCTCTGAAATGATATTGTTTCTCTCTTATTTGGAACAGCTTTTGGATATTTGCGGGCAGTGATAGATTCTTCACTTTAAACATTATTATTGCAGTTTTAAAGTCAACCAGATCTTTCAACTTGAGAGCTTTTAATTTAAGAAAAAGTGGGTTTGTTGGTTCCCTGTAAGCAGCTTTGTTTATTATTCTAATAGCTCTCTTCTGAAGCATAAAGAGTGGATATATGTTTGTTTTATATGTATTTCCCCATACTTCAGTACAATATGTCATGTATGGGAGTATTAATGAATGATACAAGGTATATAGTGTGGGTTGATTCAGCAAATATTTCACTCTGTGTAGTATTGCAATTGATTTGGATATTTTACCTTTAATATAATTAATATGTGACTTCCAACACAGTTTATTATCAATTATTACTCCAAGAAATTTAGTTTCAGATACCCTTTCAATCTCTACACCATTTACACTGAGTTTAGATACTGAGTTGTTGTGATGGTTGTTAAAGACTATAAATTTTGTCTTACTTAAATTGAGCGTTAATTTGTTTGAATCAAACCACAGTTTAAGCTTTCCTAATTCCTTTCCGAGTGTATCCAGAAGTTGTTCCAAATTGCTTCCACTGCATAATAGATTAGTGTCATCGGCAAACAATATTAAGTCAATTTTTTCTGAAACTTTACATATATCATTTATATACATATTGAATAACAATGGCCCCAAAACTGAACCCCATGGGACTCCACAAGTAACCTTCAGTTACTGTGAGTTTTTGTTACCAACACATACATACTGATATCTATTCTTTAAGTAACTACTTAACCAGGATAGTGCTACCCCCCAATACCACAGTTTTGTAGTTTCTTTAATAATAAATTATGATCCACTGTATCAAATGCTTTTTTAAGATCCAGGAATAGCCCAACTGAATACTCTTTATTTTCAATGGCAGTTGATATTTTTTCTATAAATTCCATTAGAGCAAATGCAGTTGTCCTCTTGTGTCTGAACCCATATTGCTGCTCACACAATAAATTATTCTTCAGTATGAAGCTGTCAATTCTCTCATAGAATATTTTTTCAAGTATCTTGGAAAATTGTGGCAATAGTGAAATTGGTCTATAGTTTGAGAGTTCCCCTCTGTCACCCGTCTTGTATATCGGAATTACTTTAGCTATTTTCATTGCATTGGGAAATATACCTGTTTGGAGAGACAGGTTACAGATATACGTCAGTGGTTTCACTAAGCATTCAATAATAGTTTTGACTAAGAGCATGTCAATACCATCACAGTCCGTAGATGTTTCACTTTTAAACGATTTAACAATTTCAATGACCTCTCTCTCGTCTGTGTTCTTTATGAAAATGGAGTCTTTTATAGCAGTGTTATTGCTTATTGTAGCACCTGTTGGTGCCGTAATGGGTATTTCTCGAGCCAAATTAGGACCAGTGTTAACAAAAAAGTTATTAAATTTATCTGCAGGTGAAGCTGCATTCACACTCTGAGTCGTTTTATTATTTTTTGAAAAATCGGTTGGGTAGCTTGTATTTCTGCTTTTATTTCCAAGAATACTGTTAAGTATTGTCCATGTATTTTTAATATTGTCTCTGTTTTTCTCCAGTTCTTTACTGTAATACAGTAGTCTCTCTTACTACATCTTATTATATATGTTAACTTATTTTTGTATGTTTTATACCGCTGCTCTGCTTCTTTTGTCCTTTTCTTTAGGAAAGCTTTATATAATAAATTTTTCTTTTTACACGCCTTTTGTAATCCTTTGGTTAACCATGGCTTATCGGCAAATTTATGTTTAAGCTTTTTTTTTTTTTTTTTTTTTACTAATGGACAGTTTTTTTCATAAAGAGTGGTTACAATGTTTATAAATGTGCCATAGGCTTCATTTACATCTGATACATAGACTTCTGTCCAGTCTTGCTTCAGCAAGTCCTCTTTAAAAGAAATGATTGCATTTGGTGATTTGTATCTGAACGATTTTAAAATTTTTTCTGTATTGGCCCCCGTGTGGCCATGGATAAGTGCAAAGGTTGGCAAGTGGTCACTTATATCATTTATCAGTAATCCACTTTCTATTTTCTTATCAATAATATTAACAAACAGGTTGTCAATAAGTGTAGCAGTGTGAACTGTGATTCTACTGGGATGTGTTATTGTGGGATATAGACTCATGCTGTACATAGAGTTCATGAACTCTGTAATTACATTCTGTTGATGTGGATTTAGTAAATCAATATTGAAATCTCCACAAATTACTACCATTTTCTTACTAGTAATATTATTGTACAGCTCGACTAATTTATCTCTGAATGTCTCAATGCAAGTTCCCGGCGTTCTATATATATAACTTATAATTAGATTTTTTGTTTTATCTTGGTCAATCTCAACAGTAACACATTCCAAAATCCCTGGTAGTGCAAAGGACATTCCATTTACAAGCTTACACCTATACAGGTCATCAATATACAGTGCAACACCACCACCCTTTTTTTGAGATCTGTTAATATGAAACAGCTGATATCCCTCTATTGTCATCAGGGGAGCCTGCTCTTCATTAAGCCAAGTTTCAGAGACTGCGATAGCTGTAAATTTTCTGTCTAGCTGTTTTAAATAGTCCTGAATCTGTGGAAAGTTTTTAAGACTTCTGCTGTTGAAGTGTATTATTGATAGTTTACCATCTAGTTGCACTTGACTTTTGAATTGCTTTTCAGTATAATATTCACAATGGTTATGAATATTATTGAAAAAGTGGTTATCAGGATCAATATCGTTCTCCATCTCTTGTAGTTTATGTTCAGCGTAATGGGATATTTTCAGAGTTTGAGTATCCTTACTCTGTGTCAAATGACTTCCTCCAACTGGGGATAATTGATGTCTACTCAAGTCAGTCATAAGTTTTTTGTTTATATATATTTTTTTAAAGTACATTGACATGTTATGTCAGAAGAACTATTCTTACCGTGTGTGTGAATATGGATTATCATTGTCTCTTAATTTTCTTAATCAGTGTTCATCTGTATTTATCTAAGTCAGTAACATCTCTGATCATTATACTCTTTGCTTGCTCAGGTGTTCCATTTAGTTTGATCCAAACTCTACAATTTCTTGTCCATGTTGCCTGTATCCTATTTTGTCTTTTCAGCATCCGTGCTTGCCGTGCTATTTCAGCATTTGTTTTTGTTAGATGTTCATTTAGGTAAACTTCTGTTCCCCGGAGCTTTCTGGCCTGCCTCAGTATGTCATTCTTTACCCTTCTGTTCACAAAGCGCATCACAATTGATTTCTTTGTTTTATTATCTTTTCTGGGTAAAGCATAATGGGCTGAAATTGCATTTGCTTCAACCTTTATATCTCTACTATCAAGGAACTGAAGCACCTGGTTTTCTAGGGAGACTGATTCACTCAGGGGAGCCTCCTCACCTCTCAGTCCTGTTGTAGCATGAGCATATGATTGATATTTGATGTCTAGTCCACTTATAACTAGAAAAGCACTCGGAGAGCGCAGACCTCCGCCAAGCGCCGCAGTTCCCCCCATACAGTCTTCAGATTCCTTGATCATGAAAACATATGCCAAGCAATGGTTCAGTAGTTTTTCACGAAAATGGCATTTTCCGTAATGGCGGCCACAGTTCCTCCCATACAGTGTTTGTGTGTACGTTTTCAGATTCCATGACCATGAAAAGATATGACTAGCAATTGGATTGACAATGATAGGATTAGTGGTTCAGTAGTTATTCACGAAAATGGCATTTTCCGTAATGGCGGCCACAGTTCCTCCCATACAGTGTTTGTGTGTACGTTTTCAGATTCCTTGACCATGAAAACATATGACTAGCAATTGGATTGACAATGATAGGATTAGTGGTTCAGTAGTTATTCAAGAAAATGGCATTTTCCGTAATGGCGGCCACAGTTCCCCCCATAGAGTGTTTGTGTGTATGTTTTCAGATTCCTTGACCATGAAAACATATGACAAGCAATTGGATTGACAATGATAGGAGTAGTGGTTCAGTAGTTATTGACGAAAATGGCATTTTCCATAATGGCGGTTTAGCGCCACAGTTCCCCCCATACAGTGTTTGTGTGTACGTTTTCACATTCCTTGACCATGAAAACATATGACAAGCAATTGGATTCACAATGATAGGATGAGTGGTTCAGTAGTTATTCTTGAAAATGGCCTTTTCCGTAATGGCGGCCACAGTTCCCCCCATACAGTGTTTGTGTGTACGTTTTCAGATTCCTTGACCATGAAAATATATGACTAGCAATTGGATTGACAATGATAGGATTAGTGGTTCAGTAGTTATTGAGGAAAATGGCATTTTCCGTAATGGCGGTTTAGCGCCACAGTTCGCCCCATACAGTGTTTGTGTGTACGCTTTCAGATTCCTTGACCGTGAAAACATATGACTAGCAATTGGATTCACAACAATTGGATTGACAATGATAGGATTAGTGGTTTAGTAGTTATTCACGAAAATGGCATTTTGCGTAATGGCGGTTTTCTTGTGGACGGTGATCCGGATCACCACCAAAATGTAATCATCTGTAGGATACCCCATTTCTGACAATCTGTGAAAATTTCACGAAAATCCGTCCATAACTTTTTGAGTTATCTTGCTAACAGACAAACAAACAGACAAACAAACAAACAAACAGACAAACCAACGCCGATGATCACATAACCTCCCCCTTTGGCGGAGGTAACTAGGTCATCCATACGAGAACCTTGTTCAAGATCCTCGACGCGTCGCTCCAAGTCCGTAATTTTTTTGTCTTTTTCCTGGATTGTTAATTTTAAGTCTCGTACTTCTTCCATTAGGCCTATTATTTTGGCCTGCTGGCTAACCATTTTGGCCACTTCTTCTGACAAGAAGTTCAGA
This sequence comes from Pholidichthys leucotaenia, assembly GCA_020510985.1. Taxonomy (NCBI): domain Eukaryota; kingdom Metazoa; phylum Chordata; class Actinopteri; order Cichliformes; family Pholidichthyidae; genus Pholidichthys; species Pholidichthys leucotaenia. The sequence continues at coordinate 401,698,161 of CM035841.1, read as the reverse complement.
GATTTTTTGATCTCTTCCATTTCCTCCTTCTTTGGTGGCATTTTTACTGACCTCCATCCATCCATCCATCCATCCATCTTCTACCGCTTTTCCGGAGGTCCGGGTCGCGGAGGCAGCAGTTCAAGCAGAGAAGCCCAGACTTCCCTCTCCCCAGCCACCTGCTCCAGCTCTTCAGAGGGGATACCAAGGCGTTCCCAGACTAGCTGGGAGACATAGTCTCTCCACCGAGTCCTGGGTCTGCCCCGGGGTCTCCTCCCAGTGGGACATACCTGAAACACCTCAAGTGGGAGGCGTCCAGGAGGCATCCTAATCAGATGCCCATACCACCTCAACTGACTCCTTTCAATGTGGAGGAGCAGCGGTTCTACTCTGAGCCTCTCCCGGATGACTGAGCTCCTCACCCTATCTCTGAGGGTGAGTCCAGCAATCCTACGGAGAAAGCTCATTTCAGCCGCATGTATCCGCGATCTCGTTCTTTCGGTCATTACCCAAAGCTCGTGACCATAGGTGAGAGTAGGAACGTAGATTGACTGGTAAATCGACAGCTTTGCCTTAGAACTAAGCTCCCTCTTCACCACAACAGACTGGTACAACGTCCGCATCACTGCAGATGCTGCTCCAATCCGTCTGTCGATCTCTCGCTCCATTTTCCCCTCACTCGTGAACAAGACCCCAAGATACTTAAACTCCTCCACTTGGGGCAGGAGCCTGTCCCCAACCCGGAGAGGACAATCCACCTTTTTCCGGCTGAGGACCATGGACTCGGACTTGGAGGTGCTGATTCTCATCCCAGCCGCTTCACACTCAGCGGCAAACCGTCCCAGCAAGAGCTGTAGGTCATTGCTGGATGAAGCCAACGGGACAACATCATCTGCAAACAACAGAGATGAGATCCTGTGGTCACCAAGCATGACACCCTCCATTCCCTGGCTGCGCCTAGAAATCCTGTCCATAAAAATTATGAACAGGATCGGTGACAAAGGGCAGCCCTGGCGGAGTCCAACTCTCACTGGGAATGACTCCGACCGAGTGTTGGCAATACGAACTAAACTCTCACAACGGTCGTACAGAGACCGAATAGCTCGTAACAACAAGCCCGATACCCCATACTCCCGAAGCACCCCCCACAAAAATCCACGAGGGACGCGGTCAAATGCCTCCTCATGGATCGTCACCTTATTGTGGTGGGGGGGTTTGCGTGCCCCAGTGATACCAGGAGCTATGTTGTTCGGAGGCAATTTGCCTCTGATAGGGTCTCCCAAGACAAACTGGTCCTGGGTGAAGGGCCAGACTAAGAACGATCCAACAGACTCTCATGATAAATTGTATATCAAGAATTCAGTGTACCCCGCCCGGTATGGGGTTACCGGGGCCCCACCCTGGAGCCAGGCCTGGGGGAGGGGCTCGAAGGCTAGCGTCTGGTGGCCGGGTTTCCACCCATGGGACCCGGCCGGGCTCAGCCCGAAGGAGTTACATGGGTCCGCCCTCCAGTGGGTTCACCACCTGCAGGAGGGATCATGGGGGTCCGGTGCTATGTGGATTAGGTGGCGGTCAAAGGCGGAGACCTTGGCGGACTGATCCCAAGCTTTCTTTTACTGACCTGTGGATAGTAAAAACAATCTCTGCTTGTGTCGCCGGTATCCGATCCGACCGACCTCGAATCCAGCTGGGCCTCAGCTAGCCCCCTCCGCTGCTAGTCCCGCTGCTTACCGCCGCCGTAACCGAGCTCCTGTCCAGCTCCTCCACCAAGTCCCGCCGCATACCGCCGCTGCAGCTGAGCTCCGCTGGAGTCCCGGTAGATCCTCCGCTGAGCTCTGCCGCCTACCGCCGTCTGCCTCAGTAATTCCTCCGCTGAGTCCCGCCACCTACTGCCGTCTGCCTCAGTAATTCCTCCGCTGGGCCTCGCCACTGGGCTTCGACTCAGGCTATTGTCTGGCTGGGTCCCGGTGGTCCTCCACTGGTCCCCGTCTCATACCATCGCCGCCCCCGAACTCCGATCCAGCTCCCGTCCAACTGCTGCCTCGGTTAGTTCCTCCGGCGAGCCCTCACCGGGGACTGAGTCGCTTCGTGTCGGTGTTAGGTGGTGCGACTAGCGTTAGCGTTAAGCTAACTAGCATTAGCTTAGCAAACGCTTCGGGTAAAGTGTAGCAGCGAACCACAAAAGAAACGCTAGTCAGTTTACTCACAGTGGCCGGTGAAAGGCGATTAAAGGAGTATTCCAACGGAGGTGGAAATTCAGCCCGTGCGTGTGCGTCACAAATGCCAATCGCTGTTGGTTAGTTATTTTAATGGCAAAATCAGCAACTTTGTCTCAGCACTGAAAAAGTGTGACCATCCCGGTCACCATCTTGCTTAGAATTATGTAATTATGTATTAGGTAAGAGCTATTGAGCTCTTACCTAATACATAAGAGCTATTGGCCTATAACACTGGTCAACACCAAATTTATTGTCTAAGGTTTTTTTTAGTTAGCTGATTTAGGACAATTTTGATGTGCTGAATCCAAAAATCACATCAACTTTTTGAACTATGGCCACATGTTGTTTTTTTCATTTTTGTTTACATGTACGGGTATTTTCGCTTTATAAGATAAGATAAGCCTTTATTATATGATGCAAAATTCTTTTTTATTTCTTGAAATTTCTCGAACTCTGAAGAGTTTGCATGTGCCAATTTATGACTAATTGGTATTTTTATTTTACAGGTGAATTAAATGGCTTCGACCAGAAGATTTTGTAAAAATAAGCCCAACATATTCTGCTACATCTGCGGCGAATACACCATTGTTCCTAACAGGAATCCAGTCACAAGTTTCAAAAAGCGTGCTTACCATGCTTATTTTGGTATTAAACTTGGTGACCAGGATAAAGCTTGGGTGCCACACATGGTATGCAAGGCATACACTGAGTATCTGTGTCAGTGGACCAAGGGCAAGAAGAGGTGTCTGAAGTTCGGAATTCCCATGGTTTGGAAGGAGCCGACAAACTATGACACTGACTGCTACTTCTGCGCTATTGATGTAACTAGGATCAACAGAAAGAACCTGACCTGATTGATTTTCGGATTCAGCGGTGCAAAATTGTCTTAAATCAGTTGAAAAAACACAAACAACTTACAAAAAAATTATTTTTGTAATGTGTAATTATTGGGATCTGATGACTCTTTCCCTGGCTTTAACACTGGAACTATAACTACTAACACTTACTAACAGCTTTTGGCTGTTAGTAAGTGTTAGTAGCTTTAATACTGTTTGAAGTGCACTGTCCTCCATGCGCGACAACATCGTATAACATACGCCATCCTTCCCTGGTGAAGACTGCTTCGATTTCAGAATAGCCCTTTTCAATTCCGATAGAGTAAATGGCAAATCCATCATGTCCCTTGACGTATTCTTCCTTATGTTCACATGTAGGTGTTTGGATAAAGTGCTTTCCTTGCTTTGTCTAATTGTGTTTGGTAGGTTTTCTGAACTGTTCCAGTTCCAAGGTTGTCATAGCCAGGAGCGGCACTGGGGTTAAGCTCCCAGTGCTCATAAAATGCTCCTTATGGCGTGCGTCTCGAAAAGCCTCTGACAACTAAGTCCAACTCCTAGCCTGCCCGTGTGGTTTAGTCTCTAAGCCCGGCGGAACTGCTTTTACTAATAGGAGAAGGGGTGAGGGTGGATCTCTGGCGCCTTAAAACCAGATGCTTCGGGTAGATGGTGGCTCGTCAACCTGGGAAGGTAGCCCATCTAGGGGAAGGTAAACCCTGATTTCAAACCTCTGCTGCCTTGCGGCATACCCGGTCACGGGAAAGGCTTCAGGAGTCAACCCTGAGGAAAAATCCAGAGTCGGAGCCCCTAAGGCAGTTCTATGTTGTGCTCAACATCGTTCTGGCAGCTCCTGCAACGGCGCTGGTGCCACACTGTAGCAGCCCTGCTGTTCCTTTGGATTCATCAGTGACGTGGAGAGGGGGGACATGCTGCATGGGCAACATCTTGTCCTCCATATCTTCCTGCCCAGGCTTGAATCCTACCAACGCCCAACGCTGGAAGGTAGAACACCGGATCACTGGAGAGGACACTCCAGCTTCGCCTTTGGTGTAGACAAAACACGGGGAATGACAGTTACCGGTTATAAGCCACCGCTCAATTGGCGTAGAGCGTGGCGCCAGGGGTTGTTCCCGACGGTGGGAGGGATCATCGGATCTCACTGGACAGCTACCGCCTGCCTCAAGCTGGGCAGCCCCCAGCCAATAAGGTGTTGTCCCGCCACAGCTTGCTTTCCTCATTGGGTGCATGGGGATGAGGAGAAATCCGAACAGCAGGCTGAGAACCTTTGCACCAGGCAAGACAAAAAAACAAAAGAGACCAACTCTAAAACTGGGAACTTGGAACGTCCGCACTATGATGACAGGACTCGCTGCTAACCTCAAGGACATCAACAACACCAGGAAGACTGCCATCATCAATAATGAGCTGATGAGACTGGAAGTGGATATCGCCACTCTCCAGGAAACACGGTTGGCTGACGCAGGCACACTGAGAGAGAAGGACTACACGTTCTACTGGCAGGGAAAGGGCAGTGACGAACACAAGGAACACGGAGTGGGCTTCGCAGTGAAGAACACCTTGCTGAAGATGGTGGAACTGGGCAGCACTGGCTCTGCACGACTCCTCACCCTCCGCCTGAACACCACTCAAGGCCCAGTCACCCTCGTCAGTGTGTATGCCCCAACACTGACAGCCACACCAGAGGCAAAAGACGAGTTCTACGAGAATCTCGCAACAACTGTCAGGACCATCCCCAACTCTGAACAACTCATTCTCCTTGGAGACTTCAATGCCAGAGTGGGTGCTGACCATGATTCCTGGCCCTCCTGTCTTGGACCTTTTGGCGTAGGCAGAATGAACGACAATGGACAGCGGCTGCTCGAGTTCTGCACATATCACGATCTGTGCATCACAAACTCGTTCTTCAAGGCCAAGCCCCAACACAAGGTTTCCTGGCAACATCCGCGCTCAAAGCACTGGCACCAGCTGGACTTGACCAGGCGCACCTCACTGAAGAACGTGCTAATCACCCGTTCGTTCCAGAGTGCAGATTGTGACACAGACCATTCATTGGTGTGTTGCAAGGTCAAGCTGCAGCTGAAGAAATTCCATCGTGCTAGACAGCCTGGAAAGGCACGGATTGACACCAGTAAGATGGCTCAACCAGAACTTGTTGAGCAGTTTGCCTCCACCTTTGAGAAGGAACTTGGTGTACCACAAGAAGGAGAATCTGCAAAGCAGAAGTGGGAAGAGCTGCGAAACACCATCCACCGCACAGCCTTGGCTACCTTTGGGAGGAAGACCTCGAAGTCACAGGACTGGTTTGATGCCGAGTTGACCGAGATGACCCCCGTCATTGAAGCCAAGCACTCAGCACTTGCTGAGTACAAGAAGTACCCAAACGAGAAGAATCTCCAGATTCTCAGGGCTGCGAGAAGCAAAGTTCAGCAGACTGCCCGGCGCTGTGCCAACGAGTACTGGACTCAGCTCAGCCAAGACATTCAAACCGCTGCCATAACAGGGAACATCCGTGGTATGTACGATGGCATCAAGAAAGCACTTGGTCCGGCTCAGAGCAAGACGGCCCCCCTCAAATCCTCCACTGGGGAGATGATCACAGAAAAGAACAAGCAGATGGAGAGATGGGTGGAACACTACTCCGACCTCTACTCCAGACAGAACACCGTGACGCCTTCAGCCCTTGATGCCATCGACTGCCTGCCATCCATGGACGAACTTGACACCGAGCCAACCATCAACGAACTCAGCAAGGCCATTGATAGCTTGGCTGCTGGCAAGGCACCCGGCAACGACGGCATACCCCCTGACCTGATCAAGCACTGCAAGACCGCCCTACTGCTGCCATTGCATGACGTCCTCTGCCAGTGTTGGAAGGAAGGTGCCATACCACAGGACATGAGGGACGCCAAGATCATCACCCTCTACAAAAACAAAGGGGAGAGAAGCGACTGCAACAACTACAGGGGCATCTCCCTCCTCAGTGTTGTTGGCAAAGTCTACGCACGAGTTGTTCTCGTTCGTCTACAGAAGCTTGCCGAACGTGTCTACTCCGAGTCTCAGTGTGGCTTCCGCGCTGAGCGATCGACGGTAGACATGATATTCTCCATCCGCCAACTCCAGGAGAAATGCAGAGAACAGAACATGCCCCTGTACGTCGCCTTCATCGACCTCACCAAAGCGTTCGATCTGGTCAGCAGAGAGGGCCTTTTCAAGATCCTGCCAAAGATAGGATGCCCACCAAAGTTGCAAAGTCTCATTGAATCGTTTCACACCAACATGCAGGGGATAGTGCAGCACGATGGCAACGTCTCAGAGCCATTCAACATACGCAGCGGAGTGAAACAGGGCTGTGTACTTGCGTCAACCCTCTTTGGGATTTTCTTTGCTATGCTCCTGAGGCATGCCTTCAGCACAGCAACAGAGGGAATCTACCTGCACACAAGATCTGACGGCAGGCTTTTCAACCTCGCCCGCCTGAAAGCCAGAACCAAAGTACGTGAGGCTCTAATCAGAGACATGCTGTTCGCAGACGACGCTGCAGTCACAACCCACACACAGCAGGAGCTTCAGACCCTGATGGACCGCTTCTCCCAGGCATGCAAGGACTTCGGGCTTACCATCAGCCTGAAGAAGACTAACGTCTTGGCGCAAGGCATGGAAGCACCACCAACCATCACCATCGACGACTACAAGCTGGAGGTCGTGAATCAGTTCATGTACCTGGGGTCCATGATCAGCAACAACCTCTCCCTTGATACAGAGATCAACAAGAGGATTGGAAAATCAGCCTTCACACTCGCTTGCCTCACCACACGAGTGTGGGAGAATCCCAAACTCTCTGTCAAGACGAAGATGGCAGTGTACAACGCCTGCGTCATCAGCACACTGCTCTATGGGAGTGAGACGTGGACAACATACGCCCGGCAGGAAAAAAGACTGAACTCCTTCCACTTGCGCTGCATTCGCCACATCCTGGACATATCCTGGCAGGACAAAGTGCCCAACACAGAAGTTCTGTCCCGTGCCGGCCTTCCCTCCATGTTCACTCTACTCAGGCAGCGCAGGCTCCGCTGGCTAGGCCACGTTCACCGTATGGAGGATGGCAGAATCCCCAAAGACGTCCTCTACGGAGAACTGGCAACTGGCAGGAGAGACGTTGGCCGCCCACAGCTGCGCTTTAGAGACGTCTGCAAGAGAGACATGAAGGCCCTGGAGATCAACATAGAGCGCTGGGAGGACCTTGCAACGGACCGCTCCAAATGGAGAGGCACCCTGACCAGACAGCTCAAGGCGGGTGAAGAAAGACTGACTGCTGCAGCAGATGAAAAAAGGACCCGCAGGAAGAACCGCCACAGACCCAGCAGCACGGAGACCACCCACAAGTGCGACCTGTGTGACAGGGACTACCATTCGTGCATTGGCCTGTTCAGCCACAGGCGGTGCTGTTCCAGCAGAGTAGACGTTTAGGATTCTCTTCCATGGTCATCATAGACCGACGGAGGCCGACGACGAGGTTTTCTGAACTGTGAACCTTCACTAAAGTTTGTGCCAAAAGCTCTGCTTTGTCTATACTAGTAATAGCTATTTCCCCATTAATGTCTAGCACTGGTATTTCATACTCTCTCCTAATACCACTCATTTCTTAATCATTCCCCAAATATCTGATAGCTGTGTTTCTCTTCCTATAGTATTACAATACTGTCTCCAAAATAAACACTTAGCTGTTTTAATTGTTTTCCGGACGATTGCCTGACACCGTTTGTACTCAATCACTGCTTCCAAAGTATGATGGTTTTTCACTTGTCTGAATGCCCTATTTCTATTTTTAATAGCTTTATTACAATTATCATCCCACCAAGGAAGATTCTTTTGTTGTCTATAACCCGTACTTTTTGGTATTGTTTGATTTGCAGACTCGATTATAATCACACTGACACTTTTACTAAACTCCTCCCCATCAAAAATGTCCTCACTATTTAGCTGCTCACATCTAGTCTTACACAGATATTTAAATTTATCCCAATCTGCCTTACCCGATTTCTGTCTTGTGCCAGATTGCATTGCTTCTTCTCCCGCTTCTAGACCAATTTTAACTCTTATTGGGTAATGATCATTCCCATTAGCTGACCGACTTAACACCTCCCAAGATGTGATTCCTGCAAAGGCATTTGAGACCAAAGTTAGGTCTAACACACTTTCCGTGACTAGGTTACTGCTAAATCTCATACCCTTTTCATCATTCATGCATATTAAGTCCCTATCCTCTAAAGCATCCTCAATTACTGTGCCATTTGTATACTCCTGCTACCCCACAGTATATTATGTGCATTAAAATCCCCACACCAAACCACCTTACCCTGTGCTTGCCTATGTACAGTGTTCAAAGTGTCAACTGTCAATCTGTTACATGGATTATAGTAATTAATAGTTGTATGTAACCCTTGCCTTATGCTAATTAGGTAAGGGAAATAATTAAGTGTAGACCAGTTGCTAGGTTCGTAAGGGTTACAATAGGGAATTAAAGTGAGTGTGGAATGAAATAGCTGGAGGCAAGAAATGAGCAATAATGGTTGTTATTTATAGGGAAAAAGTGAGCAATATATACAGACAATTTACAACTATACAAATATAACAACGGCCGGTATGAAATAAAACCCCAAAGATGTCCTACTGAGCTCAGTGTTTGTTTGTCCTTTCGGTTTAGTCGTTTGACCAGTCAAGATATCTTGTATCTCCAGGCTCAGGTTTCTTTTCCTCTTTTAAAGCGGCGACTTGGGTTGTTACCACTTTGAATCTTGGGCACTGGAGAGAGGAAGGAAGCTCTTCAATCGAGATCTTGGTTAGATCTCGGTTCAATCTCGGTTCAGTCTCGGGTCAGGCTCGCCATCTCCATTTGGAGAGAATCCAGGATCCAGAAGGTTCTTGGTCGGCAACCAAAAAAACCTAGCATGCACAGCAGGTTTCAATAACCGGAGTGGTGGCTCAGTTGGTAGAGCATCCGCCCCACACCCGGGAGGCAGGGGTTCAAATCCCGGCCGGGTCATGCCAAAGACCATATAAAAGTGGAACTTCCTGCCGTCCAGCTTGGTGCTCAGCAATAACGGAATGGAGGAGGGAAATCTGTGGTGGCGCCTTGTATGGCAGCGGCCCTCTGATTCTGCACTGGGGTGTGTGTGATTGACACTGTAGATAGGTAAAGCACAATCACGTTCTACTGTACATGATTGGTTGTACGGTTGAATGACAATAAGGGTGATTTAATTTAATTTTAATTTAATTTAATAATGGTATTATTGTTTACAGCTAGAGTAATTCATCTTCCAACCCCTTCTTATATAACACCATAGCTTAGTGTTTAAATTCTTCTCTCATATTACTATTATTACAATCCAGCAATATAGTAATATCTTACATTTCACATCTTACATCTTACATGCATGTGTTCTTTTCTTACAATCTCTCTGGTAGCACATGAAATACCCTTTTTTCATGTAACCAATTAAATGAATTCCTCTTTTTATCTCTGCATCATTTAACCATGAAATTATGATTAATCCTTTCTAACCTTGTCTTTGTAATTCATGAAATGAAATACAATTAATTTATCACATAACCAGGGAATATACTGTCCCATTACTTCCAATATTCCCTTTTTAAAATCAGTAAAACCCGGTCTGAGCTACTGGGTTTAGCATAACCTATGCTTTTACATAGGAGACCAACACCATGTGCTTTTAGCATCAAACTACACATTACATTTGACAGAAATAGTGCATAAGAACTAAAAGTACTTCAGCATACTGTTGGGAACTGAAATCACATTTAGGAAAACCATACAGACACAAAGACAGCCTTTTCCATTGCTTTTAAACAGGAAAAAATCCACTCGCAATTAGCATTAGCATAATGCTAACATTAGCATGTATTTCACTCACCAAGATGAGGTCTCAGTGTGAACACAGCAAAAGTCACCGCTTCACGGCCTCTCAAGCTCGTGCTCCCGTCAACTTAGGATAATAAAGGTTGCAAATTAGCGTTTGGAGAGTGTTTAGATCCATTTATAGCATCTTTCTGAATTAACTCACCAAGAAGAGGTATCAGTGTGAACCAGACCGCTCACAGCCTCTCTCGTCCGCTCTCATATTGTGAAAGACCAATGACCAGCAGAGCGCCTCAGCACTTTGCTCGGAAGGCGGGGCTAATATCGCTCTTAATGAATGGAAAGACCCAGATCACCCAACGTGACCATGAAATGGAAATTTAAAAGTTGGATAACGAGGATCGCACTTTTCAATTGACATCTGAGAAAAAAAAAGGATCATTTTCTCAGTTGGGTTACATATATTTTTACCATTATTGATTTGTGTTTTTTCCCTATTTCCATTATTTTGTAATTTGTTCCATTACGCACAAAGGTTGCTACACCATCTCCTCTACCAGTTTCCCTGTCATTCCTTATTGATGTGTATTCTTGAATGACAAATTCCAACTGAGGTTTTAGCCATGTTTCCTGTATACAGATTACCTGGGGTTTGTTTTGCATATCGGATATAAACTTTTTGAATTCTTGGCCATTTGATACTAGATTTCTGGCATTCCAGTGCAAAATTGTGATTACCATTATGACCCACTAGTCTGCAAACTCAGAGAGCCACCACTTAACAAGTCCTCAACTGCTTCCCAATGTAGCCCCTTAACGCCAAGATATTTTTCTGCTGCTTTCACAATGATTTTGATTTTTTCCATTTTCTTGGAAGTCTGCGCAGTACAGTTTATCACATCTACCACAAATAAGACAAAATTGTTTTCCTTCATAACCAGAGCATCTTCCTTGATTCTACTGCATTCACTGCAAGCCTGCACACTTTCCCTGTTAGAGTCCACTGCCACTTTTTTAGCTGGCACCTTTTTCGCAGCTTCTGCATATGTTAATCCCTGGGAGACTTTTACTTGCTGAATTTCTGCCGCTCTTTTGCTGGCTTCACAACCTCGATAAGCAGCGCTATGTTCACCGCCGCAGTTACGGCACTTTAATTTGGCTCCGTTTTCACACTTGCCATACTAATGTTCACCGGAGCATCTTGCACATTGCTGTCTACCTTTGCATACCGCTGCAACATGACCAAACTTCTGACATCTGAAACATCTGAGTGGAGGCGGAATGTAAAGTCTGACTTCATAGCACATGTAGCCAACAATCACCTTACTTGGCAGTCTTGATTCATCAAATGTTAACAAAACTGACAGACTATCATATTTTTCACCATTTCTATTAGTTTTCAACCTTTGCACCTCTGTCACTTTTGCTCCAGATATGTTTTCCTTTATTTCATCAGCTGAGACAGCCGCTGAAATTCCCGATATCACTCATTTCCTTCCAACACTGAACACTGCACTCTTTTCCCCTCCATCTTAGTGACTCTGACTGCTTTTCCTTGCTGAACACTATCTTTACATGTAACTAATAATGAACCACTTCTTCTTCTTCTTCTTCTTCTTCTTCTTCTTCTCTCGGTTACTGGCGGATAGCAAACAACTGAAAGGTACATACCGCCACCTACTGTACAAGTGTGTAACATTATGTCATTTGATCCCGACCCCTAAATTCTGTGACTTAAATTAAATCACCCTTATTGTCATTCAACTGTACAACCAATCATGTACAGTAGAACGAGATTGTGCTTTACCTATCTACTGTGTCAACCACACACACCAAGTGTAGAATCAGAGGGCCGCTGCCATGCAAGGTGCCGCCACAAATTTCCCTCCTCCATTCCATTATTGCTGAGCACCAAGCTGGACAGCAGGAAGTTCTACTTTTATATGGTCTTCGGCATGACCCGGCCGGGATTTGAACCTCTGCCTCCGGGGTGTGGGGCGGATGCTCTGCCAACTGAGCCACCACTCCGGTATCCTGTGTTATTTAATTTTGTCTGAAAAAATAGACACTAAATAAATTAAAACGTGTCAGAGGAACAAACTGGCTCTTAATGTAACTTGATTTCTAATCATTTTTAATGAGTCAAGTAGTAATAATGAATAGAGTTGAAGTCACCTCAAATGAACGTTAAAAAAAAGCAATTTTATAACAACACAACAAAATTAAGCTGGAAAAAAGGTGCATAAAATTAATGACAGATGAATTTGTACAATTGATTTTTTTCATTATGTTATGTAAAATGTACAAAAATAAATAAATTGTAAATTCTGTAAATTCTGTAAATTCTTTATTGTATATACAGTGGTGTGAAAAAGTGTTTACCCCTTCCTGATTTCCCATTTTTTTGTATGTTTGTCACACTTAAGTGTTTCAGATTATCAAACAAATTTAAATATTGGACAAAGATAACACAAGTCAACAAAAAATGCAGTTTTTAAATGAAGGTGTTTATTATTAAGGGTTAAAAAAAAATCCAAACCTACATGACCCTGTGTGAAAAAGTGACCCCCCCCCGCCAAATAAATTAACTGTGGTTTATCACATCTTTGGAATGCTGAGTTCAATTTCTCGAGCCACACGCAGGACTGACTACTGCTGCACCTGTTCTCAGTCAAGAAATCACTTAAATAGGGCCTGCCTGACAAAGTGAAGCAGACCAAAAGATCCCCAAAAGCGAGACATCATTGCTATGATCCAAAGAAATTCAGGAACAAATGAGAAACAAAGTAATTGACAGCTATCTGTCTGGAAAAGGTTATAAAGCCATTTCTAAAGCTATGGAACTCCAGCGAACCACAGTGGCCACGGTTACATGGGCAAAATTTCTTCAATCTGATTACAATTCAGATCAGAATTTTACTGTTTACATGGATCCTGAAAAAGCTGATCTGATTTGGACGTGTGTTTCCATGTGTTACACATTTGAATGGAATAAATCATTTTGACATGCGCACGTGGACATTTCGACATTCCGAAAATAGTAGAAGAAGAAGCAACTTCCGGTGTTAGCAAGCCCCGCTTCGTGTCGAAATTGACCTGTATTGTGTTATTTAGATTGTACTTTTGCTTCTGCTGGTCGCCGTAATGAAGCTACAAGTACATACTTCTGCATATGATGAACAGAGGGAGACAGCAGGATGATACAGACCAGTTTTCTCTCCTCTTCTCCTCCCCTGATACTATTCCCCGCTTGCGATGTCTGTGTCTTTTGCCCTTCTTCTGGCTGAATCTTAATCCAAACGGAAATTATGGATCTGGAAAAGCGGCTTATATGCTTAAATGCAATTGACACCACTTTAAAAGAAGATCGGGCTAGGGGGAGCCCTGGACTCATGGGCAATTGGGAATTCATGGGTCTGTGTGATTCGACTGCGATGCGGAAGACATCTCTATTTGTTTGGCTTGATCACAGGATTTCTATTTTGGCTCTGGAGATCCTGATGTATCAGAAATTAAAGTTGGGAGAGCTGATCAAAGCGGACCCGGCAACGCTCCTTCAACAACAAATTTGACCAGTCGGGGAGTGCACTGATAGCGGCAATGGTGAACTGAATGATGGTTGATTCAGAAGAATGGTATACATCTGGAGTCGCTGGTGCTCTCCATGGAATGATTATGGAAATTATGAAGCACAGGATCACATGAAGAGAGGAAAATTCTATTCTCTGAGTACACTGTGCAGATTTGACCTTGTTTTGGTGCCCTGTTTACATTCCTCCTCGATGAAGATAAGGCTGGAGTAGTGGTAACCCAAACAATTGACATTTGCTATTGTTTCAACAGACCGAGCTCCAAGGACAGCGTTACCATGTGTCTGGACTATAGAACACATGACTGAATAATATCTATCCATTGCCAGAGGGTGCCCTCTGCTGTTCACTAGCAATGACACACCTACACTACACACTGCATTCAACATACACGACTGATTCATTTACACTGATGTACATATACATTCACTGCCTCTCTCTGCCTTTGTAATGTGTGATCTATTGTCTGCTAATTGTGCATTGAGGGTTTTTTTTCTGTGTGATCATAATCTGGCTCATTTGAGCTTATATGAGCTATATGAGCTTATGTGAGCTTATACGAGCGTTATTCTGATAACTATGTTTTTTTCTCTCTGCCTATTGTGTTTACCCTCCTGTTCGACTGGCGCCTTCGGGCTGCCGCGGCTATGGGATGCGCTTACAGAAGCACGCCCAATGTCAAGTCAAATTTCAATTCTCCTGTATGTATTGCACGTATGGTAGTATTGACAATAAACCTTTTCATTTTCATTTTGTTTTACTCCTGCTATGTTTTCTGCTAGCTGCTGCTAAGGCGGAAATACATCACGTCAACATGCGGCTGGTGTACAGACATGCGCAGTAAACATATTTTCTGCCCAACCTTTGGAATAAGTGTTTTCATGCGCACCATATGGATTAACAATCGGCATAACCCACCCCTCTCAATCGGAATGAAATTTTGATCCGAATGAAAGTGATCGGGTTAGAATATTCAGATTGGCGTGTTTACATGAAACATTTTTATTCCAATCAGGCTTTTAATCTGGTCACTTGTGTCCATGTAAATATAGCCAGTGAGAGCCATTATTCACAATTGGCAAAAACATGGAACAGTGGTGAACCTTCCAAGGAGTGGCCGGCCGACCAAAATTACCCCAAGAGCGCAGCGATAACGACTCATCCAAGAGGTCACAAAAGGCCCCACAACAACATCCAAAGAACTGCAGGCCTCACTTGCCTCAGGTAAGGTCAATGTTCATGACTCCACCATAAGAAAGACACTGGGCAAAAATGGCCTGCATGGCAGAATTCCAAGACCAAAACCACTGCTGAGCAAAAAGAACATAAAGGCTCATCTCAATTTTGCCAGAAAACATCTTGATGATCCTTTTTGAGAAAATACTCTGTGGATTGATGAGACAAAAGTTGAACTTTTTGGAAAGTGTGTGTCCCATTACATCTAGTGTAAAAGTAACACAGCATTTCAGAAAAGAAACATCATACCAAGAGTAAAATACGGTGGTGGTAGTGTGATGGTCTGGAGTTGTTTTGCGGCTTCAGGACCTGAAAGACTTGCTGTGGTAAATGGAACCATGAATTCTGCTGTCTACTAAAAAATCCTGAAGGAGAACATCCAGCCATCTGTTTGTGACCTCAAGCTGAAGCGCACTTGGGTTCTGCAGCAGGACAATGATCCAAAACACACCAGCAAGTCCACCTCTGAATGGCTTAAGAAAACAAAATGAAGACTTTGGAATGACCTAGTCAAAGTCCTAACCTGAATCAGATTGAGATGCTGTGGCATGATTTTAAAAAGGCAGTTCATGCTCGAAAACCCTTCAATGTGGCTGAATTGCAACAATTCTGCAAAGATGAGTTGGCCAAAATTCCTCCACAGCACTTTAAAAGACTCATTGTCATTGTAAAAATTCAAAGTTCAAAATTAGACAGCAGAATCTTTTCAGTTAACCACTAAATAATGACAGAAGTAATACTATTTCTCAGCTTATCTTTTATCAAAGCATGCAGAGAGTCAAACACAGCTGTGGTTCCTCTCAGCACAACCTGGCAGAAGAACCCGGAACAAAGGCTTCAAACAGATACATATAGGCTTCAAGTTACTGGGTGTTCCCAGTAACTTTCCAACAACAGTCTGGTCCTTGTTCAAACTGGTTCCAACCGGTGTTATCTTCACAGATGTTCCTCTCCTCAGCACTTTACAACTTCAAATCCTGTTTTCTGGGTCTTGTCTCTCCAGCATTATGCAACCTTCATCCTATGCCTACAGTATATATGGAAGAAAAAGCAGTTACTTCATTACACAGCAAATTGGTTGTGTGAGTGCAGCTACAGATATAAGCATGTATGTGAGCACTTTTGTGTAATATCTAACTAACTAATCTTCATTATTTATTTATTATAACACCAGTTATCACAAATGCTTGATTGCAGTTGTTGCTGCTAAGGGAGGCCCAACCAGTTATTAGGATTAGGGGGCAAACACTTTTTCACACAGGGCCATGTAGGTTTGGATTTTTTTACCCTTAATAATAAACACCTTCATTTAAAAACTGCATTTTGTGTTTACTTGTGTTATCTTCGTCTAATCTTAAAATTTGTTTGATGATCTGAAACATTTAAGTGTGACAAACATACAAAAAAAGAAAAATCAGGAAGGGGGCAAACACTTTTTCACACCACTGTATATACAATATAGAATTTACAGAAAATGTATATCATGATATATATCGTTATCGTCAAATAAGAGTACTTAAATTGTGGTATGACGAAGCTCTGCATATACAATGCGTCAGTCCTCTTCATCCTACTCTGTGGGTTAGAGATATGGCCACTGTATAAGACTCTGGCCTCGAGGGTGGATGGATTTGATAGTGAGGCGCTCAGAACCATCAAGAACATCAGGTGGCCCCAGCACACTTCTAATGACGTGCTCCGAGCCCGCACACATCAGCCTGCAGCATCCCACCTTACTACACAGTGGCGTATCCACTGGCTTGGCCATGTCCTCCGCCTCCCACCAGAACACCCAGCAAAAGCCATCCTCATGTTTGACCCCAGGGCATCAGGGTGGAAAAGACTTTGGGGCAAGCCGCACACCCAGTGGTTCAATGTGGTGGAGACAGACCTCTGACAGCTTAGAGTTGCTGTTTATGAAGCAGAGGAGCTGGCCCACAACCAGCAATGTTGTTACGCACTGGTTAACCTGATTGGTTCTGCGCATGGTGATGGCCACCCAGCCCTCACCCCAAAGGAGTAGTACGCAAGTAAGCAATATCGTGATATGAAATTTTGGTCATATCGCACAGTCTTAAGCCGGAGAACAAAATCTTGCAGAGAGAAAAGATTTATGAGGCATTTAGGAAAGAGGAAAAGTCAAAAACACAACTCTGTGTTCCTCAGAGCAATGACAGCCCTCCCTCTCTGTAGTTCTGTAGTGTCTGATCCTGAGAGATGTAATTTGTCACTTTCTAACCTGAACTTTAAGGATGAACTGTTTTTCAAATCTCAGTTACAATCTTTCCATCTTACTGTATCTGAGCCTCAGATCTCTCAACTAAGCGAGTGGCTCATTAATCAACACGTGTGAAATGGACAAATAAATTAGTGACTGCAGTCTCTCTTCAAATGCTCATCAGTGGAAGCTCAGAAATAAGT
The DNA here is from genome assembly GCA_020510985.1 of Pholidichthys leucotaenia. NCBI lineage: Eukaryota > Metazoa > Chordata > Actinopteri > Cichliformes > Pholidichthyidae > Pholidichthys > Pholidichthys leucotaenia. The sequence goes on along the minus strand of CM035841.1, from coordinate 401,680,982 downwards.
CTTTCACACACTCATACACAGAGTCAATAATTAGATTCATCCACACAAACCAAATGCTTGCCTGTGCACACACCTGCTTCATCCCTATGCACAGTCATAAAACCTATAATGGATTGTTTAGAAAGATAGAAATTATCCAAACATGCCACTGTCGCAACATACAATCATGGAACAAAGGGAATTGTGATTCAGAAAGTGGGGGTAACTCTGCATTCATGTTTTGTTTACTTGGTGTCACTTCTAATTCATCATGTAACCACTAATTAATAATGTGCCTTTGTTGAGAACTGCAAACCAAAGTTCTAAGGCTGTGAAGTGCAGAGCGTTTTGTTTTGGTGAGAATGGAGCCATTCCAGAAGAATGACGTTTTTCCTAAATGGCTGGCTGCTCTTACAGACTACAGAACACACTTTAACGAGACCAACAAGACAAAAAAGGGCTGTAACAGAAGGAAAGAAATGACTAGTAAACAGACAGAAACCAAAATGTACATTACATAATCAATAAGGGTTTTGCATAAAATGTGTAACTGTGGAAAATAAAATCAACTCTAGAATCTATCAGCTCAGTTTGTGGTGCAGATTCACCTGGTTGGACAGGACAGCCACACCAGCAATGAAGTGGATTTCTTCATGCTTAACTCTGGGGTGAGGTGTAGGAATGTGTCTCAACTCGCTCACTCTCATGGATTGTTGACGGGTAAGTTGATGGACTTCATGAGTTGAGCTTCATTTGGTGACATCTTGATCTTGACTTTGCCGATGACACTGTGGTCTTTGCAGAAGTTTTAAGTATTGCCATGATGGCACTCAAAATACAATTCAAGGAAGGTGTGCACCGTGTTGTGGATTTTCTTTAAATTAGTAAATCTCCCTTGTAAATCTGGTGAATGAATAAATGCGGAGTCAAAGGATGCCTTTCTGTATTATTTATTCTTGATCAAGAGGAAGATTTCATGCAGCAGTTCAGCAGAAATGTTCATAGTCAAAATGGTACGGGGAGATTTTATACCTTGGAACAAACAAAGATAATATGTTATGAGAATGTTCTGTGGGAGTACAGCACCTAGCTGTCTCCTGAGACTGACCTTGACAGGCCAGAGTCTCAATATCTAAGGAAGAAACATGATCTCCAGTCTCCAGAAGCATAATAACAGGAACAAAGTGTAATATTAACTGATAAAATAAGGAAATCTTCCACAACCTCCTAGTCAAGAAAAAGTTCCGGGCTTTTGGTGATCTCTTGAATGCTGCTGTTGATTTTTGGGGATTTCTCAGATGCTGCCATTAATTCTATCTCTGTGAGCGGTGAGAGTGTGGAATCATGGGGTCCTCCCTGTTTTAGCCTAACTTTTAGAGCCATGCACAATCAAGCTCTTACTTACATCTCTGACCGACTACAGCTTCACACTCCAACCATCGCTCTGTGGTCAGCAGGTCGGATGTTACTCATGGTTCCAAAGCCCATTTCTAGATGAGAGGTGATCATTCCTTTGAAACATTAGCTCCTAGGCTGTGGACTGCTGTACCTCTTTCTCTTCATTGCCTAGACACTGTTGACGTATTTAAAAAGCAGTTAGATATTTCTTTTTAAACAGGTTTTCATTTGGATATATCTGTGAAAGGTGCAATAAAAATAAAATTTACTTACTTCATCGGTCCATCCATCCATTTATCTTCTGTCGCTTACTTCAGGGTCCAGGTCATGGGGGCTTCCTGTCTAAGCAGAGAAGCCCAGACTTCTACTTGATCCATACAGCACCATGATCCCACAAACTTCTCCTGCAAGTGGTGAGCCCAATGGAGGACACACCCATTGGCTTCTGGTGGCTGAGAAACCCAGCCACCAGACGGTTTCTTTCAAGCCTGGGTGGGGTAAACAGGATCGTTGTAACTCTCATGGGGACAAAGGTCCGAGTCCCTCTCTTGCTGGTCCTGCTTTATTCTTGTACACCAACTGCCCATATCTTCAGTTCTCATTGGTGAGACTCCAACGAGGTGGTGATGAGTGGTGGTGGTGGTGGTGGGGGGGTTGGGGTTCACCTGGCTAATCTGGGATCGACAACTGAACTTCTATAAGCAATTTGTTTCCCTGCACTCATCACATCTTTTTCTCTAGTAAAACATTTTATTGCCTGTTCTCACAGTTTAGGACTCCCAAGAACAGAGCCATGCATCATGTGGAATCTAAGCAGCCAGATGGGATAAATTACATGGGGTAGTGCAGTTTTAAAAAGTAGTGTGTTCAGTGCAACCTGACTGAAACAACATTTTCACCCCGCTGTCAAAGAAAAGCTGTTGTTCACAAGGTCAGCGTCCTTCATCCATATTCCAGCCAGCAAGTCAAAAAAAAATGGCTCCATATTTCTCCCTCACTGGTGAAAGCAGATCTCGGCTGTGGTGCTTGTATGTTCTCCCTTGAAAAATCAATAACAGAAGCTGGCTTGGCTCCACGACTTTCTTCTCCGTTCTGGTGTGAGATATGAGGCCTAGCGGTCAAACGTCAGCTCCGCTCTTGCTTGGTGAATGGCTCAGAGCGTGAATTCAATAAACTGGAGTCAAATCGGAAACCTTCAGTCCATTCATTTTGCCCCTTGCCTTTGCCCTGCTCCCTCTTATCTCTCTCAGAGAGAAACACGGAGAGTGTGAACATCCTTGGGGAGAGAAACTCAAGTCCAATCACATCCTTCTGCACTGTAGACATTTCACAAGGGGTTTGCGTCAACATGGGGATGGCCTTTTAACTCTTCTGGCAGGAACAAGTCAGCCTGTGCTCCAGCAATATCAATCACAAGGTTGGGGACCTGGTTTGAGTGTGTGAGACTGTGGAGTGAAAGTGTGTTGGAGTAATGCCAAATGTCCCTCATTTCTATTCATCCCACAGAGCTGACAACAGCCCTTTGGGGTACAGTGTAACAGAAATGATCCATCTGCCAGTTGTGGTCTACAGAAACCCCCTAATCTGTTGGTGTTACAGGCCTACTGAGATTCTGATTTAGTTTAAGGGTTTAGCAGCAGCAGCTGTGATTATTAATCGTTATGATGCACTACAGGGGATAATAACTCCCTAATAACAGACAATTGTTTGGGAAGACTTTGAATGAGAGAACACTTTTTAATTGGGGCTGTTTATTTAAGATGCTAAGCTCCCGGGGTTTGGTGTACCCAGCCAATCAGAAGTTCCACTGTGATCTGCATCCCTCAGTGTCTGAAACAAAGACTTTTCAAATTAAATGTTCATATGGCAACTTTTTTTTGCCTCCATTGTACGTATATTAAACTTTAATGCCCACATGATTCTGACTATGAGCTCAACAGTGATTCTAATTCCTATGCCGTCTTGATATGAAACCTTATTAAACACAATATTATTCAAGTCTTTAAGGTGCTGAAAAGTCCAAACTGATCCTTTAAATACAGGAAGCCCTTGTGCCAAGATGCCTTCCCCTGAGAAAAATTCATCTGACCATTAGCTGTGGGACACAGATGGACATGGATGGGGTTAAGGCTTCAGCCCAGGGCAGGATTTACTTTTTAGCCAAAGGGGCTCAATTTAGGGCAACAGAGTAACCCAAATCTTCAGGGCACAGGTTCCTCCAAGCTATGCACTGGCCTCTAGTAGCGCCATAAATCAAAGAAGCCAGTCCACACCATCCAGTGCTTCAGGGCAGTCTGCCTGAGATATGATTTAAACACATTTTCAGACTTTTCTGTGATGCTGTATTGTATTGTTTTTGTTATCCTTTCATTATTATTATTGCTTGGAAAGGTGCAGCAATGCTACCGATTAAGCAAAACTAACAAGAGGTGCACTTGGTATTTTGTTGTTACAGCCATGGGTAACTTTTTTTTTAAGTGTATCATAGCAGAATGTTTTTCTGATTTGTATTTTATTTCATAGTGTTAGTAATAAAGACATTTTTTTGGAATATTGGAGTCTGTGTGTGGGCTAATACGAGTGTTGAATCTTTATCTACTGATTTGAATTCCAAGTTAGTTAGTACAGTTATTATTGTAGATAGTGTCACCAGCTGAGCACTGGAGGTTCCGCCAGGCTCAGTCTCATGGCTTTTTCTCTGTATTTACATATTTGTTGTATTTTTGTGCCTTTTGGTTTTTGTTATCCCTGCATGTTTTTTTATTTTCCTGTTTATGTCCTAGTTTTACTGTGTTCTGATGACACATCAATTGGTATCCATCTCTCAGTTTGTACTTGTTTATGTTTTATTCTTCCATTTCTTATTATTGTGGTTGACAGCTGTCAGGGCTTTTCCTGGTTGGTGCTCCGTGTGGGCGTAGCCCTGTCAGCTGTCAGCCGGGCGCTCTCCTCTCATTACTTCACAGCTGATACCAATCATTAATCATTGTTACCTTTTTGCCCGCTCATGTGACCCCACACCTGTCATCACTTGTTTTATTTGTTCCGACCCTATTTAAGGACTGCATTTTCATTTCATTCTTGCGGCATTCTTAACGATCCTTTCTTCTCGTCACCAGAACCCCATCCCCGTTCTGGTGAGTCAATCTGGTATTTGATCTGTGAGTTTGAATGAATGAATGAATGAATCTTTATTTTCGGATAGATTAGATTAAAAGAAAGGAACAGAACAATATATCAAGGGGGAAAAAAAATCCAACAAGGTCAAATCATCCACGCCAAGAGGGTCACCATCATGCCCAAAGACATCCAGCTGGCCCGCTGCATCCGCGGAGAGAGAGCTTAGATTTTCTGCTGCACATTCACCCACCACAATGCTCCGCACTGTGTGTCTATATATATATATATATATACAGTATATATACGTATATATATACTGTATATATATATATATATATATATATATATATATAGTAATATGTACATATGTATACTAGCTGTTCTTGTTTTTTCTTGCCTTCTGATTGTTGCTCTGAGTGTTGTTATCCCTGTGCTGTTGCAATCCTGGAATTTCCCCATTGTGGGACTAATAAAGGCTTATCTTATCTTATCTTATCTTATTAAACAATAACTCCTCGGATTATACAATTTAACATAAGTTATTCGAAAAGGGTGATGGCTGAAGCCGTAGCTTATATTGCCCACCCATGTTCCATCAAAGAAATAAAAAAAAATAAAATAAAAGTGATTACAAAACAAAACAAAGCTAAGGCAAAACGTGACAAAACAAAACTAAGCAACAGCACAACACAGGCTGGATATGATAATTCTTAAGAGATTTTACATGCCGTTTTGTATATATGTTTGGAGTATTTTTTCCTTTAGTTTTTGTTTAAATTGTCCAAGCGTTGTACATGATTTTAATTCAGGTCCAAAAGCGTTCCACAGTCTGACTCCTTGCACTGAGACACAGTGTTGCTTGGTGGTAGTTCTCACTGAAGGTTTTTGAAATATACATGTTCCTCTGAAATGATATTGTTTTTTCCTTATTTGGAACAACTTTTGGATATTTGCGGGCAGTGATTATTACTGCAGTTTTAAAATCAACCAGATCTTTCAACTTGAGAGCTTTTAATTTAAGAAAAAGTGTGTTTGTTGGTTCCCTGTAGCAGCTTTGTTTATTATTCTAATGGCTCTCTTCTGAAGCATAAAAATTATCGGATATAGGCTATGTTTGTTTTATACAGATGTGGAAAAAATTGTTGGTACCCCTCTGTTAATGAAAGAAAAAACCCACAATGGTCACAGAAATAACTTGAATCTGACAAAAGTGGTAATAAATAAAAATTCTATGAAAATTAACCAATGAAAATCAGACAATGCTTTTGAATTGTGACTCAACAGAATTATTTTAAAAAACAAGCTCATGGACAAAAATGGTGGTATCCTTAACTTAATATTTTGCTGCACAGCCTTTTGAGGCAATCACTGCAATCAAACGATTTCTGTAACTGTCAATGAGACTTCTGAACCTCTCAGCAGGTATTTTGTCCCACTCCTCATGAGCAAACTGCTCCAGTTGTCTCAGGTTTGAAGGGTGCCTTCTCAAGACGGTATGCTTCAGCTCCTTCCGCGGATGTTCAATAGGATTTAGATCAGGGCTCATAGAAGGCCACTTTAGAATAGTCCAATGTTTCGCTCTTAGCCATTCTTGGGTGTTTTTAGCTGTGTGTTTTGTTATCCTGTTGTAAGACCCATGACCTGCGACTGAGACCAAGCTGTCTGACACTGCACATTTCTTTCTAGAATACCTTGATAGTCTTGAGATTTCATTGTACCCTGCACAGATTCAAGACACCCTGTGCCAGATGCAGCAAAGCAGCCCCAGAACATAACAGAACCTAGTTCCTAGTGGTACTTCCGGCACACACGAGTAGGCTGCCTTTTTGCAACAGCGGATTAATTTCTACCTATTTCTATTTTCTATCTGGCTCTCTTGCCAATTTTTCTGATCCAGCGTCACCTTTATTCCATCCGAACACTTAGATCGCCCAAATGTCTCCTGAGCCAGCGGACGGAGCCACTGTTTCTAGCAGGAGGTGGCAGTACAATAGAGATCAGCTGCTAGCACTTAACTGGCCCACGATGCTAACGCAAAAACTCGACATACCGGGAGAGATAAGACGGAAACGGCGTGGGTGTCGAGCTGGAGTAAGACGGCGGGTGAGGAATATAAGGTACAGACCCGTCCTCCCATCCGTTATTATGGGGAATGTTCGATCTCTACTCAGTAAGACTGATGAGCTAGCGGTTATCTCCCGCTACGAGAGTGTCTTCAGGGAGAGTAGTTTGATGCTATATACTGAGACGTGGCTAACAGAACTAGCAACAGATGCTAACATCGAACTGGAGGGTTTCCACGCAATACGGGCAGACCGGACACCAGACAGTGGGAAGACAAGGGGCAGAGGAGTGATAATGTATGTCAGTAACAACTGGTGCAGACCGGGACATATCACGGTTAAGGAACAGCACTGTAGCAAAGACATTGAGTTGCTAGCTGTTAGCATGCGGCCTACATATCTCCCGACGGAATACTCACACGTGATCTGCATTGTTATTTATGCAAATCCGACGGCGAACGCTGGGACAGCGCATGACGTCATCCACTCAGTAACTGGCAGGCTGCTGACAGAACACCCAGATGCTCTTCTCCTCATCTCAGGTGATTTCAACCATATTTCACTGTCTCCCACTCTACCCACGTTCACCCAGTATGTCACATGCCACACTAGAGACAATAAAACACTGGACTTATTCTATGCAAATACTAAGGAGGCGTACACCTCATCACTACTCCCCTCACTCGGGAGATCGGATCACAACTTGGTTCATCTTCTGCCGGTGTACAAACCCTTAGTACACAGACAACCTCCAGTCATGCGCACAGTGAAGTTATGGTCTGAGGAGGCAATGGACGCGCTAAAGGACTGTTCTGAAACCACAGCCTGGGAGCAGCTCTGCAATCCACATGGTGAGGACATCGATGGCCTCACTCACACCATCATGGACTACATCGGCTTCTGTGTGGACAACACTGTACCCACCAAGACCATACGGTGTTGCTTGAACAACAAAGCCTGGATCAACCCTGAGATAAAAACACTTCTGAAAGAGAAGAAGGGGATCTTCAGGTCGGGGAACAGGGAGATGCTGAAGTCCGTTCAGAGGTAGCTGAGGAGGAAGATCAGAGAAGGCAAGGACAGCTTCAGGAAGAAGATGGAAGACAAGCTGCAACGGAGCGACATCGGCAGGGTCTGGAGAAACCTTAAAACCATCTCTGGGCTCCAGAATACCTCCCCCCAGGCCACAGGGGGCAGGGAGTGGGCCAACAATCTGCACCTGTTTTTTAATAGGTTTGAACAGTCCCCCCCCCCCCGACTGCACAACAACCACTGCTGCCTCTAAAGTCATCGAGACCTGCTGTCCACACCCCACTCCGCCAACACCCCCCCACTCCCAACACACAGCCCCCCAACCTGACCCTCACTAAGACCCAGGTGAGGACGGAGCTGAGGAAGATCAAGGTGAGGAAAGCCGCGGGATCGGACGGCATCAGCGCAAAGCTCCTCAAGTCCTGTGCAGACCAGCTGTGTGGGATTGTGGAGCACATCTTCAACCTGAGCGTGAAGCTGGGGAGGTTACCACAGTTGTGGAAAACATCTTGTGTGGTACCTGTACCAAAGACTTCCCACCCCAAAGACCTGAACAGCTACAGACCAGTGGCCCTGACGTCTCACATGATGAAGACCCTGGAGAGACTGCTCCTTGCTCACCTCCGCCCCCTGGTGGGACCAGCGATGGATCCACTCCAGTTCGCCTACCAGCATGGCACTGGGGTGCAGGATGCAGTGATCTTCCTCCTTCATCGTTCTCTGTCCCACCTGGAGAAGCCTGGGAATGCGGTGAGGATCATGTTCTTTGACTTCTCCAGTGCTTTCAACACCATTCAACCAATGATCCTGAAGGACAAGCTGCTGTGCGCAGGGGTGGACCAGCACCTGTCATCATGGATCCTGGACTACCTCACTAACCAGCCACAGTTTGTGAGAACCCAAGATTGTGTGTCTGACACGATCATCGGTAGCACGGGGGCCCCCCAGGGAACGGTTTTGGCTCCCTTCCTGTTCATCCTTTATACTGCAGACTTCTCACACAACACAACACACTGCCATCTACAGAAGTTCTCTGACATCTCTGTGATCGTCGGCCTCATCTCGAATGGAGATGAAGCTGAGTACAGAGGACTTATCCAGGACTTCGTGGACTGGTGCCATCGGAACCGCCTCCAGATCAACGCGAGGAAAACTAAGGAGCTGGTGGTGGACTGCCACAGACAAGGACAACCCCTCACAGCACCAGTAAACATACAGGGAACAGACACTGAGATGGTGACATCCTACAAGTACCTTGGTGTTCATCTGAACAATAAACTAGACTGGTCACACAATACCGACGCACTCTACAAGAAGGGACAGCGCAGGTTGTTCCTACTGAGGAGGCTCAGGTCTTTTGGTGTACAAGGGGCGCTGCTGAAGACATTCTACGACACAGTGGTGGCATCAGCCATCACTTTTGGAGTGGTCTGCTGGGGAAACGGCATTACAGCAGCCGATAGGAAGAGACTGAACAAACTGATCAAGAAAGCTAGCTCTGTCCTGGGGCAACGCCTTGACCCAGTGGAGGAGATAGGAGAGAGAAGGATGGTGGCTAAACTGTAATCTCTGCTGGCGTCGGAGTTCCACCCTATGCAGGACATATTGAATGCACTGAGGAGCTCATTTAGCAGTAGACTACATCATCCTAGGTGCGCAACCGGGAGGTTTCGCAGGTCCTTCCTACCTACGGCTGTCAGACTGTATAACCAAAGCAGGGCTGCCCGCAGAGATAGCAAAAAAACCTGACGACCTAGTAGTATTGAATGCAAAAGACGCAACAGACTTACACAAATGGTCCCCTCCAGTATACAACTAGGACAATATCAGTCGCTATGGAGGGTGACAATATGTATGGGTACATATTCATACTATGTAGGATAACTAAGTAGACGGTTATGCTGTTTATTCCATCTTGCTACAATGCTCCGCACTTTGTATATATATTTATGTGTACGTATGTATATCCACTGCTCTTATTTATTTTTTTTTGTATCTTCTTAATTATTGCTCTGAGTGTTGCTATCCCTGTGCTGTTGCAATCCCGGAATTTCCCCATTGTGGGCCTAATAAAGGCTTATCTTATCTTATCTTATCTTATCTTAACCTCCTCCATCTTTCACGGTAGGTTTAGGTTCAGGTTCAGGTTCCTTTATTTGTACCCGTAGGTAGATTTGTTTTGCAGTCTGGTGACGTCCATATTTACAAACCACAGTTACATTTAACATAAACACAAACACAGGCACACATGAAGCTGACTATAAACATGATAAAAAATACTCAAGGCTCCATCAATCAGGATATAAAGACAAAGAGATGAGAGAAAAACCAGAGATACGAGAGAAGGGTCATATTAAAAAGTTAAAGACTAGTCAAAGAGGTTAAAAACTCAAAGGTCTAAAACCCAATAAAAGATTTAGAACCCAAATAAAAGTCCTATGAAAATAAGTAAATATAGAATGGAGTTAATAAATAGGTAACTAAATTATGTGCAATATATTGTTACAACTTGTTCAGCTCTTTGACAGCAGCAGGAACAAAGCTGTTTTTGTAGCGCTGGGTTTTACTTTTTGGGACAGCAAACCTCCGTCTTGAGGGAAGAAGCTGAAAGTGGCAGTGCAAAGGGTGGGAGTCATCATTTAAAATGGAGGTAGCAATCCTCTGTACCTGTGTGGTGTACAAGGATGTCAGGCTCAGCTGTGACTCACCAAGCAAACGACTGGACCATCTAACTACCCGATCCAAGGATTTCCTCTGTTTCAGTTTTATCTGACCAAACCATGACACTAAAGAAAAGGATAAAACAGATTCAATAAAAGCCCGATAAAACATTGTCATTATGGTTCGGTCAATTTGGAAGCGTGCAAGCTTCCTTAAACAATGCAAATGTTGCTGACCCTTTTTGCACACCCTTTCACAGTTCTCTTCAAAGTTTAAATTACTATCAATAATCGTCCCAAGATATTTGTAGGATTGCACACATTCAGTGGTCTGGTCTTTTAGTACAGTGACTTTGTGCCTGGGAGTTTTCCTCCTAAAGTCAATAATCATATCTTTAGTTTTTGTCGTCGGTCACCGGTCCTGTTCATAATTTTTATGGACAGGATTTCTAGGCGCAGCCAGGGAATGGAGGGTGTCATGCTTGGTGACCACAGGATCTCATCTCTGTTGTTTGCAGATGATGTTGTCCTGTTGGCTTCATCCAGCAATGACCTACAGCTCTTGCTGGGACGGTTTGCCGCTGAGTGTGAAGCGGCTGGGATGAGAATCAGCACCTCCAAGTCCGAGTCCATGGTCCTCAGCCGGAAAAAGGTGGATTGTCCTCTCCGGGTTGGGGACAGGCTCCTGCCCCAAGTGGAGGAGTTTAAGTATCTTGGGGTCTTGTTCACGAGTGAGGGGAAAATGGAGCGAGAGATCGACAGACGGATTGGAGCAGCATCTGCAGTGATGCGGACGTTGTACCGGTCTGTTGTGGTGAAGAGGGAGCTTAGTTCTAAGGCAAAGCTGTCGATTTACCAGTCAATCTACGTTCCTACTCTCACCTATGGTCACGAGCTTTGGGTAATGACCGAAAGAACGAGATCGCGGATACAAGCGGCTGAAATGAGCTTTCTCCGTAGGATTGCTGGACTCACCCTCAGAGATAGGGTGAGGAGCTCAGTCATCCAGGAGAGGCTCAGAGTAGAACCGCTGCTCCTCCACATTGAAAGGAGTCAGTTGAGGTGGTATGGGCATCTGATTAGGATGCCTCCTGGACGCCTCCCACTTGAGGTGTTTCAGGCACGTCCCACTGGGAGGAGACCCCGGGGCAGACCCAGGACTCGGTGGAGAGACTATGTCTCCCAGCTAGTCTGGGAACGCCTTGGTATCCCCTCTGAAGAGCTGGAGCAGGTGGCTGGGGAGAGGGAAGTCTGGGCTTCTCTGCTTGAACTGCTGCCTCCGCGACCCGGACCTCCGGAAAAGCGGTAGAAGATGGATGGATGGATGGATAGTTTTTGTCGTATTCAGCTGCAGGTAGGAATCCTCACACCATTGAACAAAATCATCAACTACTGGGCCGTGGCCACTCTCACCATCCTGGAGGAGACTGACAACAACTGAATCATCAGCATACTTTATAATGTGTCTGTTGTCATGTCTGCTCCGACACATGTTTGTGTACAGGATGAAGAGTAGTGGTAACAACGCACACCCCTGAGGAGAGCCAGTAGAAGAGCACTTTTGGTCAGACAATGTACCATTGACCCTTACTCTCTGTGTCCTGTTGGTTAAGAAATCCAGAATCCAACCCACTAGATTATTGCTCAAATCAAATTGTTGCAGGAGCCTTTCAACTAAAATATGAGGTTGGATTGTATTAAAGGCGGAGGAAAAGTCCACAAATAAAAGCCTGGCGTGTGTCCCATTAAAATCCAGATGTTTTAAAAGCATGTTAAACAGAGTGACAGTGGCGTCCTCCACTCCTTTGTGAGGCCTATATGCAAACTGCGAAGGATCCAATGCATGTTCAGTCTGCTTTAGGACCTCAGATCTGACCAGTTTTTCAAAAATTTTCATTAAAATTGAAGTCAAAGCAACTGGTCTAAAGTCGTTTACCATTTTAGGACAGCTGGATTTTGGAACGGGAACAACCACGGCATCTTTCCAGATCTTAGGCACATGTTGGGTCTGTAAGGACTTATTGAAAATGTAATGAAATACAGGACTCAGTTCATGTGCATAGGACTTTACCAAGCACCCACATATATTATCAGGGCCCTGACTTTTGTTCACTTTTACAGCACAGAACTCCTTTTTAATATCCTGCACCTCAGTATTAAAGTGCTGATTGTCTTTGAGTTTCTGTTTCAAATCTTGGGTTTCTGTGCTAAAATCAGAAGAATCAAAACAACCATAAAAACAATTAAGAGCATTAGCCAGCTCTGTGTCTGAATTGAAACCATCTAAAAACACACGATTACTGCGCTCTGTGCTCTGAAGGCCTGCAATAGTTTTCATACTGGCCCAGGCTGAACCAACTTTCTTTGTTGCCATCTTGCTTTCCAATTCTGTTTTATAATTCTGTTTCGCTCTTAAAATTTCGGACTTCAGCTCTTTTGTGGCAACCTGTAGCTCAGAAACAGACCCCTGTTTAAAGGCAAGTGCTTTCCTCTGTAAGCAGGATTTAACTGATTATGGGGGATACGAATGTGGAGGATACGAATAAGGGTCACCAGTGTGGAGGAACGAAATAAGAGTAACCAGTGTGGAGGCAAGGATCAAATAAGTGCAGGTGGACACGGTGAACTGAAGGTTAAAAGGGTGCTTTATTCTTCCTCCATCACGAGGCTCAACCAGCGCTGTGGCAGCATGCTGGAGTGAGCCCTGCGTCTCTAGAGTGTCAGAATGCGAGTGAGAGAGTGAGGCATATACAGTTAGCTCTTTTATACTGAGATACAGACAGTGCATGCATGGCATATTAGCATAACAGTCAAGCAGGAATGCATGGACATTTACATGAGAGTCACACATATCAATAGCTGGATTATTGGCGCCGGACTTCCTCTCTGCTCCGGGGCTGTAGGACAAAAGAGGCTGCAAGGCACATCTACATATTGATATCAGTCCATACATCTCATTGTTCTGTTAATTGCTCAAGCTGAGTGCTCTGCCTGTCCAGTAGAGTGTGGTGGGTCACCCCACACTGCTCCCCCCGCAGAGCGCTCAGCAGGGGAACGAGGCGGCGATCGGCCGGCTTTGGAAGCGAAGTGAGGGAAAAGCTCTGTGCAGGAGGAGGTGGAGGGGGGGTGGGGGTAGCAAGTGCCGGCCCGGGACAGCAAAGTTGTCCGGGCCGCGCAAGAATTGCCTGTGGATCCGCGATGTTGAAGGACTTTCCTGTTAAACTTGGCGGCAATCCACAGTGGCTGTGAGAAGAAAAAAAAATTGTCTTTGACTCCTCTCGCGGCTCCGTCCTGCGAGGATGCGTAGGGACAGTGTTCTTTTCTTGGTATGCTTCATTTTTGCGTCTGTGAACATAGAGCTGATGTGCCTTGCCAAAAAGTTCCAGTTTTGTCTCATCTGTCCATAGGACATTCTCCCAGAAGCTTTGTGGCTTGTCAACATGCAGTTTGGCAAATTCCAGTCTGGCTTTTTTATGATTTGTTTTCAACAGTGGTGTCCTCCTTGGTCGTCTCCCATGAAGTCCACTTTGGCTCAAACAACGACGGATGGTGCGATCTGACACTGATGTACCTTGACCTTGGAGTTCACCATGAATGTGTTTAGAGGTTGTTCTGGGCTCTTTTGTTACCATTTGTATTATCCGTCTCCTCCTGCGGTCACGTCCAGGGAGGTTGGCTACAGTCCCGTGGATCTTAAATTTCTGAATAATATGTGCAACTGTAGTCACAGGAACATCAAGCTGCTTGGACATGATCTTATAGCCTTTACCTTTAACATGCTTGTCTATAATTTTCTTTCTAATCTCCTGAGACAACTCTCTCCTTTGCTTCCTCTGGTCCATGTTCAGTGTGGTACACACCATGTCACCAAACAGCACAGTGACTTTCACCCTTTAAATAGGCCGACTGGCTGATTACAAGTTTGTAGACACCTGTGATGTTAATTAGAGGACACATCTTGGTTGAACATGTCCCTATGGTCACATTATTTTCAATCTTTTCTAGGGGTACCATCATTTTTGTCCAGGCCTGTTTCATGAGTTTGTTTTTTAAAATAATTCTGTTGAACCACAATTCAAAAGCATTGTCTGATTTTCATTGGTTAATTTTCATAGATTTTTTATTTATTACCACTTTTGTCAGATTCAAGCTATTTCTGTGACCATTGTGGGTTTTTCTTTCATTAACAGAGGGGTCTCTTTGAAAGAGATTCTGGCAAACTGTTCGGCGGCTCAGGAGGGGAAAGCAGCTCCCCGTCCACACTGTGTATGGTGCGGATGGGACACTGTTGACTTCAACTGGGGATATCGTCGGGCGGTGGAAGGAATACTTCGAGGATCTCCTCAATCCCACTGATACGCCTTCCACAGAGGAAGCAGGGTTTGGGGACGAGGGGGATGACTCGCCTATCACAGGGGCTGAGGTCGCCAAGGTGGTTAAAAATCTCCTTGGTGGCCGGGCCCCGGGGGTGGACGAGATTCGCCCCGAGTACCTCAAGGCCCTGGATGTTGTTGGGTTGTCATGGTTGACACGCCTCTGCAACATTGCGTGGAGGTCGGGGGCAGTGCCTTTGGCATGGCAAACCGGGGTGGTGGTTCCTCTCTTCAAAAAAGGGGACCGGAGGGTGTGCTCCAACTTTAGAGGGATCACACTCCTCAGCCTCCCTGGGAAGGTCTATGCCAAGGTATTGGAGAGGAGAGTCCGGCCGTTGGTCGAACCTCGGATTCAGGAGGAGCAATGTGGTTTTCGTCCTGGCCGTGGCACATCGGACCAGCTCTTTACCCTCTCGAGAATTCTTGAGGGTTCGTGGGAGTTTGCCCAACCAGTTTACATGTGTTTTGTGGACTTGGAGAAGGCATTTGACCGCGTCCCTCGTGGATTTTTGTGGGGGGTGCTTCGGGAGTATGGGGTATCGGGCTTGTTGTTACGAGCTATTCGGTCTCTGTACGACCGTTGTGAGAGTTTAGTTCGCATTGCCAACACTCGGTCGGAGTCATTCCCAGTGAGAGTTGGACTCCGCCAGGGCTGCCCTTTGTCACCGGTCCTGTTCATAATTTTTATGGACAGGATTTCTAGGCGCAGCCAGGGAATGGAGGGTGTCATGCTTGGTGACCACAGGATCTCATCTCTGTTGTTTGCAGATGATGTTGTCCTGTTGGCTTCATCCAGCAATGACCTACAGCTCTTGCTGGGACGGTTTGCCGCTGAGTGTGAAGCGGCTGGGATGAGAATCAGCACCTCCAAGTCCGAGTCCATGGTCCTCAGCCGGAAAAAGGTGGATTGTCCTCTCCGGGTTGGGGACAGGCTCCTGCCCCAAGTGGAGGAGTTTAAGTATCTTGGGGTCTTGTTCACGAGTGAGGGGAAAATGGAGCGAGAGATCGACAGACAGATTGGAGCAGCATCTGCAGTGATGCGGACGTTGTACCGGTCTGTTGTGGTGAAGAGGGAGCTTAGTTCTAAGGCAAAGCTGTCGATTTACCAGTCAATCTACGTTCCTACTCTCACCTATGGTCACGAGCTTTGGGTAATGACCGAAAGAACGAGATCGCGGATACAAGCGGCTGAAATGAGCTTTCTCCGTAGGATTGCTGGACTCACCCTCAGAGATAGGGTGAGGAGCTCAGTCATCCGGGAGAGGCTCAGAGTAGAACCGCTGCTCCTCCACATTGAAAGGAGTCAGTTGAGGTGGTATGGGCATCTGATTAGGATGCCTCCTGGACGCCTCCCACTTGAGGTGTTTCAGGCACGTCCCACTGGGAGGAGACCCCGGGGCAGACCCAGGACTCGGTGGAGAGACTATGTCTCCCAGCTAGTCTGGGAACGCCTTGGTATCCCCTCTGAAGAGCTGGAGCAGGTGGCTGGGGAGAGGGAAGTCTGGGCTTCTCTGCTTGAACTGCTGCCTCCGCGACCCGGACCTCCGGAAAAGCGGTAGAAGATGGATGGATGGATGGATGGATAACAGAGGGGTACCAACAATTTTGTCCACGTCTGTATGTATTTCCCCATACTTCAGTACAATATGTCATGTATGGGAGTATTAATGAAGGATACAAAGTATATTGTGTGGGTTGATTCAGCAAATATTTCACTCTGTGTAGTATTGCAATTGATTTGGATATTTTACCTTTAATATAATTAATATGTGACTTCCAACACAATTTATTATCAATTATTACTCCAAGGAATTCTCACTTGCCCTCTCTGTGTCTCCTCCTATCATCCCTGAGTGTCCATCGACCCCGGGAATGAGCTGCCGGACGATGGAGGAATCTGCGACCCTGGAGGACCTGGCCCCAGCCCCGCAGCCACAGTCTGGAGTGAAGGAGAGTGATTTCAATGACCTGAAGCCTTTACTGATGGCAGAGCGTCCCCTGGCTTCGGCTACACGGAATCCAGTGCCAGTGGTAAACCGACCCCCAGCTGCCATGCCGGATGAGCCACCTGCGTGGGTCATTTTGCCTGGGGGCCCCGAGAGTGCATCGACCATCATGCCTGCTGCTGGGGCCGCCACAGCAGAGTTCAGCTGGACCACCAGAGGACCAGACCCAAAACATCGTCGCCTGGATTGACGGAGTCCTGGACGGCAGTGGAGCTTGAGATCAGGCAAGTGCTCTCCTTTGTCTTTGTTGTTTCTATTTTGGACAGGTCTTTCCTCGCTCTCGGTGGGGGAAGCCAGGTGCAACCACCAGCTGCACCTGAGCTCACCTTGCTGGGCTCCAGTGCCGCTGGTGATCCTGACCCTGTGTCTCTGTTCCCTTTGTCTGAGCCTTTCCCCAGGGTCACCGAGGTTTGTCCAGCTTCGTCAGAGGTCTCTGTGGGTCCGGCCTCACCACCTGAGATCATCATGGGTCCAGCTCCTCCTGCTGGGGTCATCAAGGGTGCTTCGTCCCAGCCCGGGACTTTCGTGGGTGCTACTCCCCCTCCGGATGAGGTCGTCGCAGGCGCTCCATCCCAGCCCAGGACCTCCATGGGTGCAGCTCCTCCTTTGTCTGGATCTCCGTGGGTGCTGTGTCCCAGTCGGGGACCGTCGTGGATGTTGTGCCCCAGCCTGAGACCCACTTGGGTGCTACGTTCCAGTGTGGGCCTGCCGTGGACGCTACACTCCAGCCTGGGGGCCACCGTGGGTGCAGCTTTGGCCCAGTCTGTGCCCATCAAGGGTGCACCCGTGGACCAGTCCGGGTCCTCCATGGGTGTTGCTTCCCATCTAGTGGAGGTAATCTCGGGTGCCCCATTCCAGCCCGTAGCCTCCGAGGGTACAGCATTGGCCCAGTCCGGGTTCACCGAGGGTGCAGCCGTGGCCCAGTCCAGGTCCACCAAGGGTGCAGCAATGGCCCAGTCTGGGCCCACCCTGGGTGCAGCATTGACCATGTCTGGACCCACCACAGGTGCTACTTTGCTCCAGCCCGGAGCCACTGCAGGTGCAACCTTGTCCCAATCCGGGATCACCGCAGGTGCAACCTCACTCCAGTCCAGAGCCACCGCGGGTGCTACTATGTCCCAGTCCAGGACCACCGAAGCTGCTGCTGGCCAGTTCGAGGGCATCATGGTTCCCTCTCCTTCGCGAGATGCCGCCGTGGTGTCCTCTCTTCTGCCAGACATTGCCGTGGTCCCCTCTCTTGTGCCAGACACCGTCGTGGTTCCCCCTCCTGTGCCAGATGTCGTTGTAGTTCCCCCTTCTGTGCCAGATGCTGCCGTGGTCCCTCCTCCTCTGTCAGACGCCATCGTGGTTTCCCCTCCTTTGTTGTCCTTCCCTTCATTGGGCCTCCCCATGGGGGAGCCGCCTCCTGGGCTACCCCTTCTGTTTAGGTGGCTGAAAAATTCTGGTCAACCACCTGATGGACTCAGCCGTTGGGTTGGGTGGCCCATATTCTCCGGCAGGCCACCTGACTTGTACTACCTCACCGTCTGTCACGCCTGGGACTTTGGCCGACCGCCTGAACTGTTTAGTTCTTTGGCCTAGGGGGCCTTGTTTTGCCTGGTGTGGGTCCTGAGCGGGGTTGTTTCGTTCCCTTCTAGCCTGTTCCCCACCACCACCCACCCTGGGTGGGTTATTGTTGTGCTCCTGTTGGGGAAGGGGGGGCAGGTTCTTTCTTTTTCTTTTTGTGTTACCCTGGGGTGTCTGGGACCCACCCCTTGAGAGGGGAGCTCTGTCACGAGCTGAGCACTGGAGGTTCCGCCAGGCTCAGTCTCATGGCTTTTTCCTCTGTATTTATATATTTGTTGTATTTTTGTGCCTTTTGGTTTTTATCCCTGCATTTTTTTTAATCTTCCTGTTAATGTCGTAGTTTTACTGTGTTCTGATGATGCATCAATTGGTATCCATCTCTCAGTTTGTACTTGTTTATATTTTATTCTTCCATCCCTTATTATTGCGGTTGACAGCTGCCAGGGCTTTTCCTGGTTGGTGCTCCGTGTGGGCGTAGCCCTGTCAGCTGTCAGCTGGGCACTCTCCTCTCATTACTTCACAGCTGATTCCAATCATTAATCATCGTTACCTTTTTGCCCGCTCATGTGACCCCATACCTGTCATCACTTGTTTTATTTGTTCTGACCCTATTTAAGGACTGCATTTTCATTTCGTTCTTGCGGCACTCTTAGCAATACTTTCTCCTCATCACCAGAACCCTATCCCTGTTCTGGTGAGTCAATCTGGTATTTGATCTGTGAGTTTTCCTTCCTACCTGTTTGGATTTTTGCGTTGATGCACTTTTGGAACTTTATGTTTTGTTAATAAATGCCACAAACTGCAGTCGGCGTCTGGGTCTGTCTTTCTCTGCTCTATGGGGCAAATCATGACAGTTAGTATACCTTCTTAATAGCTGTCATTAAAGGAGATAGAGACAACACTGTAACCTCCTGGCCAGTAGGTGTCACACTTACTCTTGCCCCACTAAAACATTGTACTAGTTGGTAGAGACCTCCTCCGTGGATCGCCACCTTACCATCCTGTAGAGGTTTGCCTGCCCTAATGATCCCAGGAGCGATGTTCTTGGGAGTCAGCTTGCCCCTGGTAGGGTCCCCCATAGCAAATTGGTCCATGGTGAAGGGCCAGACCAAGAGCTGTCCAGTGGCTGTCTATGAAAAAAGTTTCAACAAGGACCCAAAAGAGCCATGTGGGTCCACCCTCCTGTGGGCTCACCACCTGCAGGAGGAATCGAGGAATCGTGGGGATCATGGTGTTACGTGAGCTGGGTGGCAGTCTGGGCTACTCTGTTTAGACTGTTGCCCCGCAACCTGGACCTCGGGATAAGTGGTAGAACATCGATTAGTAATGCGTAGAGACAAACACAAACTATTCCACATTCTCAGTTCTTTGGTGATTATGAACCAGATACAGCATATCAAGCAATGACTCTTTGTGGTATGAACTTAATATGAGGTGACTAAACATGACATCAGCCTAGTTATGTTGTTGGCTGTGAAATCCTCATTGGCCACTGTAGTGCTCCTCATCCAAATGCTCAGATGTAAATATTATGAACGTTTTGGACCTATTTTCCATGAATATTTATTTTTGAAGAGTATAAAAACTTCAGTTCTGCACCTTTCTAAACATTTTGTAAAAACATTAAAAAAAATGTTTTCATGAAAATACAGTCCAGTACACCTTTAACTCAGTTTTTATGATCTGCTGTGTCAACACTTCACCCTACTTAGTTAACAATGGCCAATTTAAATCAATTTTATGTACCTGCAATTCTTAAAATTATTCATCTCCATATAGTTTAAACTATAAGGGCCCCTTTAGAGAGACGGAGATCGGTGGGTGACCATTGAGAGATCATAAATTGACCCAATCTCTCAACGATCTCCTAAAGCCTCAAAAAAGCTGTTTCTGTGTAAATGTTTGGGAGATTGTTTATTTTCATGGTGATCTATAGAGATCTTTGAAAGATCCTTGAGGGATCATTGAGAGACCATAAGAAATTGCTGAGAGATTATTGAGAGTTTGTTGGGCAACATAAGAGGTTTCGAGTGTGCTTCTACCATCTTTACACAGGGCTGGAGATTGTTGAAGATCATTGAAAGATGAAAAAATGGCCAGATATCTCAACAGTTGCTCAATGATCTTCTTGTGATCTCCACAGCTGCCGCAGTTGAGAGATTGTTTTGACGCGATGAGTTTGTTGAGTGGTCAAGGAGCACTTAAGAGTGCTCAATGATCTCATGGCAACTACACGTTAAAAGAGATCATCCCAATGATCTCTTGGTGATCTTTCAATGATCTTGCAGCAATCTTTCAGTGAACACCAAATTTTGCCACCCCAAAGGTAGAGATGGTTAAGAGATCAGTGAGGGATTGGTGAGCCTTCAATGAATGGTGTTCATTGAAAGATCACTTGTGAGAGATCATTGGGAGATCATTTCCCTTGGGTGATCATTGAGAAATTGTTTTGGAATGAGTCAAAACGTTGAGGGCCGTGGAGATCACTGAGAGATCTTGGCGATTGCTGAGAGATCATTGATCCTTTGGAGATCTGGCCATTTTGTCATCACGCAGTGATTTCTCAGTGATCTCCATCCCTGTGTAAAAGGGGGTATAAGATAAAGAATCTGCAATAATAGATATTGAGGACCCCAACATCCGGGTAAATCCTCATGAGGAAACATGTGAGTAGTGGCTAGAACACTTTAGTGTTGAAGCTGCAACCAGACTGAGAGGAGAGCATATAAAAACCAAGACTTTAAGGGGTCGAGACCAAGTCAAGATCAAGATCAAGGCAGGCAGAGACCAAGTCAAGACCAAGACCACTGTGTATGTACTGTAGGTCTTGGTCTTGACTTGGGCTTGACTTCTTATCTTGGTCTTGGGACACTCAGGTGTTGTAGTGTAGTAGGCAAGACCTTGTCAAGACTTAATACAATGGGAGATAGAATGAAAAATAACTCAGCACAGCATAATGCATGTCATTTAGCCTCTACCAGATTAGGACTGAAAATGTGCCCATTTGCGTGTGGAAAAGTATTGAGGCATTTCCCACAGCAGCGGTGAGACACTGTAATGTGATGTAATGTGTTCCGTACAGTGTTGGGGCATTGAGAGTTTTTAAATGTGCTTGAATACAATCATTATTCACCCAGTGAGATTATACAAGAGGAAGTATTTTTTAATGAAATTCATGTAGAGGCATTGTCATTTACACAGAGCACTGGCACCACACACTGCGACTCATATTAGCCTGATGACAGGAGCTCATTTGTCCCGCGTGTATTCATTCTTCGAGTGCCTGAATCCACCTTAAAAAAAAATTCTACTTGAACAAATGAATTCGGAATAGCGGCAGAAGGAGAGGAATAAAAAAAATGGAGGGTGTAAACTTTTTGAAACCTGCCACTGGGGACTACGGGTGACATTTTGATAAACGTCTCTGCTCAGGGAGGAAGTTGGACTCTGAAACAGAGGGATGATGCCAAGCAGGTCTGCAGCCTCGGGGCCAGAACCCGCCAGACAGCTGCAAAATGATGTTAGTGCAGCCGTGATATGATTCATGGGATCCCAACGAAGTCCAGCTTCTCGTGAAGAAATGTGACAAAAAGCCTTCGTATAAAGAAAACATGCTAATTTGTTTCCATCAGTTTGTCACAGCAGGATATGAATGTGTGAGGGTAATAATTCATTAAGGGTAACGGGGAAAAATGGAAAGTCTAATGTTGGTTATTATGGACGTATGAAAAGAGGCAGAGCCCTTGTAATAAGTCTGTATCAGACATGTCACAGATGGTGATGAAAGGATGTCTTTATTCTCATTCCGGGCCTCCCTCATCTCCGAATTACATGCATACACACTTTTTTGTTTGAACCCCCTTTTTCCAGGCTGATGTACTCATTCCTTCATGTTTGCCCAAATGACTCGTACGGTGTTTTTGCTGCTCTGGCTCCCAGACGGCAGCGGAATAAAAGACACGATGAGACAAAGCAAGGGAGACAGAGGGGGAGAGAATTACATGACATTGCGTTGTAATTACAAGGTGCCAGCTGGGTTCAAGAGTAGTTTGGAGATAATGAGCCTGGTAGTTTTCACCTCCGATAAATCAAAACCAGGAGGAACTTTTTAATTAATGGCTTTTATTCCTCTGGTAAAAATATTTTGAAATTGATTGTCAAAGAAATTTTTATCTGTTTGCTAGAAGTGCATACACAAGAAAAGCTACAAGTCCACACTCTTATCCTCAGCAGAGATCTATTCCATAATTCTCTTTGTGATACTTTTGTCAAACAATGTCAAAAGTGAAGATGTAGAGTTCTTCAATTATAATAATCAATTTTATGCACCAACTGCAGTTTTCTAAAGGTGCGTTCAGACCAAACATGGACAGGTGAATTTTAACTCAATGTAAACACGCGAATAGACATGAATGAATTCACCATCTGAGTGAGTTGCACACAGGCTAGGTTGCCTTTATAATTTCTGCAGCTGTGTTCAACCTGCTGTGGAACTCCTCAAAACACTGTCATGCTTAGGTTTACGCTATCTGACGGGGGTCTCACCTGAAAAAATTGTCCCTGCCTCCAAAATTTCACCTGGATGATGGGATGTTTACACTGCTACCCTGCTAGCCTTGTTAGCACGTCCGTAGAAAGAGTCCATGGGTAAAAAACTCCGACACTCCGATTCAGCTGCAAAGCCCCCGGTCCTTCTGTCTGCAGGTGAGTGTGCCAGTCTCATTTTCAGACTAGTTTACTCTCCATTGTTGATACTTTTACTCTGGTGACAGCAGAATCTCAAGGTCATTACTAGCTAGCGCTGTCCCTCAGACGTTAACACGTGAATGAGTGAAATTTGCGTGTGCTCGTCTCTTCCCATTGACTTTGTATGTATTTGTGCTGCACGAAAAATTCGCTTTGCGTTTAGTCTGAATGCACCTTCAGTTATATAGTGTAAGTTTTTTTAATTATACAGCCTGATGTATATTCTGATTCTCTGTAAAAACTAAAACTGACAGACTCCAATGCTTTGTGAAACTTTACTTTTGTAAGAATGAGAGTCATCAGTGGGTTATATGAATGTCTGATAATGTGATAGAAATGTTTAGATAAGTTAGGATGTTAAATATTTTTACACAATGTGCTTGCTCTAAATGTCAGTTAAAAGATTTCACAGCATACAGCATACATGAACAGGATGCATTTTTTTTTTTTTTTTTAGCTCTACACACAAACACCCTCTATTGCCTATCAACGAAGTACTTGCTTCTGCTTACATATAGAAAAATAGAAAGATGAACCTGGGTTAAGGGTTGCAATATAAGGAACCAAAAAGAGACAGCAAAACTGAAAGGAGACAGTGGAATATCAACAGGAAAACACTTGCCAGAGACCATTCCAAGGGAGAGGGCATCTGATGGAGTCAGCAGACCTTAAGAAGATGGCCATTGTGTGAGGTTACTGGGAACGCCCAGAACCAGAGCTATATGTACCCTATTTTATCTTTTTTCAGGGTCTTCTCCATTCAGGTTGAGCTGGGACGAAGACCTCACAGCTGTGATATTTTCTGCATGCTTCAATAAACAGATAAGTTGAGAAATGATACTTCTCATGTGATTTTTAATCCTCTGGTGTTTTTTAAATGGTTTTGTGCTAACTGTCCAATTTTTGAACACACTTTAAAGAACAGAAAGTTTTACAGTAATAATAAATACATGCTGTAATTTTTTGATTGTTAATGGCCAGTGTAGATGTGTTCTTCATCAGTGACTCAGACCTCACTGGGCTGACGGAAATTCAGACATCCATCCAAACATGAAACATTAACTTAAATCAAAGCATTAATTTATATCAAGGCCATATATGCATGTTTTTTTTTGACACCATATTTCTTCTTGTCCTCCAGACTTCTGTAAGAAACTTCTACTTGTTCTAAGATATTTAATTCATTTTTAAGTAAAGATTTTCTGCCAATGGTGCGATAAAATTTTACTTATCAAATTTTACTTATCAAAAAGTGTAATTTTTCTAAATATGGGTCAGAAGCTTGACCATTATATAGAGATTTGATATTTTCCAACCCTTGAAAATCAGATTTAAGTTTGGCAGAGAAAGTCAAAGCTCAGGTCAGTGGATGTTACACACTCATTATGTACAAACACAAAGCTAATCAAGTTCAATAACAGTCAAAACTAGAAAAGCACTCGGAGAGCGCAGACCTCCGCCAAGCGGCACAGTTCCCCCCATACAGTGTTTGTGTGTATGTTTTCAGATTCCCTGAGCATGAAAAGATATGACTAGCAATTGGATTCACAATGATTATTTGACATGGACAGTGCAATAAACAGACAATTAATGAATGGCAATCAATGTGATAGTGATAGGATTAGTGGTTCAGTAGTGTAAAACGGGGCTATAAGGGACGGCGGGTTGATAAGGGACACTTTTCTGGGAAATGTTTTAAATGTAATTCTGCTTTTTTTATTTTGAGCAGGACGCTGAGTTGTGTTGTTATTGTGAAATATCCATGAATCCTTCATCAAATCTAGGCGGAAGCAAAATTAAAAAAGCAGAATTACATTTAGAAAAGTGTCCCATATTACCCCGCCGTCCCTTATAGCCCCGTTTTACGGTAGTAAAAGCATTGCCTCCTTGGCGGAGGTAATAAGCTGAAGTGTTGGTGTGTCCATCTCCTCCACTGACGGATGCAGATTGGTTAGACAGGTTGCCGTGGGTTTTATATTATATTGTGGTTCAACAGAATTATTTAAAAAAAACAAACTCATGAAATTAGAAATTATAAATTATTGGGGTTGCGCTCCGCGGCAAAACAGAATTTCGAATTTTCCCCGGCAGAGAAGTCGTTTTTACGCAGCGCCTATAGCTGGGCGGGGAATTTGTGGCAAATAATCGGGCGGCGGACAGGTGGCCGTGTCAGGTTTTGCAGCGTGGCGCAAAAACACGCACGCTGGCGGGCCCAGGGCAGCAGTGTTTTCCGCGTGCTTTTGTGCCTAAAACGTTGAAGAACGCGGAGTTTATGTTGGTCAAACACGACGACCAGCGCAATGTGCGCAGCGCCTATGGCTGGCGGGCCCAGGCCAGCAGTGTTTTCCGCATGCTTTTGTGGGTAAAACGTTGAAGAAGGCGGAGTTTGTGTTGGTCAGACACGACGCCCAGCGCCGTCCATTGCGCCTGCGCACATGTTGAAAATGGCCATATGTCACAGTGTGGAAAAATGCTTTAAAAAATTCCTGTATGCAGACGGTGATGCGGATCATCCCCAAAATTTAATCAGTTCTTCCTTGTACCATTTCCAACAACGCCTGAAAGTTTCATGGAAATCCGTCCAAGACTTTTTGAGTTATCTTGCTAACCAACAGACAGACAGACAAACAGACAGACAGACAGACAAACACACAAACCCTGGCAAAAACATAACCTCCTCCTGGCCTTCGGCCTGGCGGAGGTAACTAGAAAAGCACTCGGAGAGTGCAGACCTCCGCCAAGCGCCACAGTTCCCCCCATACAGTGTTTGTGTGTACGTTTTCAGATTCCTTGACCATGAAAACATATGACTAGCAATTGGATTGACAATGATAGGATTAGTGGTTCAGTAGTTATTCACGAAAATGGCATTTTGCGTAATGGCGGTTTTCTTGTGGAAACCCCATTTCTGACAATCTGTGAAAATTTCATGAAAATCCGTCCATAACTTTTTGAGTTATCTTGCTAACAAACAAACACCCAGACAGACAAACAAACAGACAGACAGACAGACAGACAAACCAACGCCGATGAAAACATAACCTCCTTGGCGGAGGTAATTACTTCACCTGAAATCTGTTACCACAGAAAAGAAAGTCATGTAATCTTTTCTTCTTGTTGGTGTACGAGGAACCAAGGATGTGCACAGGTACGGCCTATTGTTGCCCGGGCAACAATAGCCTTCCTTGCCTTCTTAGAGCTGCCCCTCCGGAGGGAATAATAAACCAGACTTATTTTTTTATTATTATTATTATTATTATTATTATTATTATTTTATTAATTATACCAGACCACCAATAATGGAGGAGCTCATTCTGGCCGGATCAAATCACTCCAAGTGTGCTCAGATCTCCTGAGCATTAACCTTGATCACAGCCTAGATGCAGACCAACCCGAGGATCATAGTGATCACAAGCGACTTTGGGTTTGTTTTTTTTTAAAGTCGCTTGCAAATCCCGTCACTCGCGGGTTGTGGGTTTTTGGCCTTGTCTTTTAATGTGTAGTTGCTTATTTGGGCTTGCTATGCTGTCTGTGTGACAGCTCTCCCAGCTCGGTTGTGCAAGATTATAAGCTGTGTCTCCATACCAAGAAGTTCAAAATCTGTTAATTTTTGGGGAAGTTACTGAGGTAAAAGTGGCCGGCCAGGGGCTTCACTTCTGGTGGCCAATGATCCATCCAGTTTTTCTATAGAGATCAGTGGCCTGCCCGACTCCACTCGGCTCTGTACTGGCTAATGGGGGCGTGAGCTATCCAGGTTTTTTTTTTTTTTAATACAAATCAGTGCATATGGGACCTTAAATTGAAAAAAATCTCCATTGAAATGAATGGCAAGAGCAAAATTATCTTTTGATCCCGATCAAATTTTGCCATGAGTTACACATATGATGTTTGTCAATTTTCCACATAATTAAAGTTGTTGACTGTTGTGTAATATTTAGTTTTTGTTTAAAGGACTAGTGGACAACAACTCCCATCATCCCATATCACTAAACTGTAATCGTGTTTAGTGTTGTTATACAGGATGCACATCTTTTGTTTTGATCAGAGTTTAAAGATTTAATTTATTCAAAGTTTTTATGTTGACTGTGTTTACAATAAATTTGCTGTTGCTTATGCAGAATGCATATGTATTTTCCTTTAATTAGAGTTTACAAAATTCCATTATTCAATGTTGACTGTGTTTACAGTCAATTCATTGCAAACAAAAATAAATCTATATATCGATATATGTTATTGTTGTGTCCATAAGTGAGCCAGTAATGACAGCGCGTGAGTACTGTTAATGGAGCTTTATTAACAGAACTATACAGCCGTGGACAAAATTGTTGGTACCCCTCTGTTAATGAAAGAAAAACCCACAAAGGTCACAGAAATAACTTGAATCTGACAAAAGTGGTAATAAATAAAAATTCTATGAAAATTAACCAATGAAAATCAGACAATGCTTTTGAATTGTGGTTCAACAGAATTACTTTAAAAAATAAACTCATGAAACAGGCCTGGACAAAAATGATGGTACCCCTAGAAAAGATTGAAAATAATGTGACCATAGGGACATGTTCGACCAAGATGTGTCCTCTAATTAACATCACAGGTGTCTACAAACTTGTAATCAGCCAGTCGGCCTATTTAAAGGGTGACAAGTAGTCACTGTGCTGTCTGGTGACATGATGTGTCCCACACTGAACATGGACCAGGGGAAGCAAAGGAGAGAGTTGTCTCAGGGGATTAGAAAGAAAATTATAGACAAGCATCTTAAAGGTAAAGGCTATAAGACCATCTCCAAGCAGCTTGATGTTCCTGTGACTACAGTTGCACATATTATTCAGAAATTTAAGATCCACGGGACTGTAGCCAACCTCCCTGGGCGTGGCCGCAGGAGGAGACGGACAATACGAATGGTAACAAAAGAGCCCAGAACAACCTCTAAACACGTTGATGGTGAACTCCAAGGTCAAGGTACATCAGTGTTAGATCGCACCATCCGTCGATGTTTGAGCCAAAGTGGACTTCATGGGAGACGACAAAGGAGGACACCACTGTTGAAAACAAATCATCAAAAAGCCAGACTGAAATTTGCCAAACTGCATGTTGACAAGCCACAAAGCTTCTGGGAGAATGTCCTATGGACAGACGAGACAAAACTGAAACTTTTTGGCAAGGCACATCAGCTCTATGTTCACAGACGCAAAAATGAAGCATAGCAAGAAACTACTGTGAAACATGGAGGAGGTTCTGTTATGTTCTGGGGCTGCTTTGCTGCATCTGGCACAGGGTGTCTTGAATCTGTGCAGGGTACAATGAAATCTCAAGACTATCAAGGTATTCTAGAGAGAAATGTGCTGCCCAGTGTCAGACAGTTTGGTGTCAGTCGCAGGTCATGGGTCTTGCAACAGGATAATGACCCAAAACACACAGCTACAAACACCCAAGAATGGCTAAGAGCGAAACATTGGACTATTCTAAAGTGGCCTTCTATGAGCCCTGATCTAAATCCTATTGAACATCTGTGGAAGGAGCTGAAACATGCCGTCTGGAGGAGGCACCCTTCAAACCTGAGACAAGTGGAGCAGTTTGCTCATGAGGAGTGGGCCAAAATTCCTGCTGAGAGGTGCAGAAGTCTCATTGACAGTTACAGAAATCATTTGATTGCAGTGATTGCCTCAAAAGGTTGTGCAACAAAATATTAAGTTAAGGGTACCATCATTTTTGTCCAGGCCTGTTTCATGAGCTTGTTTTTTAAAATAATTCTGTTGAACCACAATTCAAAAGCATTGTCTGATTTTCATTGGTTAATTTTCATAGAATTTTTATTTATTACCACTTTTGTCAGATTCAAGTTATTTCTGTGACCATCGTGGGTTTTTCTTTCATTGACAGAGGGGTACCAACAATTTTGTCCACGTCTGTATAACAAGACCTTACAGACTTTCGGTGCTCTCCTGCAGGCCAGGGCGTCTACTAGGTATAGAGGGTGAACCCCTTCCACCCTTACCCTTTATACTCTGGGTGGTGTCACTACAGGAACCGGCAGCTCGCCACCCCCATCTATTCCCCGTCCAACCCTGCCATCATCTTACTAATACTACCTATTAATATGTGTAACATTTCCTCCCCCTCAAAAAAAATGCAAGCACATGGGTTGACCCACCCAAATTTATCACCTGACTCGCACTCTAAACACCAAACATACGTACAAAAATAAACAAACTCCTATCCAGTCACACAACCAAGGCTGGGGACAATGGGTAGATTACCAGCGCCCCCTACACAGCCAGGCTGTCATAGTCTGAGCGCTGATATGACCCGTGCTTATATAATACTGCATGACCCGTGCTTGGGTCATGCAGTATTTTCCTCCCATTCTGGGTTAGTTTCTTTATGGCCTTCTTGGGCTCTTATTGTGACAGCGTCTCGGTGGGGCTTCAGAGTCGAGCTCCGCAGTGACAGCTGGATCATATTCTTCTAATTAGTTCCTATTGTCTGTCTAATCCTTTAAGCCCTATTTAAGGGAGCAGCTGAGGTTACTCCGGGCTGCAACCTCGCTTAACGTTGCTCCCATACAACGTTTGGCTGGAGTTCCTAACCCCGGCTCCAGTCATTCTCTTCATTCTTCATGTTATCAGTAAGTTCTCGTTATCCTGAGTGTATGGTTACTGTGCCTTAGTTGTAACTCTTGTTTGTGTTTTGCCCCACGTAGCTCATTATTTTGTGATCGTTATCCTTCATTAATAAATATGCAAACTCATTGGCTGCCTACAGTGTCTCACTGATGACCCGCGAGGGCCATTCCATGACAGTAGGTCACCGTGAGTTTGCATTGTTTGGGCTTGAAGTTTTTTCCTTTGTTCGGCGTACCAGTGTGCTGGGAGATGGCGTTGCCACGTAAGTGCTATGCTATGAGCTTGGGCTACGAGCTGGTTATGGCGCTCATCGAGATAGGTGGTATCCTCTCCGGCGCTTGCAGTAGCCCCATCCCCAGCAGCTCACGCTGGGACCTGGACCTCGCAGAGACGGTAATTAACCGCCATCCTCGCTACGCTGACCACCCTGAAATCACGACGAGGATGGTGGAGATCTCGGCACTCCGGGAAAAGATCCGCGGACTGGAGGGAAACTCCGGCAGGAAGCCAAAGGTGAGACATCCCAGATCCTCACCTCGGAATCCAGTTCCTGTCACGCATCCAAACCAGGAGTCTACATCCCGCAAGGGCCGCTCCCAGCGGAGGAGGACATCAGCCGGGATTCCCCTGGAGGAGACTCAGTGGACAGCTGTGATCCTCCAGGACCGTGCGGCTGTGGCTCGTTCTGCCTTCCATCCTACCAAAGTTATGAAGCATGTGACGGCGGCAGTCCGACTGGTGGAGATCAGTCCCGAACTCCATGATTACCCTGAGCACTCTGACCTGCTTGCCTCTGTCTCTGCGCAGGAGCGGTGTTTCCCTGGCCTTACCTTTGCCTTGCCCTCTGCTGGTAAACGTCGTCACCATGCTCATAATGGGCCTCAGTGAGATCCCCGTCCAGATCCAGTTCTGGGTAGCCGTAAGAACTCTGTCTCCCAGCCAGCTGTTGCTTCCGCGTCACGTCAGAGGGGTAAGACTGCAGCCTATGTCTCCGGGTCTTCCGTTCCTGCTGTTCCGTCAGCTCCTCGCCCCTGGACTGTCTCGGCTGTTCCTCCCTCCACCTTGATGCTTTCCCCAGCTGCTGTGAGCTCCATGAGTCTGACTCCGGCTGTCCCCATTGCTGATCCTGTGCGAGCGGCTCCTCCTCGTCTTCCCGGGTGGCCCTCCATCACCTTCCAGAGGAGGAAGGAGAAAACCAAGCCCACTGCAGCAGTTTCCATCAACCCTCAGAGGAGCAGGCAAGTGCTATTTCATTCTTTTCCTTCACAGTGTGAATTGCCTTGTCTGACTCCTGGGGGTGGAGTTCAGGGCTCACAGTCCTCCGAGCTCCCTCCACCTGTTGCAGTTATTAATTGCGAACCTGCATCCTCTGTGTCTCCTTCCCCTGAACATTCTCCGGTGCCAGGATTACACCCCCGGACGAAGGAGCCTGTGGCCCTGGAGAACCTGGTGCCAGCCCTGCAGCCACGTCATGGGCAGAGGAGGAGAGCGGACTGCCGTTTGGAGCCTGTGCCGACGATTAAGTGTCCCCGAGTCTCTGTGGAGGGGCAGTTCGACCCTGCAGGCCACGGATCCCCTGCCACCACACCGTGCAGGCCTTCGGCGTGGACTTCAGCGCCAGGGAATCCCCAGACTGTGACGACCATCAAGCCGGCTGCGGAGCCTGCCGCAGTCAAGTGGGAACCAGGAGTGGACCTTCAGATCGTGGAACCTGGATCGTCGGAGTCCTGGATGGCGGTAGAGCCCAAGATCAGGCAAGTGCTCTATTTTGTTTTTCTCTTTTCCATTCTTGAGCATTATTGCCTGTCTTTCGGGGAAACGAGCTGGGTGCAGCCGATTGCTGCATCCGAGCTTGTCTCGCCGGGCTCTGCCGCTGTTGATGATCCTGATCCCGGTGTTCTTTGTCCTTCTGAGCCTTCTCCCAGGGTCATTGTGACGAGTCGGCTCCGGTCGCTGTCCTGGAGGTTCCGGGTTCGTGTTTGGAGGTCATTCCTGTTGCTGCGCCGGCCCAGTCGGGGTCCATCATGGGCGCTGTTCCAGCCCAGTTGGGGTCCATCGTGGGCGCTGTTCCGGCCCAGTCGGGGTCCATCATGGGTGCAGCGTTGACCCAATCGGGGTCCGTCGTGGGTGCAGCTTTGACCCAATCGGGGTCCATCGTGGGCACTGTTCCGGCCCAGCTGGGGTCCATCGTGGGTGCAGCACTGTCCCGATCGGGTTCCAGCGAGGGCACAGTGCCGTTTTTTTTGTGTGTTTATTGTGCTCTGCCTGCCTGCATTCCTGTGATGTTTTTGGTTGTCTCCTCTGTAGTCTGAGAGATATGCTCTTTTGTTGCCTATGCCCTTTTATTTGAACTTCATCGAACTGGCTGTATGTCGCCACTCTTTAGCGTGTTTTTTTTGTCCTGGTTTCTGGTATTTTTGGGGTACGTTGTATGGTGCCTGTATTTCTGTTTGTGGAGATGTTTTTTTTCCTCTGTTGCCTATGCCCGTTTGTTTGAACTTCATTGAACTATCTGTATATCGCCGCTCTTTAGCGTGTTTTTTCTTTTCCCCTTTTTTTCATTGGTATTATTAGGGTACGTTTTGTTTGTGCCTGTATTTCTGTTTTTTGAGTGATGTTTTTTTTCCCCTCCTCTATAGGTTGAGAGAGGCTCTGTTGTTTCCTTTGCCTGTAAATCATGGTCTATATTCGTAGTATTGCTATGTTGTTTCATCCATTGTTCTGTGTCTGTATTTTCACCTGTGAATTATGGAGTATATTTGTGGTTTTGTTTTGTTTTTTCCATGCTCAGATTGTTGCACCATGTTCTTGTTTTTTCTCTATTCGACCCTTGTCATTTTTAGTTCCTTGTTCCCTTCCTGGTTTTTTTTTTCCCTGGTTGAGTAGTTTCACTTTTTTCCTTCCTGTGGTTCTCGCCCTCCTAGCCTATTCCCCCTCCACCCACCCTGGGTGGGCCTGTGTAGCCTTCTGGGTGGGGGAGGGGGGCCTTGGATGTTACATTGTGCCTAGAATGTGTTTTGGGAGGGAGTACTGTCATGGTCTGAGTGCTGATATTGTCCGTGCTTGGGTCATGCAGTATTTTCCTCTCGTTCTGTTTTAGTTTCTTTATGGCCTTCCTGGGCTCTTATTGTGACAGTGTCTCAGTGAGGCTTCCGGCTGTCAGAGTTGAGCTTCGCAGTGACAGCTGGATCATATTCTTCTAATTAGTTCCTATTGTCTGTCTAATCCTCTAACCTCTAATCCTCTAACCCCAGCTCCAGTCACTCCATTCTCCATGTTATCAGTAAGTTTACTTGTTATCTGAGTGTATGGCTACTGTGCCTTAGTTGTAACTCTTGTTTGTGTTTTTCCCCAAGTGGCTCATTATTTTGTGATTGTTATCCTTCATTAATAAATATGCAAACTCAATGGCTGCCTACAGCGTTTCACTGATGGCCCGCGAGGGCCATTCCATGACACAGGCGGATTATTCTGCCGCCTTGTCCCTATCGGTCCAACAAATAAAAGAAGCCGTGTTTCTAAAAGAAAATTAATCCCAGAACAATCACAATATATACATGAAAACAGTAAACAGCATAACATAATCACAAACATATCTAACCCCCTATTGTCCGCCCCCCACCCCAGCACACACGCCCCACACTTGGGCACATTTCCCTCATAATTGTGTTGGGCAGCTCATCCATGTGCAACAATAATTCTCAGTTCTTCACAAAATAACTCAAACATTTGCACATTCAAACAAACAACTCAGTGCTTTCTTTCCCCTTTCCAATATTCACATACACCAATCAACCAGTGATTCTCTACTAACTGTTCTTCTGTTTTTTTAAAAAAAAACAAATTACACAATTTCTTTAATATAACCAAAACCCCTAAAATTTATCTGTTAATCCCAATCACTACAATATTACTTTACTTTTACTGCTAATAATTGGGGCCTACCCCAATAAGGCTAGCAACTATATACAACATAGCACAGGTATAAAACCTACAACATATTAACAAACACACTTCCCAGTCATTTAACTAACTAACTAACTAACTAACCTGCACTTATATAGCGCTTTTCTAGTCACAAAGACCACTCAAAGTGCTTTCACTAGTACTAACCCTCTATTCTAAGGGCCTATAGGGAACAGATATCTAGGGACAATTTAGAACAACCAGTTAACCTAACATGCATGTCTTTGGATTGTGGGAGGAAACCGGAGCCCCTGGAGTAAACCCACGCAGCACAGGGAGAACATGCAAACTCCACACAAAGGTTCCAACCCCTGCAAGCCTGGGGATTCGAACCAGGAACCTTCTATGTTCTGGCTTGTAAATATGGCTTGTAAATATGGATGTCACCAACTGCAAAACAAATCTACCTACGGGTACAAATAAAGTAACCTGAACCTGAACCTGAACCTAGCTGTAAGGCAACAGTGCTAACCACTGCACCACCGTGCTTAACACAATCTGCGGAGCGCCATCCCCCTGGATTGCCATCTTGTGGTTCCCTCCCCGAGCATCTCCTCTTCCTGGCCTCTGGGGATGAACTGCGCTGTCTCCTCTTCTCCACTACGTGGCACAGTTCTTTGGGGTGCCCCCACGTCCCTTTAGATAGGCCTGAATGTCCATCGGCCAGACCAGCCCTCGCCTGGAGCCGCCCCTGGTCCTCACGTTATCCGCGGGTCCCGCATGTTCCCCTCAGACAAGCCTCAACCCACGAGTGGACTCCATCACCAGTCCGCAGGGGAGTCCTGGCCTGTTTCCTCAGGTCACTGCGGTGTAAGCGAACCTCCTCCTCAGAACCGATAGTCTCGCGGGTCCGGTCCACAGTCCTCTTGGAGGGCCGTCGCTTGGAGCGCTTTGACACTGCGCTCTGTGGTCTCGCCCCCTCAGTCCTCAGCGTGGGTGCCTCGAGCTTACTAACCACCCTGGGGGTCCCATCGTGCTGTCCAGCACTCATGCTAAGGGTACCATGGACACTGGCATCGGGTCTGTTCCGGGACGCCAACGCGTGGCAACGGGTGTGCTCTTCTTCAGAAACGCTGGACCAATCAGGATCCCACACCTCCTTATCCTCCATACACGGACCAGGTCGGTTCCACAACCCACAGCTCGACCACTCCTCTCCGGTGTCGTTGGTGATGGAAAAGCCCAGTCCATAGAACATGTTGCATCCCATTATGTTGACTCTGTGGGTGGTGACAATCACATGAACGTCCGGCAGTGTCACAGATTTGTACCTCGCCTCCATCTCCAGAAATCCCAAGCCAGTCAGCCTATTCATGCCGTAGCCAAAATAAGGTGCAGCTCATTTATTGATACAGTGGTGGGGAAACAGACTCCTCACTGTCGCCAGGTTTAAAACGGAGATTACCGTTCCAGTATCCACCAAAAGTGGCACCTTGACGCCATCTAGCGACACAACACAACTGATCTGTCCATTCATCTCCGGTGAGACCGTATGAACTATGGTTGGAGTCTTTGGCGAGGGACGCGCCTCAAGCTGTTGATCCCTCTGCTCAAAATTTCTGCAAGTCCTGGCAAAATGATTTAATAAGCCACACCTCCCACAACGCTTGCCTTTCACCGGACATTCCCTGGACTTATAGCCGTTTATAGGGGACCCTATATTATTTCTCTTATCTTATCATGTTTAATGTTGCAGCATTGTACCGAGACAAATTCCTAGTTTGTGTACTACATGAACAATGGCAATAAACCTGATTCTGATTCTGATTCTGATTCTGACCCACAGCCATAACATCTGGGCGTACCTGGGGCGGATCTAATCTTGACCATGGAGGCATAATCGTCATCCCCGCTGTCTTCTTCCTCAGGGTCCAAATGCCTTCAAGCGAGGCTCGTCTTGGGTCGGAGAAGTTCTCTCTCGGAGACCTCTCACTATTGTCTTAGCTGCTTCAAATTGCTGGGCTAGCTCGATGGCAGTGGCCAACATCAGCTCACCTGGGTGGGTCAAAAGCCTTGACCGAGCAGCAGGACACGGGACATACTCTGTCAACTGGTCCCGGACTATTTCACCCTCCAGGTTTCCAATCTTGCATTCCCTTACCAGCTGATGGAGGTCTGCAATGAATCTCCTCTCAGACTCTTCCATCTGCTGACAGCGCTGTTGAAATTGAATGCGTCGTACAGTGACGTTTTCAGGAGCGTGAAAATAGCGCACCATTAGCTCCACAACCTCGTGAAAGCTATCGGCTCCTCCTAAGCTTTCCAAAATCCTCTGTCCTTCCCTGCCCAAATTATGGACCAAAATTGCCTTCGCATGAAGCTTCTCTAGCTCGCCGAGGTTCAGGGCCATCAAATAGTTGGTAAATGCGGTGAACTACTGAGACCAAGTCACAGGCGGCTCACCTGGTGTCTCCAAAAATGGCCGAAAATTGGCAACAGACTGCTCCATAACTGCTTTTATTTCGTTGCCAAATGTTGTGTCCATAATTGAGCCAGTAACGACAGAGCTTGAGTACCGTAAATGGAGCTTTATTAACAGAACTATATGACAAAACCTTACAGACTTTCGGCACTCTCCCGCAGGCCAGGGCGTCTACTAGGCGAAGAGGGCGAACCCCCTCTGCCCTTACCCTTTATACTCTGGGTGGCATCACTACCGGAACCGACAGCTCGCCACCCCCATCTATTCCCCAGCCAACCCTGCCGCCATCTTACTAATACTACCTATTTCTATATGTAACAGTTATCAAGCAGTCTCTCTTTTACAATGTGGTAGGTTGCCTGTTGGGCTTGTTCTGGGCTTGTTTCCATCGAGCTGGTTGCTTGTTTCACTCATGAAACCTGGCAACATTGCCGAGGATCACTGAGTAAGTTTGGTGAGCAATGGGGCAAATACCTACAAGGAGTAGTGATCCCCGTGAAATGTGGATGGTCGGATGACACAGCATCGCATTAGCTCCTTTCAGCTTTTCTGGAATGAGCTAAACAGGAACTGTTGAGCCTTATTATAGTAACCTATAATTACTGATATTTAGACCAAAGCAAATCATCACTTAACCCAAACTTTTAGGCCTTCTTATTGACTGGAATGCTTCTGTTTAACACAACTGGATATGAGAGTGGCCCTGAGCCGCATGACTAACAGACACATTTGCACACTGATGCATCGGCAAAAGGAAATATTTTGATGATATCATAATGACGGTATAACACAGATAAGGTCTGTATCATTTTGAGTAATTTTTGTGCATGGAACCACAAAACGTATTTAAGCCTTAACCTCTTACCGTTCTGGTGTTCCACCCATGGGGTGTATTTTCATTGGCTGGAAATTGGCAGGAATGGTAAGGGGTGAAACAACTGAGTTAAGAACAAACTGGCCAATAAACATTAGAAATAGGTTTATTATGGTTTACAAGCTTAGACCCAAAAGCAACACAGATGAGGCAGAAAGTAAAGTGACGATAATCTTTATTTACAAGGTTGAGCAATAAATGATGCAGTCATGATTTGTTGCAAGGATCCGGCAACCCTGGAAGGAGAGAGCAGAACAGGGGTGAGTATGATGGATTAGATAGGGAATATAATACTGTATGTTTTATGTTACAGGTCCGCTGGGGAAACCCCGCTGAACCAGGGAGGTTGGGGAGTGGGAGACAGTGGAGTGGCACACCTGTGTAGGGAAGGAGTGCAGGAGTTCCAGGGGGACACTGCAGCCAGGCTGGCCAGGCCTGGATGGAGGGAAAGGGGTGAAGCAAACAATGCAGGCACACGGTGGTAAATCGACTTACTTTGGGGAATGTGAAGGGAAAATGTGCACAATCCAGGTAATCCAATTCCAATCCATAAGGCAAGTCCAAATATAGTCAGGCAGAGGTCAGGGCACAGCAGGCAGGGTAGGGTAGTGATGTTACACTCAACACCACCCACTCAACACTGATTCGAGCAATATAAAGCAGAAGTGTCATGAGCAGTGGATTGAGCGCTGTTTCAACATGCCCACAGTTACGTGACCGTAGCAAGCGAGGCCTCGTTATATCGGTCACATCACGTGACTTGAGGGCTCGCAGGAAGTTTGAGAGAGTTCTATTAGAATTAGGTTTTTTTTTCTTTACTTTGTATTGTTTGTTCCTGCTATCCAATTTTGAATAGACCTTGTATAGCCAAATGCTCAAAAAAAAAGTATTGAGATTTTTCCAGGTCTTCCACTCAGCTGCAGTTCTGAAACTCAATCAGCAGATGGCACTCTTTATTAAATGTTTCATAACACTGTGTCGATCATGAAGCAATTGTCTCAAAGTTGTTCATTGTTTTATAAGGCCTCAGTTTCACCATCACTAGGTTAGGGCAGACAGAGGTCCAAGGAGTCAGGCAGGCAACAGGGTCTAAAACAAGCAGAGGTCAAAACACGGCAGGCAAGACAAGAGTTCATACAGTGCAAGCAAGGCAAGGATATGGTTTGGTTGAGAGTCTACACGACCAGGCAGAGCAATGCGAGAGGCTCTCTTATAAAAAGTGGCTCAAATTGGCAACAGGTGTAATCAGGGCTGCAGGGAGAGCACTAATCAGAGAGGGGAGAGAGAGAGAGAGGCAGGCACACAGAGCAGGTAGGAGCCTTTACAAGGTTAGTTTTTTTCTTATAAATGTGCAAGTTTTCTCTTAATTTCTTTCTAAAATATATCAATTTTTTCCTGTCACTTTTTCTTGTAAATGTGTGCTTTTTTCCTGTTTCTTTTATTTTTTTCATGTAACTTTAACATTTTGTTCTTACATTTTCACTGTATTACAGTAAAGTTGGAAGTTTTTAATAATGAATTTAGACTCTTGTCTGAAATGTGCATGCTTTGATAAATTTGATATTTTCTCTGCAAATTCAGAATTGTTATATGTGATACTTTTTCTTAAAGTGACACTACGTCAAAAATCAATTTTTTTTTTCTGTTGTTAACATGTCTGTAACATGTTTTTTGTGACTTACAAGATGCATCAAGAGCGAAATCACTCAAATGTCTCATATCTCTGTTTTTTTGCTGTAAAGTTTCACTTAAGCCCCGTTCCCCCCAAAAGACAAGTTTGGACAGAACATTTCTAACTACGTAAGCATTCCTGCTTAGCCTGATTAGTTATAACATTAACTGAGTGAAGGAGGCGAGCCCGTCCGCCGGCGAAGCAAGTTTGCTGGGGGCCAGCGGTCCGGTGCTGGAGTATGGGTGGAGCTAATTAGAATAGTCATAGATCCACACATACTTAAGAAGGTAGGAGATGTAGAAGCTTTTTCCAAGCAATTCTAAGACAATGAAAGTTTTTTGTGTATAAAAAGCCACAATGTACTATTTTGGGCAACACACATTGGTTTTTGAGGTGGTTTTAGAGCCGCCAGAGTGCATCTTTAACAATTTTCTTTGTTCATTGTTCTTGTAATTAGAACCTTGTGCAACATTTTGAGACCTAATGAAAATGTGAGGCTTTTTCATTCATGAATTTACATTTTTTCAAGAATTTGTGATTTTTGTCATGAATTCATGCTTTTTTTCCCCCATACTTTGCGGTTTTACATCATTTTTTTTTCCAGCTTATGCCTTTCCTTTGGTATCTTTTCTTTAAAAAATTAGATTTTTTTTAAACAAAGAAATGTTTTACTTTTCTTTGTCCATATGACATTTTCTCAAAAATGAATTTTTCTCACTAATTCAGTCAGTCTTTTT
The DNA here is from genome assembly GCA_020510985.1 of Pholidichthys leucotaenia. NCBI lineage: Eukaryota > Metazoa > Chordata > Actinopteri > Cichliformes > Pholidichthyidae > Pholidichthys > Pholidichthys leucotaenia. The sequence continues at coordinate 401,641,745 of CM035841.1, read as the reverse complement.
AATACATTTCTTGTTCCCTATACTTTCTCCAGTGAATGTTATTGTATACATGTGGGTTTTTTTGCTCTCAATTTTGCAACTTTTCTCATGAAATTGTGACTTCTGTCTCATAAATTCACTTTTTTCCCTGTGTTTCAGGCAGGAGCAGCAGCAAACGTCTATGAATAACCGTGCTACCAACCAGACATCTAACAACAAATTTTCCTTTTTATTTTTATCTCAAACTGCAGCACAACCTCTATTTACAACACTTTGCAATTTGCCATCATATCAGAAAGATGAATAAACTGCTCCAACAAGGCCAAAAGGTTAATACGTCATTAGATTGTAAAAGAAAAATGAGGAGGCCATTGAAATCTAAAGGGCTCATCCTTGGGGGAATGTGAATGAGCTCCTAACAATGTATTTGATACATTAAAAATCAGTCACCAGAATCATTAAGATGCAGAGCAGAGCAGTTAGTCAAATCTTAATATAACTTACAAGTGTGACGAGTTACATGAAACACATCTCAACACATCTCACTTATTCATTGTTCTCCAATTAATTAAGTCATGCTACTTGTGATAGAATATTTTAGTTAGATAAGAATGTGTTAATTAGATAAAAGGGGTCACACAGAGTGCTTTCAGAGAAGAGTTTTACATACTTTTACTTCAGTACATTTTCTGACTACTTACCCCTGCATGTAGCACATCTGTCAAGTCTTACATTAACAATTACTGCATGTTTAATGCTGTAATTCAAAACAAATACAGTATATGTATGCAACATTACTGCTTAACTTGAAATGTATAGTTATGCAGTTTTTGTGGGTTTCTTTAATTGTCCAACAACCACAATTAACTCTGACTACCCTCTCACATCATCATTGTTAATCCTCGCTGGCTAGCTTCTAGCTCGGACAGCAAGCCTGAGCTAACTAACGTAAATTTGTACTAAAGGTGACAGAGACAACATTCTGACCTCCCAGCCAGTAGGTGTCACAGTTACTCTCACCCCAACTGGTTGGTAGAGACAAGTGACAGTTGCTATTAGCTGTGACATCTTTATTGGCATCAAAACTGGGGATTCTAAATTGCCCTTAGGTATGACTGTGAGAGTGAATGGTTGTCTGTCTCTCTGTGTTGGCCCTGTGATGGACTGGCGATCTGTCCAAGGTGTACCCTGCCTCTCACCCAAAGATGCTGGGATAGGCTCCAGTCCCCCCGCGACCCGAAAAGGATTAAGTGGAAGAAGATGGATGGATGGATGGATCTTTATTGGCCATAGATGTATATAAACACTAGATAGGACATGTTCCCCATAACTTGTAGCAAGCAATGAACCCCCCTCCCCCCATGTCATCGTAAACGTTTTATATTGTAACGTCGGGGCTGTGTTATGGGGGGGGGCAGGGATTTCCCCAGCATGCTTTGCAACAGAGGACATTATTTTGTGTGTTTGCTTAAATGTTATTACTGAGTTATTATACTGCTGTGACATTATAACTGCGTTATAATGACCCAGCAGTGTTTTATAGGCAGGATTAGGACAAGATGAATCATGTGTTGTATAACCATGATTGAAACGAAGGTCTGGGAGGATGACCTCCCCTCCTGTCTGTGCTCAGGGTGTTGTTGAATAAAGCCTGTTCGTCACAACTATCTGCTCCTCTTCTTTGTGTGAACCTCGCCTACGTCACACTGGTGTCAGGAGTGGGATGGAACAGATGGAAGCCAGGATCAGAATGGAGATCCAGCAGCTGGAGCGACTCATCGCTCAGCTAGCGATGGACGACGGGGCCGAGACACCAACCTCCGGAGCCGCTCGTCGGGAAGAACAAAGCAGTGGACCCGACGGGGCCGGCTCACCCCGCCCCCTGCCTTTTTCAAGGCAGAGCGAGCGGAGCAGAGCAAACCAGCCCCGCTTCCCGCCCTTTTCAGGGCAGGACGGGCTGGCGATTCCAGGGCAATCAGGAGCGGCGATTGACCGGGATGCGACCGTCCCCTCCGTCCGGCAGCGGGCCAAGATTCCCCGCTTCAACGGCTAGACCCCGTTGGATGACTACCTGGTCCAGGTCGAGCTGGCCGCCGTGCTGAACGGCTGGTCACCAGAGGAAACCGCCGTGCAGGTCGCGCTGGCCTTGGAAGGGAGGGCTCTCTGCATGCTCTCTGATCTCCGGCCTGAGGAGCGCTGCAGCTGGCCAGCGCTACAAGGAGCACTCCGGAGACGATTTGGGAGAATGGCAGATGCTGAGCACGCCCAGGAACAGCTGACCCACCGCCGTCGAAGCAGCCAGGAAAGCCTAGGAGCCTACGCGGCGAACATTCAGCTGCTAACACGGCACAGCTACCCGGATTTCGCACTGGAGGTGGTAGAGAAGCTCGCCCTCTGGGACTTCATCCAAGGTCTCCCCCTGGCCCAGCTCCAGAGCCACGTACAGATCCATGCTGCGGGTGACTGGGAGACTGCAGTGGCAGAAGCAGAGCGGGTGGAGCCGCTGATGAATCGCACAATCGAAGCGTCGACGCCAAGACAAAGAACCTTCCAGGCCACGGCTGAGAGCAAGGGGGAGGAGGAGGAGTTACGGCAGACCACGGAGGCGCGTCCACGGGGGAGATGGCTGCAGTGACGTGAGGAAGGGTGCTTCTGCTGCGGAGAGCTGGGACACATCGCACGGTACTGCCCCGCACCCACCCCATGACAAACTGGCCCCTCACCGGCGTTAAACTAGAGCGAGGTAGCATGGACGAGGACAGGCCGCCTCCCGCAGATGTTTCCACCGACGAGCCGGCGCCACGCGTGGGTCGAATTGGACACTCACCAGGGATGTATCTACAGTGCAGCCTGGAGAAGATGTCAATCCGGGCCCTGACTGACACCGGCTCTACAATCTCCTTGGTCCAACCCAGTGTGCTGCCGGGCACGAACAAGACGGCCCCACAGGGGTGGAAACCCACCGAGCGCTGCGTCACCACAGCTGCCGGTGAGAGCGCCAGATTGGGGGGGCGGAGAGTTCTCGTGGTGGGGGTGGCTGGTCAGAACATAAAACACCCGTTCTGGCTGGCTGACATCCAAGACCCCTGTATTATTGGACTAGACCTGCTCACAGCCTGGAACGCCAAGATCGACACCGCCGGACCGTCCCTCCAGCTGGGAGACAGGACCATCACGCTCCACGGCAGAACCCAGAGAAGGAATACGGAGGCCTGCATGATCGAGGGACCGCCAGGACGGACCGGACCAGGCGGGCCACTGTGAGGACCGGACACTATGACGCCACCAGCGCGTGCAGAGAAAGCACAAGCACACACAAGGACAGCAAGGGGAGGGGTCAACGTGTCAGCAGAGACGCAGCAGGCGGTCGAGGAATTATTTCAGCGGAGCTGCAGTGGGCTGGAGCCAGGACAGAGACGCCAGCTGCAGGAACTGTTGGACTGTTATATGGGTGTCTTCGCCGTGAAGGATGAGAAATGCAACCGGACCAGCTTGGTGCAGCACGAGATCGACACCGGTGAGACCAGGCCGATTCGACTCCGCCCACGCCGGCTGCCCTTTTCAAGGCGGGCAGCAGCAGAACAAAAAGTGTGAGAAATGCTGGAGGCAGACATCATTGAGCCCTCCAGCAGCCCCTGGGCGGCGCCGGTGGTGCTGGTCAAGAAGAAGGATGGTTCATGGCGGTTCTGTGTGGATTACCGGCGCCTGAATGACGTCACCCGAAAGGATTCCTACCCCCTGCCCCGCATCAATGACGCGCTGGACCACATTGCTGGCTCCAGCTGGTTCAGCTCACTGGATCTACACAGCGGCTATTGGCAGGTAGAGCTGTCACCTGAGGTCCGCCAAAAAACAGCCTTCTCCATTGGGCAGGGACTGTACCAGTTTAAAGTGATGCCGTTTGGACTTTGCAATGCCCCGGCCACCTTTGAGTGCTTGATGGAGCGAGTGCTGGCTCACGTGCCCCGGAGTCCCTGCGTTGTTTACCTGGACGACCTACTGGTGCATGCAGCTGATTTTGACAGCGCCCTGTCAAATCTCCGAGAAGTGCAGGACGTCATCCGACAGGCTGGGCTACGGTTACACCCGAGGAAATGCCACCTATTCCGGCGGGAGGCCACCTTCCTGGGCAACGTCGTCAGCGCAGCGGGAGTCGCCACCGACCCAGAAAAAGTGGCGGTGGTGAGAGACTGGCCAGTGCCGTGGAACGTGGGAGAACTGAGGAGCTTTCTCGGACTGGCCTCCTATTATAGGAGGTTTGTGAAAGACTTTGCCACCATCGCCAGCCCGCTGCATCAGCTGACGCAGAAAGGACGCACGTTTCAGTGGAGTGAGAACTGTGCTGCTGCTTTTTCCCAGCTTCGCGCAGCGCTCATTGGAGCTCCCATCCTGCAGTACCCTGACCCGAACCGCCCTTTCATCGTGGACACGGACGCCAGCAACCAGGGCATCGGGGTGGTGCTATCCCAGGAGGGAGAACACGGAGAGCAGGCAGTCGCTTTTTTCAGCCGCAGTCTCAGCAGAGCCGAGAGGAATTACTGTGTGACTCGCAGAGAGCTGTTGGCTGTCATTCAAGGACTGCGTCATTTCCGCCAGTATGTGTACTGGGGGGAGGTTCCAGCTCAGGACGGATCACCCTTCCCTGACCTGGTTATTGAATTTTAAAGAGCAGGATGGACAGTTGGCGAGATGGCTGGAGGCACTGCAGGATTATAATTTCCAGATTGTGCATTGGGCAGGCCGCCTCCATGCCAATGCTGACGCGCTGTCTCGGCGCCCCTGTGCGACAGAGGAGTGTCGTCACTGCCAGCGGGCTGAAGATCGAGACCAAGCCATCCCACGGGCTGCTGCTCTCCGGACCGCTGCGAGCAGGAATAACGCAGTGACGCACAGCCCCTCCTCGGATGATCAGGCAGCCTCCCCCAGCGATGACGTCACAGAGGTCCTTGACACGCAGCAGGTGCAGAGCGAGCAGGATAGAGACCTGGTCATTTCTCGGGATCAGCAGTGGCTGGACGCAGGACAGCGGCCCGCCTGGGAGGTTGTGTCTGCGCTGGACCCAGAGACTAAGGCCCTACACTCCCAGTGGGTCAACCTCCGCTGCCACGAGGGCATGGTGTATCGACAGTGGCAAACTCCAGCTGGGCAGCGGCACGTCTGGCAGCTGCTGGTTCCTCGTCGACTCTGGCCCAATGTACTCCAGATGGTTCATGGGGCGATAGGGGTGGGCCACTTCGGGGTGACAAAGACTCTGCAGCGTCTTTGAGCCCGGTTCTACTGGCCCGGGTGTCATCAGGACGTGGAGCTCCATGTCCACCGCTGTGACACCTGCACAGCTCAGAAAGGGCCAACTCAGCGATCCCACGCTCTCCTGCCGCAGTACCGGGTGGGAGCACGATGGAGCAGGTGGGAGTGGACATCCTGGGCCCTTTCCTGACCACAGACCGGGGGAACCGCTACGTGCTGGTCGCAATGGATTATTTCACTAAGTGGTCAGAGGCGTATGCGGTCCTGGACCAGAGCGCTGCTACGACTGCATCAAAGCTGGTGGACGAAATGTTCTGTCGGTTTGGTGCACCAGAGGAGCTGCACAGCGATCAGGGTCGGAACTTCAAGGTGGAGGTCTTCGGAGAGGTCTGCAAGCGGCTGGACATTCGGAAGACCCGGACCACCCCGCTGCAGCCACAGAGCGACGGCCTAGCCGAACGATTCTGGTGGTCGAACCGGAGCTTTCATCCCGACCAGATACTCCGACCGAGAGTCAGATGGACACTAGGATGCCTGTACGTGCTGGTCGTCGGCATCGAAGGCTGCCCCGACACCTGGACGAGTTCGTTTTAATTTTTCTGGGGACAGAAACCAGTCCGGGGGGGGGGGGGGGGTGGCAGTGTAACGTCAGGGCTGTGTTACGGGGGGGGGGGGGGCAGGGATTTCCCCAGCATGCTTTGCAACAGAGGACGTTACTTTGTGTGATTGCTTAAATGTTATTACTGAGTTATTATACTGCTGTGTCATTATAACTGCGTTATAGTGACCCAGAAGTGTTTTATAGGCAGGATTAGAGCAAGATGTATCATGTGTTGTATAACCATGATTGAAACGGAGGTCTGGGAGGATGACCTCTCCTCCTGTCTGTGCTCAGGGTGTTGTTGAATAAAGCCTGTTCGTCACAACCAGCTGCTCCTCTTCTTTGTGTGAACCTCGCCTACGTCACAATATGTTCTTTGCATAACTGACATTTGAACACTCCTCTGATTCCTCATAGTGGTATCCTCCACCCCCATGCTGCGTTCATCAGCCATTTGCAGAAATCTGCCATCACAATGTCCATCTCTGCACTTATCTTGTTTTGTTTTTCTTTTGAATTCTTGGATGGAATATGGGTGGGCAATATAAGCTGCGGCTTCAGCCATCACCCATTTCGGATAACTTATGTTGAATTGTATAATCAGAGGAGTTATTGTCTAATTTGACCTTGTTGGATTTTCTTTCCCCCTTTGTTATATTATTCAGTTTCTTTTAACCTGTACTTTTAATCTATCCGAAATAAAGATTCATTCATTCATCTTAGGCTTTGTTTTATGAAGTAGATACAAATTTAACTGTGCCACCTAGCTTTGGTAAGACCCAAAGTCAGGAATGAGACATTTTGAAGAGTTGGAAATCAGATTTCTAGAAACAATTTTTTTTTTTTTTTTAACAGGCTGTCAGAGGTCAGGATTTCTGAGTTCCTATTACCAGTGAAAGCAGCATTACACAGATTACTGTTCTTTACGTAAATACTTAAAAAAAAACATTTAATGTCATCTGTGTCATTAGTCTTTATTCATTTAAAATTGTGCAAAAATATTTTTGTCAATTTTATATGCATTTTAAATTAGATTTTAGCAAACAGGAAAAAGGGAGGCTGTGCTTCAGGTAGCACACTGAGCTCAGCACAGGATAATAAAATGGCCAAAAATACAGGTAACTTTACTAGTGAAGCACTTAGAGTGGTCTCTGTGACTAGAAAAAGCGCTATATAAGTACAGGTCCTTATCCCTTAAATTCTTTAAACCAGCCAAAGAGTAGGACCTTAGGGAGTCAAATGTTTCAGTGATATACATAGAGACCCGCAGTGGAGACGGGACTACAGGTAGCAGCACAGAAGGCTTGGCTGGCCGATAGTGTTGAGGCTGTGCTCACCATGTTTATTAGGATCTGTACCAAACCCAGAAGAGTTAAAACAGCCTGCCAGAAATAGAAAAACTGTAAAAGCTGTGTGTTTCTAAGAGGAGTGTTTTTATATTTTTTTCGATAATCACATGACCAGAAGAGAAATTTAAGGTTAAAACCTACAAAAACACAATTTTTCAGGCAATGACCCCTTTAATATGTTTGCTTTTGATAATACTTGTTTGTTAGACGTGTGCCAGAAGAATAAAAAAAAGCTGCAAGGTAAAAACTGAATTTATGGAAGTGAAAATGTAAACTGCTCATCCGTCTTCCACCTGAGCGGATGGACTGGATAAGCTGACGATGACATCACTGTCCTAACGATATACATCTGTCATTGCTCTGTTCTGACTGCCATTACATTTTTTATTTATGTCTGGATGGCTCTCCAGTGTCCATGAAAGAAAAAATATAAAAGGTGTTTCAGAGGATGAAAATAGAAACTAGAAATGAACAGCTGACCCCGAACAAGGTACAAAAGGAGAACGGAAGACACGAGTCCCTGATGATTTAAAAAAACCCAGGACGTTACCCCAATGGACTCTTCATCCTCTCCCTTATTTTCCTCTACAGCACACTTCAAAATGGTTTAAACACATGCAAAATTCTGCAGAAGCTTGTAACACAGTTGCACCACACACATTCTCCAGTGTGGAGACACGGACACCTGAGAATTGTCCTGTGTTTCTGGGTCAGCGGCAGTGAAAGTGTTTTTGTGTGATGAAGCAAGAAGGAGAACCTAAGCAGCGCTCTGGGTGGGTGGATGGATGATTCCTCTGTGGGTGTTTACAGCGCAGCCATGTTCAACTGGAGTCAATGTCACAAAGACCAGATGTGCATTTGGGTAAGTTTAATGTCGATCTCAATGGATGATTTTTAAGTGGAAATGGGTTAGAAAAATAAATATCAGAGGTTTAGAGGTTGCAGATTGGTGTTTATTCCACAGTGCAACACATGGGAATCAACGGATTAATTGTCCTATGGAACTAGTGGAGGTGATTCAGGCTTGTGACCAGACGGTGGTGAAGGTTTCAGGCGTGTCCAAGCAGGAGGAGACCTCAGGTAACATCTCAATGTGTCTGGGAAATGTATTTTTAGACCACAGGCCACCATTACAATGTAGTGCTTATTAATGACTGTAGCAAACTAGAATTAGCAATAGCTTACCCTCACATGTGATCTAGTTGGTATCCTCATGTCTTCATCTTTATACTACTCCATGGCTTCCTAAACTCTCCTGTACTTTTCCTCTGTGTTTCGTCTTGCTGCGCTTAGCCTTCTCTGGCTCTCCTTTTTTGCCTTTACTGTGACATAAAGCCACTGCCCGAGCAGTACGTATACCATCCCCTTGTAATCCTCCATCTTGTGTTTTGCTTGTGTCGCATATATTATGTCATGGAAGTGTTGGACCGCCTTGCTGTAAAAAAAAAAATCCCACCCACCTGAGGCGGTACTCAGCTGTAATGGAAAACAAACCATACCGTGTAGAGCTCAGTTGAGTAAAACTGAGGCAAGTGTAGAGGAGCTGGAAATGATGAGGCGATTTTGTATTAAAAACAGAGTCTTTAATGAACAGCTCTCCTATCTTGTCTCATCTGGTGCAGAGCTTGGCAGAAGGCAAAGAGAGAGATTTCTGCCCAGCTCGCTGGTTAAATACAGGCACACATCAAAGACATGCAAAACACAAGCCGACATCCCCCGTTATCTTAATCCCCCCATTGTCCTGTTAACTCCTCCCCACGTCTTGGGAGGTGATGGGAAAACCGCTCCTCGCCTTAGGGGGTGAAGGTGTCAAGTCTGTCGCCGCCGCGTCCTGTGACGTCATTGATCTTCACACGGCGGTGAGATTCCTTTGTCCTTTCGGAGGTGTGAAGTTCCTTTGCATATGTTGTCCCAAACATTTCCACATGCTCTAACATATGCAGGTATGGAATATATGAGTAATATATACCACAGGCCCCCCAAACAACTAGGAAAGGACACAGAAAGATTCACAGTCTAGGGTAGTTACTAAGACATACTACGTGTTACAGCTGTTGCCACAGAAGAAACTTTCAAGCAGCCATGCTCCTAAGAGAGTTCAGTGAAAACATAACAGCATAGTATAATCATAAGTCAGTCCTAAACTGTTGCAGCACAATTAGCGAAAAATTGCAGAGTGGTGGAATCAGTCCCTCTGCTGTCTGGGTTTTAATCTTCTCCCAAAGCTGCTGTAGGTTGGTTTAGGCGTCCTGCTGGGACCTTGTTGTGAGGAATCTGCAGTGTGGGAAGGAGAGAGATTATTTGTTCCCTGCCTGGGGGCTGAGACTTTTCCCTTGGGGGGTCTACCTCGCCGAGGTGCTCGAGCCAGCTGTGCAGGTTCGTCTCTCAACAAGAAGGCAGGTTTGAGTCTGTCAATGCTGACCGTTTCATTTCTATCCCCATAATCAAGCACAAAGTGTTTGTCACCATTTTCCAGCACTCTGTACGGGCCATCGTATACTGGGTGTAACGTTGGTTTTAGAGCTTCATGCTTAACAAAAACAAACTCGGCGTTTTTTAAAGTTTGAGGAACAAAAACTCGTGGAAAGGAGTGATGAGCTGGACCGTGGAGAGAGTCCGGTCCGTTACTGCCTAAAAACCTTGGGACTGGGAGGTGCCCTGGTTCCGGGTTTTCTGGTAAAAATTCACCTGGTAGTCTGATAGGCTGAGCAAAGACTAATTCTGCAGGGGAAGCGTCTAAATCCTCTTTAGGTGCCGCACGCAACCCCAATAAAACCCAGGGAAGTTTATTTACCCAATTTGTGTCCGTTAATGAGGCTCTGAGGGCGGCCTTTAAGGACCTGTGAAAACGCTCGCATAACCCATTAGCCTGAGGGTGATAAGCGGTGGTACGGTGAATTGTTGCCCCTAAACTGTTGGACATGGCTGACCAGAGCTCTGAGACAAATTGAGGCCCCCTATCTGACGTGATGTCTGATGGGACGCCGAAACGTGCCACCCAATTTGTTAGAAAAACGCGAGCGACTTCCTCCGCTGTAGTTGCCGCTAGAGGGACTGCCTCTGGCCAGCGCGTGGTGCGGTCTATCATTGTTAGCAGGTGTGTGAAACCCTGGGAGGAAGGTAGTGGCCCCACGAGGTCGACATGAATGTGGTCGAACCTTCTAGCAGGGATTGGAAAAGGCTCCAGAGGGGCTTTTGTGTGTCTGTGTATTTTGGCGCGTTGACAAGGAATGCAAGTTTTTGCCCATTCTTTTACGTTTTTGCGCAGGCCTGGCCACACAAACTTTTCGGCAACCATTTTGACCAAGGCGCGCACACCTGGGTGCGCGAGGGAGTGAATTGCGTCGAAAATGCGGTGGCGCCAAGCAGCTGGTACTAACGGGCGAGGTCGGCCGGTTGAAACATCGCATATTGGGGGGGCACGCCGTCGCGCAACCCTTTTTTCTCCAGCCTTAACCCTGTTGGTCCAGACAGGAGCGCGCGCACGTCTGCATCACTGCTTTGTTCTTCCGCCATGGCTGCATAATCTATCCCTTCATGGATAGGTGCTGCGTATGTGTCTGCGTTAGTGAAGAGTTCCGCTGCTGAGGCAGTGTAATCTGTCTCCTTGCGCTCTGGCGGTGCCACAGCGCGAGAGAGACAGTCCGCTACTACGTTAAGTTTGTCTGCTACGTGTCGAATGTCTGTGGTGAACTCTGAAATCGCAGCTAGCTGTCTTTGTTGTCTGCCCGACCATGGTTCTGAAATTTTAGCCATAGCAAAAGTGAGCGGCTTATGGTCCACAAAAGCCGTGAAACTCCGCCCTTCTAACCAAAACTGGAAGTGGCGGATGGACAAATGAAGCGCCAGCAGCTCTCTGTCAAAAGTGCTGTATTTGCGTTCAGTTGGGTTTAGCGATTTGCTAAAAAATGCTAAAGGTTGCCAGACCCCGCTGACAAGTTGTTCTACAACTGCCCCTATGGCCAGGTCTGAAGCATCTGTGGTTAGTGCAATGCGGGCCGCGGGATCTGGGTGGACTAACATTGTGGCGTTAGCTAGGGCGTTTTTTACTTCCGCGAAAACGCGTTCGCGCTCCGGGGTCCATTCGACCGCGTTGGAAGCTTTCTTATTTTTAAGCGCGTCATATAGGGGCTGCATGAGCTGAGCTGCGTGGGGGAGGAAGCGGTTGTAAAAATTAACCATCCCCAAAAATTCCTGTAGCGATTTGACCGTTTGGGGCCGTGGAAAACCTACTATCGCATGAACTTTGTCTGGAAGCGGAACTGCCCCCTTCGGGGAGACTTTATGTCCCAAAAAATCAATTTGCGATACGCCGAATGTGCATTTGGCTGGATTGATTATTAGACCATGCTCTTCCAGCCTCTGAAAAACGGTAGTGAGGTGCTGCTCGTGCTCTTCCTCGGACGGGCTGGCTACCAGCATGTCGTCGAGGTAGACGAAAACAAAGGGGAGGTCGCGTAGGACTGCGTCCATCATACGTTGAAAAGTTTGGGCAGCGCCTTTGAGGCCGAAAGGCATTCGC